>JARBWK010000004.1:80585112-81185112 GCA_030556195.1 Anolis apletophallus
GATTAATGCACTGTCATGAAAGCAACAATCACCAGCCAATTATGATTGTTTGTATCCATGAAGAAGGGGTGGGCTTAACTGAAATGACTCCAGTGGGGTATAAATGTCTGTGTATTGGAAGTGACGGGTCTTTGCCCCTGATTGCAGCGAGTTCTGCTGGCAAGAGCCCACCAGCTGGTGCCAGAAATAAACCTTTTTGATTTTCACCTATTCCACAGTTGCCGTGTGTTCTTCCTCACCCTTGTGCCCGCACGATCAGGTAGCTTGGTAAAGTTAACTTGGTACTTGGAGTTCCATAACTCCTTAATTTGGCTGCTTCACTATCAGGGGCAAAGGCCCTGGTCACTCTCAGTACAAAACATGTATACCCCCAATGGCGGCATCTCGGAAAAGCCCGCCCTCCTTCATGGATTTTACACAATCATAATTGGCTGGTGTGTCATGGCATTTCATTAATCCAATAAAACATTACATTTCCATTAGCATCACATCTAAAAGTCCCACCTATGTATCAGAACAATGGACATCACAAAGTTAGTTCTTTCTCACAGTACATATCAGTGGCCTGGGACACTCATGTACTCAATTAGCAACATTTCACATTCTGCCTTTCCTTGCCAGCAACGGATGGGGCTGAATCCCTCTGTACATGCGCAGTTCTTCTCCCTTTTGGCACTAATGTCTCCCAATAGCACATCCTGTACTGTTAGACCAATCTAAGCCTACGTTATCTCACACTAGGCACGGGGTGTAATTTAGCAAGTCATAGCATTGATTAGAAGTACCAATCACAGTGTTACATTCACGGAGCAAGTGCCTGCCTGATTCTTGGCACAGAAACCCACTTTTCAAAGCTCTACACGTGTGCAGCATCACTCTCTGACCTTTCTCCTCCACAGAAAGTACCAAAAACCGCTTTAATTTCATTATCCAATTAAACAAAGCATTTTTTTCTAGCATCTCACTCCTATTTGTTAAAATGCATGGCGTAGGTATTAATTCTGATTCCCAGACTATGTTATCTGCTATGATGCAGCGTGTTCCCAAAAATGTTACAAATCTATGCAACTTCTCCCTAGCATTCAGGGAGAGAAGTCTTTAATTGCCATGCGCACAATCTATCCATTCAAGAACATTGTAAACAAACGCCCGTTGCTAGCATTTGGCCAATTGGGGCCACTCTTATCTAAAAGGCACATGATGTTCCCTGGCAAATCACTGCTTGTGCCTTTGTACCAATCAGAGTAGCTTATTCTCGTCATTTTTACTTGGCAAGCTACCCCGGTATTCTAAAGCCTATACTGAGCAGCACTTTCTCCTGCCATTGTTTCTACTAAAAGCATCAATTTCCCCTTCACTGGGAGTTATAGCTCACCCGCAATCAAAGGGCACTCTGAACTCCACCAATGATGGAATGGAATCAGACTTCCCACACAGAACTCCCATAACCAAGAGAAAATGCTATAAGAGTTTGGTGGGCATTGACCTTGGGTTTTGGAGTTGTAGTTCACCTATATCCAGAGAGCACTGTGGACTGAAACAATGTTGGATCAGGACCAAACTTGGCATGAATACTCAATATGCCCAAATGTGAACACAGATGAAGTTTGGGGAAAATAGATCTTGACATTTGGGAGTTACAGTTTCTGGGATTTATAGTTAACACACAATCAAAGCATCCTGAACTCTTGCAACAATGGAGTTGATCCAAACTTGGCATATTGAACTCTCAATTTCCCACGGCACACCTGATGATCGCTCACGGCACACTAGTGTGCCACTGGTTGGGAAAACACTGCAATAGGGCATCAAAGAAAGAGGAGCGCCACAGGACTTTCCCATTGCTGTGTTTACCTTGCAAAACTGCAAATGATAAGTAGAGCCAGATTCCACTAAAAATAGTCTCCCGTCGTAAAAGACTTTGCAATGAGAAAAAGTGGAGAATGCTTTTAAAATCTAAAGTGGTGGCGCAGTGGGTTGAAGCAGTGAGCTGCTGAGCTTGTTGACCAAAACGTCATAGGTTCGAATTTGGGGAGCGGCATGAGCTTCTGCTGTCAGCCCCAGCTTCTGCCAACCTAGCAATTCAAAAACATGTAGATCAATAGGTCCAGTGGGAAGGCAACGGTGCTCCATCCAATCATGCTGGCCACATGACCTTGGAAGTGTCTACAGACAACGCTGGCTCTTTGGCTTAGAAATGGAGATGAGCATCCCACCCTTGAGTAGGACACGACTAGACTTAAAGTCAAGGGAAAACTGTCCCTTAACTAGTATACTAACATTGACACTATTTTGGGGGGCTTGTAATAGAGGGGACGTAGTTTTAAAAGGGAATTTTTAGATGTGTTCCCAATGCCCATATGTCCCGATTTACTGCCACATTGGCCTATTTCTGCAGTAGGCCTATGTTTACAGAAAATGTTGATTGTTTGAGAAAACTGCTGCAGGGAAGTAGCTACTTTTCAAGAAGAACAGTACAACCGGACCAGGGCCGTAACCAGGGTTTTTAACCAGGGGGGGCCGAGGACCAATAGGCGGCGCAAAGGGGCGGCGAGTCAGAGGCCTGGCTGTGATGCGCCGCTCTTCACGCCGGCTATTGGTCCTTCTCGGTCAGGGGACCGAGAAGGACCAATAGGCGGGCGAAGGGTGGCGCGTCACAGCCAGGCCTCTGTCGCGCCGCCCTTCGCGCCGCCTATTGGTCCTTCTCGGTCAGGGGGGACCGAGAAGGACCAATAGCCGGCGTGAAGG
This sequence comes from Anolis apletophallus, assembly GCA_030556195.1. NCBI lineage: Eukaryota > Metazoa > Chordata > Lepidosauria > Squamata > Anolidae > Anolis > Anolis apletophallus. The sequence continues at coordinate 80,587,861 of JARBWK010000004.1, forward strand.
GCGGCGCGTCACAGCCAGGCCTCTGATGCGCCGCCCTTCGCGCCGCCTCCTGCTCCTTCTCGGTGGTTCCCTCCCTTCCAGCAACACCAGCCCGGCTCGGCTGCAGCCTCCGGAGGCCATTTGCAGGAGGGTAGGTGGGCCACATCCAAGGGGCTAGCGGGCTGTGTGTGCCCGCGGGCCGCCTGTTGACAGCCCCGGTTTAAAAGATTCAATTTTTGTGGTGCCCTTTCTCACCCTTCCCATTGGAAAGGGGGCTTCTGCTTTTTGGGAAATATTTTGGTTTCTTTGCCCCTACAGTTACAAGTTTTTGGGTTCTATGGCCATGTTCCAGAAGCATTCTCTCCTGGCATTTCGCCTGCATCTATTCCAGGCATCCTCAGAGGTTGTGAGGTATATTGGAAACTAAGCAAGGGAGATTTATATACTGTATTGGTGGAAGGTCCAGGGTGGCAGAAAGAACTCTTGTCTATTGCAGTTCTTTCTCCCACCCTGGACATCCCAAAGATATATAAACCCCATTTTCCTAGTTTCCAACAGACCTCACAACCTCTGAGGATGCCTGCTATAGATGCAGGCAAAAGATCAGGAGAAAATGCTTCTGGAACATGGCCATACAGCCCAAAAACTTATAATAACCCAGTGGTTCTGGCCATGAAAGCCTTTGAAAATACGCTATTTTTTTCATCGTGAATTTTTTTCATTTCAAAAAATATTATTTTATAGTTTGTTATTGTTTATATTCTGGTGATATAAATAATATGAAATATTATGGATCACCAAAAATTTTCAGGTGCTTAGGGCCTCTAAAGGTCATAAAAACCCATCTTGTTTTTTTTCTTCTGGAGTCCACACATGCATTTGCGGCCAGGTGGTAGCTTGCTTCCCTCTGCAATTACTTGCCTGCCCAGCAAAATATAAATTATTACAGTAGTAATAAATGGACAAGATCTTGAGTGTAAGGGATATCATTGAATACTAAAGCTGAGGTGGGCCATGACAGAAATATTAAATATTAACTAAGTATTTTTGATTACAAAGGTGTGAGTCAAGCACTGAAAGAGTTGGTGCGCCAGGGCTGGTGTGTGAGATGAACCTCTGTGTGAGAGACGCCTCATGTGAGAAAGCTCTAGTATAAAGGCTGCTGTATGTGAAGTTACTATGCATTTTTTTGTGTTATGGAAACCTTGTTTTTGTAAATAGTGCAACCATATTATTTTGCTATAAAGAAAAGCCTCCTAAGGAAGAGATAACATGAATCTCTCCCTCTCTCTCTCTCTCTCTCTCTCTCTCTCTCTCTCCCTCCCTCCCTCCCTCCCTCCCTCCCTCCCTCCCTCCCTCCCTCCCTCCCTCTCTCTCTCTCTGTCTGTCTGTCTCTGTGTGTTTTTATCACTTTGGGCTACTGGTGCTGGGTTACACTGCTGCTAATAAGTTACTCTGCTGTGCATTTATGAGGAGGGTATTTCGTTAATAAACCCACTTGCCCAACAGTCCAGGCCATTTCTATGTTTGGTTGCAAAAGCTGGAGGGCATAGAAAACTGATAGGAGGCAAATTAACTTGCTTGAGATGTAGTGCTGGAGAAGAGTTAGGAGGCACCCGAGACTGCTAAAAAAGAAAAAAAAGAAAAGAAATAACACAACCGAAGAAATAAGTGAACCGCAGAGCAAATTAAGTCTAAACTCTCCTAGATACCAAGGTGACTAAATAGAGGCTGTTGTACTTTGGCTATATCATGAAACAACAGGAAGGTGCAGGAAAGACAATAATGCTTGGTATGATAATGGCACTAAAAAAGTTGGGGGACTGTAGTCTAGACCAGGCATGGTCAAACTTAGACCCTCCAGGTGTTTTGGACTTCAACTCCCACTATTCCTAACAGCTTCAGGTGCTTTTCTTTCCTCCCTCAGTCACTTAAGTTGCGACCTAGAAGGCCTAGGTTTGTCCATGCCTGGTCTAGATGATTAGATGCAATCAGGGAACCCCGAGGTCTAATTTAAACTGCAATACAAAATCCAGATTGTCTGCTTTCAACTGGATTGTATGGTCCTATACTGCCCTATAACTTGGTTAATAAAGCAGATAATCTAGATTTTATAATGCAGCGTGGATGGGGCCTAAGCCGAGCTGCAGCTTGGGAGTGATCCTGGATTCATCACTGAGCCTGGAACTCCAGGTCTCGGCAGTGGCCAGGGGAGCTTTTGCACAGTTAAGACTCGTGCGCCAGCTGCGCCCGTACCTTGGGAAGTCTGATCTGGCTATGGTCGTCCACGCTCTGGTCACATCCCAAATAGATTACTGCAATGCACTCTACGTGGGGCTGCCTTTGAAGACAGTTCGGAAATTACAACTAGTCCAACGGGCGGCAGCCAGATTACTAACTGGAGCTACAGTACATACAGGGAGCATACCACCCCCCTGTTGTGTCAGCTCCACTGGCTGCCTATCCACTTCCGAGCTCAATTCAAAGTGCTGGTCTTGACCTTTAAAGCTCTATACGGTTCTGGCCCATCTTACTTGTCTGAATGCATCTGCCGCTACATCCCACCTTGTAATTTAAGATCATCCGGGAGGCCCTGCTCTCGCCTCCCGCCGACTTCTCAAATGTGGCGGGTGGGGACGAGGGAGACGGCCTTCTCGGTGGTGGCTCCCCATCTGTGGAATGCGCTTCCTAGTGACATATGATCAATTCCATCCCTCCTGACATTCAGGAAAAAAGTAAAAGCCTGGCTATGGGACCAGGCGTTTGCACATTAGCACAAGGCAGCAGCTTTTTAAAAAAAACTTAAATGAATGTGTATGATATGTTGATGTAATTGTATTTTAATGTGTAATGTTTTGGGGGGTTTTATACTGTGTTTTATGTATTTTACTGTGTTGGCATCGAATTGTGCCTTTTTGGAAGCCGCTCTGAGTCCCCCCTCGGGGGTTGAGAAGAGCGGGGTAAAATGCCGGAAATAATAATAATAATAGATGGTAGACTTGGAGGTCTCTCAGAGGAGAAATTGTATTCAGCATCTTGTTTTGTGAACATTGGTCCACCTCATCATGCTTCAAGGTGGGTGTTTTTGCTAATTGAATGCCTCCAGTTTATAGGTTCTCCTAGAAACCACTAACTTGCCTATTTTGGGGCAATTGTATCAAAAGAATCAAACTCTGTATCAAAAAATACAGAATTGTTTCTAAAAATGTGCAGATACACATAATAACAGTTCTAGGGTTTTTTTGTTTGCACATATAAATGCCAGCTGTATTCAAATATAATTTCCACTTGATTGCTATCTATCATATAACATTTGGTTACATAACTATACATGCACATCACCACCATTGACATCATTGAAGGTTCTCCAAAAGCAAACCATGGATTGAGCTTTGACAGGTTGGTGACATTTCAATTTGTAGCTCTCAGAATCTGTCCCCAATTCAACAGTTACACAATCATTTCAAGTAGTAGGTTTGGGGAGAGGGCATTCCTCAGACCTTGGAAAACTGTTTGGAAAGGTAGACCAGCAGGTTTTTTAATGTGTGTGTATCAGGAGCGACTTGAGAAACTGCAAATCGCTTCTGGTGTGAGAGAATTGGCTGTCTGCAAGGATGTTACCCAGGGGGTGCCCAGATGTTTTTCCATCCTGTGGGAGGCTTCTCTCATGTCACCACATGGAAAGATGGAGCTGACAGGCAGGAGGTCACCCTGCTCCCTTTCGGTCAGTAGTTTAGCCAGCACATAGGTTTAACCCAGTGGTTCTCAACCTGTGGGTCCCCAGGTGTTTTAGCCTACAACTCCCAGAATTCCCAGCCAGTTTACCAGCTGTTAGGATTTCTGGGAGTTGAAGGCCAAAACATCTGGGGATCCACAGGTTGAGAATCACTGGACCCATTGTGCTACCCGGGGCTCCTACAGACCAGCAGCAATCTGAATCAATTTAAGGCATCTTTGCTGTAAATTGCAGCAACAATTCCTTATTCCTGAGGTAATGAAACCAGGAGGGCCAGATAGGAAAATAAATATCACTGTGCCTGTTGCCCTAGGTTTCCTGGGAGCTGCAACAACACATTAAATTAAAGCTTTAGGAGGTCCTGGCACAGCATCGTTGTCCTTGTCTTTTCCCTCTCCCATGGCAATTGGACACTGCGCAGAAAGCTGGAGATTCAGTGTTTGGGTGTTGAGACTTACGTACTTTGCACAAAATGACCACTGCATGGCTGTAGCACTTTGGCGACTGAGGTGCAGACATCCCATCTTCTTTAGACCCTTTCACATTGCACAATTATGGCACTATGGTTCCCCTTTAACAGTCGCAGGTGTATCCCATGGAGCCCTGGGGTTTGCAGTTTGATGAAGCAATAGATTTATCTGGCTGAGAATGCTAAATACTCCATCCCTAAACTGTAAATACCAAGATTTATATGATGTTTCCATGGCAGTTTGTTTATTTATTTATTACAACATTTGTATTCTGCCCTTCTCTACCCCGAAAAGGACTCAGAACAGCCAGAATGGCCTCATGCATCAGCAACAATGTTGAATCATAGTGCTAGAATCCTGTAATGTGAGAAGACTCTCTGACTGGACTGGATTATTCATATTTGATATGTCCAAATTACAGCTCAGTGCCCCTTAAAATGATCTGCACCTACACATTATAGCAGCGAACATGTTCTCAAGGATAAATCTGTTTAATTGTCATGATTCTGAAATGCTAACAAATGCCCAATCGGAAAGCTAAATTATCTGATTTGTTCTGTAATTTGTGTACACATGGATTTCTGGATTAAATAACAAAAGCAAAAATTATAACACTGCAGAATCTGCACTTAGAGTCAACCCTGCTTGAACAATAGCATTGACAGGCGACTGTAATGGGCAGAAAGATCACATTAGTACGATTGTGTATAACTCTAAGGTTGGTCTGTTCTGCTCACATGTCTGAGACAAGACAGTACTGCATTGCAGGCACAGCCCACAGTTTGCATGCAACTCCAGACCTGTGCTTTGCCGCACTGTACCTGCTTTATCGGTATCATTCATTACAGGATGTTCATAGCTGCTGTCTGGTACAGTGACTCACTTTAGACATGGATAGTATACATTTGGGGATTAAAGTGCAAGGATAATCTATGTTTAACATACTGTTGCTGTCAGGGAAAGCAATGCACGAGGGATGTCTGCCCTGGATGCAACTGGCTTTTACTGACATCTAATGGGCAGAGAGAGAGTTTGCAGGGAGCAAACGTTTAGAAAGTCAACAAGAAAACAACCACAACAACATAGTTGCTTATACTGTAGAATCTATTGCCAACATAGAAAGTTTCAAATTCATTTTGGAACATGCTATTGTGCGTGATGGTGTGATTTTATTTGAGGCAGCATCAGATCATTGTTACAACTGCCACTGACTCTTGCGGAAGGACATATTGTGGTGAAAATAGCATCCTAGGAACTGGATGGGTTAGCAAAATTTTAGAAGATATTTCTAGGCTCACCAGGTGTGATGAAGCAAGATAAAGCAATGTTTCTATTTCAGGAAATGTGTTCTTTGCCTTTTTGAAATGTGCAAGTATTGAATGTTATGTATATGAAATGTTGTTATGACTATAAAACTGTTTATTTACAGATATAATATAATGCTCAGGTAAGATGGGGTTTGGGGTAAAACCACTATCAGTTAAAAGGAGAACATAGGCTAAACATTGCTATGGCAACCTGCTCCAAGCTGGAAAGGGGGCGGGGCCAACAGTTGCTGGCAAGGAGTCTGGTTTTTAAAAGTCAGTCAGTTTTGAGCAGTCGGTTAGAGCAGCCAGGAGTGGAAGTCTGTCAGTTGATAGGGAAGGTAGCAAAAGCTAAGGGTTAGCTGTAACTTGAAGAAACTTGTTAGTCAGGGAATTGAAGTTAAGGGATTAGTTTAAGTCAGTTTCAGAACTAGCTAGGGAGCTAGTTGACTGACAACAGGGAGCTGTGACAATATTTATTTACTATTTTTATATGCCACCCTTCTCAACCCCGAAGGGGACTCAGAGCGGCTTACATTCCGCATTGCAAGAAGAAGCTCTGGTCGAACTGGAAATAATTGTAATCAACGATACAATCGTAGATTTCTGCCAAGAAATGTGTGGGGGGCTGACGTGGAGTGGGTCTGGTGTCTAATAGATCTATAATCACTTGTCTAGCCTCTGTGGTGGGCACATTCGTATACAACGACTCTACATCAGCTGTAATGAGTATGTCGTTGGGTCCAATTTGAAGGTTCGAGATCTTGTTTAATAAGTCTGTTGTATCTTTGATAAAAGAAGGGGATTTAGAGACAAAGGGTTGGAGGTAGAAATCGAGGAATTGAGACAGGGGTTCCAGGACGCCAGTGGTAGAGTGTTGAAACTGAGAGATGAAATAACCTGTGGCCATGCTGGAATCGTATATTGTCTCGAATGCTCTTGTGGACTCCACTACGTGGGCCAAAGCTCTAGAACACTCAGGACCAGAATTTCTGAACACAAGTCTAGGATTAGATGTCTATCTCAAGATTCCACTCTCTATAGTCATTTTTTTCAAATGAAACACACTCCTGACAGTTTCAAAGTGTATGGGCTGCAAAGGGTTAATCCTCCTCCACATTGTAACATCACTCAATCATTGCTTAAAGCTGAGAAGAAATGGGCCCTCCTTCTATCAAGTGAAACGCCCTGTGGCCTCAATGACTCCCTTTCTTTGCAACAATTGTTAATGTAATAATCCTCACCTGTATCGCTCTCTATATATGTCAATTGTTTGTATTGGTTCTTGCTGCATTCATCCATCAGACTGATTTACCTGTGATGCTCCTTGTTTCACATTGCCTGGTATGTATGCTATTGTAAATGGTTTTATCAACACTGTGCTTTTCTTTGTATCATTGTTCTAGCCAATTTCAATATGCTGTTATTATGATTATGTTGTTTTAGACTGCTAAACACAGCGACGCGCCCTGATGAAGCGTCTTTAAGACGCGAAAACGGCAAAAAGCCTCGGCGCCAAGGAGAAAATCCGGCCGTTTGGCACTGTCCCGGCTCTCCCTCTATTTTGGGTCCCGCGCTGCTAATCACAGCGCCCCTTAGCACAACAGTCGCTGTCGCAATACTTCATCCTGCCTTTTGGCTTTTGGCTTCACTTACGGCGATTGCCTGAGCAGCTCGCCCCCCCCCCCGCTCGGAACCCAGCTCCAGACTCCGCCTGAGTTCCTCGCCGCGGCTTTTTTCCTTTTCGCACGGCTGCACGGCGGACCCCTCCTTGGATTCTCGCCTCTCTGGGACTGCCTCCAGTATTCCTTGGAAGTTTGCTAATTGTATCACCAACATATGCTTTATTTTGTATTGTAATACTATACTAGTGAATGTTGTTTATATGAGAGACGAGGGAGCGCTCCCGCCTTCACTGTATGTACTTTGTTAATGTCCTTATGCATTTAGCTCAATGCCACATGTATTAATACAGTGATTATTATTGTCACACCTTGCGGGTTCACTAATTCTTTGGGGCATAGACTTCTGCGTGCTTGCTCATTCTGTCTGATACACCCCTTGTTTTCATACAACAATATTGCCAGAGCGGCTAAACAGCAAACTTAAAAACAACAAATAACATTACTGTCATAGCACAACACCAGCATTACACATCACATTGCACTACAACATATTGCAATATTGATTAGCAATATTGCATGTGATACAAATATACAAATTATAATATCATGATATAATTATTATATCACATTATCATTGGCAGTATTATACTGTGTGTTGGGCCTGTGGCTTCAGGGGTTGTGGGTTGTGGTGGTGTGCAGGGATCTGTGTGATTTTCAGTTCAGGGCCAAGGTGAAACTCTGGAAAAGCAGTTAAGGGAATCTAGTTTTTCTGAGAGTCCAGTGGGCGGGAATTGAGACACCTGGCTTGCTGGTTCTAGCCACAGCTGTTACTTTCCCAGGGAAAAGGGAGGGAAATGTTAGAATGTTGAGATCTTGTTCTTAGCCCTGTAAAGGTTGAAATTCAGTTCCTGGTCAACTTTCGATTCTACTGCAAGCAGTTCCATGAACTCCTGATTTCATGATTTTTTGGTCATTCATGACAGAACTTTGAGCTTGCCTTTTTTGGGACTATCCTAGTTTTAAGTTCTGTTGCTTCTTAGTGGATTTATATTCAGAGACCTTACAACTTGATTAGCCTGAGTCTTTGGGAACATTTCCTGGGATTTTCTCAAATGCTTTTTGCCTTGGCTATTTTCATGTTTACTGTTATTTTTTTGACATTGTTTACTTCAATAAATAGACTGTTATTTCCAGCCGTGGTTGTGTGAATATTTAAAGGGCTCTGGTTCCCGGACAGTGTGTGACACTGTGTTACATTACAACAACACCAATACCAAATGCCTATACAACACATTATACTGTAATCATACGATTATTATTATAATAAAATAACAATATATTAATATATTAACACATCATTAATATTAACATATTAATATATCAATAAATATTCATATATTATTAGTATTAATATCATAATTATTATATTATAGTATATAAATAGACATTATAATATATTGAAATTATAATATAATAAAACAATAGAAGGGAGTGAAAGGGCCACATGATCAGGACCCCTTTGTCAAGCTCAAGTTATTCAGGAACCAGTTGGCCAGTGCTAGTATATTGAAAACCTGTTTGGCAACATCTTCTTAAGTGAATGTACACATCGTAACCATTACGCTTGTAACTTTGAAACCAGTATGCTTCTGTCATAAAATAAACCAAGTTACGGGTTGTTTTTTTTGTCAACAAGCCTCTCTGTCTCATTGTGGAAATCTAGTATATTGTGGCAGCGATAAGAAATTAAAAGTCCAAAAGAAAAATGGGATTTCTGACAGGAAAGAAGATCTTCTCAAGTGGTGGCCATTACACAGTTTGAAACCTCACATCTTCACACCAGGTCCTCGTGGTATCTGGTGGCTTCTATATCATCAGTACAGGGAATCTTCTGTGGGTTTTAGTGAGAACTTCCAAAGTTATGAACACAGGAGATGGGGAAGCATTCAATACTTTGAATAGCTTATTTAAAACCTAGACTTAGACTAAAATCCAGATAAGATTTACTGTCTCACAGACATGGAAGCTACCAGCTACTGGAGGCTTATACTTTACCTGTGTTTTTATGGTGAAGATATTTTGAATCATCACATGGAGACAGTTATTGGCTGCTTGAAGCTTGACAGGTAGGCAGGTAGTCTTTGCAACAGAAATCCAGCTTGTTTTGATGGGTTGATTGTTCCTTGGAAGAATCAGATTTCCTGGGAAGAATCCAAGGAATGTAGCTGATATGGAACAGATGTTTAGTATGCAACAAGATAACTCAATGAGCTGAAACCAATTACATTATCTAGACAACCTTTAGTTGTATCTGTAAAGGGTCAATGAGTGCATTGCTTGCTAGCCTGTATATTGAGCACTGAATTGAAGACTGGGGCTCTAAAAGATGGTTACAGCTCATGAAGCAACTATGAATGCTTCAGAGAGAGAGAGAAGAGCGCCTTTTGTCTGCCTGGATTTCTCTGCTAGAGTTTGATGTGCTAACATATCAATCATTGGCATGAAAGATTTGGAGGCTGGTCTTCAGCTAACCGAATCTTTGAATACATTTCTACAGGAATTATTGGCTTTGCTTTCACCTTCTGATTTTCAATTAGAAATTGAAAGACGTCATTGAGCTTCCAATTTTAAATGATGGTTTGGCTGTAGTCTGTTTGTTGTTCATTTGCTCCATGTAATTACATGAGATTTTTTTTGCTTCAAATTACTAGACAGAAGGGAACGCCACAGTTGAAATGAGATAAGGTGACTTTTTCTGATTATACAAAGGAGATAAATGATTGGAGGAGACAATTTACCAAAAGCAAGAATCCCAGAAAGATAATTCAATTTAAAGTAGCACATTAGGTATCCGACTTTATGTTAGAGCACGCAAGAAATCTGTTAGTGTGTGTGTGTCAACTGTAAATATGTGAACAAGATGGCGCCGGGGCAGGAGCTGCCTGCAGGAGCGCTCCGCCCGTGCCCACCAGATCTTGCAGACAAAACACCCGAGACCCCAAATCTTTTGGAGAAAGACCAACTCCCAGCTGAAGTTGACCCCCGTGCCCCAGGAGGGGCCGGTGTGGGTCCTCAGCAGGATGCCGTTGAGCCAGAGGAAGACTATGAGGATTTTTATAGATTCTGCCTGGGCCTGGAAGCCGAGCTGAGGGCACAAAAGATCTCCGAGGCATTGCAGCCTCTGCCTTCGCTCACATCCCTACCGCGACCTGTGCCTTCAACGACCACTCGCCCCTCTACTTCCACGCTAGGGGGGCCGCTGACCTTAATCCAACTCTGGACTGAATTCAGCCTACTGGAGGCGAGGTTTAGGGAGTTTGGTGAGAGTCTACAACTCACCATTGCTGACGCTGCTGGCGTTCATCCAGCCGCAGACCACCTCTCAAACCGTCGCAGCCCACGGGACCCAGAGCATGGGGGGAAAGAAGGTGAAGGAGCAGGCATCATCTCCCGGCCTCCTAGTCCCAGCCCCAGGAATTCCCCAGACCTTCTGTGGGACCACTCCTGGGACCCCCAAGTGGAAGATCAGCTGGCCATGCAACCAGTGGACTCACCGAGATTTTAGGCAACACTGGCAAGCCCGGAGAGAGCATTGGAGGGTCACGACCCCCCTCCATCGAACTGCTTCTTCGGTGACGACTGTCCAATTGTCCAAGCTGGTCTGGACCCCGGAGTATGCCCATGGTCGTCCTGCAGGAGACCAATGGAGCCCTGCCCCGACCGATGGCAAGAGGCAGAAGACGGAGAGTCCTTTTGCATTGACCAGGTACTCCAACGCTGCGCGGGCTCTCGGCCAAGGCGCCTCTCTCTCTCCCACTCAGCAAGAAGGGAGCTGAGGGCAATGAGAAAGATGGCGCGTGGCCTTGAGGACGCGCAGGAAGAGCATGCGTCCCCCCCCCTCTCGAGGGGGGCGGAGAGGAGCTGAGGCGCAGGCGCACCCGCCATCAACGCCGGCGCCGGAAGAGACGGCCCTCAACCACCACCCCTCTGACCGAAGTCATAGAGGAGGCGATGGAAGTGACACAACATGAGCCCCTGACCCCCCCCCGGAAGCGAGTGGAGGAGAGAAGAGGCGGTACCGGAAATACAGGAGACGTCGTGTGCGTCGGCGCGAGCGACGTCGGGAGAGAGGGCCCCCTCCCTCGGGAGAAGAGCAACAGCGCCACCTGGGCGGTGGAGGATCTCCTCCGCTGGCATTAGAACAACAGCCTGAGTTCCAGCCGAATACTGAGGGATCCCAGCGGGTGACCATCAGCTACCAGGAGCCACAGAAGGCCCTGGCTACGCCTGTCCCAGCTGCTGTAAGCCCCAATTATGTAAGCCCCACCGGGCAGCCTCTGGCTAGAAACCCCCATAGAGGGTCGGACTTGGCTACACAGCCTGCGGCGGAGAGCCAGCACCTAGGCCAGGGCGGGCCAGGGAAGCAGAGGGGAGGACGTAAGGACATTAACGGCCCCACTGCCAGGACGCTGGTAGATCCTGGGAAGGCACGGTTTAGGACAAGGACCTTTTGGGGAGCGGGTTTTAGCAATGGGAACCGGGGAGAAACCCCCGGCCCCATGCCCTCACCCCCCCCAACCTAAGCAGACTGGAGGACCTAGTGAACCATCGGACATAGAGCAAGACCCAGCCACACCATCACGGACATTACAAGACTCTGCTGAGAGGAGGATATCTCAGCCTCCTCCCGCGACCCGCTGCCCCTCGGGGATGGAAGGTCATCACCGGCATACCCCCCCTTTTCAGAGGGAGGGCAGAAGGCCGGACACTTAAGGGTCTCGGGGGAGGACGCAGTGCGGGGGCGGGCAATACGAGTGATCTCGGGTAGGGGCAATTGGGACGGTAGACGTAGGCCTAATGAGAGAAGGCGGAGGAGCCATCGTGAGGCTCGTCCGCCTTCTGACCTACGAGCTATCCTCGGCACGCAGATGTGAAGTTCCCTGTCACCTCTCCTCCGACTCTGATCCTGGCCAATGCCAGGTCCGTGCGCAAAAAGACCGGGACCATCCGGGACCTCCTCCTGGAGAGAGAGATCGATCTAGCCTGTTTGACAGAAACATGGCTCCAGGAGGGGGACGAGGTCGTTGTGCATGAGGTGGCATCTCCTGGGTATATGGCCAGTTATCAGATGAGGACAGAGAGGCGGGGGGGGGGGAGGGGTTGCCATCCTTAGCCGAGACACTTTTAATTCCAGGACGATTCCGACCGCGAACATTCCGGGATAGAGTGTGCGGGCCTGATGTGGGACCTTAGTGAGAGTGTAGCCTTCCTGCTGGTGTACCGTGCACCCAACGCACCGGCGGGGAGTCTGCCTAAGCTGCTGGAGGTGGTCGCGGAGTGGGCATTGAGGTTCCCTAAGCTTATTGTCTTGGGGACTTCAATGTCCACGCCGATACCTCCTCAGCAGCAGCCATGGACCTGGTGTCTACCATGGAGACACTAGGACTCTCACTTTGTAAGACCGGTCCCACGCATCAGGCCGGGCACACCCTGGATTTGATCTTCGCCGCCGGAATTAACGTGACCCTAGCCTCCACTATGGAGGTTCCATGGTCGGATCACAGGGTCCTGGAAGTCCGGCTGGGGGTGGTTCCCCCTCCCGGTAAGGGTGCCGAGCCTATTTTGGTTCGCCCGAAGAGACTTATGGAACCCATTAGGTTCCTGAATGCTCTAAGGGAATGGGAACTTCCCAGCGACTCAGTCGATGGGCAAGTGGATTACTGGAATGCCAGTCTTTCCATGGCCCTAGACGAGACGCCCCAGGCGCGCTCTCCTCCCCCGCAGGAATCGCTCGCCTTGGTTTACCGAGGAGCTGCGGGCGATGAAACGGAGGAGGAGACAGCTAGAGGACGTGTGGCGGAGTCTCCGTGACGAAGCGTCGAAATCGGCTTATAAACAGTTTAAAGAGGTTTATGAGCATGCTATCAAGGAAGCCAAAAAAGGTTACTATTCTTCCCTGATAGAGTCGGCTAACTCACGCCCAGCGCAATTGTTTAGAATAACTCGGTCGCTGACAGCAATCCCAACTGTCCCAAATGATAGGGGTTTGGCGCCTCCGCTGAGGCTTTCCAGAGTTACTTTACCGACAAGATTTCGACCCTCCGCCGGGACATTCCTGCCACATTTGATACAGTTAGTGAGCTCGAGACCCCGCCGCCACTCGGCGGGTCCACCTTCACCCGTTTCCAACTGCTGGACGCAGCAGCTGTCGACAAGTTACTAGCTGCAGCTAGACCTACTACATGCTCCCTCGACCCGTGCCCCTCCTGGCTTGTTAGAGCTTGCCGGGAGGGACTACGAGGCCCCCTGGGCACGATCATAAATAGCTCCCTTGAGCAAGGAGTCTTCCCGGGGGGATTAAAAGAGGCAATGGTGAGTCCGCTGCTGAAGAAGCCGATTTAGATCCCTTCGGCTCCCTCCAATTACCGGCCAGTTTCCAACTTGCCTTTTTTAGGCAAGGTAATTGAGAGGGCAGCAGCGGATCAGCTGCAGCAGTTCTTGGAAGACACAGCTGGACTTGATCCCTACCAGTCCGGCTTCCGTATTGGGCACGGGACAGAGACCGTGCTTGTCGCCATTACAGACCACCGCCGCCAGCTGGACCAGGGTGGATCGGCACTGCTCGTCTTGTTAGATCTGATGGCAGCTTTCGATACTGTAGATCATGCCTTGTTAACCCACCGCTTAGCCGGGCGCCGGGGTTGGGGGGACTGCCCTTAAATGGGTGGCCTCCTTCCTCCGGGGCCGGGGACAACGTGTGGAGGGGGGCGGGGAGGTCTCCGGGAGAACCTCACTTGATTGTGGGGTCCCCCAGGGGGCCATCCTCTCCCCCTTATTATTCAACGTGTACATGCGCCCCTGGCCCAGCTGGCCCGCGACTTTGGTCTGGAGTGTTATCAGTATGCGGATGACACCCAGCTTCTGCTGAGAATGGACGGCAGGCCGGATACTGTACCCGATTGTTTCCATCGGTGCCTCGAAGCCGTGACTGGTTGGCTGCGGGCCAGCCGGCTGAATGTGAATCCGTCGAAGACGGAGATCTTGTGGCCTGGTCGGCCTGGGGGGGTGAGTGCCGGTTGCCTACTCTGGACGGCGAACGGCTTAACCGTCGCGATTGTTAAGAGCCTAGGCGTTCAGTTGGACCCCTGCTGACCATGGAGACCCAGGTCTCTGCGGCCAGCAGGGCGTCGTTCTTTCACCCTACGACAGGCTAGGCGACTGGCACCCTACCTCTCCAGGGATGACCTGGCCACGGTGATCCAAGCGACGGTCATCTCGAGACTAGACTACTGTAACGCCCTCTCGTTGGCCTCCCCTTGGCGACAATTCGGAAACTCAAGCTAGTGCAGAATGCCGCTGCTCGCTTGCTGACGGGAACGCCAGTGAGGAGCATATCACGCCCATTCTTCGGCAACTGCACTGGCTGCCTGTTGAGTACCGAATTGCCTTCAAGGTGTTGGTGTTAACCTTTAAGGCCTTACACGGCCTAGGGCCTGCGTACTTGAGGGACCGCCTTAACCCATATGTACCCCCGAGGTCACTACGTTCAGGGGAGTCCAATCTTCTCCTAATTCCATCGGTCCGCACCTGCCATCTGTCCGTGACCAGGCAAAGGGCCTTTTCCGTGGCGGCACCGGTACTCTGGAACTCTCTCCCAGATGACGTCCGTGCCGCCGGGAGCTCATTCCGTTCGCAGGGCCTGCAAGACCGCCCTGTTCAGACTGGCCTTCGGCTAGGTGAATTAGCCGAACGTATTCATCTTCTGACTAACACTTTGACACTGGAACGCCATGATTTGTCACAACTGTTAATCTCGGGACCAATGTTGTATGTTTTATGTTTTATTGTACGGCGACATGAATGCCACATGTTAGCCGGGTTTTATGCTGTGATCCGCCCCGAGCCTGCTGGGAGGAGCGGAATATAAGCAGGAACAAATAAATAAATAAATAAATAAAATAAGATGCACAAAGCTGATTGGTCAAGCAATGCATGGGGGATGGCTTGGCCTAGAACTTTTAGATACTGCCACAATTTTGTTCAGGCTTAAGCTATGCAAGTGTTCAGAGAGACAGTTGGAAGAGAGAGACAGGCGGATTTGCTTCTCGGCTGCTGAAAGAAGGTCTCTCCACATGGACTGAGAAATACCATTTTAAATCTCCCTGAAAGGACTTTTAGTCAGTTGATGCAACTGATTATATTTAACATATGTTGTTCTGAATTAAGAAGAGCAAACTACTTGTTCTTTATTGTTCACCTGCATAGCATATTTTCTTCATCTGGCAAGGCAGTACGTGGGCTGATCAAACGGGAATTACACATGGTTTATTTTACATTCCGTCACAACAGAGACATCACCAGACCAATTTTTCTGGAGGCTATTTGCATCTATAAAATGACTGACATTTCAAGCACATTTGATGACAAAGAATGCAGACAGCCTCCAGAAAAAATGGGCTGGCGAAGTCTATGTTACAAATGTTTATAGACCACATAAAGGTATGATACCCCTAATGCACAAACCTTTTTCTATTTTGGTACAGTGGGTAATAATAGACCTAGGTGGGCTTCCTTTATTTTACTTGTAATATGTTTTGAAAAATTGTTTTGATTAATGTTAGAATCACGACTGTGCCAACTTTACAAATATATCTTGATCTAGATCCAAATTGATTTCTACTTGGACTTTCAAACAATTAAAAACAATGATTGTCAAATTGTTACATAATGTGATTCTTGCAACAAAACTATTTCATGCACAAAAATGGAAAACTAAAACACTACCCTAAAAGAACATAGATTATAAAAGTCCTAGAACTGGCAAATATGAACAAGCTATATTTCACGGTAGAGAAGTCAATTGAAGACTTTAAAAAAGTGTAGATGCACCCTCAGTTACAAATGTATAATCTAGAGAGCAGAGTTTCTCAAACTGTACTCCTCCAGGTGCTTTGGACTTCAGCTTCCACAATTCATAACAGCTGGTAAGATGGCTGGATTTTCTGGGAGTTAAAGTCCAAAACACCTGGAGGAACACAGTTTGAGAAACACTGACCTAGAGGTGGGAATTCGTAATTGCTTCATATTCATGACTCCTATATAGATCCTAGTTTAGAAAAAAACATAGAGATCATGAAAGACTCCCAATCCCCACATATTGAGCAGCTGCTGCTGAGATTGACAGAATTCTATTCCCCTGCCAACCAGGAAGCATCTGATTTACATTCACACCCATTCATATTAGGGATCTCTGAATGAGGGTGGATTGTGACAGAGACCCAACTTCTGCCCATTTCGCAAGAGATTGTTCACAGAAGTGGGTGAAATCATCTGTCAACTGTTTCCCAATCAACAGGGAAACAGACCTGTCAACTGTAGCAGTTGCTGCACAGTAAGTAGGAATTTGGAAGGGTCAAGCCAGGAGCCAGTGTATAGCCAATGTGGTTTTTAACTTTGAACATGTTTTTGATGGATTTTAACTGTGAATTTTGTAGTGCTGTTTGTGTTTAATTCTATGCTGGTGCTTTTATGTCAAGCTGTTTTGAGTCCTCTTTGGGAAGATAAAGCGGGATACAATAATAATGATAATAATAATAATTCAAAAATACATCACACAGTCCTAGATGCTTGGGAAATGCTCAACTTGTGATTTTGTGATACGAAATCCAGCATATAGATCTTGTTTCCTGTGACATACTGTGTTTTTGTGTCAGTAAAATAATAACAATAATATCTACAGAATGATGATAGTTATATATTCATAATTTCCCAAGTGAATTCCATCAGCAATCATAGTCATGTCCTGACCCTTCCAAATTCTTACTCAGTGGGCAGCAACTGCTACAGTTGACAGGTCTGTTTCCCTGTTGATTGGGAAACAGTTGACAGATGATTTCACCCACTTCTGTGAACAATCTCTTGCAAAATGGGCAGAAGTAGGGTCTCTGTCATAATCCACCTTCATTCAGAGATCCCTAATGTGAAAGTCAGGCTCTGTCGGCACAATTTGGGGGTGGCTGACATGGGCCCTGGATCCAGTTTTTGTACCTACCCCCCTTTTTTGGAGTGTGTGTGAGCGCGTCCAAGTGGCCTTAGAGGTGCAGCAGTACTGATATCCCAGATCAGAACTGGGACCCCTATAGTGTTAAGTGGCACTGGTCAGCAGCGGGCTGTCCGATTCCTGGTCCAGTACGCAGACATGGCTGCCAGACTTGCGGCAATTGTAACAAAAAACAAGTTGTTGCTGTTGTGGTTCAGCCTGTGATTGTGCCAGTACCTGAGGTCTCACAGGAGTTTGGTTTTGTACTTGATGTGGCTGGGGATTCTGGGAATTACAGGTCAGCAATGGATTGCAGTTAGAGCCAGAATCTGAGGTTTCCAGGCCTGAGTCAGGCTTCTCAAGAGAACCAAGGTCATTATCTGATCAGAATGTGATAATTGCAGATGTGTCCCCCCCTTCTTCTCCTGTTTCTCCTGAGATAGCAGAGCAATTTGTCAATAGAGACAAGAAAGTGAAGGTAGGTGCCGTTCCCAGCGCCTGCTAATGAGAAGAGGCCCTGCAGAAAGTTCTCAGGGAAAATGCCATGTGTTTTAAAAATTATTATTTTAGGTATACAAGAGGTCTGATTCTATTGTATGTCACAGGAGTCAATGTCTGGACTTGATGTACATAGTTCAAGTTCCCTCTCACAAGCTTTCTAATGTGTATGGGATTCATGGACTTAAGCCTCATGTTTTTCTATGTGTTTTGTTCATGGATTTATGCTTCAAGTATCAAGTTATTTGCTGGTCTCCTGTACTTTTGGATTTACATTATAGCTGCTGTGTACCTTTGATCTTCTTGGTTGCTGCGTTTTGTTAAGGACTACAATTTACATCTTGCATGTATCCTGGACTTATGGGTTACTGGTTTCAAGTTTCTTCAAGTGCTCTGTTTTTAAAGGACCAAATCTTATATTGACTCTTTGATCTTTTACCTTTTTTGCTGATGTTTTACGTTTATTCTCCAATAAACTATTTTGCTTATAAACTGAATTCTGGAGTGTGAGATTGCTTTAAAGGTGCCTTTCCTGTCCTGGTTTGCGACAGTGGCCTCTGGTTATCACAACTTTTTGTGTTTGTTTGTGGTGGACTGCGGTGGGGGGAAGGTAGTTGTCCCTGCCCACGCAAGTACTTTAAGCTTGATATACTCTACCTTCAGCTCAGCGTCCTCATTCATGGAAACTCATTTGAAATAATGTCGATTTCTTAGTAACGTTAAAAGTAAGACAAGACAACACTGTGTTTTTCAGAAATGCTTTTCAAAATACAAGAATGAGATGTTGAGGACGTTGAATTCATGGTTTATTTTCACATTAAAAAAGTAATCTTATTGATGAAGTAATATTAACTTTTAAATATAAAAGTGCTTTTTTAAAAAACAAAAACAAATCCTTAAGGCTCATTCTGTTACTTTACAGGAGGGTTTTTCACCATTCCAGCAACTGTGCTACATGGGTTTTCAGTGGATGGTAGAAAACAGCAAAATCTCCAAACAGTAAACAACATGTCAGTAATTTTATCACTTTAATACACACAGTTTTAGCCATGTAATAGAGCTATAAACAAATAAAACTCTCACATTATTCTCTTTTGACCTGGAATGGATCCAAAACACTCACTTATCTGAATAAATGTAACTGCTGAGCAATGTAAACTGCTTTGATACAAGAGGCAAAATGGTACAAACATTGTGTGTACAGCCTGCAATTTTTATTACACTTCTAGGGAGACTAAAAAGTTCTGACTGTTTATTGACAAGGTATCAACTTCATCAGTCATATCCTTGGTTCAGGAAACTCAAAATGACTCATGCCAATAGAGTTCTAACAAAGTGAATACGTTCCCATGTAAACAGCATGCAACTGATCATTCAAGTTTCAAACAATAACATTTCTATCAATTTTTATCAATGACCAAGTACACACTGACCTGCGGAGATACCAGTTAATCTCCACATTTATTATTTGTAAAAGTAGTTAGAAAGTACTTTAATATATTGGTTCATAATGAATGACATCTTGCTTATGTTTGTTTGTTCATATCACATATAATTTAGGCTTTTGAGGGTATGCAATGACAACGAAATAATATTGTTGACCTCCCTTATAATTAGGTATATGTTACTTGGGTGGACACACGACATTGCTAGAACTACTTAAATTCAAAATTGCTATGGTGTAACCCAGTGAGTCCCAACCTTTTTTTTGACCAGGGAGCACTTGACCAGGAACCACTCTCCAACATTAGTCCCAAAAGGGTTACGAATCAGTTTTTGGTCAACTTTAGATTTGGTTTGGTTATTTGGGGTGCTGATTCAGAAAATTGCAATGGCTAGAGATCTAGTTTCTGACACAGAACATATGCCATCCAGTAGCCACCAACTGCTTCCCCACAGAAAACCATATTTAATAATCTAGAGCTGATGTGGTAATAGTAATCTTTCGTGGGTAGCCAGCCTCTCCCTTTCTGATATTCCCGTTGCCTCGGCACTATATGAGGGTTTCATGAGACCAGTTGCTCTTGTTGCCACATATGGTTTCAAGACAACAGTGCAGCAATAGTGAGGCTGTGGGCCATATTTTTGTTCTTGCAGACCACTGGTGGTCCATGGACCACAGGTTGGGAACCATTGATGTAAAATCAAGAGTGGGCAGAATATAGCCCTCTGTTGCCCCCCCCCCATTTTTTTATTTAATGGCCCAGATCCTCAAAATAATCTCATGAAAGAAGAAAGAATGTTATAGCCACAAAGATGTGTTGGAAAAACTGGTAAAATGCCTGGTCATAACGTGTATTAAATATTACTGTCTGCAGCACCATTATAGATGGGGAGAAATGGCAATTAATCCAATAAATTAAGAACTTCAAATCATTCAAAAATACCATATCCATTCACATATTTTACAGTATATATCACTATACAGGATGTATATTCCCATTTATGACATTGTTCAGTTAATGTAAACAAAAGAAATATGTCATTGCAAGTACATCTATATGAATCTATTTCAGATGTGTAGATGATAGGCAAAAGGTGCACAAATGTATGGGAAGCTGTGAACCCTATTGCTTTTTTATTTTTGGTAACAATGCTGGTTCTAAAAAAAGGTTATAATAATAAATAAGTGATTTCTATATTAAGAATAGAGAGAAAAAACAGAAGCAGAGTACAATGTGATAAGACCATATCTTTTCAGGAGTTTTTGGTGAAGTTACCAAGAAGTGGGAATTATTTTCTCTGTACTGGCATACAAAAACTATTAATGTCACACCTAAAACATACTGATATAATGCGAGGCGGATTTAGAACAATTTTTCCCCAATTTACAAGCAATTGAATATTGGATAATATACAATATCTGCATGGGTAATTTTAATATATTGATGGGCTATCAGACAAAGTTGGCTGCAATTGTTGTGAAGTGGGTCTCTAGAAAAAATGTTGGTGTGTGCTTAGAGATTATGACAGTCATGCATATGATGATAAGGTTTATGTTATATTTATCTTTGCATACTTCTTCCAAAGGATGAGTGGGATATTGCTGGTGCACAGTCCTAACAGGCTGTATTGAGGACTGTGCTTTCAGGGATTTAGATTCATGATGTAATAGAGTGCGTGATAAAACTCATAAAATCCATAGAACAAATAATACTGCAAAACATAGTCTTCAATTTGTCGCAAGGGGCTTTGAGGTTCTGCTATTTTACCACTCCTTTCTGTTGGAGGACATGAGAGACTACTAGAAGTGAATAACTGATTCCACACGTGGTGTCTTTGGGGAAAAGATGGTTTCTTGATCCATGGTCTGCACTTTCATGAGAAAGGATATTTCACAAGAGATGCATTGTACCTCCGGTTAGATCTATACTGCTATATAATGCAGTTCCAGGATGCAGATTAATTGCATTGAATGGGATTACATGGCAGTGTACACTCATATAATCCAATTCAATGCAGTTTATCTGCATTCTGAAACTGCATTATATGACAGTGTAGATCCAGCCTCAGAGCAGTTGATAGTAGAAATGCATTTGTTCAGAGTCTGGAAAACCTGATCGGGAGGGCTTTAGAATTAAGTTATATATGGGAGGGAAACAATATTTTAGATGATAGAGGAACACCAAGTATTGAGGACAACAGCTTCAATGATACAAGATTAACTGGTATGATTGTAAAAGGACACACCAATGGGCAGAACACCCCCTCCCCCAAAACCCCCAATGAATCAATTGGAGAGATCTTGGGACGAATCATGGGAAATAAACAAGATTAAATTCAATTCTTAATATAATTTAATAGGCATTGCTGAAATCTGGCAGGATTAGTGATTCTCCTGATAGTAATGGAAGGTTATCACCTGTTCCAAAGAAATAGATCAAGCAGAAAGGAGGAGGAATGGCATTATATGTTAAGTAGTGGGAACCTGGATGGAAGAAACTACAGTGTTCCTTTGCTACTTCATAGTTCGCTTTGCACGGACTCGCTGTTTCATAAAAATAAAATTTAAAATATTTATGTCCAGTGGAGGCCAGGGACCCTGGAAGTGCGGTGGCCTGAGGCACGGCGGGGAAGCCCTGCCTCCCTGGCCTCCACAGAGCCCGGAAGTGCGGCGGCCTGAGGCACGGCGGGGAAAGCCTGCCTCCCTGGCCTCCACAGAGCCCGGAAGTGTGGTGGCCTGAGGCACGGCGGGGAAGCCCTGCCTCCCTGGCCTCCACAGAGCCTGGAAGTGCGGCGGCCTGAGGCACGGTGGGGAAAGCCTGCCTCCCTGGCCTCCACAGAGCCCGGAAGTGTGGTGGCCTGAGGCACGGCGGGGAAGCCCTGCCTCCCTGGCCTCCACAGAGCCTCCTGAGGCACCTGGGGAAAGCCTGCCTCCCTGGCCTCCACAGAGCCCGGAAGTGTGGTGGCCTGAGGCACGGCGGGGAAGCCCTGCCTCCCTGGCCTCCACAGAGCCTGGAAGTGCGGCGGCCTGAGGCACGGTGGGGAAAGCCTGCCTCCCTGGCCTCCACAGAGCCCGGAAGTGTGGTGGCCTCAGGCACGGTGGGGAAGGCCTGCCTCCCTGGCCTACTGCTGTCTGCGTGGTTCTGGAGGCTCTGCCAGGGTCTGCAGAGGCCAGGGAGGCAGGCAGGCGCCCTCAGGATGGGCTGGGAGGCGGGTAAGGAAGCGCGGGTAAAAATAAATAAATAAAATATATAAAATCATGTGTAAATATTAAAATTAATATAGCATCCCCACTTTGCAGATTTTCATTTATTGCGGGTGGTCCTGGAACGCAATAAGCGAGGGAACACTGTACATCGTTTTGGGATTACGTAGCTATACAGAACAAAAGCCAGAAGACAAACATTTTCAGACAAATACTTTGGACTTTAAGAAAGCTCATTTCAGTAAACTTAAAGAAATATTGGGTGATATCTTCTCATTAGGAATGCTCAGACAGAAAAAAGTGCATAATGGATAAGGATTTCTTGCAGGCAAGATATTGAAGGAGCAATTACAATGAGAAAGACAAGTGAGAGGTGTCTAAAGAGGCCATGATGGACATATAGAGAATTTCCAGATGACCTGTGACTCCAAAGGGGCAGTTATAAGAAATCGAAGACATAAGAATACAATGAAAAAAACAGTAAGCGAAAAACAAAACCTCAGAATGAACTCATGATTGCTAGAGAGGTTAAAAAGAATAAAAATATATTTGGACCAAGAAGAGAAGGAAACAGTACAGCCACTTTGTTGAGATGGTGAAATGCTAATGGGGACAGGGAGAAGGCAGAAGCGCTTACACTTCTTAGCTTCTGTCTTCTCCTGATATTAAAACAGCAAACTGGTGAAGAAAGAACATATGATTTAGTAAGAGGAGAGTAAACCAGAATAAACAAAGAAGCTGTCTACTCATATCTGGTTCCTCTAAATAAATTCAAATTTCAGAGACAGATGAACTGTATCTGATACCTCTATAGATGACCTTTGAATATTCTCAGAACTCTTAGAGAACAGGAGAAGTCCCAGTGGACTGGAAGAAGGCAATGTTAAAAAAAGAAGATCGAAACAACCACCAGCACGCTAGTTTGATATCAATATTACTAAAAACTCTAGAACGGATTAGAAAAGCGTCATAAAAGAATGCTCTGATTATTAATACCCACATTATGTCAGACTAACACTATGCTTTTTTGTTTACTAGGATTACAAGACTGATAGATCAAGGTAATGCAGTCCTTGCAGTGTATCTCAGTTTCTCTAAGGTTTTTGACGTGTCCTATGACATTCTTACAGACAAACCGGTACAATGTGGGCTAGACAACATGGTTGTTGGGTAAGTTTTTACCTGGCTGATGGACTAAACTCAAAGTATGCTTACAACTTCATTCCTGATTGAAGGAACTAGTAGGGTGCCAAAGAGTACAATATTGTGAAATTTCTTTGTAAACAATTTAGATGATGGAATTAAAAGTATATTTATGAAGGTTGCAGATGACAAAAACCAGATGGAATAGCTTTTATCCCAGAGGATAGTGAATCTGGATTAAAGATTGGGCCAAAGAAGGCAGTGCAACTCTAAAGTGCAACAGTAAAATATCCAGATTGAAGGAAACAATAGTGCCACTCTATCCTGCTTTGTTCAGCTGTATCTTGAAATATTGTATGAGTTCTGAACAGTTCAAGGATACTGACAAATTAGAACATGTTCAGAGGAACACAATCTGGGCCCTTTCTACACTGCCATAAAAAATCCAGATTATCTGCTTTGAACTGGATTATAAAGCAATGTAGACTCAGATAATCCAGTTTAAATCAGATAGTGTAGATTATCTATCACTACATCCAAATTTGGATTTTGATATTATTAGTTTAAATTGTTTTTGTTTTTCACCAATAGCCAATCTGTATTCTACAAGATGAGTCCTGAGTATGATGGTGGTGACATCTAATTTGTGACAAGGTGAATGGTAACAAGATTTTTCTGAACAGTTACTAATGAGTTCTTGCAGTTAACTAACCAAAAGTGAAATGGTTGCTGATTTCTGCTATCATGTGTCTGAAGACTAAGAAATGGCTGAACCGGACTGTGGGATCCTTTCCTGCAGTCTCCTGCTTGTCTTATTTCCCTCTCAAAAATTCAATTATTTTTGTATTCTTTGATATCATTAGTTATTGTATTTATACGATATCAGAAGCATTATAGATAATTTATAATTATAACAGGTAATTTTTTTCTGGAATATTTAATCTCACACACGTAACAGACGTTGATGTGTAGAATACTACCATCCTGGGATTTGTGAGTAATTTTTTTGCATTAGTTGTAACATTAGTACTTCTACTTTCTTGAGTGATATTGTTACATGCAATCCTTTCTGCTTGGTTTTTTGCCAAGGACATCCACCCATCTATCCATCTACCTGAAGCCGATCTACCTGTAGCATCCATTTCTCCAAAAGGCTAAGGCCTAGGATTCAGAGGAGTATTGTACTTGCTGCTTCTCAAAAAATAAACAATTTACCCCGTTCTTCTGCAGGTATACCCTTCAACTCAAAAAATGAACTCCAGAGGGGCGTAAAATTATCTGGAACATTTTTTGTGGGGGTGTGCCATAGAGGGCATAGGAAGGCTGCTGATTCTGCTGGCATTGGATAAAAAAGTACTCAATTGAAGATTTTAATAATGATTTTCTAATATTCCTTCCTCACATGACACATCACTGCTTCTCTGTGGTTGCATGGATCATTGCAATGGACTAAATGCAAACAATGGGAACATAAATAGTATTTTGTATAGATTTGTAGTCTGCAGATATATGTTTTCAATGATTTTGGCTGTGATATATAGTAAATCCTCTACATTTAGTCTTGTCTTCAAGTAGGAAAGATTTTCAGAAATATTTGCAGATTAAAATACAATGATTTGATAAGATTTTCTTTAAAAATCCAATAATCTTATAAAATAATTAAAAGCTCAGTTGTGATTGTTTACTAGTTTGAATCACTTAGGCAGCAAATCTATGTACACGAAAGGGAACAAGTTCCACTGAACACACTGACTCTTACTTCTGAGTAGACATGCATGTCTTATCTGCTACCTATTAGAGAAAGAGAGACATGTTTAATCCACATCCGTTTCCAAACTCTGGTGTTATTTTGATGAAAATTTTGCAGTAAAAAAGCCATTACACACATCAAGGCTTATGTCAGTTGCAGCTTTGTGGATGTATTCATCAAAAAGGTTTAAATGGTTGTCCTTATTAAAAATACTGCCTTTTTTGACAGCTCAACATTAATAGGCAGAAATATATATCTGAAAACTAATGCATAGTTTTGAAGGCCAACCATTAAAAAGGGAAATAGCATCAGAAAATAATTTAGTGACCATCTTCTACACTGGTGTAATCTTATTATTAACTGTCATGATTGGGACAATGTCACTACAGGCCGAGCATCCCTTAAACAGAAATTCAAAATCTGAAATGGTCCACATGGGTAGCTGAGGTAGTGACATACAGTATTTGCTTTCCGATGGTTTAATGTACACAAACATTTTTCATACAGGGGATTATAAAATATTACATATAAATTACCTTCAGGCTAAATGTATAAGGTGTATACAAAACATAAACGTCCCATCTCCAAGATATCTCATTACATTTAAGCAAATTTATCAAAATCCAGAAAAATTAAAAATTAAAAACACTTCTGGTTCCAAGTGTTTCGGTAAGGGATACTCAATTTATGTAAAATGATTATTGACTTCCTTCCCGTTCTCATTTTTCTATAGTTTTCCTGTTCAGACGTTATGTGAATACATGCCTAAATCCAATTTATAGTCCCAACTAGAGAAGACCTCAAAAGTCAATGGAATTTATATACTGTAAGTACTGATTTGCCAAGTTCTTTTTGATTCAATAGATCCAATCTAGTTGGGACTAGCAGATGCTGGTGAGATCCTGATGGGACTAAGAAAGATCACCCCATCCTTGCCTGAATGGCTCGCTTTCCTTCTGTTCATCTCTGTACCCCATTGACAAGTGGTTGAAAGCAGGGCATAGCTAAGAAGCACCTGGCTATGTAATTATGGTCAAAAGTACAACAAAACAAAATTGTCATCTTCCAGGGCCTCCAGAGGAAGATGTTTTAATAGTTTTGTCAGGTGATTCTCAGCTTTCCTGTGTTATTTATTGGTCACCATATGGCTTTAGAGTAACCAAGAAGATGGGTATATGAGGAGCTTGGTGAGTTTATGAAGGAGGAAGAAACAACATAAAAAGACACATAGAGGCATATATTAAACTTATGCCCGTGTAAGTCACTAATAGAATGCCAATTTTTATGTAACCAAAGAGTGCTATTATCTGATTATAGTGGCAATAATTATTCTTCAGGCTCACTTGTTTTAGACCTTATTCACAGAGTATATGTACTTGTGTCCTTACAATGATAACTTCATCTTATGGAAGATAACTGCAATGAACCTGAACATGAATAAGTAAAAAAAGTTGTATACTAATGAACAAAGAGTCCCCTCTTCCCCAAAACATGACAATTTCCAGGAATGATTGTATTTATCCAAATAAGCTCTTAATAACAAGGAAAATGCAGAACGTTGTGACACTTTATAAAGACTAACAACTCTTCTTTGACATAAACGGTCATAGATAACAACCCATATCAGCAAATGCCTCTTAGGTATAAGTGCTTAGGTACACAAATGCTTATGACAAATAAAATTTGATACTTTTTAGGGTACAACAAGAATATTTGTTGTTTTAACTGTCACAGACTGGAAATTACAATTTAAGCAAATGAAAGGCTACAAGACCAGGAGTTGCATGTACATGGGAATTCGGACAATCATGCATGTGAGTAATAGGATTTCAGAGAGAAAGGATTTCCAAATGTCCATGGCTTTTCTTTGCAGATCTAGCACTCTGTATTGGATAATTAACATCCAAATGCCTCTAATGGACTGACAAATCAGGGCACAAGTGTAGTAACTGATAAAATGAAAGAGAATTAACATTCTGTACTTTAACAAACATCAAATATTATCTGATAATAGGGGGGAAAGGCAGAAACCTTAAACAGCACTTACATTTTAGTTTAAGACTAATGTTCTTTAAAAAAATAATGGCCGAGATCCCGAATCAGGACAACTGGACACAGTTACAATACTGTAACTACATCTGACGTTACCTCCCCAATCTTTAAGTAGTGGAGTCTCCACCCCACATGGCCAATTCTGTGTTCTCAGAGAGCTGGATGGAGGATGAGCAGGGAAACTTCCAGCTCTTTCCTGTAGATACACTGGAAGGACACCATCTTAGGACATATCTTTTCTTGTAGCTGGGTGTGCATCTCACAGCACAAGAAAACAACTGGGTGCATCCCTGCTCATCCCATTCTCAGACAGCAAAGGGATGGTTGTGTTGACAGGGATGGTGTGGTTATTGAACTATTTAAAAAGTAGATTTTGGGGAACTTTGGGTTGTTGCACAAGGTGAATTGCAATGTGAATCAGATGGTAAGCAATTCTGTTGGGCCAATTTTGACCTGAAAATTATTCACTGCAGTTTGCACCCCCACCAAAATATTTCCTTCCATTATTTAATATACTTTTTGGGGGGCACTGTGTAAAAAAAAAATCTAGTACCTCCTTGCACAACACCCTTGTCCTAATGTTAAACAGAGGTCTGAGAAAAAAGTTTAATTTCTTCCTGATCCTGATGTACTGATTTTTATTTGGAGTGTCTTAATTGATATTGAGATACAGTATGGCTATTTCTTACAAATTTCTTAAGTAAGATACTGTAAATTTGTCCTTGATCAATAGATTTTTAAAAGTGTATGTCTACATGGGGAGAACTCTTAAGTGGTTCTGGAACTTGTGGCACCATCCTATGTAGATTTATTGGAGATGAATGAAAGGTAGATAATTCCAACTCAGAACTGTTAGCTTGGGTGAGTGGCCATGATTCAGTTCTGCCACGAGGGAATGTTCTCTATTGGTCTTTGCAGCCTGCTTTGATCCATGTAAAGCTACTGGTGGCATTCTTACTAGAGGTAGCAATTGTAAGGCTCTGAAACAGCTTTCAGAACAGACAGTTTTGGATGTAGTGAATGCAAAGCTATTCCAGTGATTATTGGGTCGATCCAATTAATGTAGCACTTACTTTAAATGTAAGAGAATTTAAAATAATGGCTGAGTCTCAAAGGCCCAGAAAAACTATGAATAAGTTAATTGTTCCTTCCTGACCTTGTGTAGGATTGCAAAGCACAGCTATTGTGTGACTTTAGCAAGGTTTGCAGAATACACACTGAACATTCAGGGATAAGAATCAAAGTATGTAAACTGTCTTCTATATATATTGTGAAATACTCTGCCTGAACTCTGTAAATGGAAAGAAGCCCTTATTGTTACATACTACTAGTTTTATTATTGTGTATGAGGCTGACTGCTCATAAAGAAAGTACTACTGTGAGGGAAGGAAAGCTGCCAGCACGCATGGAAATTGGCACCCAGCATCTTGTGTAAGAGATAAATTTGTCCCCAAGAAAAGAGAAATTGTTCATCAATACGAAGCACAGAATAAATGTGTTTTGTGAACAGAAAATCTTTCAATATGACTGCAACCGGACTAAGTCAGGAAACCATCTTTTCAGAAATTTAGGAATGTGCTTGAAATAGATTAAAAATGCTTTTCTGAAGCAGAGGTGCTGTAGTTTACAGGACTTGATTAAACAACCAGTCCATAAAGTTCAGAATTAGCATACTAAGGTCCGTGTGTGTGTGTGTGTGTGTGTGTGTGAGAGAGAGAGAGAGAGAATAGAAAGAGATTGAGAGAGAGTTTGCTCTAATACACATATTTTCAGTTTTCTTCTTTACAATAACCGAAGTGATATTTGGAGACTATTAAAGTATAATTCATCCAAGGAGACAACCTTTGCATAATATACATACACATCGATTTTTGTACTCTGAAAAAAATATTGTTCCGTGTTCAACGCAATATTCACATTGATTTGAAGCAATGCTATAGTTGAGTATTTATGTAGCACAGTGTCTAGAATAATTTAATTGTCTGTGGAAGAGTCTACTGTCCCAATGGATATTATGAGAACTGAGCACTGCTCCTGATCCAGAGAAGTCCTTGTTGGGTGTATTGGACCAAATGGTCCATACTGCTGTGCAAGGTGACAGGTCCCATCAGGGTATCCAAATCATTAAAGAAATCTGGGGATTAAAACATAACAAATCAATTTTTTACACTTTGTTGCATTGCAGGGCATATTACTGATTTACTATTAATGCACAAAATATACGAGAAAGTTGGTAAAGTTTAAATACTCAACAAAGGTTTTTAATAAGTTTGCTCAAGCTCACATTAAATGATTATATTTTAAAATAAGGAATTGGTTCTTTTCCTCCCCAATCCACTGATAGTAAAGAAAGAAAAAAGACCTGCTACTAGATTATTGATAAAATAAACCTTGATTCCACCAAAAGTAATTTCTTCGTGACTATGTCCTCTTGATAATGTCGGGACTGGACTCCATCACAATTAATTTATTTTATGGGAGTCAGTGTTATTTGGTCATCAAAAGTAATATTACTTATTTAAAACAATTATACACACACATACACTGTACTGTCTCATCATACTAGACACCACAATGTATGCGTCTTCCAGTTATCAATCAACTTATGAGAACCCATCAATTTCATAGGTTTTTCTTAAAGAATACTCAGAAGTGGTTTTGACAGCAAGAAGTGTGTATATTCACATAGGGCTTTTAGGGAACAATGTCTTATCACACAAACCTTGGTTTTCCTTGGCAAAATTGTCAGCCATTTCCCAGTAGTCATAGCTGTGTAGGATGCTGTTGGTGATACTGACATGGTTGGCAGCCATCTGGTGTATTCGCTGTGGGATGCTGACAATGGACGAGGGGGAAGGTGTGCCGGTGCTCCCCTGGGACCCTACTGAGCTCACAGGGGATGGGCTGGGTGATATAGGAGAGGGTGTCCCAGTGTGCCTGGAAAAAGAGAGTTTATTACAGGGAATGTAGCTGCACATAAACACAAGAGCAGCCCCCACACATAATTCACAGCTCCATCCTGCCTTATGATGAACATCACTGCTAATACTACTACTACTACTACTACTACTAATATAATGCTTTATTCATAGCCTGCCCTATCTCTCTAGAAGGACTCAGTGCAGCTTACAACAAAATAAAACACAGTGGCAAATATTCAGTCAAGAATAATATATAACAAAAACAAACTCAATAAAAATAATAAAAATAGCAAACATGACATAAGACATTCACACATTTACAATATATTAAATTCTTAATTTTTTAAAAAAATTGACTAAAATTATTGGAGTTGAGATGGTATACAACAGACTAACGAAGGTAGGTGTTCAGTAACTAGGTAGGGTATATATAAGGTGTAATTAGTCCTCCTCTTTCCCTATAGTTCTCAAAGACTGCAACTTCTGTCTGATATCTATAGGTATGTTGTATCTGAACACAGAAAATTTATTAAATCCAATTGTTAGTTCCAACAGCTTTTGTGCAAGTCCATGCTTGCATAAATCCCATTGATTAGATATGTCTGTTTTAGTTATGAGCAGCAATTGGATTTAGGTTTCAAACAAACATTCACTGCAGCAATTCCAGTTTCCAATTATGAATATCAGTTGTGAAACAATCATTTCTAAGTCTCTAGCATTCAAATAGCACCTGAAACAATATTTCTTAATGATGCATTAGCATATTATGGTTGAGCACCGAACTTACTTTCCACTGGTACTCCATGGAGATGGTGCCTGAGCACTTTTTGAGGAATTCTGTAAAGAGAGAGACAAGGTATGGGTGAGAAAAGGTAGAAATCTAAATTTTGGAAATAATAATTTTTGAAATCATAGAAATTACAGGTTTATAATGAGTGCTGACAGAACAGCATGCACCAGCAAAGAGAGTTTTTGAGCCCATATTGTGCGTAGTAAAAGCTCTTAGGAGGGACCAAATTATTGTTTCCAACATTTAATTAATGATTTTTCTACTTAAAATATTTTTATATAAAATATTGTATTTTGCACACAAATGCAATAGAACAACAACAACAAAAAGAAACAATTAAAATTATGAGGACATATGCTCCTGCTGCTAGGCCCAGCTTCTGCCAACCTAGCAGTTCGAAAACATGCAAATGTGAGTAGTAGGTACTGCTTTGGTGAGAAGGTAATGGTGCGCCATGCAGTCATGCCAGTGGCCACATGACCTTGGAGGTGTCTTCGGCTTAGAAATGGAGATGAGCACCCCCCGCCCCCAGAGATGGACACAACTAGACTTAATGTCAAGGGGAAACCTTTACTTTTACCTATGCTTATTAGCAAATACAGAAACAGGAAAAAACGCCCTATGTGCTTAGTAGAACTTTGTTTAAGCAGATGAATATACCACCTGTTTCTGTAATAGCAATAATATTTTCGATGTGAGTGTTCCACTCAAACCTCATTTAAATTTTAGGTGAGTTTTGTTGTCTAATTAACATTTCTGCAATAATAAAAATTATTTTGTACCTTCACAGTGCTGAGTGCCTTGGGTACATCAACAGGTGGCCATAAGCTGAAATGTTAAATTGCCTCTGAGTGTCTTGTCTTACATGTTTGTATGTCAAAAGGCATTGAATGTCTGCCTGTATATGTACATTGTGATCCGCCCTGAGTCCCCTGCGGGGTGAGAAGGGCGGAATATACATGATGTAAATAAATAAAATAAATAATAAATAATGATGTCAATTCAGTCCATTTCCATTTCAGGTTTAGTGGCTCATATGTTTCCAGTAAAGCTGTGGTTCCCAATCTGTGGTTCATGGACCACCAGTGGTCTGCGGCCTCATCATTACTACACCATTGCAATGAGAGCAACTGGTCTCATGAAACCCTCTTATAATGCCGAGGCTTATTAAATATAGTTTTCTGTGGGCAAGCAGATGGCGACTACTGGATGGCACATGTTTTGTATCAGAAACTAGAATTGATGTGATCTATCCGCCAGACGGAATCTAAAGTTGACCAAAAACTGTTTTGTAACCCTTTTTGGTACTAATGTTGGAGAGTGGTCCTTGATTAAAGCAGTCCCTGGTCAAAAAAAGGTTGGGAACCACTGCAGTAAAGACTCCCTAAGATGTTTAAATGTTTCCTCAAGATAGGAAAGTACCTTGAAATACTCAATAAGTGCTTTAGAATATTTTACAGCATGGTCTCTTTTAAGTCGAAACATCCTCCAGTATAAGAGTCCCAAACATCGATAACTAGAAGGAAAAGAGAAGAAGCTTCAAATACATTTCATTTTAGATAATCAAACAAAGAATAAGGGGAAAAAACATGCAACAAAACCAGAAAATTTCCCAGGACTCTGAATACTTTTTACATGTTGAAGCGAACTAACGATAGCACAATCAAGCCATACAAGCGCATTTTTTCTGTCCTGTTATTGTCTCTTGACAATCACAGTTCACAAGTTGTTGAAGTATTGCAAAGGCATAAATCTGCAAAACCTTTTAGACAAAAAAATGAGCACATATTCCATGAGCGATTGCTCATGTGGTGTAACGATTTAAGCGTTAGTCCGGGTTCAACTTCCCACTCAGCCAAGGAAGCCCACTGGATGATTTTGGGCAAATCATACTCTCTTGGCATCAGAGGGCAATCCTGATGAGAAAAACTTGTAATAAGCTCTCTTTAGGGTCACTGTAACTTAGAAATGACTTGAAGACATACAACAATAACACCGACACTTTCCTCTACAGAAAACTGTTCAAAATACATGGACCTGCCTGGACACTGAAAGATCCCAAGGTTTTTCATATTTTCTTTGTTTGTGTTATTAAATGATACAATATATTCTAAAATAGAATAGTTTATCTTATGTTTTACTAATTGAATGTAGGGTAATTGATTTTTCTAAGGAGTGAGGAAGTTTTCTTTCAAAAGCTTCAAATGGAATGGCACAAAGAACTGCAGTAATTGACTTGCATTTCCTCTTATTCCAGCAGAGGACAGTGTTTACCTAAGAGATGAAAACATCCTGAAGGGTATGTATGCTATGCACTAGTGAGTCTTTCCATGGCATGATGCCTGGCTTGCTCTGTATGGAGCCAGGCAACACAAAGGAACTGCAGCTCTCAAGTCATAACTCTCGCTCTGTAACCTTCCCAGGTACAGGGAATATGCAAATCACAGCAACTCATCTGCTCTGTGGCAAGCAGGGAGCCGGGCTGCTATTCAGAGCTCTTACTTCTGCCTTCCATCTGTTTGACCTTTCTTCTTTCTTTTTAAAGAGATGCAACATTTTTTCTTTGAATTTGCACACTGAGAAACTACTACCCCCAGCTCTGCAGACCTTTTTAGGTCTCCCCTCCAAGAAAAACAGAAAAGATTGCTATAAAGGAAAATAAAAGTACTTCAGCTTCCAAAATGTATCACTGCACGGTATCCCAAAATTGCCATACATAGGGGAAATGGGAAATCATAGCTAAATGTACCCTTCTTTACAAAAAATATTCTGTACATTATGTATATCTCAAAGTATAAACATATTAAAATATCAACATTATAACATATACATTTTAATTTTTCCTCTGTATGGAGCCTTTTAGAACACAATATTTCCCATTTCCAGCATGGTAAGACATTTGTGCTTATTAATGTTGAACAGAAATGATGGAAACTTTTGAATGTAAAAGAATCTACATTATCTGATGTGCTCGCATAACAGTAGCTCAAAATATGATATTTAGGAGAATGATTTTTGTAACATTGCAACAGCATCAGGGACAAGAAGACATCATTGAGAAACAAGTCAAATGCAATTTGGTGTGTTGTGAGTGGCACCCATTTGGGGCAGAAAGCTGAACTTCTGGGGTGCCCAGACACCATTTACATTTCTGGTGTAAGACATATGTCATAACGGGGTGTCTCTGAGGGTGCACCTGCACTACGAATTAATGCAGTGTGACATCACTTTAACTGCACGGCTTAATGCCATGCAATTACCGAATTGTAGTTTTACAAGGTCTTCAGACTTTTTTTTGCTTAAGAATGCTGGATCCTCACCAAATTACAAATCCCAGGATCCCATAGCATTGAGCCATGGCAGTTAAAGTGGTGTCAAACTGTATTATCTCCGCAGTGTAAATACACCCTGAGTCACAGTTTGCATCTCCTTGATGGTACTGTTTGAAGAAATCAATGTGTGACTTCTCCTGCATGTGTCAGACTGGAAGCCAGACTATGAATGACTTTGACCATGGCAGAATAAACGAACGGTATAAATGTTTGTTGCCGATGCTCCTTGTTCATTTACAACACTGTCATGTCCAGATTTTCTATCTTCCCACTGGCAAGAATGGGAAATAACAGACTTTTCTGTGTTCTACACAGACAGTTGCCAGACAGAGGAAATTCATTCTGTCACAGTTATGCAAAGGAACAGGATGCGTCTGAGGCACATACATTTCATGTTTCCTCTACAAAATCAAATTGATCTACCATATTTACTGGTAAAAACAGGCTTACTAATTGGTTTGCACAAAGTTATACATAGTATTTTACATCCACAGCATGATGCATTCTTGAAACTATATGCTTACAATGTGTAATTTTCTTAAATCTATTTTTTTCCTGATTTGCTGCAAGTGTCTTAAATATAGTTATTTCAGAGGCCTACTTAAACTATTAACAAAATGTACTCTTTCTGAAAGTATCAGGTTCAGGAGGCAAATGAAAACTTTTAAAGGAGCCAACAATGCTAATGGAAGCTCTGTGTGTTGTTTTCCTCTGCCAAACCTATGGCTTCTAGCATTGACAACAATATTTCATATAATAACTAAATGCACAAAAATCTTCCATTTTTATTACTGTTTGAATTCAGTAATAGTTAACAGTTACTAACATTCCAATCTCTGACAGAAGAATTGTTCTTAACATTCGATTTTGAGGATAGATTCACTGAATAAAACCCCTCAAACAATAACAAATATTTTACTAACCATAATGTTGCTAATTGTTTTTCTTCTGGAGTAGCACTGTGGGCTGAGTGGGTCTTTAGTCTGACAGCATACCTTCAAAAGATCATGCACAAGGTCAGCAAACAATAAGGCAAAATATGTTTATAGGATGTGTCTGATGAATGATGGGACTGGATTGATTCATTGTAGCTGAGAAGCTACAGCTGGATTGTATGTGTATCTATTCAATGGTGAGGATTCAGTGGAACTAAAGTTTGCCTAGGGTTGAAATTCCTGTCTGTCATATTTATTGCTATTATCATCTGTCTGATCTCTGCTTTGAGTGGGAATACTTTGTGAAATTGCTGTTGGTCTGCTTTGTGGCCCAGCTTTATACCTCAGTACTTTTCAAAAAGCTATATATTTATAAAGTAATAAAACATGGCTGCTGTTTTAGTTTCCTTCATTATGATTACTGCTTCATAAATTCAGTTCTTGGTACTTTTTACGTCATACCGGGGATAGGAATCAGCGACATTTCTGATGTTGTTGGACTGCAACACTCATCAACCCTAACCCTAAGGTAAGGAATGCTGAGAGCAGAAGACCACATGATTACCACCTCTATTTTGTATTGTCAGCTAAATTGCTCTTTCAAAGCCAACAGCTTGTGGTCTGAAAACCTCATTGCACTATGTAGGAGCCTCCCCAACTCTATCTCAGATTACACTCTGTTTCTTCCAATAATTTATACTTCTCATTCTGCCCCACACTGATTAACAATAATTTAATCAGATTTAGACCTTGCCTTTTCTCATTTCTCACATTAAACATGTTGTTTCTTTTCTGTCGGTTTCCCCCCACTCATTCTATTTTGTCTATTGTTGGAAGTCCCTGAACAGACTCAGAAGTGGAGTGGGCAGATCAAACGACAACCTGGCAAAATGGCACCACCTAAAAGAATCCTCAACCTTGTGCGACTGTGGAGAAGAACAAACAACTCCGCATCGTATACTTGCCTACAATGCCCTGCCTCATGCGCAGAGGAAGAACTGTTTAAAGCTACAGACAATGCAGTCGCTGTTGCCTGTTTTTGTCTAAATCTAATTAGCTGCTTGTGATCCCTTTATTTAATCAGTTTTAAAAGTATTTATTTATGCAATACTTTTGACATGAAATAAAAAAGTCTACTGTTATCACCAATTTATCTCATGGCTTTTACCTTTTACCATAGTTGTCCTTACGCTCTCATATCATGCGTTAAATATTCTTCCTGTTTTAAACTCTTTTACATCAGTGTCATTTCTTGTATTCTTTCGTAGCACCTTTTCCCATGCTCTCTGAACATGCTTTCACACACATCTAGTTACTGTATTATTTCTTCTCTGCATCCAGTATTTGGAATATTACAATATAATATATTGTATATGCATATAATATTGATAATATCATAATGTAATACAATATACTACTACTACTAATATATTATATATTTTATATTACATGTAATATTACTAATAATATTACAGTATAATGTTATAGTACAATGTAATATATAATATTAATATTGTGCTATGGCAATAATATAATATATTGTATTTACATTTTACTTGTAAGCCACTCTGAGTCCCCTTCAGGGTGAGAAGGGCGGCATATGTCGTAAATAAATAAATAAATATTAGGTCAATTGACATTTGCCTGGCTTTTCTTTCACATTCATCCTCAAAGGAGACCCCCTAAAACTCAAATTTTTAGTTTTTATTTTTCTTGTTTGCTTCTATTTCGATTGCTATTTGTACATGTGTTGGCTTTGCTAGCACAACCTATTTAGATAATTTGAACTCTATCCCCTCATTTCACTTTTATACATTGCTTTTAACAATGCATGGATGCAGGGTTACTATTTATTTAGAAATAGACTATAGTTTCAGCCATAGGGTGGCTTTTTATCATGTCAGAAGCAACTTGAGAAACTGCAAGTTGCTTCTGGAGTAAGATGATTGGCCGTCTGCAATGACATTGCCCAGGGGATGCCTGGACATTTTACCATTCTGTGGGAGGCTTCTCTCATGTCTAATTTTGATAAGATGTTTCAGGAAATTATAATTCAATCAGGGTTAGACCGAGTATATCAAATGCCCCCTGAATGGTCTTATTACAGGTTAGCATTTTTAGATCCTTTAATTAGCTATAATTGGCCCATATATGCAGTTATTTCCTTGATATAGAAGCAGAACTCCATGGACAGGGGACTGAATGGATCCAACCAAGGGCCAGAATATTCTAGGCTCTCTTACCTGATGAGTTCAACTGTTTCAGAATACATTGTATATGGAGACTTAGATTCCGTGGGCCCTTGTTCCATGGCATTTCCACACTCGATAAACGATAATGCAGCTTCAACATAATTCAGTGCCTTGCCAAATTTCTCCACCTTACAAGTTTATCACAAAAGAAAACAACAATCAGTAAAACAATGACTAGCATTTCGATGTATCCTTATTGGGGAAAAAACCTTCAGAACTATCCACTCTGAAAGATATCCAAATAGTGATCTGATGGGACAAAATGATAGCACTAGTGAAGCCACCGGCTCAGACAACCATAGATCAGCTTAACAAGAAAACACAACAGCCTTTTGCTAAGGACAGAAACCCTTCGCCCAGGGGCGGTCCCACCATGTAAGCGACCTACGCGGCTGCGTAGGGCGCCATCTTGGAAGGGGGCGTGGGGCGACTCCTGCCCGCGCCGCTGCCGCGCCCGCGCGCCGCCATTTCCGTGGGGCATTGCAGGTCGAGGGGGAGCCTTCGAAGGCTCCTCTTCACTCTTCCTGGTTCCCGCTGTTGGCCCCTCCCACTTGGAGTTTCAGAGGGCAGGGGAGCGCTCTCCATTGCCCTCTGAAACGCCTCGTGGGAGGGGCTGGCAGCAAGAGCCCGGGAGAGTGAAAGGAGGGGCCTTCAAGGCTCCTCTTCACTCTTCCTGGTTCCCGCTGTTGGCCCCTCCCACTTGGAGTTTCAGAGGGCAAGGGAGAGCGCTCCCCCGTCCTCTGCAATGCCCCATGGGAGGGGCTGAATAAACACAACAAAAAATCAGGCTGTGGTGCCTGAGTATAAGGCTAAACACAAAGGGAAGAAAGAGTAACAGGAAAGATATCCCAATCACTCAGTGCAATGAAATGAAACTGTTCTAACCCTGCGTTCCATGTGGCTTTCCCATGAACAGTTTCATTTTCATTTCGTCGTTATTTGAAATGCAACCCATTTGGATTTTTTGAGGCTTGTGCTCCACGGGGCTTTTCCCCTCCTCCACCACATGCTTGGATCACACCCCC
Source organism: Anolis apletophallus (assembly GCA_030556195.1). Classification (NCBI taxonomy): domain Eukaryota; kingdom Metazoa; phylum Chordata; class Lepidosauria; order Squamata; family Anolidae; genus Anolis; species Anolis apletophallus. The sequence goes on from JARBWK010000004.1 coordinate 80,626,360, forward strand.
CTCCTGCGACTTCTCCTTTAATTCCCTGTGTTTCATCATTGCCCGATTTCAACTTTCCCTGCGATCCTGTTTCTTCCCTGCCGCGTCTTCACACTTCCTGGAGGCGCTGCTTTGATTTCTCTGCATTTGCTGACAACAGGAGAGAACCTGACACCTGGGCTGCTCTTCTGTCCCCGTCCCCCGCTCATTCCAAGCCTTGGGAGACACACAGCCGCATCATGGCGATTTGCACAGCGGCTGGGATTACAATTCAAAACAGAATTCATTACATCTACGATCTACAACTTCCACTCCAGGACTGGTCGACACCATCATTTTGGAATCTATCACGACTGTTGTATGTACTAAGGGGTGTGTTCTCCTATACGCTTCCAGGCACCCAGGAGGAACTCCCTCCTTGGGAACCCTGGGCGTATTCATGTTTCATGCCATTTGATGCTATTCTTGGGCTTACATTTTTATGATTGTTGGTATTCATATGCATGCATAGGAGGTGGTTGACCCCATAGTGGGATTTATCTTGATACCTGTGGAATTCAGCCTTGTTAGTGATATTTCACTGCTATTTGATGTACTCACAGAGAGGCTATTGCCTCACTTATTGAATTATCCTGCTTTATTATTTATATTAACTGCATATATATTTTTGCTTATGACCTGTTTGGTCCTGAATTGCACTGTGTGATTGGGATATCTTTCCTGTTACTCTTTCTTCCCTTTGTGTTTAGCCGTGAGGGGCTGGCAGCAGGAGCCCGGGAGAGCGAAAGGAGGGGCCTTCAAGGCTCCTCTTCGTGCTTCCTGGGGGCGCCAAAATAATCTTTGCTTACTATTTAGAATTACCTTAGACCGCCCCTGCCTTCGCCTTTCAATAACTGAGATCAAGTTTTGTTTTTTTAAGCAACATGTTAGAGAGGTAACTGTTCTCAAAGATCTCAGCTATTTTCTTCTCGTTGTGAGAAAGCTTTTGAATACCATGAAGTTTTTGAAGTCTATTTGCAATTTGAGACTTATTCTTTGCAACTTCAATGTCCCATTTCCTCTGAACCAGAAAATAATCTTATTAGCATCTAAATAAGTAAACTGGGCCCATAATAGCTTATGCAGAAAATTTCTTCCCTGCTAGTCTCTAAAGGTATACTGAAATTCATTATGTCTTAATAGTAAAACAAACTACAATGGCTATCTTACACGCAACTTAGTAGCAAAAAAAGAGTAATGTTGTACTTATAATTCTGTACAGAAAAAATGACAATGAGTTCAAATATAAAGATTTTACAAAGTAGACATCAATTTGCAAAGAGAAATTGTTCTGGATGGTTGTTGACGTGCAATGTGAAAAATTTAAAAATAAATATTCATTAATATGCATTAAAAAGTCAGGTTCTTAACCAAATTCCAAATTGTTGTTAATATCCCGGTTTGTTACAAAATTGTTAACGATAAAAAGTAGGAAGTTATAAACCCCATTTTCCTAGTTTCCAACAGACTTCACAACCTCTGAGGACACCTGCCATAGAGGCAGGCGAAACGTCAGGGGAGAATGCTTCTGGAACATGGCCATACAGCCCAAAAACTTACAACAACCCAGTGGGAAGATATGGTTAATTTCTGGGCATATTAATCTCCTTTATGAACAAAAGGGGAACATCTTGGCTTACTAAACTGATATATGATCATCTGAATGTGGCCAGTATGATCATAGTCATTAAATCAGACAGATGTATACATAGATCAAAATATACTAAACACAGATATGTGTTTAAGGAAAATACAGTTACTAAGCATATGGAATCTCTTATTATGCAATGTGCCTTTTCAACATATTGCATGTAGAGAAAGGGAGAGAATATATATAATTAGTCTGTTGGCGGGAGTGCATTCCTATGTGATCTCAGGGAATACTTCAGTAAAATTCTGTAATAGTAAACATCTGTGCTTCCCAGTCTATTATCCTCTCCACATGGAAGCCAGCTGAAATATATCTTGTATGAAGACAGCACAATATAACTACTATTAACATGTAGAATACCTTATTATGTGTATTACATGTATAACACAAAGTTTCTGTGCCACCATAGCAGTTTGACAGTGAAAATTTACATTGCAGAGACAATTCTCCATCTGAAATCATAATGCAAATTCATTTCATGATCTCACATGAGGGAGCCCTTGAAGGGAAATCTGAATCTTAACTATAATGGTATGTGACAGCACGAATGCTGGCAGGGATGAAGTAATGTTATTACATTTTACTTGGATCAAGACAGCTAAGTTTGCTACCCATGTACTTCTGCCCTAAATTCCAAGTGCTGGGTTGACTGTAAAAACCCCAAAAGGGCTGGGTCCTTATAATCTTAGAGAACTTTTCTTTCTTTATGAGTTTCCCTCAAGAAGTAGCAGGGGTTTTATGTGGCAGCCCCAGTATTCTGGAACCCTAATTATAAGGGTTTTTTTTTTGGAAAAGCCTTAAAACGTATTTTGAGAATGTTTGTTAGGGCGGTTACTTCTGTTGACGCGCCGCCTGCACGCTCCAAGTGCATTTGAGCCATCCACGAGGGAGAATGGGCTCTTCGGCGCATGCGCATGGGCCAGCTGAGCACCTCGCCATCCACCCCCGCCCCCTCCTTTAGCCTGGGACGTCTGTGAGTGCCCGGAGAAGGACGGAGGGAAGAAGAATGCAGAAGGGCAAAAGAGGGGCCGGCTGTGGATGACGCAATTTCCCATTCTCCCTCGTGGACGGTTCAAACATACTTGGAGGCGGCATGCGTGCAGGCGGCGTGCGAAGAGGAGCAAACGACGGAGGAGAAACAAGGACGCTTTGGGAGCCATTTCCTCACCAAATTGAAGCACCAAGGTCAGTCTTTTTACTTCCTGAAAGTAGCTGAAATGTCTCTCTGTTTACTGCCTGATACTATCTGTGGGGATATGCCTGGGAGGGAGAAATGGGGTGCTTGGGTGTATTTTTGCATGTCCCTTGTAAACTTCTGAGACACAAATGGCTTTGCAGCTCCCAGGTCTCTCTGTTTTCTTTCTGCCTGATTATATCTGTGGGAAATATGCCTGGGAGGGAGAAATGGGGTGCTTGGGTGTATTTTTGCATGTCCCATTGTTTACATTTCTGAGAAAGAAAGAAGCTCCGTGCGGGCGGAAGGTGACAGCAGGAGTGGGTGCGCAGCACCACAAGCTACCTTTTTACTGGAGAACAACACAATTATCTGGAGTGGATCTAGGGCCCTTCCACACAAGTGAATAAAATCCCACATTATCTGCTTTGAACTGGAATGTATGGCAGTGTGGACTTAGATAACCATGGGCCCTTCCACACAGCCATATAAACCAGAATATCAAGGCAGATAATCCACAATATCTGCTTTGAAGTGGGTTATCTGAGTCCACTCTGCCATATAACCCAGTTCAAAGCAGATAATGTGGGATTTTATACAGCTGTGCAGAAGGAAGGAGCTGTGTGGAAGGGGTCCCAGTTCATAGCAGATATTGTGGGATTTTCTGCCTTGATATTCTGGGTTATATGACTGTGTGGAAGGGCCCCAGGAAAGACACTATAAGAAAATCACCTTGTCCTCCTGTTCAAGATCAAAGTATGTTCCATGGATAAAAAGGCCAACAGTGAATACAAACCTATTCATATAATCCTTAAAATTGACTAAGAAGTCAAATCCATTTTGGAAATGCAGTGTTACACTAATAAAGACTTAAAAAACACTAAAATGACAATGCAGAGAATAAATTTATGCAGGAACTTTATGCTTAAGGCATACTTATTCAGCTATACACTTTATTATAACATTTTACTAATATAGCTAGTGATATATTAAAACAATTACAGGATTACCATTACTTGATTTAATTTTGGTTTTTTTTCTGTGGCCAGAAAATCTGAAAAATATCCTACTACAAATTCAAATTCTTACCATTGCATCTGCTTTATGCTTTTTCCTTTTAGCTTCTTGCATGAAGTAATCAATATTATGTGGCCTAAAAGGGAAGAAAACAGAATGAGGGATTTTAGCTGCTCTGAGTCCCCCCCCTCGGGGGTTGAGAAGGGTGGGGTAAAAATGCCGTAAATAAATAAATAAATAATAACATATTCTATGTTTAGAAATATATACTTTCTTTGGCTTAATGGCTTGCTTCAAAAGAAACAAATGTATATATTCAGATAAATGGGTTGCATAGATGTACAAATTTTCACTTCGGAATCAGAAACAATTAAACTGGGACACATACTAGAAGCCAGTTATAAAAAGAAGGAATGAAAATATATTATAGGTATATACTACAGGCATGGGGAAATTTTGGCCTTCTGGGTGTTTTGGACTTCAACAGCCAGCAGGCTGTTAGGAATTGTCAGAGTTGAAGTCAAAAACACCTGGAGGGCTGAAGTTTGCCCATGCCTAGATTACTATGTTCAAGTGCTCGCAGGGAGGTTTGGGCCACTGAGGAGTGATCTCAGCAACATGAATGACAAGGGGACAATCAAGTGGGGCTGATGTGGCTTCTGCCTGGCTGGCCCAGCTGGACACCAACATGATGCTGCAAAGGGTGCCTATATCTGCCATCATGGTCAATCCAGGGCATTCCAGAACATAATGCTCCAGATTGGCCCTGGATAAAGTGGCTCATGCGGACGCAGCCCATGACAACCCATAATTCCCTGCCCTGTTGTGTTCTATGAACATATCCATAGTCTCTTTAACAAATAACTGTTATTCGGATACTTATTATAAAAGCAGATTATTGTGTGAATTCTGAAAACGCTGAACATGGCTATAATTTTATACATAAATCTTAATTGGATAACAAAATCCAAGTAGTGTAGATGTCGTTTGTACTTGCCTAATATAATTAAACATTTCCAGATGGGGAATTGAGTTAAAATCTTTCTAATTAATAATTTTAATTGGTGTTATGAATAAAGACAGGTCAGACTACACAAATTGAATTATGTTCCTGCCAAAGGCCCTAAATTTTGTTTTTCCTTTAAGAAAGGCAATCTCTGCACAATATCCAAGGTTAATCGAGACTGAAATTATCTAAAAATTTACTACCTTTCCATAAAGAAGCACTTTTAGCTGCATTGCCGCCAGTTTCTCTAAAACCTCGCTGTAAGGTACCAAGAAATAAAGCATTTATACTGCACAGACAGACACATATACACTGGTATAGCAGCAGTTTCAATTCAGTTCCTTCTAATATAAGTTGTTTTAAAGCCCCTTGATTGCCAAACACATTATTATACAATATGCATATAGATGCAAAAGAAATGTGAATAATTCAATGCAAAATTTAAGATGAACAAAAATGTTTCCTTAAAGAAAAATGCCAACATGAAAGCAAACTGCAGCTTAAATTCCTATATAAAATGTTAATTTGTTTGCTTGATTCAAATACACAATTTCCTCTTAACTGGCACAAAATATTTAATTTTTTGCGTCAATTTACATGTATTGTATATAATATCTTATTGTCATACACAAGTTTCTTAAACACATCAGGAAGAAGTCAGTAAAACACTAAAAGCAAATGTGCCTGCATCAAATGTAGACAAAGTAATATATCCTAATGCTCTTCAGTGAGAAGTTTAGTAAAGTATTACAGTAGAGTTTCGCTTATCCAACATTGGATAAGTGAACATGTTGGATAATAAGGATAATAAGGAGGGATTAAGGAAAAGCGTATTAAATGTCAAATGACGTTGTGATTTTACAAATTAAGCCCCAAAACATCATGTTTTACAACAAATCAACAGAAAAAACAGTTCAATACACGGGGACATTATGTAGTAATTACTGTATTTACTGTATTTACAAATTTAGCACCAAAACATCACAATGTATTGAAACAGCTGTGGATCTGGGAGGGAGGCAGACTGTGTTGGATAATACAGAGCGTTGGATGAGTGAAGGTTGGATAAGCGAGACTGTACTGTATATTTAAAAGCTTCTCTATAGTGTATATATTTAAAAGAACTTATTTCAGGTGACTTTGCTCCTGATTCATTCTGTGTCCTTGCCTAGGGGATCCCCTAAGGTCTGAAATATACCCTAATTCTTCACATGGGTGGCTGAGGTAATGACACCTTGGCTTTCTGATGATTAAATGTACAATACTTTGTTTCATGCACAACATTCTTAAAGATTGTGTGTATACCATTACTTCAGGATACGTATATAAAGTATGTACGAATTAAAAATGAATTTCACGTTTAGACTCTAGATATCTTATTATTCATATGCAAGTATTCCAAAAGCCCCAAAGCATCCCAAGCATGGAAAACCCCTGGTTCCAGGCAATTGAATAAAAGATGTTCAGTCTGTACACCCAAATATATTAATTTCCATAGCAGAAATAACTTGTACTCACCCATCATTTAAGATGAGCTTTGATCTCCTGCATTCTTGGTGCATACTGGGTACAGGTGACCATGGCTCTTTTTGGCACTGTGTCTTGTTGCAGAGTGGTGTACTGTCTGAATTGACATACACCATTTTCTAAATAAACAACAAAGAAGACTATCATAAATTACTCACATATTTAGTATGTAAAGGTAACTAGAAAATTGTTGTAGTTTATTATTAAATCAAGGGCTGCTTCCAGATTTACCATTGTTATGCATTGCAATTCATTTATTTACTTAATATCCTGTTTTTCTTCCAATATGGAACATAACACAACATATGGCTAATTTATAACTGTAATTACTGAAGTTAGCATTGTATCTGGCATTTAGTTACAAGATCTGTTTCATTTCCGTACTTTTTTGACCCAACTTGGGACTTTATCAGACAGAGCTGGAGAAAGCGAGGGAAATCATCTTTTTTCTGTGGCACTTCATCTTTAAAGAAGACAGTGAATTTACTTACCCCCATCACACAGGATTTTCTCCTCCCAGTTCAATCATCCACTTAGATGAGACAGGAGGCATTGTTCTTAAAACAGAACCACTTCTTTCAGGCCTGTAGCCAGGGTTTGATTTGGGCCCCCCCTGAGTTTGATGGGGGGGGGGGGGCTGAGTCTGAGTGAGAGAGGGTCTACCCTAGAAAACCTTTTGTATTGTTATCCCATTACCCCCATGCATATGGGATATATTAAGCATGGTGATCAAATCATGATATGAATAAACATAACAGTTTAAATAGTGTACCAGTAAGGCCTTCTCATGGACCACCCTGAGAATTTGGGGGTGGGGGGCTGACTTCCTTCCAGAGGCTTCCTTCCTTTCCTTTCCCTCCCAATCGCCTTACTCTCAAAGAAACAGGAGGCATCATTTTTAAGATTGACACCACTTCTTTCCATGGGCTCCTTTCCGTTCCCTCCCAATCTCCTTTGTCTCAAAGAGATGGGAGACTTAGGTCTGTGGAAAAAAGCAGTTTGTTAAATATATTGCATTCAAAACTTACATTGAAATCTCCTGGGTGAAGGTGAGTTTGGCTCTCATTCTTCCGCCTTTTGCTTGAGGATATGGAAGATAAGAGGTTGCTACCATTACGCTTGCTAGAAGACACTAAATCCTCACCGGAAAATTTGTGTTTTGATGCATCAGAAAGGGGTGAGACAGGTGACTGAAGCATTTTCTCATTTTTATTTATTGGTGTTCCCAAGCTGAAAATGGAAATTGCCATAATGGAAGGTCACAAATGCCAACTCTGAGAAAATAAATGTCTTATATATTATTATGACACATTAGAAAGACCCTCAGCTTACTGGCCCAATGAACCCTGTTTTTTAAAATTTGGAAACAACCGTACATAATGAAGACAAATCTGGGTTCCATTTCGCCCCCTTTCCCTCTAGGACAGGCTATAATTCTATAATTAATATCTATCTAAAGTACTTGCAATAGAAATTGAAAGTTGCTCACTGTTTCCAAAAGCCAGCTGTAAAACAATATGAAACTCTAAGGAGTAGATTTAGATTACAGAGCACTATTTTACAATTATAGGTAACATTTAATAAGACAGTGTGAAAAAAACCATGTGTGCACTAAAATAGATAAATGTCCTTATAGGTGGCTGGGGTTTCCTTGAATCGCATGACTAAGATGAGATAGTGCTGTTAAACTAATTTTGCTGTAGGCCCCAAGACAGAGAATAAATGGGCAGAAGGAGCACAAATAGGGAAATGGACAACTGGACACGATGCTTTCTAAGCTGAAGTAGCCACTGTGAATTAAATGAACTTAAGTGTTCTAGTGATTATGGAAAACGTCTGGGCAAACTTCAAAATGGAAGATGCGGATAATTCCTGTCTCTTTTTTTCACAGCTACAATTCTACTAATTTAGGCCTAAATGCCCTAACAAAAATCTAATCTAAAAGTGAAAGAGGGGAGAAACTGATTTTAAGACGGATTTCTTTTTGCATGTACTTTTACAGATTTAAATCTATTTCTTCAGACACACTAATGGCTGCTATTTAGGCTGCAATCTGACGTTCTCTTCGATAGCATCAAATGGCTGATAGGATATGGTGGATGGCCGCCCATTCTCTGATCAGAGAAATGAGATACTATTTCTACCTTTTGTCATAATTGCTGCGAAACTAATAGGTTTTGGAACTGGGTGAAAAAGCCATAGCTGTGGGGTCGAACATGTTCCCAGAGGACTCTTGGGCATCTGTCATGCTTTTTTCCTGCCAAATTCCATGCTGTCAATCGGGGGTATTCATAGGTTTACCAGAATGAAAATTGAAAATTAATAGGGTTATCAGAATGAAAACACTGGACTAGGAGTTATGTGTGACCCTTCATCTCATAGCAACCTCAGCCAGCATCACTGCTTTCATGCCACCGTTAATGACCAGAAGCAATGATGTCACTGCTTCTGGTTGGCTGAGGTAGGGAGACTTCACTGGTGCTACCAAACTGAAAACTGGAGAGGGTTTCTGCGCATTTAGTAGTTATATAGAGGAAGAAATTTCAGCAGGCACTGCTTATTACCTGATTGTATTATAAGCAACATTTCTGGGCATCCCCTCTTCTATACAATCATTATAGGAGTACAATAGTTTTCAATTTCTCAACCTGTGGGTTCCCAGATGTTTTGGCCTACAACTCCAAGAAATCCCAGCCAGTTTACCAGCTGTTAGGATTTCTGGGAGTTGAAGACGAAAACATCTGGGGACCCACAGGTTGAGAACCACTGTCCTAGACCAAGGCTTTTGAATTCTGGTACAAAAAGAGGAGGCTAAATCCCCTAAAAGAATTTCTTAGGGAAAAAAACCCATGGCGCTTCCAGATGAAGCTTAAAAAAAAGGAATTTATATAGGTTCTGTAAATCTTATGCCTGTCCCTCACCTCCAAGCACACTAAAGAAGGAAATAAAAAGGCCTTGAATTGGCAGGGCCACAAATTGTTGATGTGGAAGAAATATACCTAAGTTGACCTGAATAGAAAATATTGTTTTGCTTGGTGTGATGTTGAGATAAAACAGAGATTTTAGTCCTAGCATGAGACTAGCCCTGTCTGATCCAATGATGCGATTTTCTGTCCTATGTATAGGAAGATCGCATACCTGCAGTTCAGGCAGCTCTAGAGAAATCTGGTTGCTCCTCACAGCAGAAAACATATGATTTACAAAAATGTAAAACAATAGACACTGGTTCTGAAAGAAAGAAAGTACAACTTTCGCTCTGCTCACGGTGACTTGAATATTCTGATTGGAACAATTCAAGTGCTGGTCTATAACCCATAAAAGCTTCTAAATTATGAGTTGTAGCACTTCTGGATTTTAAAGACCAATAAGATAAACTAATGAACACACTGAGAAAATCTGTTCAATTAAAATATTGCCTTATAAAATGCATTATATTTCACCCCATATTTTTTCTTGACTATATTAAGCATACATTGTGTTCTATGATACTTATAAATAAGTGAAAAATACTCATAAAGCATAATGGTGCAGATAAAAGACATTATAGTAGGCTAAGATAGTGGATAAGACAGTCTGCTAGCTCTTATGTTTTATTCCAAGCACAGGTTTTTTCCCCCTTTAGGATACTTTCCATTTTTAGAGCCTGAATATTTGAAGCCGTAAACTTCAAACTGCATCAACCACACAAGCTTAATGTCCACTAAACAGATTCTCTAGATCTATAGAAGAAGTACTTCTATAGCAAGTGAATTCATTTTCCCAGCACTCAGGCTGCAATATATCACACTAGGAAATGCAAATCTTCCTTGCTAGAATATCAGCTGAGATAGCTACTGCCATTAGGATTGCTGTTATGCAGCCTCACAGCTGAGCTAACTCTTCCCCACTAGCCATGGTGATGCCAGTGACAACAAACATCAATTATGTTGTCCTATGTCAGTTCACATTTTGTGATCTTTTCTTAACATACACATATTAAGCAGGGTGTAATATGCAGAGGAGCTCTAAGATATGTTGATGACACTGTCAATATTAATAGGCAGCTAGAGGCTTCTGGAAGACCAGAGGACCAAGAATGAGCAAGAATCCCCTAAAAGTAACCCAGCAATGCATGAAATAAATATGTACATAGTGAGATATATTGGAGATTACATAAAATTCATTTTGTTTCATATACACCTCTATACATACACCTCATAATTTTATACACAATATTTTAATGAGGTATGTGCACATTAAATTAGAAAAAAAGCAAAAAATGGCACTCTTTCAACTACCCAGTTGGACAATTTTGGAGATTTCAGCATTTCAAATAAAGGATGCTCAACCTGTATCACACAGATCTAGTCATTTGGTGGCTAAAAAGGTGGTAGCCATAGGAAATATCCCACAGCATCTCTGAGCTCAAGGTTATTCTTAAAGACCTTTGCCATTCAGCACTAAGGCCTACCTTCTGCATTGCAAACAAAGAATGCCAACTGCATTGAGAGGTTGGGTTTTTTTTTTACACAAACTGTTTTTTTCTGCACGGAATAAAATGATTGATTGAGTTATTTGCATTTTTTGAAATCAACAAACCAATTTTTCTGTACTTGCTGTGTATTTGTGTGTGTGTGCATATTTGTGTACATACATCCACATGGTGGCGCCAAAGGAAAAAGAGGGCAGGTGGGCATGGAAATGAATTCACTTCTCCACCTACCTGCTCACTTTCCCTTCTGGCACTATGGGGCTTGACTTGACTGGGTGTAGAATCAAACCTCATAGCATCAAGGAAGAGGGCAGGAGGGTGGGCTAGAGAATTCTTCCTGCTGCCACACAGGTGGGTAGCATTTCACCTAGTGGTGCTCCCTTTGAAGGCGAGCCATGTGGATGGGTAAAACATCACCCGCCTGAGTGACTGTGAAGTTTTGTGGCTGTTGCATGTTCCACCTCTCATAGGGTGTGCAAAGGAAATAATGTATTTAGGTTTGAGAAAATGGGTGCTAAGAATGGTAGTTTCCTCAGGACAATGGCCTGTGCTAGTGAAACAATGGGTAGCGATGGGTGTTAGCCAATCTGAATGGGTTCCCATGAGTAGGAAAGAAGCGAAGCATTGGGCAACTTCTATGACCTTTGGTTTGACTCCATTGTTAGGTGTGTGCATTAATCTGATGTATAAATGATACCCATAATATAATTGCCTAATGTCTGAAGGGGCGATGGAGTTTTCTTATTCTTAAGTGCACTATTCCTAAGTGCTTGTGTACCATGTATGTCCAGGCAAAAAGTCATCTGTAGTGGTTTAGCTCAAATTAGGTTTCTGAATGAAAGGTCGCCTTGGACCTGGCTACTTTCCTTGGCTGTGGGTTTTGTGGTCCTCCTTCTGGACACAGGGTTTCAACAAAACACCCCCCTCCAGCAAAAAAAAGGGGGGAAATGTGACTATCATACAATGAAATAAAGTACTTATTGTGAAGTTTCAGTGACTCCTATGATTTCAATGCAAATCTTAATTCTGGTGTTATTTCAGCACTACGGGTAAAGCTTCACAAATACTAGTGTATTTACTTGAGTCTAATGCATACATTTTTGAGTAAATAACTTAACCAAAATCGAGGTGTGTATTAGATTCGATGGTACATTAGAATTGCATGTGCAAACCCGCCTATTCCCTTCCATCAAGCTGATGAACTTGCCAGTGACAGCCTGCTTGAGAAGAGGGGTTTCCCCTTGTTTGATAAGGGGAAAATGTGACTCTCCATCAGGCCGTAGCTTCTCAACTGGCCTCCTTTATGAAGCCTTCAAATCCTTAATGCCTCCATCTTTTAAAGTTATCAACTTTAAATCTCTGTATTTTAATAGACTGATCTCTTTCCCAACCCAAATAACCAAGCAATGTCACTAATTTAAATGTCTTTTTGGCAGCAATTATTAATATAAGCCAAGATTTTTCAGATTACTCATGTATGTAACAGAAGGCAAGTATTTTGAATAGACCCAAATAATTGTAGTAGTTAGCAATTCACACATTCTGATGTATAAATGATACCCATAATATAATTCTATTCCTTTAGATATCATGTATTACACTGAATTTAAAAGGCTGAATTGGCTTTATTGCTGCGTATTTAACACTGAACTTTAGCACAGAGGAAAATAATACCTGTTTTTGATCATGTTGCAGTGATTTGATGTAGAGATAACTTGGCTTGAAGCATGTAAATGGGAGGAACATTGTTGTTCAATGTGAATCTTCTTGCTGTCCCTGTTTTCTTCTTCATTTTCATACTAAAATAACAAAAAACCCATCATCTGAATTTTGATACTAATAGCAGAGTCACTGACCACAGTACCTCTTATATTTCATCACAGCATGGCACTTTATGAATTAACTATAGATAATATTAACATATTCAGTATTAAGATGTAAATCCCAAATGCAAGTCCCAATCTTAGTAGGTTCATCAATTAATTTACTTTTACGAGTGTTGATGTACTCAATTCCTTCTGATCAGTGGGTCTGCTCTGGACAAGCAAATGGAGTTAGTCTGATATGATTTTGATTGCTCACATATCCCAGATATATGCCAGCTACTTAAGTTCAATGATATTACATTAAATTAAACAACACAAGACCTTTTAATGGATCTTTCAAGGGAAAAGTCCAAATCCAGCAACAGAGAAAGTGCCGAAAAAGGTGGTGTTTTTCTCTATTACTCTCTGGTTTAAAAAAACTACTCGTTAGAGATTTGCACTATAAACTTATACATGCATAGACTTATGTGCCATTTTGATTCAGGGCCTAACTTTTTTAAAGCTGCATGCTCATGTATCCTTTCCACACACCTCTTGTTACATACAATTTTTGGCATTTCTTTCTCTATTGCTCCTGCTTTCCTTCAGTACTTTGCCCGATTGTAGAATTTCTGTTCAACATGAACATTTTTGATTTTTGTCTTACAGATGTTGTTTGTGGCTGTTTTTATCTGGATTTTGTTGCAAACTTATTTTGTTTATCTTTTTTGTTATCTTTCCTTGGTTTCTGCTGCCTCAGAGAAGTCGCAGAAGAAAGCCCTCTGTGATTTCAAATAGTTTCAGCAAATGTTTAGTCCATGCTTTACCCTTTCACACACATAAGTCCCATTTTACTTTCTCTGCAGGCACCACAAATGGACAACCTCCTTCCAAAGCTTGTCCTGTCCCATATTCAGAATTTAAAGAAGTTACTTTTATCTAGCAGTCGGAGCCCAAAAAAGTAACAGTTCCTGTTTTGACACAGTCCTGATAAGGAAAATCTTGCCATTGCCCATTCACCCTTTGACAGCTCTTTATTTTTTCTTGCCTGGTTGAACAAAGACATAACTGAGCCTATTATTCATGCATTTCCCCCCCTGCATCAGCCACTGTAGGCTACAATTGGAAAGGAAAATAGCAGAGAATGACGGCTAATGTTATGTTCCCTTTATTTACAGAACATTGATAAGCACACATGTATCATCTGGTTATTTGGCTCCAGGTAGGGCTGCGTTGAATGAACAAGGCAATTTTCTCAAATGCTTCTCATAACTTGAAATAAGATGCTTTGTTTTGGTTATGCTTTGGGGGGTTAACCAAATATTATTGGAAAGGCAGTGTCAGGACAATGTTATTGACAAAGTTATTAGAAAGTGGTCTCTTTAATTGTTAATACATATGGATAAGACACCAGCCAGCTATGCGGTAATGTAAACACTAGGGCTGTGCAAAAAAATCATAAGAGGGTTGTAAATAAAGTTTTGTTAAATATGTACATATGACCTGATTTTTGACCTGCAGAATTACACACGCGCCCCCGCCAACACAAATCAAAATACCAACTTCTGAGTTTTTGTAAAGAAGTTCATTTGTTTCTTATTACTTCCTATGCCCAAACGGTTCTGGCCCAGTTTACTTGTTCAAATGTATCTCCCATTACGAACCGTCTAGGACAGGGGTGGGCCCTCCAGTGTTTTGGACTTCAACTCCCAGAAATCCTAGCCAGTTTACCAGCTCTTAGGATTTCTGGGAGTTGAAGTCCAAAACACCTGGAGGGTCAGTAATTGCCCACCCCTGGTCTAGGACCTTAAGATCATCCGTGGAGGCCCTGCTCTTGGTCCCACCGCAATCGCAGTCGCGTTTGATGTTGGTGGGGAGAGACGGGGCCTTCTCCGTGGTTGCCCCTCGGCTGTGGAACTCCCTCCCCAATGAGGTTAGATCTGCCCCCTCCTGATCTTCTGGAAGAAGCTTAAATCCTGGTTATGGGATCAGGTGTTCACAGAATAGTTTGTTTACTGGGAAATGCAAGCTTTATTGGGCTGCTTTGGATGACAAATTTAATTCTGATTATTTTAATCTGGTGAGCAAATTCTTAATGTATTTTTAGAATTATTTTAATTTTGTGGAAGCCGTTCTGAGTCCCTCCACAGAGGTCGAGAAGGACGGGGTATAAATGTTTTAAATAAATAATAATAAATACATCATCTCTCTCTCTCTCCATCCACCTCCCTCTCCCTCCTTGTGCACTCACGGTGGTTTTTGAAGATAGGGCTATAAATATGTGCATGCTTATGTGCGTCTGTATCAGAAGTGAGAAAATTAAATTCTTTCTCCAGAGGTCCGCATAATGATTTTTGTGTGCTTCCTCCCCAAATATCCTAAATTTTAACATTGGAGTGAAATTGTTAACTTAATTAGGACTTCTGGGCTTCAATTTAGTTTCATATAGACTTCTGCCTAGCATTAAACCTTTGTCACCTTACAAACACAGCCTATTCTGGCTGTGGGCCCACTCATTTCAACCCTTTTGCATGCAGTACTGGAATCTAAATTGCTACCCATGTACTATAATATCTCATAAGGAAAGAATGTACACACACATAGTTAATGCTACCTAGTTTATCCCTTTAAAATTTAAAGTAGGCAAAAAAACTTACCTTACGCTTCCTCCTAGATTTTGGGATAACCTTTTCTGCTGATAGGTCTGGGGCAATGTTATGCTGCATACTAACTGCTTCTTTGCCACCAGGGTTTATTAGCAATGGCTCCTCGGATAAGCGTTGAGGAACTCTGGATAAAAGAGTCAAATCAATTTTGACCCAAAGTGCTTTCACTTCATCAGTGTCTTTCAAAGGAGACAGGAGTTCATTTCTGCCAAAAGGAACAAGTGTATAAAACTGTTCATCCAGCTCCTTTGCTATATCGTTACTAGTCCGTGTGTTAATTGAACCAAAGGCGCCACAGCTGTTTCCTTTGCTGGTATTAATACTTCCAGGGTCTTTTAATTTCTGATCACTTCCATCTGGTCCTGAGGCCACAACGTAAGGCTTGTGTAAAGGATACTCCTCTTGCTCTGACTGTGAATCTGTATCTGAAGACGTTGAAGATGAAGATTCTGTCTCAATAAATTCCTTGGATTTAGGAGCGGTTTTACCGGACCCTCTTGTGCGCCTTTTTTCACAGGGAGCAACACACCGTGGTTCTTTTCTGTGCTCAGCTTTGCTAGCACAGGGCTTAGGTTTAGGTTGTTCACATATAGTATTATTTTCCAAAGGTACTCGGTTCAAGTTAGGATTGTCAGCTGTATAGCTGTTTAAATTGTCACCACCAGAGGTCCTCTCTGTCTTTCTGAGCTGTTTTCGACATGCTGTCCTTCTCAGAGGACCACTGTCTACAGAAACTGTAGTAGCCAATGGAGGTGGCTTTTGCTTTGCTCCTTTATGCCCTGGGGCTTTATTAGCTGTTCTAGGGCTCAGTTCCTCCTTGGTGGGATTCTTAACCTCTTTATCTCTGAGATTGGTTTGGCAAACAGAAGATAGGCTTTCACAGTTGTGTCCTTGGTCTTTCGTTTTGCAGTAATACTGAAAGCTCTCCAGTCCGTTATGATTCAAAATAGGTGCTTTGTGAGGATTAACCTTATTTAACCATTTATCCAACTGCCACTTGTTTGATGATGGCTGTTCGGGCTAGAAAATAAAGAGTTTTAAACCACCAACCTATCATAAAACTCTGTTTCACAAATTATTTGCAAAACTATTACATACTTCAGTTTATTGCATAAAACTGTTAACATTATCACACAATTCTAAATTAATGTAATCTCCTAAAGTTGCATGCTGCAAGTCGCTGTTCAGGCATCAGCCAGCATGCCAATGCCTTAAATCAAGAAATAGATACTTTCAGAGATACTTTCAGAGATACTTTCAGAGATACTTTCAGGAACATCTCAGCAAGTGAAAGTCCAAAAGTGACAGGCTAAAACCTTAATCCATGGCTGATACCAATATTTGAGACTCCCTCCTGGGCACATAGAAGACCGGGCGATTTGGAAGGCAGTGAACAGACTGCGCTCTGGCACCACGAGATGCAGAACCACAAAATGGAGTCCACAAGATGCGAGTGTGGAGAAGAGCAAACCACAGACCACCTATTACAATGCAGCCTGAGCCCTGCCACGTGCACAATGGGGAACCTTCTTATAGCAACACCAGAGGCACTCCAAGTGGTCAGCTACTGGTCAAAGGACATTTAGTATAATGCCAATTTTTAAAAAAACTTTGTGTTCTTAAATACATTACAACTGTACCCTCAGTTCACTTCTGATATGATAAATAAAAAAAATCTCCTAAGAACATTATTTGTTTTGCTGGACCAAACTAAAAGCTCAAACACTGGGCAGCAAGATTTCTTTGAAATTAAGAAACAAGCCTATTTGAACTAGAGCCTTGAAAGTTACTTTATATACTTTCCCCCATTATAATGTTTATAAAGTTTGTGTTACTTGGTTGTTTTTGTTGTTATGTGCTCTCAAGTTAACCCTGACTTCCAGGGTTCCTTGGAAAAGTTTATTGAGAGGAACTTAGTCATTGCCTTCCCTTAAGGTTGAGAGATTGTCACCTAATGGATTTCCATGGCCTGATGAGGATTCCAACCATGGTCTCCTGACGTTAGTACAAGAATTATCATTAAAAAGCCCGCTTGTTATTTTTCTATTACTTTCTGTTACTTTTTTGAGGGAGAAAAATAATATAATGGATATAAGAATGGCATAAACCCATAAATTCCTATCAAAATTCCTCTAAAATATTCTGAAAAACAACTTCTGAAAAATAAGCAGAATTGTTACTTGATACACTAGTGACATAACTTTGTTCTGACTGTACCTGTATTAGCATGTGGCTGACTCTACGCATGCGCGCGCGCACACACACTTTCAGAGTCCTCTTTGTTATCAATTATAAAAACCACTTAATTTAGAGGCCTCAGGCTATATTGTAATTGTGACTTTTCTGAGAGAAGTCTCAAAGGCACAGAAGAATATTTCAATATAAAAGCTTATGTTTCTCCTACGGAGCACAATGCCATACTTAAAATCACTTTCACATTCAAATAACCAGTTCACTCATAAACATATTACACAAAGACCTCCCTGATCCTAAACTTGTCATGTGGAGGAAAGTTCATTTTATTTGAAAATTAACTTTTTTACTGCTGGCATTTCAACTGAGGCAAAAGGTGCAGAAATCTTTACCTCTGGGCTGCAGTAATGAGCGGGCTTGTTGCAGTCACTCTCTGCAGAGCTGCTTTCACTCTCTGAGTCAGATTCTGAGCTGCTTTCAGATTCACTGGAGCTGGTGCTGCTTGAACGCTTGCTGGATATTCCAGAGATTCTGCAGTTCGGCTGTTGCACTGAAGTGCTGTCAGGCCCCAAGGAGAAATGGGGAAAGAGAGAGAGGGAACACACAATGTGTGAACCTCAAGGTTTGAAAATATATAACACGATCCCACATATCTGTGCAGACTACATTGCTGGACTTATGGAAATGCAAAACTGAATAGTAAGAAACCCTACTGAAGTGAATAACTTCTGGCTTTTTGCATGTGGGTAAGTGAAACTCTAGGTACTCATCTCCCAGAAATAATGCAATTATTCCTCTCCTCACCCAAAGTTGGACAGAGGAAGGAGGTCTGAGCATTGTAAAATATGTAGACATACACAGTCAGAAGAAGAAGAAGAAATCCATATATTGCTCCAGGGAAATCTCTGAGAAATCCCAGTAGTATAAATTCAGTTGCATTATTTTGAAATAAGTTTTCCGGGCGATATGGCCATGCTCCAGAAGCATTCTCTCCTGACGCTTCATCAACATCTATGGCAGGCATCCTCAGAGGTTGTGAGGTCTGTTGGAAACTAGACAAGTGAGGTTTAACATGGTATTCTAGCAACTATCATGTCAGACTACACAGAGAAACCATTGAAATCCACAAGCATGTGGGCATTTTTAACGGAAAGAAGGAAACCATGAAAATGAACAAAATCTGGCTACCAGTATTAAACAACTCTAAAATCAGTACAGCACATAAAGAACAACACTCAGAAAACGGGAATTCCAGAGTATAATCAATCAGGGCCAGCTAAGACCTCATAACAAAGGATCTCCAGACAGGAAGCAGACAGGCCTTGAAGCTGCAAGGTGATTCTATGATAATCTGGGTGACTAATTGCAACATTCACACTTGTCTCAAGCTGACAAGAGTTCTTTCTCCCATCCTGGACATTCCACAGACATTCCTAGTTTACAACAGACCTCACAACCTCTGAGGAAACCTGTCATAGATGTGGGCCAAACATCAGGAGAGAATGCTTCTGGAACATGGCCATACAGCCCGGAAAACTCAAAGCAGCCCAGTGATTCTGGCCATAAAAGCCTTCGACAACACACATATTCATTGTTTCCATATACTTTTAAGAACCTTTTGTAAGTATGTAACCTAAAAATCTGCTCTTGAGCGGGTACTAAAATAGAATAGTTTTATTGTCATTGTACTATTGCACTACAAAATTAAATGCCTTCACCAGCACCTGTCACAAAAACAACACACCCAACCCTCCACACCCCAACCACCACTGCACAGCTCCTAATGCCAAATCAATGCTATAGTTTCACTAATTATCCAACCCCTCTACTAACCCCTTCTTGACATTGGAAGACTAGCTGCCTTATAGCAAGTCAGATTATTTCTCTATCTTTCGAGTACTGTGTACCCTGATAGGCAGAAGATATCCAGCACCTCAGTCATATATTTACATTACTTGACACCTGATCCTTTAAAAGAAATCTGTATCTCACAGCGATTCAACCTGAGATCTTTTATATGCAAAGCATGTGCTCTGTCACAGACACTGTTCCCTTCAGTTGAGGTGATGAGAATAATGCAGCACTCAAATGAATGCCATTCAGAAGCATTCACTGCTCACGCTGCTTTCGTGGTGAGGTTTCTGTGTACAGATGTAGGGAAAAGAATATGCAATAGTCCAAGACTTGTATCAAGTTGAAAATGCTTTCTGGAGCATAGACAGTGAGCAATCCCGAAGGAGCAAAAAGGCAACTTATGAATAAATTCTCAAACTGACATATCAAGTTTTTTTCCCCCTGCGCTATTTCAGATCTTTAGAATAACTTTCAAACTACCCTGGTAGGAAAAATCATTCATCTGGATAACAGGTGAGTAGCTGTCCATTTGATGTTCTTATTGAGGGAGAAGAAAGAAGATGATGGCAATGATTTACTAGAGAATATTGTTCTTTTTTCAATAAGCCCTAAAACCTGTTCTCCTTTTCATCATCTCTGCATTTGGTCTTCCTTGCTTTTAAATTCAGCCACACAAAGGGACTAAATACATTCATTCATCTTAAGTATTTTGTTGTAATCTGGCAATGAAAACATGATCACCCTGCCAGTACTTGGATGTAAATTCGATCTTCATTCATGAGCAATTCTTCTGTAGTCAAACAGCATGAATTTATATGTTTCCTAGGCAAGTGCTGGATCAATGACTTAATATTTCACTATGTTCCTATAATCCTGGATATCTAAAAGAAAGTGACCAGCTTAATTTTTCAATTGATTTCCTGGCAGTTAAATAGCATTCCCTGCCATATAGCTCACAACCTGTACCGCTTTTAAATTACTCAAACAAGGAGGTCTCTCTCCTTTCCCAGGGGATAATTTTCTATGCTTAATTCATATCATTAAAAGATGCCTCTAATATTTAGCATCAGTACCTTCATATTATATATGGCTCTCATTTTCTTCCAGTGCTCACGTATTCCAACAACACAATCCTAAATCTTTTCTAGGCTAATGGTAAAAATCTTTGAGATTTGTGGAGTGTTATGCCCCTTGCACATCAATCTTAAGCACATTTACCCGTCTCATTTATTTCAAAGAGGTATCTTGGAAATAAATATCTTTTCAATTGTTGTATTTATTGTTATGGCTCCAGCCTAAATATATAAGTCAAGATCTTCATGTGAATGCACAGACTCTCAGGCACCTTCTATACTGCCATATAATACAGAGTACCAAAGCAGATAGTACGCATTATCTGCTTGAATTGGATTATATGAGTCTACACTGCCATATAATCCAGTTCAATGCAGATAATCTGGATTTTATATGGCAGTGTAGAAGGGGCCTCATTGACTCACGTAATGGGCATGCTGTCTTATTCCACTTTAGTATGGCCTACACAAAATTACATTAACCTTTTGCCCAGTGAAACCCATTTAAGCATCACTGAAGCTTCACTGCTATATAAAATCCAGATTATATGCTTTGGACTGGATTATATAGCAGTGTAGATACTTAGGCTGGATTTTATATGGCAGTGTTAATTCAATTTCTTAATTAACATAGAGTAATCATGTATTTTCCAATGGCTGTTATTGAAGATACCAGCCACAAAAGTAGGCAAAACGTCAGGAGAGAATGCTGCTGGAACATAGCATAAAGCCAGAAAAACTCACAGCAACCCTGTAAGGGGTTTTGTTTGTTCTGACATTATGTATTTTATTGTTTTCCTTATATATCCATTCACATATTAAAATAATACATTTCCAAAGTTATTTGATGTTCTTTCATAAAACCATATGATTATTTACTCCAAATCCATGCCATGTAGAATTACATAACTCAAACACTTGCAAGAAATAACCATCTAACCTCTGTTTAAAGACTTCTAAAGAGTCCATCACCTTCTGAAGCAAACAGATGTTACACTGAAATTTGTGATTGAGTTTCTGGTTCAGACTTTGATGCAGCAGAAGACAAGCTTCCTCCAACTTTTTAAATATACCAGTTTCGTAGTTTTGTCAATAAATAACAAAAAATCAAGTTTAACTGTGAAATACTAAATAAACACAAAACAGGGGAGGGAGAGTGGGAGAAGAGAAGAATCCCACTCTGACATCATTTCCATCACACAAAGTATCAGCACTGGAACCCTAAATTCTCACTCTGCAACTGATTCACTAGTTCACTCCAACTGAGCTTGTGGTACTGGCAAATAGCATCTAAACACTGTATTTTCTCACACAACAAAGCAAACGTACACCCATCTCTTTGCTTCTAGAATGGAGGCAACAGCAAATGTGGTTGCAATTCTGCTCTTAAATTAAAGGCACAAAGTGCTATCAGGACTATGGAACATATCTGTTTTGGCCTCCTTTTTCTTTTCACAGTAAGTGCAAGATAAGAATGAACTATGCACTTGCGGTAGTTAAGTATAATTCGCAAGGCAATGTGGCTTAATTTGAAAAATGTTGCCTTAATTCCCAGTGGTTTCACTGAGAGATTGCTAAAGTGCCATTTTGACTTGTAAACTTCCTGTATAGCATGGCTGCCAAGTTCTTTCCAGATGAATGCTCCTGAATTTTAATAGGTATGGGCAAGAAGAATGGGAGTACAAAATTTCAGCATACATACTTTTTTCTCACACAGTGTGACAAAAAGTGGCAAGTGTCAAAATTACCAGCAAAAATTTGGTCTTGGAAGTCTTACCAAAGTCTGGGAACCCCAAGGAAAATGTGATAATTGAATGTGGATTTCATTCTCTGCCAGTTTTCCTTGGCATCTTTTGACATCTTAACAGGAAATAGTATTTTTCTACCTTATATGTTGCTGGAAATGGGAACCTTGATGAATGAGATTTTTTAGGTTTGATAAATGTATACCCTTTCTTTGACACACACACACACACACACACACACACACAAACAGATAAAGAGATACATATATTCAAATATTTTTTTTAATTTACGGGGAAAAATCAAATAAAACACTAAAGCATGTTTAGCTATATAAAACTAATAACTACACAGCTATTAAGCCACACTTAAGCAACTATTAAAAACAGCAAAGCAGAAATACAAGAAACACACACACAGATTTGGGAAAAAATATATAAACATCCCATTCTCTAGCTACGTAATGGTTATTATCCCTTTTCAGTTATCATCCCTTTAGGAGACAACTAAAAACCTGGCTGTGGGCCCAGGCGTTTGACTAAGGTACTGAGCATTATAATGGCAACTGGACTTGAATTTTGTTGTTATGACGATATCGGAATTATTGGCTGAATTCTGGTTGTAACGGCATGTTAATGCAATAATTAATGTTTTTATTGACATTTTTATAATATTTAGTATTAACTGTTTTTATTGATTGTATTTGTATAGCATCATTGATGCATTGTGAAGCCGCCCTGAGTCCCCTGTGGGAGAAGGGTGGGGTAGAAATAAAGTAAATAAATATTCTCCTCTATGGGTCTGAAACATGGGTCACCTATCGGCAACACCTACGATTCCTCGAATGCTTTCATCAGCGCTGTCTTCGCACAATCCTAAATATACACTGGACCGACTATGTGACTAATGTTGCTGTCCTTGAGCAAGCAGGGATCACCAGCATTGAGGCCATGCTATTGAGAACACAGCTGTGCTAGGCAGGGCACGTCTCTAGGATGGAGGACCACTGCCTCCCAAAGATACTACTCTACGGTGAACTCGCCACAGGTCAGTGCAAGAGAGGCGCCCCCAAAAAGAGATATAAGGACTCCCTGAAACAACATCTCAGGCTTGGCCAGATTGATCACCAACAATGGTCCACCCTGGCCTCACATCGGGAGGCATGGAGATGCACTATCCACAATGCTGCGGCCTCTTTCAAGAAGTCATGCCGAATGGGTCTCGAAGAGAAACGACAATGCAGAAAGAACCACAACTTGGAAACAACATCACCCAAGGAGACTTTCTGCTGTGCTTTCTGCAACCGAACTTGCATATCTCAGATTGGCCTTTTTAGTCATCAACGCGCTTGTAAGAAGCGTGGGATGAGTCCTTCCTAAGAATCTTCGTTCGCGAAGAAATGCCGAGAGAGAGAGATTGAAAAGAGGATGCAGCTTGTAAAGGAGGGCTTACCTTTATAAGTAAAGATATGGATAAGTGAAACCACATATGTCAGTTACATGGATTCAGATATCATACTGTAGATATGCATGTTTGCAGACAGAGCAATTGCGTGTTTAGCCAAAAAGGCTCCCAAAATGACTCTGAAATTGTTAATTTGATGGTTACCATAAATACATTCATAAAGACATTCATCAATTTCATACATTCATAAATACATATAATTTATGTCTTCAGTCTTATGTTCTAAAAATTTACACATAACACAATGAAAAGCAAATGCTGGCTGTCCTCTCTTCAGAGGCCACAGCATTGGCAATTATATGGAGAGAAGGCTATTGATCAGTTACTGCAAACAAGATCCGGTGGTGCTGATTACATTATGCATTTTAATCTAATAGGCATCCTTACACTAATAAAACTTTTGTAAAAAAGAGACAGTTCTTGTATTAAAATATATATTTATTTTTAAATATGAACAACATAACAGTGTAGAGATGCCTGAATAATTGGCTGTAGCCATTTGTGGGTGGACCAAATATTCAAAGATGGAAATGTCTTCAATGTAGTTCTGCAGGTTTGTTCTGTAGACCACACTTGGTGGAGCTCAGGAGGAAGAGAAAGGCGTCTCCAGAAGATTGCATACATATGTCAAGGTTCTCCATAGCTGTCTATTATAATGACATATTGACATAATCATCTTTTGTTGAACACAACTAATGAAGGAACTGTTTCAAAGAATAGAGATCACAAGTTGCATCTTTATTTTGCATAACTGTCCTTGGGAAATCCTTAAATATTATTTGTTCACACTGGATTGCAAGTGGCATTCAGTTATGCAAACCTAAGATCAATCCGCTGTCCTCACGAAACCAAGTGCGTGCAGTATAGTACTTACAGTCTGACTGCCACAATACTGTCACAGCTAAAAATAAATAAATCCCTGAACACAATGCTAAAAATAAAATGGTAATGAGCTCACAAAGAACCTACAAAGGAGCACCAATTTAATATTTTTAGAGATCTCCAATACAGCAGAAACAGAGTCAAATAACCTTCGCTTGTAAAACCACTGTAAACAGAAGAGAAATGAAGAAGAGAAGGATTGATGTAAGAGTCTCACTTCCAAAATTTTCTCTCACCCCCTTGCCATTGCCCCACCAATGTAAGTGTGTTAATGTAATTAATAACTGTATTACCAGAGTAAATAGCTCTCTCTGCGGACTAAGCGCCTGGGTATGTGAGATGAAAGAGTGTTAAAAACCTAGAGCTGCATTAACTTCAGGAAGAAGTGATTAGTCAGCAGGCTGACAGCTGTGCTTGAAGACTGGTGCCAGATTCCAGTGTATGCTTGCATTGCCTGCCAAGTGTTTGCTTGTCACACCAGATAAATGGAACATCAGCAGTGTTTTATTTGACCCGCTCACAAGAAAAATAAAGCAACCCTGACTTTCTTGGTGTGTTTGCTATTGACCTTGCATCAGCTGAGCAGCTAGACTCCCTGGACTGAGAAAGTTAACCCTTTAAAGAATTGCCCGTTGGGAGTCTCTTTCCTAATCTCATTGGGAAGTGGTGGCTCACTATGAAAAAAACAGCTTGTCAGCGAAGAAACTGATACTATTTGGGCTGTGTTTTTTTTTAAGTAAACCGTTACTCTGAACTTTAGCTTTTATTCTTTTGGAAACAGAAAGTTATCCATAGTTTCAGAGCTGCAGGAGACAAGTGTATCAGTGGGAGAAACAAATGAAAGGGAGAATGCCCTTGTCCTCCTGCTGTCACCATCCCATCTTCTCACCCTGGCTCTCTCCTTCTACCCCAATCTGCTTCCACAGTGCACTCAGGGACCTAATCAGCAGCACCCTTCCTTGTGTGCATATATGTATGCGTGAGTATGTATGTTAGGGTAATTTATTTATTTCACATATTTGTATCCCATCCTTCTCACCCTCGGAGGGGAACTCAGGGCAGCTTCACAACAAGCATTCATTCAATGCCAGCAACAGTAATAAATGATAAAAGCAATTAAAACAGTTCATTAATGCTTAAATTACTAAAACATTGTTTAAATCACACAGGTTTGAAATCATACTCCAGGTCAGTCCATTGTCATTTACACAAATTGGGTCTCATTCTAATTTGCTGCCTCTACTGTTTGACCTCTTGGTCCCATGACCAGGTTTTGAGTTTCATTCTAAAGGACAAGAGGGAGGGGGGCAATCTAATGTCACTGGGCAGAGAGTTCCACAGATGAGGGGCCAGCACTGAGAAGGCCCTGTCTCTTGTCTCCACCAGTCACGTTTGCAAGGATGGTGGGACTGAGAGCAGGGCCTCTCCCATCAATCTTAGACTTCATGATGGTTCATAGCAGGAAATATGTTCAGACAGGTAAGCTGGGCCAGAACCATTTAGGGCTTTATAAGCTAAAGCCAGCACTTTGAACTGTGTTTGGTAGCAGATTGGTAACCAGTGGAGCTGGCATAGCAGAGGGGATGTATGCTCTCTGTATGCCGCTCCGGTGAGCAACCTGGCTGCTGTCCATTGAACTAGTTTTAATTAAATGTCTAATTAAATGTCTCTTCATTCAGGTAGGTGTATGACAGTGGTGGCGAACCTATGGCACATGTGCCAGAAGAGGCATGCAGTGCCTTTTCTTCCATCGCTTGCTCACTCCCCCACTTCCGCTCCTGCTTGCATGCTTCCCCACCCCACTTGCCTGCCTGTCCTCTGCTCACATACCTGCTCACTCTCCCCCTGCTCATCCCACACTCACCCTCCTGGGCTCGCCCCCCCTACTGGCCCCCCAAGTACCCCCCAATTGGGGCACTTGGTCTTTAAAAGGTCCGCCATCACTGGTCTATGACATTTAAAGCTCCCTTGCTCACTCAGGTAGGAGAGTGAGGGGAAGGGGATGGGGCAGAAGATCTATCCAATTGAAGGACAGGTGGGTTATAAGATTGAAAGAAAAACAAAGTATATTGGTTGAAATGCTTTATACAGATATACAGATATTTGTATGCATGCTGAGAAGAAGAAAAAGGCTGCTGTAGTTGTGTGAACACATGAACATGCCAGAAACATCCTTTTGTACTTAAGTGACCTCAGGGAGGGGAAACCGCTGCACCTTTTGAGATCAATTGAAGTTCAGATTACAACAGATGAGTGTGACGTTATTGAGGACAAATTGGGGCAAAATACTGTGCACTGGAGCTAGGAAATAGCCCTCATATGGTTCTAGCTTTATGCCTGCTTACAATGAAAGGTTCTCCCAGAAATGTAGAACTATAGATTAATAAACAATGTATGAGTATAACAGTAAAGCTGGAACAATGTTGGACAGTCTAGTGCAGGGGTGCCCACACTTTTTCATCATGCGAGCTACTATATGAACAATCAAGTTGAAAAGATCACCTGTTGTGCATGTGAGCGTGTGCGCGCATGTGCGTGCGCACGCTCCTACTGCAGCCTTCCGTCCGCGCAGGGCTTCTTTCTTGTCTGCCCATGTCTTTGTTGCCTTCCTCCTTCCTGCTGCGTGATTTTGCGAAGCAGGAAGTCCCCATCCCGTCCTGTTTCTTGTGTGCACAGCAGGCCCCTCCCATGCACGCAGCAGGAGGGTATTTATAGGCGCACCGGCGGCGGCTCGGAAGGCGCAGGGCTGGGAAGAGGGGCCGCCTGGCTGCTGCCTGGGCCGGGAAACTCAGCCGAGAGAGGGACCCACGTGAGGCTGGAGCCTCCCCACGACAGCCTCCCCCCCCCTCCCTCGAGGCTTCCTTACCTGGGCAGGAGAAGGAAGAGTGGAAGAGGTGCTTCCCCAAAGTGACAGATGCAGCGGGGGGCTTCCTTCCTTCCTTTCGAGGGTGTCACTCAGAAAGGATGCCCAAGTGGACGGCTGGCAGGAAGGAGGACCCCTCCCACTGGTGGCAGTCCATGCCCATGGGGGGAGAGAGAAAGAAAGAGAGAGAGAGAGAGAGAGAGAGAGAGAGAGAGTGGCTCTTCCTAGCCGGCTCTGAAGAGCCACCCTCTCTCTCTCTCTCTCTCTCTCTCTCTCTCTCTCTCCCGTGGGCCCTCGCCACCTTTCTCCTTCGAGGGCGAGGGAGGGCGAGGCGGAGAAAGGCGGCGAGGGCACAAGCAGCAGCAGCAAGTAGAGTCTCCATCCCCGCAGCCCCCTCCCTCAGCCCCAGGAACACGGCAGAGCCCTCCCTCCTCGCCCCCAACCAAGGAAAGAAAGCAGCCCCACACAGCTCGCTCGCCCAGTTCTCGGCTTGGAATGGGAGTCCCGAGGGCAGCAGCAGGGTTTGCGGCGGGGCGTGCTTGGCTTTGCCCCACTTTGCCCGGCCTCCTTCGCCTCTTTCTCTCTCTCCCTCCCTCCCTCTCTCCTTCCAGCACCCGCCTTCGCCTTGCTCCCGCCCCCCCCAGCAGCAACCAATGGGCGGTCATGTCACCACACCGTGCATGGCAAGACAAGCGCCAGGACCCACCCACGAAAGCCTCGTTTTGGCAAAGAAGCCCGCAAGGCGGCGGCGGGACCACACATGTGCGCACATGGCAGGAGCGCGCCATCCGGCTGGTGAGGCCCAAAGATCACCTGGAAGAGGGCCGAAGATCACCTAGGTGCTCTCGATCACCATAATGAGAACCCCTGGTCTAGTGGTTGCATTCTAGTACCCTTGAATTTTCAAGGCAAGGACAGAGCTTTACGGAATAAATGACAATCAGTGGTGGCCAAAACACTTTTGGTGCTGAAATATTAGACCTGTTTCTGGGTATATTTGACCTACTGATGAAAAAAATGATGCCAGTTCTCCCTATCAGCTATAGGTTTTGAGACACAGAACACATGCCTTAGATCACCCTTCATCTGCTCACCCATAAAAAAATCACGATAAACATATCTAGGAAACTTTAGCAAATGCAGTCTATCCCATGCATTTTTCTGCACCAGTGTCCCAGACAGCCCCAGGACCAGACCTAAAAACCATGATCTTTTGTTGAATTCGAAATTCAAATTTATTTTTGAAGTAATCCTAAACGTGAATGTATCATTTGAAAATGTTTCTACAGTAAACACTGATTTGATATTTCATCAGCCTGAAGCCTGAGATTAACAGAACTATTAGTAAAGAGTGCACCACGAACCCCTAGCTCAGGGGTTCTCAACCTGTGGGTTCCCAGGTGTTTTGGCCTACAGCTCCCAGAAATCCCAGCCAGTTTACCAGCTGTTAGTATTTCTGGGAGTTGAAGGCCAAAACATCTGGGGACCCATAGGCTGAGAACCACTGCAACTAGTTGATCCTACCACCTCCTAGCAGTTGGATGGGGTAGGATGCAACAGAGGAGGCCCTTCACCAGGGTCTGCCTGCAGAGAGAAGTCCCCTCAACAGAGAAGAAGGGAGAGGGCTCAGTTGTGGCAAATGCAGTCAATGTAGCTGGTCAGATGAAACCGGGCCGGGGGTGGGGGTGGGGGTGGGGGAAGGGGAGGGCACATCTTCATTAATCATTTAATGCAGCTTGGAATCACCTTCAAAGTGCAGCAGCTATACAACACATGTTATAGTGCATTTTGAACCCTTTCAACTGAAATAAGCAAAGTCAAGGGATACTCCAAAATAGAGACTGTAATGTGCATTGGTGTGCACTAGTATGAACCATATTTCACATTGAAATCAACTTTGCAAAATGTGAGTAATTTTGCAGACACCTGAACTACTATGCCAAAACACATATGTACATTCTGGTGGAAGGAACTGAAAAAAACCACTGCATTTTCCATGGCTGTCGAGTCACTGATCCTGAGGATCCTGGGACCAGTTTGAGGCAGTCTCTGCAAGTGTGTGCAATCACTGCTTTCAAGATTACTGTTCTAATCATCTGCACACTGAAATTGCTTTCTTCTATGCTGGTTTGAAATTGACCTAAAATGTCAGTGTAAATGTGCCCAGGGGCTTTTATGGGCAATCTGGAGAAAGATATAGGTAAGCTCAGTCCAAAGCCCCTTCAGTTACTAGACTGAGTATGGGAGGAAGCGGAAGGATTCTGTTTTGGTTTCTCCTGCAATGGTGAATCTGCCACTCTATTTCTCAATGGCTCCCTTTGGGTGTTTTGCAAAGCAGCTCCAATAACATTTATAAGGAACAGCAGCATTGATTATTTGGAATAAGGGGAGTCATAGAATGGTGTTATACTAGATCATGTTCAATTGATTTTCCATGTTCCAGTGTCAGCATGACACTGGCAGTGCAAAGTCAGTTATCACAATAACAAGCAGCACTTTCCTCAGGCACAAGCTGTACGATCTTCACCTCTGGATTATGTGAAAGAACTATAGATTCTGCATCATTAACTGGCAATGCTTGGATGGAATATCTCTTGTACCTTTAAGAATTGTGTAGCCAAGGTAATGCAAGCAAATAAAGTTATTCTTATCATTGCTGAGAAAACCTGCACCCACTGCATTTTTTTATTCTGCAGAATTATTTAAGATCTGTAAGTATTTGGCATTTAAATATATACCGCTTGCATCCCTTGTTAGTGGCAGTAAAGGTACTGTAAACAGATGCCATGATGATTTTCATGCATGCATGTGTCACAACATCTTTTAAAAAAGGAAAGGTGACAAAATGAATCCATCACATTTCTAGTGTATTACTCACTTGCTGTGCAGTTAGTGAACTGGGATAGAAAACAGCATCTAGGATTAAACACTGGCAGGATTTAGACAATTGACCAGCTGCTATGAAAGGGACTCAAAACAAATTGGTGCAGTAATAGTTATAGATGTATTTTATAATTCTGTGATTTAAAATTATATATTTTTGTTTATTTGCTTTTATCAGTATTTGTTTCAATTGCAACCTGCCTTGAATCCCATTTCTGGAAGAAAAGTGGAATATAAACCCAACAAGCAATTTCTGCTGGCGTATATTTCTGGTAGCAGGCATGCATAAGTAATTAATTGGCACAAATCTAGGAGACTCACCCATGCCAGTCTTGGCAAAATTGGCTCCAGATAAATTTCTTTTAAAGTCCAATATAAGGCTCATGATCTTAGCCAGTAAACTCTAGGCTGTTTAAAGAGAAACTATGGAAAGACTTTTAATCTGTTTTAAAATTATCTGCAGTCTCTTGAAGCCTTTTTCAAAATTGGCCTTATCTGAAAAAAGAAACATTCATATTTTTGGCCATCTGCAAACACAATTACAGTGTGATTTTTTTTAGAATGAGCCATGTGTGATTCTTCATTTGCATATTGTGTAGCAAATAATACAGCAAAAATATGTAGGACATGCATGCTAATAAACTGTGATCTTGCTGATGAAGTTTTCAATGGATTGCTTTGACTAATTAGGCATTCTAATGTTTGAAATTACAACTGCTTAGGTCCAAAGCTAGTAAAAATATAAATGTGCCAATTCCTTAACAACAACAGAAGCACAAATGTAATTATATAAAAGATTTCATAACAAATACCTGCTATCTGATTATTCAAGAAGGGGCTGCTAGAGACTGCAAGCTTAAAAGTATCTTCTCACTTTCCACATGAAAGGCACAGGTGCATTCCCATAAATTATATTTCCATCTTCACTTGTAATGTGAGAACTACAGCTACTATTTTGGGAAGATCACTAAATGCAAACTGCACCAGGGCTTGAGGCAAACACTTATAATTTAATATATATTAGTTAACCACTAATGTATTTTAACTTCCCTTTGCACTCAGAAGAGAGCAGGTTTGCCCCATCTGTCAAATGTTCATCTATAAAGAGTCTTAATTTCCTATCAAGATTTCTCCTGCTGGGAGAGCAGAATGTTTAGTATTGCTGCACTAAAGTGTTGGTTCGTCTATTCATTCCAGCTGCTAGAAAATCTTTATGCGTGTCTATGGTTTGCACCTCTGATGGCATTACCCGGATTACTGCATTTTAAAAAAATCTATTTATCTTGCTCAGTTCAAACTACTTTTCTAATTATGTCAAGAGATTCATTGCTGCCTTTGAACTCCAGTTGATAGTTAGGTGGCATGCCTGAGGGGACTCTACTTGTTCATAAATTCTACTTCATACTCTGCAACATGATATAATCTGCTCTAACTCTGAGTCAGATGACATTATTCTTTTTCATAAACTACTTCTGTCATCACCTCATTGACTGCACTTTCTTTAACAAGGTTGTACAGGTCAAAGAAATGCAACAAGTTGAAGGACTAATTGAAGACAATACCCTTTCCTTTTACTCTCAGTGAATCCAGAAAAATTGTAATTGTATATAAAATGTTAGATGTTGATATCAAGATTTTTTGATACCTAAACTAAATCTATATAACAGGAAATGTATAACATTTAGCCAAATATATAGGTTTCAAAATGTTATTGATGAGATGCAATAAAATGTTTAAGCCAAAAGCATTACAAATTTAAAGATGGAACATGAAATAAGCATAATCCTTGATCATCTAAGGGTGCACCTACACTGACAAATGATGCCTTTTGGGGATGCATTAGCTTACATACGCCCATATAATGCACACAGACTAATGTGATTTAATCCAGAGTAAGCCTCTTAATGTGGCTACACCTCAGTTAAAAAAATACTGGGCATGGTCCGAATCCTATGCCAGGATTCAGATCTTCCTCTGTGTTGGGACAGTGGAGGCAACCAACACGGATCCTGATGCGGAATCCAGAATTATGTCCCCAAAGTCATCCTGTGCTTCCTGGCACCCCAAGTCCTTCTTGCTTTTGTTTAATGTTTATGTTTAAATATAATTCATTTGATAGGTTATGGTTTAGTTAAGTTTAGATGTTATGTTATAATTTGTCTTTATATGTTAGGTCATTTTGTGCTGTTATGTTTTATTTGTTGCTGTATTGAGGCGTTTAATGTTTGCCTTTTTTATTTTTTGGAATCCGTCCTGAGTCCTCTCAGGGAAATAGGGAGGAATATAAATACATCATCATCATTGCTTCCCAGTACCCCAAATTTCATTTAAAAAGGAAGAAAACCTTTACTTATTGGCACTGCATGCACTTTACTTCCTGTTTTGTTGTTATCGAGTGAGCACAGCAGCTCGGGAAGAGAGGAGGATGCTTCCTTGTCCCAAGCTGGTTTGCTCACTTAGTAAGTGTAAGTGGATATTTTCTTTCCCTTTGGGAGGTGGATGGGAAATTAGGGTGATGGGGGTTGGAATCCTGCTCCATTCCCAGCCATGCTAAAACTGCTTTCAACATGTCTTATCTGTGGGCCCAGTGTGTGACTTCCAAGGCGTCTCAGGACGTCTTGTCTGGCTATTATGAAGCTTGTAATAGCCTTTTTCATGCAGGTTTTGAGGCATATTATGTGCCTATGTAGAAAGTCCCGTGTGTGTTTCCAGGAGGACAGAACTGTTGGAAAATTTGACAAAAGGACATTATACAATATCACTGACTGTATACAGTCCTGGAAGACTTGGCAAAAACTATCCCGCAATCCACAGGAACCTTGAAGCTGGGCAGGGAAGCTGCCTAAGGGCATGGCTGGAATGAGAGATACAACTTTAGAGGACAAATTAAACATCACTATATATATATATATATATATATATATATATATATATATGTCTATGTCTATGTCTATGTCTATGTCTATGTATATATATATAAAAACTAATTCTCCTCCTTTTTATTGAAAACAATACACTGTCCTTTTATTTATGGAAGCCAATTCATTGTCATGTTGTTTAAGGCTAAATTTGGTAGCAAGCTATATCAGTTATTTTCAGTAGCACAATAGATGTAATAGTTAGATTTGGGGGGGGGGATGGGACATGGTGTATGTGTATGAAAATACATCATATGTGTGGTAGTGAGAAAATGGAGGTATTTTAACTATGTTTTTTTAAATTGCATACAAAAAGGAACTTGGGGGCTCACAAAACCCACTGCTTTGTCCTCACTAGTTGTCACTGGGGAAATCCAGCTCTACATTCACTTCCTGTACTCACTCCCCAACACACTGTGTCTTGAAGCAAGCAGACCTTTTGAAGCAACAGTGATCAAACCTTGTCAAAAGGCAAGACCACTTCTTGTGAATAAGTGTACAGATCAGGTTGATCTATCATCTATCTATCTATCTGAATGCAGTGTAGTGTAACTGGGGTTAAGTGCAGAAGAGAGCAGTATTTATGAATGTGAGGCTGAAAGTATTCCCAGAGGAGCTATGCTGATACAATCAATAGTCATATGCCCATCTCACTTTAATAATGCCAGTGGTTTTATTCCAGCTTGTTACTTGTAAATCATATACAACTGACCAGTACCATTTATATTAGTGGATTATATTGTTGCAGTAATGGAGGTTGGACCTAAACTCACAAAGATGTCTGATGTTTTAACAACTTCTTGATTTTTTTAAAAAAAGATTATAGGTAATGTAATTCTAGTTCCTATATAAACTGTATATGATGCTGTGATATAGTAAATTAAAAACAAAAATAAATAAATACTGAAAGCTTTTTGTGACTTTTGTCTCACTCTGTACATTTTAAAATAAAGTGAATTATTTTCTTATTACTGTTTGGGTCTGTTGCTTGAATAAAGAATTTAACATATGACATGTTTGTGTGCATGTGATTTTCTGACCAGAACATTTATGAATGGTATACACTGTCTCTTTTTAAATAAATCACTGGTGATTTCTAGCAACCTTTTAGATTGATTATATTTTCAAGGAAGGAGAACAACAGATGGTCCAGGAAGGGTAATAGTGGATTTATAGGCAGCGATTTACGGCCAACGTTTCATACATTCCAAGGAATTAGTTTGTATAACAAGAGATGACCCCCCTGGTATTTAACTTCAATAGTATCTTGCAGTTTAGCTATTTCAGGCATTTAATTTTGTGGATAATATATGAAGTTCATTACATTCCTTGAAAATTGCAGGTTATTAGATAGATATAGCTGACTGTTCTGTAAGACTGTGTAATAAATGTTAACATGTGGAAATCCTATCTTTCCCTCTTTATTGAACCTGTGTCAAACTCTCCTGATAAAACATAGTAATTTCCTTTCTATGAAAAAAATCCCTTTCTGTTGAGATTTCACTACTTTTAAAAAAGAATTCATTGTTACTGGTTTTGGAACTGGAAAGTTTGGGGAGAAACATAAGATATGATTCTGTTTGTGTCAGTATGTGCACAATTATTGTACTGGGATACATTTATGCTGTAAGATTATTGCAGGTTGACACTTACTTTAACTGCAATGGCTCAATGCATTGTAATTACGGGAGTTGTAGTTAAACAAGGTATTTAGCCTTCTCTGTCAAAGACTTATGGAGCCTCGCCAAACTACAAATCCCATGATTCCATAGCATTGAGACATGGCAGCTAAAGTGGTGTCAAACTACATTAATTCTATAGTGCAGACACACCATTAGTATCCTAAGTAGTGTATCATTATTTCTTGTGAATTGTTCTGGAAATTTTGCTATTATTGTGGCTAAATATTTAAAACAATAAGCTCCAATAAAAATTCAACAACAAACCAGCTATAATCAGTAAAATCCAATACGAAACAAACTCAATATTATTTCTGAAAGGTCAACGCACATTAGGGTTGCCATATGAATAAGGGACAGGTACTTAAAAATAGGGAATTTTTCACAAAAATAAGGGACACTTCCTAAAAACTTGAAAATCATCAATTGATTTTCAAGTTTTTAGGAAGTGTCCCTTATTTTTGTGAAAAATTCCCTATTTTTAGGTACCTGTCCCTTATTCATATGGCAACCCTAACACACATTATTTATGATTTACAGTAACCGATCTCAAGCCTGGACTCTCTTTTTCGGAAACTCTTGCAGTGGTACTTTCAATTCAAACTGGGCAAAATCACTGCTGAGTATATCAGCATCAACAAGGTGTGGTAAACAAATGTTTCTAAGGATTTTATTGCCATTTATTTCAATGCACAAGATGCTTAGGTTAACCTGAGCACCATTCCTTTCCTATCAAATGTGCCTACAACAGATGACAGGCAGCAGAGAAGGGGAAATTGAATGCTTACTTACATCTGATGTCACTTTACCCTTGAATAGCACAAACTGCTTTTACTTTAATAGAGAGCTTTCAAGAGGTAAAGCAGCAGGTGTGGGAAAGTGTTACTTGACTCCACTTGAGAAAGGGTTTCAGCAAAGAAGCAGTCAGGCCAACATGAGATGCAGCTGTATCGTAAAGTATAGTCTGGCCTCAAGCCCATGCATTAAAGTGTATCTGCTAAACCACAAAGGCCGAACCTGGTCAGAAAACAGCAGCTCCAGATACAAAGTATGTTCATTACCAATTTCCAGACAACAATACCACACTTTTTATTACAGGAGTGCTGTTATTTAACCTTTTTTTCTAAAAGTACATCTTTGTCCAACATACCATTCAAAAGCAACCCCGAGTTAATAAGTTTTTCATTCAAAGATTTATTCACAAAATAACTACTATGTAAATAATATCAATATATAATATAGTTATGATATAATATATTGTAATATGAGTATGGTATAATATATGTATATACATTGCTACAATATAATACTAATGATATTGTAATATTGTAATTGTATATTTGTTTTACATGCAATAATGCTAATGATATTGCAATATCATGTTACAGTGCAATGTGAAGTGAGGTACTGATGTGATATGGCAGTAGTGTGGTTGTTGTATTTCCAGTTTGCTGTAAGCCGCTCTGAGTCCCCTTTGGGATTGAGAAGGGCGACATATAAATATCATGAATTAACTAACTAACTAAATAAATACTATGTTCTCTTGGCAAGCACAAATTTTCTCAGCCTATGATGGTGAATATCATCAATTGCAGCAAAAACTCCAAAAGTTTGCAGGTGAAAACTAAGGACATTACTGCACGAGGTTCTAAAAACAGACATGAGTTGAAGAATGATGTGGTATCATAGTGTGCAGGCAGGTAGCCAGGGGGGGGCTTGGGGGGCTTCAGTCCTCCCCCGAAATTCTCAGGGTGGTCCGCGAAAAGGCCTTACTGGTACATTATTTAAACTGTTATGTTTATTCATATCATGATCTGATCACCATGCTCATTATATCCCACATTAATGGGGTTATTGGGATAACAATACAAAAGGTTTGCTAGGGTAGACCCTCTTCCACCCAGTCTCAGCCCCCCCGAACCAAACTCAGCCCCCCCCCCCCGAATCAAAATCCTGGCTACGGCCCTGATAGTGTGGCAATAAGCCTTTGCTTCTGGGTAGGGCGGGTTCAAACATGTGTTACCAGTTGCATGTGGCAATGTCCTATCACATGTATGGCCAAGCAATATCAGAGTGTGCTCAAGATGGCAAAAGTTACTAATCAGGATGCACTAGGAAAGGCTTCAGCAATTTGCTTTTGCCTGAGTTTACAGGGAAGAGAAAGATGAACCTTTCCCCCTCCTCACTTGCTAAGTTGAGTGCAAAAAGGTTTTGCACTTTCAACTTGGTGTGCAGCAACTGATGTAAACTGAGGACAAAATGGAGAATTGGCAAAGAAGGGAGAGAACCCAAGCCATTAAAAGAGGGAGATGATAGATAGAAGGTTAATCCAGATAGATAGAAGGTTAATCCAGATTGTCCCTCCAAATCATGACAATTGAAGGATGTGCTGTAGAATAGAAGCTGGTGGGCAAAAATGAGGGAAGTGGACTTTATGGGGGACACCTATGTTTTCTATATAAAGCATTTACTTTTTGAAAATATAATTATAACATAGACACACTTAATTATAACATAGATGCACTTAAGTACACAGAATGCTATTGCATATGCGTTCACAATTCTGTTGGTTAGAATAAAATCCTTTTACCCAATAATAAAGTACTGAAGTATTTGAAACATACAGTACCACTTTCCCCTGTAGTATGGATTCTGCCTCAGTCATATAGAACTCAATGCCTCTGAAGTTCTTCTGCACTTTTTGCTAACATACTTATGGTGTAAGATCTTATAATATAACTGCCCCAAGTAGTTCACACCATTATTTCCACAATGAAGCAAAAATGCTTCCATGGTGTCAGTATAAAGTTGCATAATGAATGAATACCTTAATGCAGCCATTTTAGCCAAATGGCTCATAAATTAGATCTTAATCTTTTCAGCTGCAGGATAATTACACATGAGCATTTCTCATACAGAGACATACACTTTCTAGTGCTGGTTGGTCTTATATTAGGAGAAATTATCAAAAAATGTTAGAAAAACACAAAAGGAAATTTGAGATGCCACAGGAGTCCCAGGGCTATTACCTATCCCACCTCATCCAAAAAAAAATCAACTAATTATCTATAATAGTTAAAATAATGTTGAACTATGGTGGGCATTTGTCTAATTTCAACTGCATCATAAAAGTAACTATACAACCCATCTGATTAATTGCTGTGAATAATTAATATAATGAAATCCCATTACTATAAGAGGGGACTTTAAATGGCAGCTTTACTGAAC
The DNA here is from genome assembly GCA_030556195.1 of Anolis apletophallus. Taxonomy (NCBI): domain Eukaryota; kingdom Metazoa; phylum Chordata; class Lepidosauria; order Squamata; family Anolidae; genus Anolis; species Anolis apletophallus. The sequence goes on from JARBWK010000004.1 coordinate 80,664,475, forward strand.
CTGCAAATTCATGGTTTAGAGATGGGTAGAATTTCAAGCAGCATTTGTTAATTCTGCTGTTGATCTCTGACAGCTATAAAAGTTAATAAAAAGCTCTATTTGGCCTTGTCAGATGAGGTACAGGAAACACAGCAGAAATTCATACTGCTAGCAAGTAAGCACATTATTAAAATAGATAGTTTCCTCAGCATAAGATCTCAAAGGGATATAAATTTCAAAGTGTTACATCGTCATAACAGAGAAAGGTCTGAATATGGCTGTATGTTTTCCTTAAGAGATTTGCTCTCTCACCCAAGAGTTAGAGTATCTGTTATGAATAACTTTTTAAATAACTTTAAAGAATAGGTTCTTGTATTGCAATTTTCCAGTAAGAGAAAGGGTGTCCGAACTTTTACAGAACAACACTTAGACATACAGATTCTATGTAACTACACTGGATTCACAAACAACCTACAGCTACGTTGGCTAACAAACAAACAAAGGGGAATTGAATTTTCACTCATCATTCACTTATATATACATTCATGCATCACCATGCATGCATCACCATTTCACCATTCTTCCTCCGTGAATAATGTCTCTTAGGCCAAACTGCTTCCTTGCAAATCTGTCAATGCACCAAAACTTCTAAAATGCCCAAACTCCAAAATTCCAAAATACCTCCTGTTTTGCTTTCCCTGAGAAAGAAGCAAATAACCAGACTTCTGCTTTCTATTGCAGATCTGTCACTCCCAAATACATACCTGACTCCAAAATAGACCAACTCTCTTGAACATGGTGAATGGACCAGGCTCTTCTGGTCTGCCACAATTTTTGGAATGTAACAAAGTCCCTTATATAGCAAAATTTCGCTGATGTTGTCCCAAAGTTGCAAACGAATGATAAGACGTTTTTCCAGCCTGAAGCATGTTGATTATATCAGTTTCCTGGCAGATGTTGACTCTTCTTGATTGGTTTTCGTTCTCAACCTAAGGAATCTTGTAAACATTTCCTTAAATTAAAAGAGCCATTGTCTAATGTAAACACGTTTCCCCCCAAAAGTTCAACAGTTAATCATTGTCACAGTTCTCATCAGTAACTTTTAATTACAGTTCCTGAGTGTAGTTAATGATTTTGTCATTGCGTGCCTTAATATTTTTGAATGGCGTCTTCAAAATTATTAGCTCTCATTCATTCATTCATTCATTTCATACAATTCCATTCAAACCATATATCATATATTTCATCATGACATCTTCTTGCACGGTTAGTCAGCTTTTTAAATCATTTAAAATAAAGTAAGATTCCTGGCTGAGACCATGTTTGAAAAAGGGGAAAAAAACCCAAAACATTCTTCAGCGAAGGTCAAAAAGCAACTATAGCATCCACCTGCATGACCCCTATCAGCAACAAATAACTATTTACTAGGCATGAGAAAAAAGTTATGAAAATTAAATGATTCGGAAGGGATTCATAAGAAATGCTACTTTTGAGTATTTCCGCATCTGGAACACCAACCAGGAAGTGGACTTTCTTTATAGAACTTCGGGGGCCAGGATTTTCTTAAGTATCGTTATTAGGTCGTAAGGGGGGGGGGCACCCTCCTTCTTTCTCACCACCCTCCCGCCTCCCTTGCCAATAAGTATTATGGCAAGGCAAGCCCTAAACTCACTCCTTCTTTCGGCTGGAAGCCTGGAAAAATGTAAACAGAGAGGTTTACTCAGACGTAAATCTGCAAAGGAAGTAAACAGAGAGGGTTACTCATGAGTAAATCCGCAAGGAGGGCACTTTGGATGAAGTGCCCTCCTTGTGGATTTACTCTTGAGTAAACCTCTCTGTTTACATTTTTCCAGGCTTCCCTGCCCCTCCTGCCTGCCAGGATCTAAAGCATCAAAGAGTATTGGGGTAGTTGCACACAACACGTGAGAAACCAACCTAATGTATAATAGAATGAATGCTAACTTATAGAGTAAGTGCCTAATATTATAAGTAATCAACTGGTCATATACCTACATTCCATGCACATGCAATAATACAGCAGTAATAACAATGGGTATAAGAAGAGGTAAAATTCAAACCGAAGTATTCTGACTGTGGTCCCTCCTCAAGCGGTGCAAACTGCAAACGGCTCTTCTCTATGAGCCTGGGAGGCAGCCTCTCCCGGGAAAAGCCAAAAGCCCGGGCACAGCGTTTGCTGCCTGGGTGCACATACATATTCTTTGGGGGAGGATTTGCTGCAGAATCCCGGGCTCATAGAGAAGAGCCCGTTTGCACGCTTGAGGAGGGACCAGTCAGAATACTTCGGTTTGAATTTTACCTCTTCTTATACCCATTGTTATTACTGCTGTATTATTGCATGTGCATGGAATGTAGGTATATGACCAGTTGGATTACTTATAATATTTAGGCACTTACTCTATAAGTTAGCATTCATTCTATTATACATTAGGTTGGTTTCTCACAGGATCAAAAGTGTGCCAAGCCTTGATGCACTTTAGATCCTGGCAGGGCAGGAGGAGTGGACGGGCCCTCCCTGCCCCTTCTGCCTGCCAGGATCTAAAGCCTTGAAGAGGCTTCCTGACGGGCCAACTTCAGCCCTCCAGGTGTTTTGGACTTCAACTCCCACCATTCCTCACAGCCTCAGGCCTCTTCCTTTTCCTCTCAGCCTGGGCAAACTTGGGCCCTCGCTCCCTCAGGATTGGGGTGAGAGAGAGGCAGCGAGGAGCGAGGGTGGGGGGGGGCTCCTCCTCCTTTTTTGCTGCTTCCAAGAATAGAATAATACCCTCCCTCCCTCCCTCCTTCCCTCCCTCCTTCCTATTTGGAGAGTCCCATCTAGAATTCAGTGTGATTTATCCCAGTTTTGGCGTACAACTCCCAGAAATCCCAGCCAATTTACCAGCTGTTAGGATTTCTGGGAGTTGTAGGCCAAAACCATCTGGAATGCGCATGCGCTGGCATACGAACTACTAACGAATTTCGTTAGTAATTACGTTACATTTTAGAAATTTTTGGAATTTTTTTTGTAAGTCTTTCTATTACTAATCAAAGAAAAAATCCCCCCCCCCATTAGATTTTTGATTCCCTATTTTTGGGTTCTAAACCATGCCTACTATTTACACATGATATCAGATCCAAAGTCCAGGCTACACTTATGCCATAAACCATAGAATTAGGAAATTATATTACAACAGATAAAAAAGAATTAAATAATAAAAATAGTTTTAAAAAACTTGGTTAAAACTGTAAGAAACACATTTAAGAAATTATCAGTATTTTTTTAAATCACAGGATACCATTCCACACACGCATCTACATAACTTAGCCTGTTTTACAGAAACATGGCTTCAAGAGGGAGATGAGGTTATTATGCACGAGATAACTTCTCCTGGGTTTGTGGCCAGTTACCAGATGAGGACAGAGAGGCGGGGGGGAGGGGTCGCCATCCTCAGCCGAGACACTTTTAATTCCAGGACTATTCCGACAGCGAACATTCCGGGGATGGAGTGCGCGGGCCTTGTGTGGGACCTTAGTGAGAGCGTAGCCTTCCTGTTGGTGTACCGTGCACCCAACGCACCAACAGGGAGTCTACCTAAGCTGCTGGAGGTGGTCGCGGAGTGGGCATTGAGGTTCCCTAAGCTTATTGTCTTGGGGGACTTCAATGTCCACGCTGATACCGCCTCCCCCTCAACAGCAGCCATGGACCTGGTGTCCACCATGGAGGCACTAGGACTCTCACTCTGCAAGACCGGCCCCACACATCAAGCCGGGCACACCTTGGATTTGATCTTTGCTGCTGGAATTGACGTGATCCCAATCTCCACAACGGAGGTTCCATGGTAGGATCACAGTGTCCTGGAAGTCCGTCTGGAAATGGCCTCCCCTCCCGGTAAGAGTGCCGAACCTATTCTGGTTCGCCCGAAGAGACTTATGGAACCCATTAGGTTCCTGAATGCTCTGAGGGATTGGGAACTTCCCAGCGACTCAGTCGATGGGCAAGTGGAATGCTGGAACTCCAGTCTTTCTGCTGCCCTGGACGAGATCGCCCCCAGGCGCTCTCTCCTCCCTCGCAGAAATCACTTGCCTTGGTTTACCAAGGAGCTACGAGCGCTGAAGCGGAGGAAGAGACAGCTAGAGGATGTCTGGCGGAGCCTCCGTGATGGAGCATCGAAATTGGCTTATAAACAGTTTAAAGAGGTTTATGAGCAAGCTATCAAGGGAGCCAAAAAAGTCTACTACTCTTCCTTGATAGAGTCGGCTAGCTCACACCCAGCTCAATTGTTTAAGATAATTCGGTCCTTGACAGCAATCCCAACTGTCCCAAGCGATTGGGGTTTGGCTCCAACAGCTGAGGTTTTTCAGAGCTATTTCGCCGACAAGATTTCGACTCTCCGCTGGGATATTCCAGCCACCTTTGATACAGTTAGTGAACTCGAGACTCCGCCGCCACTCGGCGGGCCCACCTTCACCCCCTTCCAACTGCTGGACGCAGCAGCTGTCGATAAGTTACTCGCTGCAGCTAGACCAACCACCTGCTCCCTTGACCCGTGCCCCTCCTGGCTTGTTAGAGCCTGCCGGGAGGGGCTACGAGGCCCCCTGGGAAAGATCATAAATAGCTCCCTTGAGCAAGGAGTTTTCCCAGGGGGATTGAAAGAGGCCATGGTAAGACCGCTGCTGAAGAGACCGAATTTAGACCCTTCGGCTCCCTCCAATTACCGGCCAGTTTCCAACTTGCCTTTTTTAGGCAAGGTAATTGAGAGGGCAGCAGCGGATCAGCTGCAGCGGTTCTTAGAAGACACAGCTGGATTCGATCCCTTCCAGTCCGGCTTCCTTATTGGGCATGGGATGGAGACCGTGCCTGTCACCATTACAGACCAACTTCGCCGCCAGCTGGACCAGGGTGGATCAGCCCTGCTTGTCTTGTTAGATCTGACAGCAGCGTTCGATACAGTAGACCACGCATTGTTGACCCACCGTTTAGCCGGCTCCAGGGTTGGGGGGACCACCCTTAAATGGGTGGCCTCCTTCCTCCGGGACCGGGGACAATGTGTGGAGGGGGGTGGGGGTTCTCCGGGAGACTTCCACTTGATTGCAGGGTCCCCCAGGGGGCCATCCTCTCCCCCTTATTATTCAACGTCTATATGCGCCCCCTGGCCCAGCTGGCCCGCGACTTTGGTCTGGAGTGTTATCAGTACGCTGATGACACCCAGCTTCTGCTGGGAATGGATGGCAGGCCGGACGCCGTACCCGATTGTTTCCATCAATGCCTGGAGGCCGTGACTGGATGGCTGCGTGCCAGCTGGCTGAAGGTGAATCCGTCGAAGACGGAGATCTTGTGGCCCGGTCGGCCTGGTCTGGATGAGTGCCGGTTGCCTACCCTGGATGGCGAGCGCCTTAGTCACCTGTTGTTAAGAGCTTGGGTGTCCAATTGGGCCTCCTACTGACCATGGAGACTCAGGTCTCCGTGGTCAGCATGGCGTCATTTTTTCACCTACGACAGGCTAGGCGACTGGCACCCTACCTTTCCAGGGGCAACCTGGCCACGGTGATCCAGGCAATGGTCATCTCGAGACTGGACTACTGTAACACCCTCTACGTTGGCCTTCCCTTGTCGACAATCCAGAAACTCAAGCTGGTGCAAAATGCCGCTGCTCGCTTGCTGGCGGGAGCATCAGTAAGGGAGCACATTACGCCCATCCTCCGGCAATTGCACTGGCTACCTATCGAGTACCGAATTGCCTTCAAGGTGATGGTTTTAACCTTTAAGGCCTTACATGGCCTAGGGCCTGCGTACCTGAGGGACCGCCTTGCCCCGTACAGTCCCCCGAGATCACTACGTTCGGAGGAGTTGAATTTGCTCCTAGTACCATCGGTCCGCGCCTGCCACTTGTCTACAACTAGGCAAAGAGCCTTCTCTGTGGCAGCCCCGGCGTTGTGGAACTCCCTCCCAGACGATGCCCGAGCTACTACAGAGCTCCTCCCGTTCCGTAGGGCCTGCAAGACCGCCCTCTTTAGACTAGCCTTTGGCTAGGCAAACTAGCCCAGCGTGATTCTCCTGTGTAATTGGTACCCTGGTCTAAGGAGATGCTACTATATTTTATTTTGTGTTTCGGGATACGATGTCGCGTTTTTATGGTTGTGTTTTTATTGTATGGCTGCATGGACGATACATGTCAGCCTATTTTATATGCTGTTATCCGCCCCGAGCCTGCAGGGAGGAGCGGAATACAAGACCGAACAATAAATAAATAAATAAATAAATAAATACTACCGCCTCGTAATTAAAATCCAAACATTTGCCTGAATAAAAATGAAGGCGGGGAGGGGGCCCACCAGGAAAAATATTCTATTCAGTTCTTCTGGATGGCTTTTTAAAGAAGATGATAAATTAAAAATGATATATATATATACACACACACACATTCTGTATTAATTGCCATGTTCAAATCAAACCATACTCAAAGATCTCTTTATAGGTATTTTTGTAATGAATCTGTTCCAAAGATCCTGCAATAATAACCTATAATTATGATCTTGAACACTAAGCAAGATCAGCCCCGGTTAGTACAAGGAATATCATGTCCTGTAAGTTTTATTTCAGAAGAAGGAACTAGTAAAACCACCTCTACGCATTTCTTGCCTAAGAAAACCCTATGAAATTCATGGAGTTGCCGTAAATCAATAAGGAACTAGAAGGTACATACACCAAACAATAAAGGCTAATTGTCAAGTCTTTTAGAGCAGGGCTTCTTAAACTTTTTCCACTCATGACCTCTTTTTGCCTGTGAAAATTTTACGCAGCTCTGGGGATCTATCTATATATATGTAATAGATATATGAACCAAACATTTACTGATAATAAATCATATTTTTTATTTTGTAACAATTATTTTGCATACATATAATTTTTCCATTTATTAAAGTCAAAAAACAAATTTGCTTAGTAATGAGATTGTTTATTTTTACATAAAGAATTAAATCTTGGTTGGATTTTTGATACTGCATGATGAAGAGCATCTTAAACACCTTTATGCCATGCTGGCACACTTGGCTTTCAGCCCTCAAATGCAGAATATACTCTGTTGGCTCTCCTTTTTCTCCTGAATTAGAAGGGCACAATGGGGTGTTTTGGAGGTCTGTAACTCCTACCTAAAAGGTCCCAGGTTGCATAGTCAGCCATGTACCTGAAATGGAACCACAGTTCCCTCACATGCAAGGTTTGTTCACATACATACATGCATGCATGCAATCAATATTTTGTACAGGTACCAGGCAAATTGAACTTTTATTAATTTCAACTGAATGTGGTTTATGAACCCAACTTAGTTTTAAAAAATCAAAATGTGAAGGGAAGCATTTCTCAAAAATGAAGCAAAATCGACATTTGCAAGGCTTGCTAAACACCTTTATGAAGTACAGCTGAAGCATTTGCTTCACGTCACGCAAAAAGATATGTGTAAATAGATAAAACTGCCACAAAAGTATACAATTTTTTGCAACTCTCATATGAAGTTATGGGACCCTATTTGGTAGGCTTGGTTGATAAAAAATGGTTCAAAACTTGTTTCGGATGTAGGCTGGTGGTTCGATTCGGAATTGAATTCCTATTCTTCCCCCCAAAAAATCCATAACTATCCAAAACTTCGGAAACTTCAGAATAGTTTCGTTAATAGAACATGCATGCACAGTTGGAAAAAAACAGCACTGTCACTGGGAAACTTCAAGGGCTCTTCCACTCCTGATTAAGAGGCTCTTACACTCCAGGCCTGCCTCGGCTGTCAATGCGGAGGAGGAGGAGGAGGAGGCTCCTCCTCCTCCTGTCACGTAATTCAGATTATCAAAGTAGAGGTAAAGGTATCCCCTTGACATTTTCAGTCTAGTCCTGTTGTACTCTGGGGAGTGATGCTCATCTCCATTTCTAAACCAATCAGATGCATTGTCCATAGACACCTCCAAGGTCATGTCACCAGCATGACTGTATGGAGCGCCATTACCTTCCCGCTGGCACCTGAAACTGCAAAACCGGATTCAAACTGCTAATCCGGATTCAAACTGTGAACCTACTGCATTATGCATTATGTGGACTCATAGAAGGCAGCTAATCTGCATGATAGAAGTCTACATCACTGAGTATATACATAATGCAGTTTCAAGATGCATTACTTGGCAATGTATATGGGGTCTGAAAGCAGATCAGGTATTCTTCCAGGTGTTTTGGACTTCAATTCCCACCATTCCTAACATCCTCAGGCCCTTTCCCTTTCCCCCTCATAAGTGGAGGAAGAGGAGGAAAAGAATATGAAGGAGAGGAGAATGGAGAGAAAGAAAAAGGAAGGGGGGACATTCACCCAGGCTGCTTCTTTAACACGGCTTTCCAGGACCCAGGCGGGGAAACGCTGAATTGAATCATTTCCGACTCACTTACCACTTCATAACAGAAATGGGGGGAAAAGCTTCAGAAGGCCAAAGGGACTTCCAGTTTCCTTTAAAACTTTGAAATGCTTCAAAAAGCAAATATTTCTGAATTTATTCCGAATTACGAAGATTCCGACAGAACCTAACCATGCCTACTAATTGGGGATGCGGCCCATGATTTAAGAAGCTTGGTTCTGAAGCATAGAGACACAGAAGGCATAATTGTTTAGGAGCTGAATTACTAGAAGGAAATCAAGGTCACGGACCAGAATAATTGGTATAACCTACAGAGGAACAACGGATTATTTTTAGAAATGACTAACACATGCAAATGTTATAATAAACACTTATTATAAGCACCAAGGGCATTATTCAGGCAAAGGTGAACATGGCTGAGTTTGACTGATTTTTAAACAGGCACCTCATGAGAATAAACAAGTGCAAATGGGAATAAACAATGCTTAGCTTGGACCGGATCAACCTCTGCCTATTCAAACAATCATTCACAACAAGCAATAGGGAAGGAAATAGAAATAGGCACATTCACCTTTCAATATATCTATTTCAAGGAGCTAAACAAAGCTAGTTCATTTGACTTAAGCTGTATTTTTATAAAGCCCCCTGGCGCTTTCAAGATTATTGGAGATAGAGTCTAAGGAAGAAATTATTAGTGCATCAAGTTGTTGAAGGGGGAAGTGGAATAAGTGGATTTAAGAGAGTGTGAAGGAGGAGGAAAACATTAACATTAGGAAGTCTGAAACAGTTAAAGGAGAGAAACACTAGAGATGATGGAAAGAAGAAAAGGAAGCCTTAGAAATACGAATCACCAAGGGCTTCATAAAAGGCAACACCATTAAGACAGTTATAGTAAGCATAATCGTTTCTACTATTCCTTTTATTGTGCATTTGAAAGCGGAGGGGGCAGAATAAACAAAGGACAGGTTTACATTGAAATTCATAACATAATAATTTGCCTAGATGAGAGATCCGACTCCTTGATATCCGAATCCGTCTTCCTCTGCCTCTAACCACCCGTGTCAAAAGATACAAGATTGTTAACCGGTATGCATTTGATTCATTTTGGAACTCTTAATCAGAGTTTTCTAAAGTGTTTACAACAAATATTTTGATAGGCTGTTCTTCACTTCCACAATTACTTCCTATTGTGCCTGTCAATGAGAAAGAAGTGTAATTTATGAACTGCATGTTTAGGTACATATTTTTCCATAAATAGAAAAACTAAATACACTCACCCAATGAAATAGCAGTCTGATATAGAAAACAAAGTTTCTCACATGGACAACTTAACCTTTTCAACATTCAGTTTTCTATGTTTGGGGGATCCAACTGAACGGTGCATGAATAACATTTAAATAATACTGGAAATATAAAAACAACCATTTTGAAATGATTTGTGTTATTTTATGTAATTCAAAGCAATTCCATTAATTAAAATTTTCAAGATAATAGGGCTAATATAAAAAGCACTAATCCAGAATGGCATAAATAATGCAACCTTGTATTGACAGTATTTAATGTTTTTTTATTTTATTCATTTTTCAATTTATTATCATTATAAAAGTACCAAATAACCTAAGGTCTCTGGATGACTGCAGTGCTATTCAAAGGTTTCTGTTGATGCTGTCATCCATCATATGCGAGTAGCATAATTCAATGTCCATCCAAAACTACGCAGATGACGTCCAGATCTGTCACTCCTTCCCACCTGTCACCAAGGAGGCTGTCCAGACCTTGAACCGATGCCTGGCCGCTGTGTCGGACTGGATGAGGGCTAGCAATTGAAACTAAATCCAGACAAGACAGAGGTCCTCCTGGTCAGTCGCAAGGCCGAACAGGGCATAGGGTTACAGCCTGTGTTGGATGGGGTTACACTCCCCCTGAAGACACAGGTTCGCAGCTTGGGAGTGATCCTGGATTCATCGCTGAGCCTGGAACCCCAGGTCTCAGCGGTGGCCGGGGGAGCTTTTGCACAGTTAAGACTCGTGCGCCAGCTGCGCCCGTACCTTGGGAAGTCTGATCTGGCTACGGTCGTCCACGCTCTGGTCACATCCCGAATAGATTACTGCAACGCACTCTACGTGGGGCTGCCTTTGAAGACAGTTCGGAAATTGCAATTAGTCCAGCGGGCGGCAGCCAGATTGCTAACGGGAGCTACATACAGGAGCATACCACCCCCTGTTGTGTCAGCTCCACTGGCTGCCTGTCCAATTCCGGGCTCAATTCAAAGTGCTGGTTTTGACCTTTAAAGCTCTATACGGTTCTGGCCCAGCTTACTTGTCCGAACGCATCAGCTGCTATGTCCCACCTCGTAATCTAAGATCATCCGGGAGGCCCTGCTCTCGCTCCCGCCTACATCTCAGATGAGGCTGGTGGGGACGAGGATAGGGCCTTCTCGGTGGTGGCTCCCCGCCTGTGGAATGCGCTTCCTATTGATGTACGATCCACCACATCCCTCCTGGCCTTCAGGAAAAAAGTAAAATCCTGGCTGTGGGACCAGGCATTCGTACACCAGTGCAAGGCAGCATTTTAGATTGGTTTTTAATGAAAGTGGGTGATTATGGCCAATGTTTTTATGGACTGAACATTGTTTTAATCCAGAGTGAATGTGTATGGTGCTAATGTAGTTGTATTTTAATGTATTTTTAATGTATTTTAATTGTTGAAGTGTTTTGGGGTTTATATTGTTATTATGTGGGCATCGAATTGTGCCATACTGTAAGCCGCTCTGAGTCCCCCCTTGGGGGTTGAGAAGAGCGGGGTAAAATCCCGAAATAAAATAAAATAAATAAATAAATAAACTATAATACAAATGTTATGAGGCCCCACAGCTCATGATCTGTATTGCTTAGTAGCTTGTTCCCCCAATAAATATGCCCTACTTTCTCCCTGACTTGCTTATTGCTTCTTATTCAAAACTAGACCTCCTTGTTCCCCTACTTCCTTCTTATGTGGTGAGAAGTCTTAGTGGGAGAAAGAAAGGAGAAGTTAATCAGTCGAGGAGAGGGAGTAAATATGGCTGAACAACGTGATTAAAAAAACATTGCTGACACATCGAGGACTGCCAATTGAGGATGATTTCAGGCCTTGAGTAAAACTTGGCAAAATATGAGACCTAGACATGGTCTCTGGAGATGTCTTTAAGTACTATGTACTGATAGCAGCCAGAGTTGCTCATAGTACATCATTAACAAAAACAAAAGATAATGAAACACAGTCACATAGTGTTTTTCAAAAGAAAGAAAGAAAAGTAAGATAGAAATTTTAACTAAAGAGGTTGCCCACAGATCAAGGTGAAATCAGATTATTTCTTCTTGCTTACATAAAGAGGAGGGATAAGAAATAATTATTATAGTTGTTTATTTCTCGCTAGCAGATGGATGCAGAGCAGAGTGGAAGGAGTGCTTTGAAACCACAAGGGCTAGGATTGTGGTTCAAAGGGGGAAGTTTGTTATGTCATTTCAGCTCCACTAAAACTGCGGGTTTGGAGCCTGAAGTGCCAAGCTTCCGAAGGACTAGATAAGACACAGATGGGTTGAAGGCAAAATAAGAGGCTTTATTCCCAGTGGCCAATGAGGATGTCAGTGGAGAACTGACATACCACAGTTTTGAACACAGAGCATAATTATTACACTTGACAGCTATTCAAGATACCCATGCAAACTCATGATTGGTATAGAAACTGTCCAGCTAGACTCTGTGTCTTGAGTAGCTCAGGATTCTGCCCGAAGTCATAGCTGGTTGGTCCTTCATGGTAGTGGGAAATTTAATAAACTGTCACTGGAGCATTTGGAGTATTAGTCAATTTTTCCGATCCATCCTTGAGAGGGGCGCAATTGGGAAGGAATGTGGTATGGCAATTGCCAATGGGCTGATGACGAGCTTAATGGTTTGGCTCTGGTGAACACAGTGGGATTAGTCCAAAGCACACAATAGGTGCTTGAAGGCAATGACAATTTCAATAGGTGTTGCAATGGGTGAGGAGTCTTGGCTCATGGGAGATGGATCATTCCCACAGATAGCCCTGATCATATCAGGTAAAACAGATAAAGGGGACACCTAAAAGCTCTGACACAAATTAAATGTGTGTGTCCCCTCCCATTCTTCCCAGTTCATTATGTGTGATGATTATGATAATTTTCTTTGGGTGAGTGCAAGATGAGGTACCCCTCTGGGAAATTTCATAGAAAGGTTACTGTAGGACAATCAGAAACAACCATGTGGCTAGCTATGTTTCCCAATAGAGCCATATCTCATAATTAATAATTTTGGGGTTTAATTTTTGATATTAATTACTGAAAGTAACAACAAAGGCTCTTGGAAAATCTTTGCAAGTTGCAGCAAGCAAACAAAGTCTTGAAAAAGCTACCCTTTTACTGTTTGAGTGGTCAAAATAGGAGAATTTATACTTTATCTCCCACCTGTAGAGGTCCATGAAAACTGGAGCCTCAGGGCCAGGTTTTGAGATCTGACAACCCTGGTCACATTCACCTTTACTTTTGGTTCTTCATACATTAACTTGGCACAGGTCCCAACTTTCTCTGAATAGTCAATCAAAATGAGAGGAGTGTACTGGTGATTGTATTTCTGTGTGGGAAAGAAGCATATGTGATATTGACTTATGTCACTACTGACATGCAGCACTGATCTTTAATATATGGGGAGCATTTCAACATGCAATTTACAGTTTTCAAAACGTGTTTCTTCTGCTTACTGATGCATTCCCTGCTTTAATTCCACTTTTTTATTCTTATAGTGCTGAGGGTAGTTGAATCAGTGAGCTGTGAACCATGGAAGGGCTGCTTTGCTACAATACTGGTCTTTGCTCTCCTGGATGCCTTTGCCCTTCTGGAGAAGATAGGGTAGAGCACTTCAGTTGGGTGCTGGAAGGCAAAATTATCTCTCTTTCTCAGAAGGAACACACGCACACACGTTGACAAAATAAAATCAATTGTGGTTCCCAAGGTTGTTATTGAAGCTCTCAATGCAGCCACAGTCCCTGGATTGCCCTTTCTCCAGCCAAAACAATAAGAATTATTCACATATCCTGGAAGTCTCCAAGAGTTGCAATTCACTGTTTAAGTTGCTTACAACACTGCCCAACACTGCTTAAGATGCCACCAAGAAAATTAGGGGGTGGGGGATGTCTGACACAGTTGCCTGATCCTGCTTTAGAGTACAACAATATACCCATGGATACCAAGGGAATCAGTAGTTACTGAAATGGACATCCAAGTGCCACCTCTGTGTTGATGGAGGCAGGCAGGATTTTCCCCGGGTACTGGTTGTGGGGGGTCGGGAGCAGGTGAGGGTTTTGCCCTCCTTTCTGCTAGAGATCCCTGTGTACAACTAGTGGGCCATTGTGTGACACAGAATGCTGGACTAGATGGGCTGAGGCCCGATTCAGCATGGCTCTTCTTATGTTCTTATGTTCTTATGTACCCTCCAGGTTTCCTTCTAAAGTAAGTTATTTAATTGCCCCTTAAGAAAGAGTAAGACTGCATATGGTTTGGGATGCCTATGTGTTTGGATTTCTCAACACCTTTAATAAAATCAGAAGAGATAACAGGAGGATGGATTATGCAATTTCTTCATTATTCTGGACCGAATATTCCCAACTTCCCCTCTAAAGTAAAGAACAACCTGGGAATCTACTTTCCCAAAGGGATTTTTCAGCATAATTCCATTAGTTATCCCACCTTCCTTGCATGACATTTGCAAACTCCCAATTTTATCGGTTCCTACACATGTAGAGTTACTACTGCAGATTCTGCTCTTCACAAATAGTTTTGCGATTCTCTTCTAAAGTGGAATATAGTTCACGTTCAACTGTCATAATGAAAGTGAAGACATGAACAAGGGAAAAATGCAACCATTTCATGACAAACTTTGGCAAAAGTTATCAGAGCCTGCAGGGGATATAGAAAGTACATTTCAAAGTCTTATTATTTTGCAAGCTGCCTAGACTCACAGCTGTGAAAAAGACGAGGTATAAATAAAAGGATAGAGGAATGGAAGAATTGATTCATACAATTGCTGAGCTGCTAGGTCAGGACTGAACAGTAATGTGGTAAGGTATCATGTTTTGTGTTTCCCCCTCTTCTTTTGCTGTTTGGAGCAACCAATTCCAGAAGATACTACAGAATGGCAGAACTGCCCTCATCAGCAGATGGAGTTACAGCTACTTGGAGCCATTACAAAAGCTGGAAGTAATATGAGTCTTATGGTTTTCTCACTACCCAGAGGCAATACAATATTTGAGTGTCAAAAACAAACAATAAAACAGAAATATTTTTCTTCATTAGCGAACCAGATGGCTCCTCATGCATGAGTCAGGCATTCACAGCAACCATTTGACAACACTTATGCAGTTTGATCCCAAGACTTGCTGTGCTGGGTTAAGGGCTGGAAATGAGAGCATAAACAAGTGCCCTGGCATGGGATAGATATGATATTGTTATGAAATCAAAACCATGTAAAATATGTAGATGACGTACTGTATATGTATGTGTGCATATGTATCTGTGTATACCGTATATATTCGAATATAAGCCGAGTTTTTCAGCCCCCCTTTTAGGCTGAAAAAGCCCCCCTTGGCTTATACTCGAGTCAAAGTTATTTATTATTTTACTCTGTTATCATTATTATTATATTTATTATTTTACTCTATTATTGTTACACTTACATTATTTTACTCTATTATTATGACATTTATTGTTTTTACATTTATTATTTTACTCTATTATTACATTTATTATTTTATTCTTATTACTGTTATTACATTTCCATTTTACTCTATTATTATCATTATTAAATTTATTATTTTACTCTCTTTATTGTTATTGGAGGATTCATAAGCACATTTACATTGAAGAAGGTTAGAATAATGGTTTAGTTATTGGACAGTTTTATCTTAAATTAAAATTTTACGTAAATATTCAAAATAATTTTTTAAAGGAGTTTTTATTAATAATATACACATATACATCACCAATTGGAAAACAGAAAGAATCAGTGTGGTTGGATAGGGGGATAAGGGAAGGGAGGGGTGCAGGGAAGGGATAGAGAGAAACATGGGAAGGGGAGAGGGAAATAGTTACAGTAAGACAATACAAAAGAAAAAAAAAAAAAAAAAAAGTTGTTGACTTCACATCTCCATATTTTTAGTTACTTCATTATTCCATTTTACTTAGAGGGGGTTGCCTCATTTAATAGTTCAGGCCTTTTAGGTCTATATTATAATTTTCTTTAATAAACTTCAAAAAGGGTTTCCAGGTTTCCTCGAATGCTGAGCTGGATTTATATCTTAGCCAACAGGTAAGTTTGTCCATTTCAGCTATTTCTAACATTTTTGAAATCCAGTCGTCTTCTTTTGGGGCTTCCACAGCTTTCCATCTCCTGGCATAGATGATATGGGCTGCAATAATAAGGTAAGTTAGCAATTTATCATTTGCTTTGTTCTGTCCTTGTCCCGTAATATTCAAAAGATACAGTTCAGGTTTTTTGGTCCAATTTTTTTTAATTTTTTAAAGAATATTCTTGTGAATCATATTCCAAAAGGAGCAGGCAATCTTACACGTCCACCACTGATGGAAGAATGTTCCCTTCTCTTTTTGGCATTTCCAGCATAGATCCTGATTGTTTTTGTTTATCATCGCTAGTTGATGGGGAGTGATGTACCACCTATACATCATTTTGTATGTATTTTCTTTTAAACAATATGCGTAATTATACCTTTGTTTTACCTTCCATAAATTCTCCCAGTCGTCTCTAGGGATGTCAAATCCCAAGTTGCTGCCCACTTTCTCATATGGTCCTTATTTGGTTTGTTTTCAAATTCCTTTTCTAAGAGAAAATTATAAATTTTGCTAACAGTTTTTCTCTCTGTATTTAACCAGGCTTTTCCCCCTTTAGTTGGGTGGGTCCTCCAGCCTATCTTTTTGTCCTCATTGTATCTTGTTACAATTTGGTTGTATTGGAACCAATTTAAGTTTAAATGTGCTAATTCTTCCTGTTTTTTTAAGGATACAATCGTTCCATTAATTTTCAATAGTTCCGCATAGGTCGGCCATTTCCCATCCTCTGGCTTCTTAATTTGGAGGGCCTCAAGGGGGGATACCCAGAGGGGAATCTTGGGGTATAAAATCTTTTTGAGCTTATTCCAGGTATTTAGTGCAGCGGATCTAATTATATGGTTTTTAAAATTCGAATCAACCGACGATTTATTATAGAACAGGTAACCATGCCATCCATGCCTATTCGAGGGACCTTCCAAATTAAGCATTTCTCTGTAATTTAATAGTGCCCACATTCTCATCCCCTCTAAACAATTGGCTTCATAGTATTTGGTCAGATTGGGTAGGCCGAAGCCCCCCTGGTCTGTCCTTTCCATGAGATCTTTTTGTTTGATCCTGGGTTTCTTACCCAGCCAGACGAAGTTTGCCAAGTCCGATTGCCATCTCTTCAGTATTTGTGAATTTTTTAAGATGGGAAGCATTTGAAATAAAAAGTTAATTCTTGGGAAGATTTTCATTTTAATGGTGGCGATCCTGCCCAATAAAGATAAATTAAAGGATTTCCATCTTACTAGGTCGTTCTTGACTTCTCTCCAGAGACATTCATGATTGTTTTTTACTAGTTGGCAGTTATTATTCGTAAGGTTGATCCCTAAATATTTGAATTTCTTCACTATCTCCATGCCTGACTTGTTCTCAATCCTTGTTTGTTCTTCTCCTTTAATATTTTTTGTAATAATTTTGGACTTCTTCTTGTTTAACTTAAAGCCAGAGATCTCCCCGAATTTATCAATCTTCTTTAACCAAAGGTCTATGCTTACCAAGGGGTCTTCAATAACGCAGACTAAGTCGTCTGCGAATACAAAAATTTTGTGGTTGTCCTTGCCGATCTGAATCCCTTTAAGTTCTAGGTCCTTGGAGATATTTTTGAGAAGTAACTCAAGAGTGTAATTAAAAATTAACGGGGACAGGGGACATCCCTGTCTAGTCCCTCTCGAGATTTCAAAAGGTTCTGATTTTATGCCGTTTACTATGACATTTGCCAATTGGTGGTCGTAAATCCCTTTAATCGCTGTGGTAAAAAACACGCCCATGTCCATTTCCCTTAAAAGTATTTCAATAGTGTCCCAGCTGAGCCGATGAAATGCTTTCTCGGCGTTGAGGAAAGCGAAGGCGGCTTTTTGGTTAATATTCCTGTCGAGATGTTCAATCAGGTTAATAATGTTTCTTATGTTATTTTTCATATGGCGTCTTGGTAGAAATCCAGTTTGATTTTTGCCAATCCATTTGTTGAGAAAGATTTTGAATCTTGAAGCTAGAATATTAGAGAATAATTTATAGTCTTGATTTAAAAGGGAGATAGGTCTATAATTCTCTACCTTTTCGGGGTCTTTCCCTTCTTTTGCAATGACTATTATATTGGCACTTTTCCAGGTATTTGGTAAGATTCCCGCTGAGAGCACATTATTCATCACTTTTTAAAAATAAGGAACAAGTTCCTCCTTGAATTTTTTATAGAATTGGTCCGTCAGGCCATCCGGGCCGGGAGCCTTCCCTGTTTTCAATTGTTTAATTGCCAAGTAAATTTCTTCTTCTGTGATAGGGTTATTTAATAATTCTCTATCCGTTTCTTTGATTTTGTCTAACTTTAGAGCATTTATATAATTTTGGATATCTTCTTTATTCAAGTTACTAGAATTATATAGTTCCTTATAGAAGACTCTGAATTCTTCAAGGATCTCCTTGTCTTGCACCATTGTCTTATCTCCATTTTTTATTTTGTTCACTATATTGCTTTGTTTTTGCTTTCTAAACTGGTAGGCCAACCATTTCCCTGGTTTGTTTGAGTTTTCAAAGTTTCTTTGTTTCAGGTATTTCATTTTTCTTTCAATTTGGTCCAACGATAAGAGGCTTATTTGCTTTTTTGTCAATTGGATCTTTCTAGATATTTTAATATTATTTGGATTTCTTTTTAATTGATTTTCCAATTTATCCAAATCTGCATTTAGAAGTGCCAATTCGCTGTTCTTTTCTTTGTTCAATTGGTGTCTTTGGGCAATAAAATTGCCCCGCATTACTGCTTTGGCTGCGTCCCAGATAATAGTTATGCTTGTCTCCGGTTGGTCGTTTATATCAAAATATTCCTTTAATAACTTTTTATTCTTTTGGATTTGGGAGTCCGACTTGAGGAGCCAGTCCTCCAGCTTCCAGAAGAACTGTTTTTGTCCAAATTTGATGGTAATCTCAACTAGTGCATGAACTGATATTTGTCTGGCATGAATTTTCGCCTTAAGGCTACTGTTTAGAATGTTCCTGGACATCCAGATCATGTCGATTCTGGTCCACGTCTTTCTCCGTCCGGAGAAAAAAGTAAAGTCTTTGGCCTTTTCATTCTGAGAGCGCCACACATCCTTTAAATCAAAATTCTGTACACACTCAAAAAACGCATTGGGAAGTCTACTTGAGGCTGTTCGATTTTTTGGATTACTATAATTCTTATCCAGTTTTTCATCAACTATGCCATTAAAGTCCCCTAAAATAATATGGCCTTCACAATCTATTTCAAGTATTTTTTTCCTTAGCAATTCAAAGAACTTTATTTTTGCTCCGTTTGGTGCATAGATATTGATTATTAAAATTTTTCTTCCTTTAACTGAAATCGAAGCTGCCACCATCCTACCCTCACAGTCCGTAAATTCTAGTTTAGGTTGCAAGTCAGCTCTTATGTAGAGAGCTACCCCTTTGTTTTTTTCAATGGTAGACGAAAATAAGATTCCCAGCCCTTTATTTTTAATTAAGTCAATTTTAGAAGTTTTGGTATGGGTCTCTTGTAGGGCATAAATGGCCGCTTTTTGTTTTTTTAAATAATAAAAAGTTTGTTTCCTTTTCTCAGGAATATTCAGTCCATTAATGTTTATTGATAAACATTTTACCTCCATTGGCTTTATGCTTCTTCATCCTCTCCAAGACTCTCTTCTCCAGGGGAGTCGATTTCTTCATCCTCCTCCGATACTTGCTCCTGGTCGGATTCACTTTTTTGTGCACTTGATCCAGGGGCCGGTTCCTTTGTCCAGTCTCTTTGTTCTTCTCTCTCTCTTTCATCTTGGTTGCTCCTCCCTTGATTACTGCTCAAATTTGCTTTGCCTCTTTTAGCCTTGTGTCTTTTTGATTCTTTTGCTGGGGACCGCTTAGAATTGTGTGTTGTATCCTTCAGATGTTTCCTACAGAATTCTTCAGCTTTTTCTTGTGAAGTCAGCCAGAATTTTTCATTCTTCCAAGTAAGTTGTAGTCCTTCAATTTTTTCCCACTTGAACCGTATATTTCTTTGTTTTAAAATATCCGTCAAGAAGAAATATTTTTTTCTGTTTTCAAGGATGGAAGCAGGTATTTCTCTAAGGATTATAATTTTTTTGTCATTGATTTTATATGGTGTGTCGTTTTGTTTTCTTAGTATTTCTTCTCGAATTTTCATTGAGTTGAACTGGACAAGGATATCCCTTTCCGATTTATTCTTTTTTGAGAATGCCGTATGAACTCTAAAGGCTTTGTCCAATTTCTCCTCCACTTGTGAGGGTTCTTTCTGTAGGACCGTAGTCGCCATCTCAATAACTAAATTCCATACATCCTCTTGAGTCTCCTTACTCTCTTCCGGAACACCTCGTATTCTAAGTTGATATTCTTTTTGAAAGAGGTCGAGCTGTATATTCCTTCTTTCTAACTCTGATTGGGTCTTATCGAGATCTCTTATTTTCTCATGTTCCCTATCTAATTTATGTCTTAATTCTTCCTCTTTGCGCTGGATTATATCCATCTTGTTGTAAAGAGCAGTGACTTCTTTCCTCACTGAGGTCATGTCCTTTTTCATATCTTTTATGTCTTTCTTCAAGTCACATAGTCCCTCTCGTATTTGTCTCCTTTCTTCTGCTCCTTTCTCCACAATTTCACCTAGTCTTCTCATCTCATAGATCAGGTCTCTCAAAATTTAACCTACTGATGCTTCAATTGATGTAATTTTATTGGTATCTATTTTTATTTTGAAATTTACCAGGAGCTGCTTCATTTCCCACCAGCTTATACTTGAGTCAATGCGTTTTTCCCCTTTTTTGTGGTAAAATTAGGTGTCTCGGCTTATATTATATTATAAATCACCAGATTACTACAGAAAGCTTCAAAGGGTTATAGATACACAGTGGTTTTGCAGTTTAATGTCAATTTTTTAAATATTATATGCAAAAATCCATCAAACACATTATAATTTTGAGATTCCTTAATATTAGTTTGAAATATAGATACACATAGAGCTAATATATCAAATTACTACTCCTCTTACATTAAAAGTCATTACAAATGCTATCTAAAGACTTGCTGATAATTATTTTCTGATCAGTTGTTGTTAGAAATATTCCTTCCGGGACTCTGCTGATTCTGTCATTCAAAAATGATGAAAGCAGTCCAAAGGTATGATTAACTTCTTAGTCCCTGCAATTTCCTATTGCTCTGTTTGCCCTAGATTTTGGAATTGACTTCCTGGCTCACTGCAAAATGCACAGTTCCTCAACTTGATAAATTGCACAAATTCATTTTTGATCACAGTTATCTTCTATTTACTACATAGCCAGTGAGGTTAATAATATGCTGAGGCAATTTATATTCCACACACATACACCTTTCTGCCTCCCCATAGTACTTTACATATTTTACACACCATGAGGCACTATGCCTGTCATCTCACTAAAACACAGAGAGGTCATTTCTGGATGCCAACAGCTTTCTCTGGTTCACACACATTAATTCTGGACTGCTACTTGGGCTTCCCTGAGGACCAGTGAAAATACACAGACAAAAGATATATAACAACAAAACATTCTTATTACTGCTCAGGAACAAGAACCAATAACAATAACAATTAAAAGTACTCATTTTCTGCATTCAGACTGATCATTTCAAAATGAATCTTCCTTTTATGCATTCTACATGTGAGCGGGTTTCCCCATAAATAACTACAGCACTAATCCCTGACAGATATACGTTAGGTGTGAACATGTGTGTGTGTCTTCAAGTCGCCTGTTAACTTATGGCAACCCCATGAATTTCATCAGATATTCTGAGGCAAGGAATACTCAGAGGAGAAAAATACCGTATTTCTTTAATTCTAAGGGACCATTAATTGTAAAATGCACACTAACTTCAATACCAATGGGAAAAAGTTTTATTTGTATATATAAAAGCACCTGCAATTCTAATATACACTCAATTTTAAAGATATATATATTGGGGGGTGTGTGCATCTTAGATCGAAGAATACCCATAAATCATGCACATTTGCCATTCTATTAGAGTTCTATGCACATATAGATCCCCTCCACATACATCAAAGCCTGGCACATGAACTCTAAAAACAGGGCTAGGTGAAATCATTGGGCATCATTGTGGAGGGTGGGACTCCATTCTCCTTGCTCCTTTTATAGCATGGATCTCTTTCAAATATTAAAAGAATTAAAAATGTAGGCATTTAAGCATTTAACTCTGGCCGCTAGGAAACAATTCAGCTGAGACACTTCTATGTGTAGAAGAGATCGCCCTACTTTAATCTAAATACATGACCCAAAGCTTTTCCTTCAAAAAATGAAGAATTATTCAGCTTATTAAACCTAATTGCCTTCCCACATGGAAATATGATATTAGACAAAGGATTGGTGAAAACAAGTCACAATTTTAATAGCAGCTGGAATCTGCAATGATACAGAATCATGGGATATGTGGGCATCCATCCTTTATGAAGCAGAATTTAAGTTGCCAAGGCATTTCCCTAGGTGTTGCTGGCTAGCACTCTTAAAAGGGGACCCAACTAGACTCCCCTATCTAGCTGAGGCAGCCAACAATGAAAGGAATGTGGATGGTATTCCTCTAGGATAGGGGTGCTCATTAGGTAGATCGCGATCTACTGATAGATCGCGTAGGGCGTCTTGGTAGATCGCAGGCAGGGCGGGAGGAAGGCTCAGTCCCGCCCCGCAGGCTCCCGACGCTGCCCAAGTGCTGCCGGCCCTGGGTTATCTGAGGTCCTTCCCACACAGTTAAATGTTCCATCTTTTCTCAATCCACCCTTTTTTATTTAAAAAGTTATTTTATTTTAATTCTTCTAGAGTTCTTTGTTTATTACGGTCTAGTCTCAAGGCATGCTATTCTGAAAAACAGCAATATGTCTATTTAATTTTGACATGTTTCTCTCATTGAAATAGGTTCTCAAAAAGTAAATACAGACTTCAAGTTTTTTTTCTCTTATGTTGGCTTTGCCTGTATTTTTAGTAAAACTTAAAAACTTGAACATATTTTCCCCTATCTTATAGAATTCTTTTTTCCCCTTGGTCTGAAGATAAATTTGTATCCACCTGTTTGCTTTGTTCTTGTCTAGTCTACACACACCATCTGATTATAGAAATATGACTTTATTCCTTCTAGTTCAATAGATGCTGCTTCCTTATGAGCTGGGAATTGTTGATCAGTCTGGTGCACTATATATTTTCTTTCTTCTTTTCCACTCTTGTTGTTTTTCTTAGTCTGTATTTTGTTATTATTAGTTTAGTTTATAGTTTATTGCATTAGCCACAAGGTCATATCAAGCAGAACAAACCATGCAAAAGAAATACATGTATCAAGCTTTGAACAGTGGTTCTGTAATGTGCAACAGTACATTAAACAACCGTTCCGTAATAAAATAACTCTCCTGGCACCTCTGCCTTTCTGCTTCATTTTGGTCAAAATTCCTAGCCTATATACCCATCTATTTGTTCCTCATGTATCCTTCATCCCCTCTGCAATCAATCCCAATCGAGGCAATATATCGTTGCCTACTTTTACTAGCTTTATAAAAGAATGTTGCTACTTTTGTAATTAATAACTGGTTGGGATTAGAGAGGAGGAATATAGTTCTATTAGTCGGAGTCCAGTGGGATTTATTAAGAAAACTTCAAGTAGAAATTTTATTTCTTTTTCATATATTACACATTGGTGGAGGATATGATTTAGATCTTCCACCTCCTGGGCCCCACAGACACATGTTCTCTCTGTGTAAGGGATGGAATGGTATCTACCATATCTAACCATTGATTCATTCTGTTCAAACCTTGCCCTTGTCAGAGCCACTCTTAGCTGTCTTGGTAGATTGGCCGTCAGATAAGGGGCACGACTGTAGATGGGATTCAGTGCCGCTAGTCATTTCAAAGAGCCTGCACTAGCAAGGCACACAAGGTCCTCTTGGGCTTGAATGTATAAAATTTATTATTAGGATTTGTTTAGATTCATTTATTATACCTTTCAGATTCTGCTCAATTGTGTTTTCTGTTTGAAAAAGCTCTTTTTTTAAAATTTCAGCAACATTTGTAAAATCTGTAATTGTGATTTTTTGGGCAATGAGAGCAAAGACTGAAAGAGGTTAATTACAGCTTTTCAACAAATTGCCTTAGAAGTGACAATTTCAATAACACGGAGAAGGTTATTGCAAGCCCAGGAGCTCATTATAAATCTTCCAGCCAAATTTAGTCAGATGCATTTTCGAAAGTAAAAAAACAACATTGCTTTAAATTAAAGAGATTCTTGATCTTTCTTCTTCTTTTATGTTGATTTATAAAGACAATGGAAGGTAGGATTCTTGGAGCTTGGCCATCATATTTGCTGGGGAAGTTCCACAGAGAGGTGAGATGGCAATCTGCGTCAATTGTCTTTACAGTGTTTATTCCTCCTCCTTAGATTCATGAAACACAGAGACAAAATTTGGCATCTGGATATTTCCTTTCCTTTCTTATCATTCTTATCATTTTACTATTTTTTGGGGTCTTCAAAACTATCTTTTCTTAGCAGATTGCTTATTTCCCACCTCAAGTCCAAGTGAAAGGGTGAACCTTTGTTCTTTGACTCCTCTCTCAGGGTCTACCATCTTGAGTCTAGTTATTCATTTCTTATTCTAAAATTATATGTGTTTTGTTTCTTAAAAAACAGAACTCACATTTTTTCAAATGAACTCAAAGTTGACTGCAGTAAATTATAAGAGAAAAAAAACCCCTAAATATGCTGACATTTGAAAGAATTATGCACAAAACAAATATATTGGGAGAAAAGTGTTTGATCTTTTTTCATTTCATCATCTGCAATGGAAAAACAGTGTGAAAAAATAATATATTTTAAAAACTGCATAAAAATATGTGTACCTGCAAAATAAAACCCCATAAAATATGTATAACTGGGGAAAATGCAATCTGATCAAACTGGATAGTTCTCTCTCTCTCTCTTCTCTCTTGGATTTTCTTCGTGAATGAAGATTCAGGAAGGACTCATCCCACGCTTTCTACAAGCGCATTGATGACAAAAAGGCCAATCCGAGATAGGCAAGTCTGGTTGCAGAAAGCACAGCAGAAAGTCTCCTTGGTTGCTGTTCTTTCTGTGTTGTCATTTTTGTCGTTTTTATTGTTGTTGTTGTAGTTTGTAATAGGTTGCCAATGTATGGTCAATTCTCAAGGTATGGATTTCAGCATTGGAAGAGGGTTAGACCAGATGGATTTTGGTATCACTTCCAATTCTACGGTTCTGTGATTCTAAAGTGGAACAAATCAGCAGCAGCAAAATGGGAAATTGAGTTATGTCAAATTTTAGTTTGGGCTGAACAATTTGGCTGATGCAGTTTCCAGGTCTGTCCTATCTTCAGAGACGGGGCTTCTGCTGCTTTCTGATGGCTTGTCCCAGTTCGACCATTTCTGTATAACACAAGCAACCTCTTGTCCATTGCTTCACTGATGTAACATCCACCTCTACAATCCTCCTCCAGCATTTCAAATTTTGTGTTCACACTGGAGGAGTTCATTAAAAAAAATTACAGGGGCATCTATTTTCCTCTGCATACTGTCCAGCAGACATAGACACATAACACGTATGTGCACAAACCCCAGAATATTTATAGATGTGGGATAATAGATGGTGATGGTGAAGCAAGATAGTTTTGCATAGCCCTATTTCCAATGCTAGTAGGGAAAAACTGGACTTGTTCTTCCTGTTCTACGTCACATACATTTATCACAAATGCTTTTATCTGCCAATACCCTTCCCCCTCCCCATGACTGACTAAGATAGCTGAAAGCATTCATCTTCTGATAAGTTTGCAAAGGCAGGTTATTTTCCCTACTTAAAAAAAGAAGAAAGCAAGCAAGAAAGAAGAGTCTGAACAGAACAGGAATTGTCAGTGGAGGTGGGATATTTTTGATGGTCTCAGCCTCAGACCATAAAGAAATGTTATTCACCCATGCACAACGTATAATTCATCCTAAGTGGCAGCAGACTCTGCTCTAGAGAAGCATTTGACTGAGCTGCCTTACAAAGTCAATTACTGCTTCTTCTCAGGGAGGCGGGAGGACTTTGGGCCAGAAGGGTTGTGATGCCTGCCAAGAAGGCATGGGGAAATTTGCTTTGTGTCAACCTGCATGACACAGTATCTCATTTGTGGATAAATATAAATCTAGCAGGCTGGTCTGTGTGTATGTGTGTGTTTGTAAAAGGGGCGCTATAAAATCTTCCAACAACAACATTCCCATTTCTAAGCCTGATTTTATAATCATGACAGTGTTAGAAGGCTTTTACAATTCCAGCAATTCCATTTCCATCAAGAATTTCTCTAATAGAAAGCTACTTAGGGACTCACAACCTCATTTCTGTTTGCTTTACTCAGGGAAATGATGGAACACCTCATAGATTTGAGTAGAAGTTTTGTCTAGGTAAAGAGCAATATTGGAGTAATTAATTTAACACAAGTATAACCATCTGAGCAATTATGTGGAGGAGCAAAGGAGGGTGAACAAACCTTATATCAAATGGAATTTTAAAACTCATGATTTTTTTGTGAGGAGGCAATTTGGGTAGTGATTTTTTAAAATTTAATATGTATTAATTTTAATTCAATGGATTTTAAGATTTATGTGTGTTTAAGGCACTGAATTATTGCCCTATGTAAGCCGCCTTGAGAGTCCCCTTGGGGTAGAGAAAGGCGGGGTATAAATAGGGCAAATAAATATATAAATAAAATAGTATCTCCAATTAAAAAAATGAAATGAAATGAGAAAGTCAAAAGGAGCACATCTTGAAATAAATGACATACTTTGTGTTGAAAAACGAGTGTAAACAAACATATCTCAAACAAATGCTAAACTCCAAAATTTACTGCACCATTCATGCAGTTTCACAGGTCTCATTTCATGCCGCAACTAGGGATTCTGAATACTCCATATGAAATACAGCAAGACGATGCTTTTTTTTGCAGTAATAAACTCCACACATGCATGACAAATCCAAGCATGCAAAATGTTTAACATCCCAGTTCGGAGATACTTTGGGGACAAAATCCGATTATGAGTTATGTGCCACAATAAATAGGGCTCAGCGTTTCATAAAGCAATTTATAGTTCATAAAAATGACAAAATGTACCTGTCAGAGAGAACCCGGAGAGCAGATCTCTGTGCTGCCTGCTGGAAGGAAGGGCAGAGATGTTTATTTTATACCATGACTTTTAAAATATGAGCTCAATCAACACTTAAAAAAATGTGTCACATGCATTCTTGTCACGTGCCCAAATTTTAAAGCATTAACAAGTAGCAGCCAGCCCATATTCATATGGATATTTTCCATCTACAGCATGTAATAACACTTTGTTAAGTATGCTATAAAACCAGAGAACTGTTAAAGCACTGCACAGACCTTTAAATCTGAATGATCCAATTCAGAAGATTTTTAAAAACCCTTGCAGGAATTAAATTCTTTTTCAGTATTTCCTTTACCATTAGGCTCCTCCCATTCTTCCATAAAGCGAGACATCACAGATCGGGGTCCTTGGATTCATCTGCAGTTACAGAATCGTTCACTTCGCAAACTGCGAAAGAAGTATTGCAGGACAGGGTTTCTAAGGCACCGCTGTGATTTGTTGCTGGCAAGTTTTGACCATACTGAGCTCAGATGAATGAGCTATTGATACATTTTGCCTCTTAGTTGTTGCCAAATGAAGGTGGCATGTTAGTGTGCTGATGTGTTAACCTGCGAAATAATAACGACAGCCTCTCAAATTTAATAGGACATCCAGGTTTCATCAAGCAAACTACTTCCCATTTCTTTATTGTCTTTTGCTGACACAAATTTCATAGAAAGGACCGACATGGATGATTTCACTTCAGTAACTACCTGGATATCCCTAATATTGTAATCATTTTGGCTATAATTTTTGCACCAGCTTTAACCTCATACATTCTAGAAAATTTCCACCTCACTTTGGAATACATACTTATAAAAAAGTGCAACATTAAACAGATGGCACACACAGGTACCCATTACAGCCAAAGATTAATAGTAGCCGTTTATTGTATTTACTTATTTGCTATATATGTACTTCACATTAAAAGCACATCATAGCCAGATTTGGTCAATCTCCTCCCATTTTATTGTCTTCTGTGATGGAGGGGTCAGGCGCAATATTACCCAGAGAGTTTCAAGTCTGAAAAAAAGTTTAAAACTTGTGTTGTGGTCCATCACAAAATGGTCCCAAACTCTATGTAACAAATACCCATGCCTGCACATTGCTAATTCCGATGGTAAGGTATGTAATTCTAGCTTGTGTGATCTATTATCAACACAAGACAGTGATGAGATTTTATTTTGTCAGAATTGTCCGGGAGGAGAGCTTTGTATCAACTCTGTAATTAACTGGGTAAGTTATTACTTCATTAGTTTTTTCAGTGATATATCTCAATTTCCTGGATTTTTCGATTTATGTTAAAGATGTATACTTTATTGAACTGGATCAATAGAATTTGTTAGGATGCGTGTCCCTCCCTCTGTCACATTGAGGAAAACAAGAAGATTGCTGTCTCAGGAAAATAAATATTAGAATTGGACGAATGCATTATATGGCTCTCTGGCTAGGTATAAGGTTTTCCCTTGACATTAAGTCCAGTCGTGTCAGACTCTGGGGGGTGGTATTCCTTGTCGTTTCTAACCTGAAGAGTTGGCGTTGTCTGTAGACACCTCCAAGGTCATGTGGCTGTCATGACTGCATGGAGTGCCATTACCTTTCTGCCAGAGTGGTACCTATTGATCTACTCATATTTGCAGGTTTTCGAACTTTTGGGTTGGCAGAAGCTGGGGCTAACAGCGGGAGCTCACCCCCTCCCCGGATTCAAACCTGTGACTTTTTGGTAAGCAAGTTCAGCAGATCAGTAGTTTACCCACTGTGCCACCAGGGCAGGCTTATGTATGTGGCTTTTTTGGGACGATTGCAGGGAGAGGAGCAGATGGAATTATCTGGAGACCAGGTCACAGAAAGAGTTTTGTTTGGAAGAGAAGAACAGAAATGAAGAAAAGAAGTCAATCATTAGAATGAAATGAGGGTGGGTGGAAGAACTAAAGCCATCACCGGGAATGTGGCGCAGCTGGCTAAGTGTCAGCTGCATAAGATCTCTCTGACCAGTAGGTCATGAGTTCGAGGCGTGCTCGGGTCGAGGTGGGTTCTCGACCTTAAGTGTAGCCTACTGCTGACCTTTGCAGCCCGAAAGACAGTTACATTTGTCAAGGAGGAGATAAAGGTACCACATTAAAGTGGGGAGGCAAATTTAGACTGATTTATGAGGCCATAAAGAATTGCTGAGGAATGTGGAAGAAACAACAAAGCGACGCTGGAAGGAAATGCTGAGAGTGATGAGGAATGCGTCAGCTCCCCCTGGTGGCCAGAAAGTTTGCCTCTGTTTGTCTAAATGTCAAAATGTATGTACTGTTCTGTATTGTGATAAATGTCACATGTTTATATGTCATATGTTGAACTGCAGGGATTGTCTGCAAAGTATGTGTCCCCTTCAGGGTGAGAAGAATATAAATAAAGTAAATAAATAATAAATAATAATCAAGCAGACAGACTTTTCAAAATCTCAGGCTTTTTAAGCCTGAAGTATAGATGCTCTCTATATGGCTTTTATAAAAAATAAATTATTTGGGGTTTTCTTGAGTGTGCATGTGAAGATAACATTGGTTGTCTTCAGTAATTTCCCCTCTCCTATGGATGACATTCTGAATTGGTTGGGATAAACTGCAATTAGGTGATCCCTTGGTAGCCTTGCTTGCATGGATAATTAAATGAAAAGTTTTCCTGAAACTCATTCCTCAGTTTTTTTTCTTTGCATTTCCTCCCATTCTCCATTTCTACCCTGCTTTTTACCAATATCTTCTCTTTCTTGTAGCTTTCGTCTTCTTCTATTTTTCAACCTTTTAAAAATTATAATGTACAATTAAGGCAAGATGAGTGCAGGGAACAGTGTGTTTGTGACATAGCTAAACATTAAAACAGCAGATGCTGCAAAAGAAATGTGGGATCCCTGGCTTCTTATGCTCGGGAAGTTGCTTCTGCAGACCACTTTTCATGATTAGGAATGGGAAATCAGAAAAGATTCAAGGATACAAAAAATAACTCTGCATATGATCTGAGAATCAAAACTGTTGTATTAAGAATTCCTTTAATTGGTCAGCTTAACTGAGCAACCTTTGTAGCTATCCACCTAATGTTGTATTTGTAGTAGACATTCCTCTAATAGAAATAAATCATTTAAATAAATCAGGCACCTGAAAAGTGACGTAAATGTATGTGTGTTGGTGGGAGCGGAAAGAAAAAAGAGATGCAAGTTGAACTGGAGGCTTCGTAAATCAAAACTCCAGCTGGGTTCTGGGACAGCATTCCCCAACCTGACAGCTACCAGATGTGTTGGGCTCCCACCACTCCAAAACAATAATCAGACTTTGGGTTTTACAGTACATTTGAGAAAAGACATCTAGGTTGGAGGAAAGCAAGTTTAAAAGGAGGGAAAAGAGCCATTTGGAAGGTACCAGTAACAAAATATGCTTCGGTGAGATTACCAAGGATAGCCTTCATCTATTCTCTGTGAATCCAATGGTCTGGCCTAGCAATGTAAATTATTGCAGATATTAATGTTTGTGACAGTGAATCAGTCTTCTAATTTCTAACATTTTGCATTATCAAATTAATTTTCAAACCTAACATTGCAAACTCCATCCTGGAGAACAGATGCCCTGATTTCCTACAGACTATTCCTGTAGTTATGCATTACAATACACCGCAGATCTGAAATGGAAGCATGGGCAGCTGCCGTATAAACATTTCATAGAACTGCAGAGTTGGAAAGGACCTTGGGAATCCTCTCCCCAACCCCCTGCTCGGTATAGGCTCTGCAAATTTAATAAGCTAATTTGTCTTCTGCCCACAAGCTCCTCCAGCATCTGGGCATGTGATTCATTTGGCCCTTGAGACTCGTTTGCAGAAGTTAGGTGCTCTCTAACCATGTCCTCACCTACACTCAGCTGCAAATCCCTCCTTACACAATTTCTTCTGTTTTTGCCAGGCTGAACACTGTCTCAAAGAAGAATACGGGAGAATAAAGAGTTGAATGCTGTAGTTCCTTCTATTTTTCATCACCAGTTAAAATTAACTCTCTTCGCTAACCAGCAACTTTCTTGCTCTTAATAAAGTCAAAATATATACTTTTGATTTTTAGCTTCCCATGCAAACTTCTGCCTATCCTGGGCTTTGTCTTATTCACATCATATTAACCCAGTGTTTCTCAATCTGGAGGTCAGGACCCCTGGGGGATCATGAGGGGGGTTTCAGAGGGGTCACCAAAGACCAGCAGAAAACACATATTTCTGATGGTCTTAGGAACCCTTTTGGCAGAGAAAGCTGAATATCTCTCTGCCTGTCCTTCTGTTCCTTTTTGGTGTTGGTGAACTACAACTCCCAGAATTCAAAAATAGCCCCCTAAGCCACACCACTATTCAATGTTGGCCATGTAGGTAATGTGCCAAGTTTGGTGCAGATCCATTGTGGGCTGGGTTCAGGGTGCTCTTTGATTGTAGGTTAACTATAAATCCCAGCAACCACAACTCCCAAATGTCAAGGTCTATTTTCTCCAAACTCCACCAGAGTTCACAATTGGACATATTGAGTATTCATGCCAAGTTTGGTCCAGATCCATCACTGTCTGAGTCCACAGAGCTCTCTGGATGTAGGGGAACTAAAACTCAAGGCCAATGCTGAATAAACCTTTCCAGTATTTTTTGTTGGTCATGTGAGTTCTGTGTGCCAAGTCTGGTTCAATTCCATCATTGGTGGAGTTCAGAATGCTCTTTCATTGTAGGTGAACTATAAATCCCAGCAACTACAATTGCAATTGACAAAATTATTCCCCCCCAACCCCACCAGTATTCAAATTTGAGCATATCAGGTATTTGTGCCAAATTTTCTCCAGTAAATGAAAATACATCCTGCATATCAGATATTTATATTACGATTCATAACAGTAAAAAAAATTACAGTTATGAAATAGCAATGAAAATAATTTTATTTATTTATTTATTTATTTATTTATTTCTTCAATTTTGTATTCCGCTCCTCCCTACAGGCTCGGGGATTTTATGGCTGGGGGTCATCATGATATGAGGAACAGTGTTAAGGGGTTGCGGCATTAGGAAGATTGAGAACCACTGTATTAACCAGTCCAATCTAAACTGTTGTACTGTAGTCCACTCTGGTTTTATGCATGTTTCTTTTTATTCTCAGCTCATCAAAGAGATTCCACCCTGAATCCTTCAAATGCCACCCATTTTTGCTTTACCTATGGGAATACTTTGCTCTTTCAGCATTTAAGTTTTCAAGACCTCCATTTCTTCAATGTTTCTAGCTATGGGATAACCCCAGACTTTTCTTAAGCGTATTTATTGTACTCTGTCATGATGCACGGACTTGACCGGCCCCTTAATCACACACACAGAGACGGACTGAAGGCTAACTACTTTATTGAATATAAAAACAGTTCAAAGATAATGTCCAATAGAATATAAAAGCAATCCAAAAAGCTTGAAGTAACAATGTCCAAGGTAACGTGGCAAATAGGCCAAAAGCTTAGCAAGGCTCCACAAGACTATGCGGATCAGGAACCAAGGCAAGGCTCCGCTCAACCAGGCGGATCAGGAACAAGGCAAGGCAAGGCAAGGCTTGATGACCACTGGCTAGCTTAGCTTCGTGGTCCCACTCCGCTTCACGCCTATTCAGATGAGACGTGGCCGGAGCACTGAGGATTCGTTCCCATGGATCCTATACTTAATCTCTCGGCCGAGGTCCCCGACGCTCTAGGCTTCTTCGTCTCCAATCGCTGCTCACGGACCTCGGCCGGTCTATGCTCTTGGACCATCCCCTTCTGCTAGACTCGATGTTCCGTCTCCTATCGAAGGTTCGACCTTGTCTCTCCGCAGCTGTGTTTCTATCTCCCTGAGAGCTCTCCTCCCTAGAAGTTTCCCAACCGCTTTCTTCCATGTTTTCACTTACTAGCTCCTGAGAATCTCTCCCACCCGGATGCTCGTAGCTGCCAGAATCGCTGTCTTCCATCTGCACCTGGTTATCTATGTCTTCGCTAAGGCCAAACAACATTTCTTCCCATGCCAAGCTCTCTGTGGGCGAAGGAGGCCCATCAGGGGAAAGCTGCCCTTCGCCCCAGTCATCTAGCTCATCCTCTGAATCTGGTTCTGGTACTGCTGGCCCTAATGCTAATGGGACCCCGGGTCCTGACCCCTGCCCTCCAGGCACAAACGAGAACTGCTGTGCTACATACTCAAATGACTATGCTCCTTTTCCCCATTCTTTGCTAATCCATATTCCAACACAGCGTGGTTCCTTTCCCACAAAATCTCTCCAATTTTCATTTATGAAACAGTTCATTTTTGATGGTCAGAATTAGGTCAAGGACCCCTGTTTTAACCCTACGATTCCAATACCATGTCTGTATGTTATGAATTTCTGAGATTTCTAGTTTGGGGAGACAGAAGTGGAGCTCATTGGGTGAGAAGTCTAAGCACCCCTCCCTAAACTGCAACAATGGTCATTAAAGTGAAATAATAGTGAAATGGCCTCAAGGCAGCAAATTCTCCTTTTTCATTCCTCCATCTTTGTAACAGATGAAGGCATTCAAACAAGAAAAAAACCCTCAGTAATGTTCAATTCTGAGCAGAATTAGATATCCAACAAATGTGAGGGTAGTTGAAATCCTCTATTACGACGATTGCTTGCCTCTGTGAAATTTTTATCTCTTCTAGGAAAAGCACCATCCATATTAATGGCTTCTGGCTGGCTGAGTGGTACTCACAAAATAATGTCTTTCTTGTTCTTACAAGATCATAGTTATTATCTTGTGTTAGGATCTGAATATCACTCTAGAAAGGTGGATACTAGCGTCCCATCTAGAAGGTGTCCTTAAAATTGAGATAATACTTTAATTTTTTTTAATAAAGGCATTTACATACTGCCTTTGAGTGCCTCTTACATAAGTGCCCTTGAAGTGGTTTAGAACAATAACACAAAATACAAGAAAGAAAAAGGCAACCATAGAAATAAACAAAAGATAGCACAATTAACAAACAAAACCAATAGATAACCTGGCAGAATATATATTGACTTCACTGCCCACCTTAAAAACCACCAGGAGGTATTAACTATAGTGAGCATCACAATTATTGAAATGATTCCATTGTAAAACCCATGGCATAGTTGTGCTGTGATGGGTCTGGGTTATAGTCCCTGCATAATTTCCTTGAGAAGAGAAAGACAATTACAAATTAGAGAGTAAAAGATATGTACGTTCAAAATGTTAGTTTTCGTGCTGGTGGATATATGCTTTATATCTCACCAGACAATTTACCTTTCTACTTTTATAATGCTATAATAATAACAATAATGATTATTAATATTATCATCATTATGTCCACGTAAAGGTCTGAGCCAAGTCCACACCAATCACACAAATAAATAAATAAATAAATAAATAAATAAATAAAGTGATTTATGCAAGGCTGGCCCAGGTCTTCAAATAGACATTTTTTTGTCCTTAAAAAACCCCCAGAAATGTATCATCAGATTACTGAAAGTCAACATGGTATTCTCAAAAACAGGTTATGCCAGAGTAATCTTATCTCTGCAGATTGCTAGATGCAGGGAATGCTGTGAATGAAGCATATTTTGATTTCAGCAAGGCCTTTGACAAGGTCCCTATGAGCTTCTTGCAGACAAACAAGTCAAATATAGGCTAGGCAATGCTACTTTTAGGTGGATTTGTAATTGGTTAAGCAACCAAACCCAAAGGGTCCTCACCAATGCTTCTTCTTCATCCTGGAAAGAAGCGACAAGTGGAGTGCCACAGGGTTCAGTCCTGGACCCAGTGCGGTTCAACATCTTTACTAATGACTTGGATGAAGGTTTAAAGGGCATGCTTATCAAGTTTGCAGGTGACACCAAATTAGGAAAGATAGCTAATACTCCAGAGGACAGGATCAGAATTCAAAATGACCATAATAGATTAGAGAGCAGGGCCAAAACTAACAAAATGAATTTCAACAAGGACAAATGTAAGATACTACACTTAGGCAGGAAAAAAAGGAAATGCAAAGATATAGAATGGGTGACACCTGACTCGAATTGTCGAGTCAGGTGTCACCCATTCTATATCTTTGCATTTCCTTTTTTTCCTGCCTAAGTGTAGTATCTTACATTTGTCCTTGTTGAAGTCCATGTGAAAGAGTTCTTGCCATCTTTGTGAACAGGAAGTTGAATATGAGCCAACAGTGTGTTGCAGCAGCTAAAAAAAGGAAATGCAAAGATATAGAATGGGTGACACCTGACTCGACAACTCGAGTCAGGTGTCACCCATTCTATATCTTTGCATTTCATTTTTTTTCTGCCTAAGTGTAGTACCTAAGTGTAGTACCGGCTGTTAGGAATTGTGAGAGTTGGAGTCCAAAACACCTGGAGGGAGTAGATCTTCGGCCCTCTTCCAGGTGATCTTTGGGCCTCACCAGAAGGATGGGGTGCTCCTGCCATGCGCACGCACACCCTGCGCACACGCACGCTCCTGTTGCTGGCTTCCGCTCTTGCGGTGCTTCTTTCGCCTGCGAGGCATTGCAGAAAGAAGGAAGCACGAGGTGGGGCCTCTGGAGGGAGCGCCCTGCCTCTCTCTCGTCCAGAAGCAGCAGTGCAGCCTCCATTGCTGGGGAGACAGGCAGGGCGGAGCGCTCCCTGTGGAGGCCCCGCCTCGTGCTTTCTCCTTCCTGCAATGCCCCGCAGGTGGAAGAAGCGCTGCGCGGGCAGAAAACAGCAGCAGGAGCACGCGCGGTGGCAAGAGCGCGTGGCGGCAGGAGCGAGCGGGAGCGCACGGCTTCGGGTGCAGGTAGATCTTTTGGACTTGGTTGCTTTAAGAGTAGCTCGCATGCTGAAAAAGTGTGAGCACCCCTGGTCTAGATCAAAGGGAGTCGTGGTACCTCTCTATTCTGCTTTGGTCAGATCTCACCTGGAATAATGTGTCGAATTCTGGGCACCACAATTTAGAAGAGATATTGACAAGTTGGAAGGTGTCCAGAGGAGGGCAATTAAATGATCAAAGGTCTGGAGACCATGCCTTATGAGAAGTGTCTTAAAGAGCTGGGTATGTTTAGACTGCAGAAGAGAAGGTTGAGAGGAGACATGATAGCCATTAGGGGTGGATATCTCCGGTCATAATACTTTGATTTCCATTAATTTTTCGTATTTGAAATTATTTTGACCCTATATCGACCCGGGTCATTCGATTTAGTGACCTTTCTAAATCGAAACCGGGTCAGCCATTTATGTAAAGGGCGCATTGTTAGGTCGTTTCCGCCCTTATGTTTAACCCGCCTTTGGTTGTCAGCTGGCGAGAGGGGAGTGGAAGGCAGCATCTCCTCTCGCCAGATGACATCCCAAACACGGGTTAAAAATAACCCCCATTTGGGTCTCAGCTGGCAAGAAGAGGGTGCCAGGCTGCCCCCTCCACCCTCCTGTCGCCATCTGACACACAGGTTAAAGGGAACGCGGGTTGGTTACTGGGCTGGCAGAGTAATCCCTTCGCCCCTGCCAGCTCAGAATCCAACCTGGAGGAGTGGAGTGCTTGCTCTTCCTTCTTCCCTCCCTGCCCCCACCCCCAGCAGAGAGGCATCACACATTAAATATAATGTGCGATGCTTCTGAGCTCGGGGGGGGGGGGGGGAGGGAAGAGAGGAGAGCAAGCAGCTGAGAGGCATCTCGGAATAAATTTAATCTGAGATGCTTCTGATCTGAGGGGGAGGGAGGGAAGAGTGGAGAGCAAGCCCTTCCATTCTAGCCTCCCAGCTGGCGTAACGAATAAAAATGAAAATTCGTTAGTAATTACATTTCAATTATGAAATTTATTTAAAATTTTTCGGAATAATTTCTATAACGATCCAGCAAGGAAAATCCCCCCATCCAAGTTTAGAATCAATTTTTTTATGGATCAACCACCCCTAATAGCTATATATAAATATGTGAAAGGGTATCATTAGGAAGAGGGAACAGGTTTGTTTCCTGCTGTTCTTGAAGCTAGGTCTCAGAGCAATGGGTTCAAATTTTAGGAAAAGACATTCCACAATAAGAACTTCCTGACTGTAACAGCTGTTCAGCAGTGGAACACTCCGCCTCAAAGTGTGATGGAAGCTCCTTCCTTGGAAGCTTTTAAATACAGGCGGGTGATTTGATTGTGCTTTTCCTGCATGATAAGGGGTGGACTAGATGGCCCATTGGTCTCTTTCAACTTTATTCTTTTTATGATTCTAAAACTTTCTTGAAATGCTTTAGTATTTTCAGAAACCTTTTGGAATAAACAAGTCTTAACCTAATGGAGGGACAGTTAGAAGGGATTTGGGGTGGAGGGGTGTCAGCATCTCTAGGAAAGGACTTCCATCATTTACTGATAGCCACTGAGGAATGTACACTTATAAACGGATACACTGAATGTTTAAAAAATGATATATCAGGAGATTGCAGGAAATGGGCAATCACAGTGAGACTGGGGGCTATATGGAGGATTGTTTGGTGATAACATTTTTATTTCAGTTTTTAAAATTTATTAATTCATTTATGGTTAAAACAAGGGGAACACATGCATAGGAAATAGATATAATAGTTACAAAATATAGCTGTTTTATAGTCACTCACAAAATTTAATAACAGCCCATTGAAACAATCTCCTGGAAACACACCATTCCTCCCTTTTCTCATTTTCTTGGCTGGATGCAATTTTTTTCTATCAGCTCTGACTATAGGGAAAAGGAATCTGTAACTAATTCTGTATCCTGCTTCCAGAGATTCAGAAAGCCTTCTATTCCCAATTACACTTACCACACTGACTTGACTAATTAATTCTTATTTCATTATACTTAATTTGAATTCAATATTTCACTGGATGATTAACATTTATTATTTTTAAAAATTCACGGTATGTAGTGCTAGGATCAATTGCTAGCACCCAACATTGAAGTTATGGATTTGAAATTCGGGATACATCTACAGTGGAAGTCATGCAGTTTCATATCCCTTAAAAACTGCCATGGGATTTTACAAGATTGCTATTCTTCTCTGCCAAAAATGCCTCACCAAACTACAATTCCCAGGATTCTATCTCATTGAGCCATTGCAGTTAAAATGGTGTCTAACTACATTAATTCTACAGTATGGATGCACCTCTAGAGGTAGAGATCAATGACTGCTCCATATTCAGCCATGGTCTCTAGTTATGACTGTGGCACTATTGCCAGGATCACTTAAGCTACCTTTATAGCCAGTAGCCACACTGAGCAATGGAGGTCTGCTCTGCTGGAGAATGATGTTTCCAATCAGTGATCTGTGGTGTGATCAGGAATTGCAACAGGAGTCCTGCTCTTTCATTATCACACTGAAAACTGCTGGTGGGAAGGGGCCAACACAACAGGCCTCAGTTGCTTTATATGGTGTCAGGTTGGGAGACAAGATGCAGTTGCATATCCCTAACTCTGTTTACGTCTTAGAGTCTTGGCAAATAATTATAAATATAATAACAATTTATGTAATTTGAATAATATAATACATCAAGGTGCTGCAATGGGTTAACCGCTTGTGCCAGGACTGCTGACTAAAAGGTTGGTGGTCCAAACCCAGGGATTGTGGTGAGCTCCCATTTGTCAGCTCCAGCTTCTCATGTGGGGACATGAGAAAAGCCTCCCACAAGGATGGCAAAACATCTGGGCACCCCATTGAAGATGGCCAATTCTCTCAAACCAGAAATGACTTGTAGTTTTTCAAATCACTCCTGAGACAACCCCCCCCCCGAAGGTTATGTGTGTATGTATAAATAAATAAATAGCACCACTGGTAAATCACCAGCAACTATAAGGTCTGACAACCAAAAGGTTGCACATTCGAAGCCCCGGGTCTCGACTGTCAGCCATGCTCACTGTTTACTTAAGCAGTCAAAAACAGCTTTAGCTGTAATTAGAAAAATTAGGTACTGCTAAAAGCAGGGGAGGTGTTTTACGATGCCATAAAGAAAGAAGATCAGAAAATGCTGGTCCACCAAAAGGAAAGACGAAGTACTGATGGCTCTTCGTCATAGAGGATGGAGCAACTTGAGTCTGTGGCTGGACTTGAGTCCTAACTTCCAAGGCATCAAAACAGCTGGACACTGAGTGGAAACAACACACCTCCTTTCTGTTCTGTCTGTCTGTTTATTGTCTATACAGAGCAGCACTGAATGTTTGCTGTGTATGTGTACTGTAATCTGCCCTGAGTCCCCTTTGGGGTGAGAAGGGCGGAATATAAATAAAGTGTTATTATTTATTTATTTACTTATTTATTGTTACTTGATAATTATTTTTAAACAATTTTAAATTGAAACAGATGTACTGCAAATAACTAGTTTTTTCATTATGGGAACTCACTGCCTCCATGATTAACAGCAGACAGATGGAATACAAGTTATGCAAGAAAAACATTGTGGTTTGGATCGTCTGTACAGGATGGAGGTAGTTTTCAAAATGGTCTCTTATCAGGTAGGAGGGTGCCCAGATAGAATAAACAGGTCAGCAGGTGATCTCTAGGTCATCCAAATGCAACTTTACAATATTCTTGGATTGGAAGTAAACTAATTTAATAATTTAATAGCCTCCAGTCATATTTACTATAATGCCAAGTTTTCAACTTTGTGGTTTTTTATATATATTTTAACTGTATTTTCAATTCACTTCTGATACGATAAATAAATACTTATGGACCAAGCAATTATGGACCTAATTCTTCCATCCCTAAATCATCCCCAGACCTCTTTCTACCTCTGCTTTGACATGAGAAGTTGAAATGAGAAGTAAAGGTATTAATCAAATGGTTGATGACATTTTAGCCCAAATTTCTGGAAGACTTGATCCAGTCATGCCATCTTTGTTGCAAATAAGGAAATATGGTCAAAGAGTTTGACCTAAAAGTAGTTTCTGTTTATAGCTTCTTCTGGCTTAGTGCCTTTATTTGAAATCAATAATGTTCTTTTTAGGGATTGCTTTTGTAGCATGAGCAAGGGTTGATATTTTACCCAAATGAATTTTAATCAGGCTGCAGTGCTAAAAACAGAAAAGGAAAATGGCTCTGATGGAAAAACAATTCAAAGAATTGCGGGCGAACTGTTCTTCTTCAATATTTCAATTGACATAAACTGTAAGATATAGGATCTTCTCCCTCCTCCATTAGGGAATATAGATTCATTCAGAACTAAACCCATTGATTTCCTTTCAGTCTATTAATCATCCAAGAAAGATTCTAGCTGTACTTCAAGTCTATGAGACAAAGCAAGTACGGTAGTCTAACAGCAGTAATATTTTTTCTGAGTCTCATTCTCTAGAGATTGCATCTTCTATAGCAAGCCTTTATGGTAACCAGCCAGACCTTGGGAGCATAATCAACACATATTCAAGCTTCGATGTTGGTAAAACAAACTACCAAGAAGTGCCACAAGTTGCAATCTGCTGGTGAAAGGAAATCAAAGTGAAAATTAATTGGCTTCCATAGTAATTGGGAATGAACAGCCATCAGCTTCAATGTAATTAGATGCTCAGTGCACAGAACAAGCTGAGAAGAGCTGCTGAACCAGTGATACCCTGCCTCTATATCAAAGCAGAAGGAAGTTTACAAAGTTAGTACAGAGGCTAGAGAATATATGCTAAATGGATCTTTATATCATTAAAGTTACAATTTGACAACATTATTAATGTCTTTGAAAAAGGAAGAACACAGTCATAGGAGACGAATCAGTTCAGGGAGTGACACAGTGATCGAGGGCAGGGCTCTTTCTACCCACAACCCCTTTCAACCCAATACATTTTTACATGACCTCAAGGATATAGGATAGGTATAAAAATCAAACATTTACTGATAATAAGCCAGAATCTGCTAAACAGGCCGATTTTCTTTTTTGTGGAGTACAGCTGAACCATTGTCTGCAGAGTCTGCTGTAAATAATGCATGTTGTTGCTAACAAATTTGTGTAAATGAGTGGAATTCAGAAACCTTTTGCTTTTGACAATTTTTGTGATCCCAATATTAAACTAAGGGTCTGTCCAGACAGTACCTTTATTGCGGTAACTCCTGCCATAAAGAAGGGGCTGTCCAGACAACATTCTGGACAGTCCAGAATTAATTCATTACAAATCAGGAAAATCCTGGTTTGTAGCAAATTAATTAGATAGTGGATTTATTCCGTGCCTTGTTGGAAGGCACAAGATAAGCCAACTCTTTCCGGTGTCTGGACTGCAGTCCAGACACCATTCCCACAGTTTTCCAAACTAAATTAGTCTGGAAAACTGTGAGAATACCCACCCCTTCCCCAAAGCCCTAAACTCCCTTGAAAAGTAAAGAAAGCTTACCCAGCCTCCAGTGCACTCTCGGAACAGCTCTCCCAGTGCATAGAAATGACATGCCAGGACAGCAGGGGGGAGGAGGAGGAAAATTGCTCCCTCCCCCCTCCCCCCGCTCTCCTGGCACATCATTATTATGCACCGGGAGAGTTGCTCCGAGAGTGTACTGGAGGCTGGGTAAGTTTATTTAACTTTTCAAAGGGGCCTGGGGGCTTTGGGGGAGGGCCTCCAGATGTTCTCGCAGGCCAGTCTTGCGAGAGCATCTGAATACTTTCTGGGGGGTGTGTGAACAGATCCCCAGGAAGATCCGTAGTTTTAAAAGATGTATTCTATACAGGGATTTGTACCAGTCTCCAGAGTCATAGCTCAACACTCAAGCTACTACACAAGCCTCCACTGAGACTAATAATCATCACCCTCAAAATTAAATACTAACCCATCTCACCTACTATACACTGAGGTACTAGCCTTTATTTTTCAGTGGATTTCACAGCAAAATGAAGGGTTTGGAATCCCATTAGATTTACTAAAAGAAACTGAGGTACTATCATTTCAAATATCTTTTGATTTGGAACTTCCTGATCTGAGGAAGTTTTTGTAGTTCCTCAGACCACCCCAAGGCTTAATTTTGTCCAATTTTTAAACTGTCAAAGTGGAAATCCTTTAAACCATGTAGGTTTGACAGAAACTTTTGCCATATTTTGCCCTCACTGCTGTGCAGAAATATCACTTTCTGTTCAGATAATGCTGTGTTCCACTCACAAAATGCTATTTTTTTCACAACTCCGGCATGTGGATTTTGCACAAAATACATCCTGGACTGTGCACAGTCTTCAGAAACGATGTACAATCTGGGAACCTATTCAATTACTTTCTTGCACAAGAAATAAAAACTGTCAAAATTAGGTGAATTCTTTAATAATGAATATAGCAAATAAGAACATTAAAATGAAAATAGAGATGCATTGTATCCTTATAATAGGTATCATTTTGCAGTTCTTTACTCTCAGTCTCATTTTGCCATTTGAGTGCCTTTTCATCTCATTTGGAGAGATCTTGTTGACAATTTTCACCATCTTTTAAAAAAAAATTGATATTATCAAATTATTGGGTTATCATCACATTATGACCACAGGTACAGAAGTAGTTGGTTTTTCTCTCCCTGTTTCATATATGAAAGTTGACTGGGCTGGCAAGAACTGAGTATTTCTTTAAGACTAGTGATGGGGCAGTGGTTTCTACTGCATTTGATGGCAGCAGGTCAACCTAAGGGGTGCAGAAGAAGCTCCTCACACTTAACTTTTGGGGGTGACAGTATTCAAAAGTAAAGACAAAAAGCTGCTAAAATAAATGGGAAACTAGAAGGAGATGACTTTGGGTAGATATTCAGAGCCACAGGTCATTCTCTGTTCTGCACAGTTGCTTTTTTACTCCCATTCTCCTGCTTGATTCTTTCTTTCTAAGCGCGTATATATCAAACAGGACGATTCCACTGCTCAATTCGGTATGGCTTGCAAACATGAAAGAGAAGCAGTGCATAGTGAGCTGCCATGTTTTTACTCCTTGCCTCATGTGTTCACCTCGCTCGCCAACATTATTCCGGTACTCATTTTTGCATAATTTATGATAAGCATAACATTCTCTGTGTCCTTATTGTGGAATATACACTTGACCTTATCTCAGTGAAGCACATTCAAATCAAGCTTCTTTGTGTTATACACACAGCATTACAGAGCTTGTCTTTCCACTGTTTCTTTGGGGCATAACCATACAGCAGTAGTCACACAAGGAGGCTTTTAAAAATAATGAGCATCTGCTGCAAAGGGCAGTGGCTGCTGAGATCATTAAATGCAATCATTAAACTTCATCTTCTATTAAAATCTTGTTAGACAATTTTAGAAGCACTGCAGCTAAAACTCTATTAATGAAAGCTGTCATAGCTAATCTGGTTCTGCAATGTTGAGATTTAAAATACATCATCATAGGACTTATATCTGATAATATGTCCTTAGGGAAGGCTAAGGTTTAGGTGATGGGGTAACTTTAACATCTGCAGCAATAATTCCGTTGTACTTTTTAAAAGCCTCACAAGTTAATGGTATTAGTTTAATATGTCCTTCAATATTTCTAACACACTTGTAATGCTTCGAAACATAACAAGGTCATATTAAATGTAATGGTAAATGTGTGGTTTGGCCTTGTGTGCTTTTTAAAAATTTTCAAATACCAGGTTTCTCTGTGAACACCTATGACCAATTTCAGGATGGTGTCATATGGGGAAATGGCTTTAACTCTCTCCTTACTTGTTCCTTTCCCAATATACTCATGTATTTTTACAAAACATTTTTTACAAAACAAAATGACACCCCCCCCCCCAAACAACAAAAAAAACCCTGGGTTGACTTTTTCACTGGACAATGTTAAAAATACGTGGTGATGATGACAACACCATCTCAATCAGCTCTGCACTCCCTGTCATTTTGGAGGTGGAGCAAGTGGTGGTGGTCATTTTAATAGGCACGCACTTATAAGCCTCATGAGACCAGCAGACATTTTTAATGGGGGCTTACTGTGTAGGCAGGCCTCATAAGCTCTATGATGCTGATAAATGTTGCTTGGGGCTGAAAGAGTGAGGGAGAGGCATTTATTTCTCATGGGTGCAATTAATTATGGACAACCTTAGGCACTTAAGCAGCAACATCGGCCATGGTCATCGTAACACCCCCGATATTTTCCTGCTTGTGTCTCTCTAAATAATAAGTGTGCCCTAGGTTTTACCCCATGAGTCATAGCAAAATTTA
The DNA here is from genome assembly GCA_030556195.1 of Anolis apletophallus. Classification (NCBI taxonomy): domain Eukaryota; kingdom Metazoa; phylum Chordata; class Lepidosauria; order Squamata; family Anolidae; genus Anolis; species Anolis apletophallus. The sequence continues at coordinate 80,708,514 of JARBWK010000004.1, forward strand.
TAATTTGGTTTCACCAAAACCTGCTCTCAATTTATACCCGAGATCAATTTATATACACTAGTATGTAGGTCAGTAGTAACCGTTTCCTATGTCATTTGATTTAGAAAGAAGGCTGCATTCTTTTCATTATAATTCTCCCCCCTCTTATGTTCAAGCACAGCTTCAAGGAAAAGTATTTTCATCAGAAACCATGACCCAGGGAGACAATAAATCTGTTATTATTTGTCATTATCCCTAAATTCTGACTCAGGTTCTTGATATCACCATATCTATCTATCTATCTATCTATCTATCTATCTATCTATCTATCTATCTATCTCACAACACCAAATTGTGCCTTGGACTTAATGTATAGCTTTGTTCCACATAATTCTCCTACGACTGGAAAGTTTTCTTGTTATTCTATTTTATACTTTTCAATAGAGATTATATGTTAGTCTGTACTGGTTTTGCTTGATGGCTAGTAATAATTTCCGATGCTGTTGTACCATCTGTTTTATAGGAAATATTAGAGACAGCAGTGAGTCCATCAAGCAGAGTAATCAAAGTGGCTGCACAACAACCACGTCCATGCGTACCTAATCACACATGCATCTTAACAGAGAAAGAAACAAGTTTAATTTTCTTTACAAGCCTTGTAAAAATAGCATTCCTAACAAATTACTTCCACATAGTCAAACACACATCCTTAGAGAGAAAGAAAAATGGCTTCATGCTAAAAACAACAAGAAGTCTACAATCAAACAATTCGCAGCAGTTAATGAGAACAGACATTCACCATTGCCCAGGGGCATGGCTAACAAGTCTTTTCAAGTATGTGGGCACTATTTTGACTAGCAGATTTTGAATTGGTCTCTTGCTAAGAGTTTGATTAAGATATCAGTTCTAATTTTGGGAACTGGACAGTACATCATCTGTTTATTCATTTCTTGGTCAGTTCATGAACCTTATTGTATACTGTTCCAATGTGCTTGCTGCATAGAATCATCGTCCCTAGTTGGAAAAAAATTAATACAACCCTGGTTGTCTTCCATAACTTTATTTGTTTTCTGTTCCATTTATTCCAAAAACCGTCAATAGTTGAACAGGCTATAACAATCCTTTTCATAATACAGCTGTTATGACTCTGTGTAAGATAACCCTATTTCTTGTTTGTGGGTGGCCTAGAAAACCAGCCTATATTCATAGAATGACAAGAAGCCACCAACATTTTGGTAATTTGTTGTTCAGTTTCCATCAGCGCAGCACACACATTTTTGATTTATTGATCTATGCAGCATACAAGTTTTGGATAATTGAGAGTTTAAAGTTAATAGTCCCATTTAGGCACAAAAGGACTTTTCAGACTTCATCTCAGTCCTTCTTTGTGTTGGTGCTAGTGTTCTTGCTCAGAATCCCTACAACAGAAGTTATGTCAGGTATAGTATCAATAGAAGTTTCTCTGCTACTTGTTACTTGGCAGAGATTTACTTTCTTCAATGCGGTATAGTCTTGCTCATCCAACATTGTGTGTTATCCAATGCAGTCTGCCTCCTGCTCATCCAACATTGTGTATTATCCAACGCAGTCTGCCTCCTGCCCGGATCCACAGCTGTTTCAATACATTGCAATGTTTTGGTGCTAAATTCATAAATACAGTAATTACTACATAACGTTACCATGTATTGAACTGTTTTTTCTGTTAATTTGTTGTAAAACATGACGTATTGGTGCTTAATTTGTTAAATCACTGTGTAATTTGATGTTTAATAGACTTTTCCTTAATCCCTCCTTATTATTCAACATTTTGCTTATCCAATGTTCTGCTGGCCCGTTTATGTTGCATAAGCGAGACGCTACTGTACTTTTAAGTAATTCTGTTGCCAGTGTATTATTGTGTAATCCTGGAGTTTTGAACTCTCTTGCTTTTGGAGAAAAGAAAAAAAATCTTCCATCTATATGCCTACATCTGAATAGTACTTCCATTTCATGTGAAATATGAATTTATCATTTCCCCCTGTTTTCGTATAATTCAAAAAGGGTTCAACACATATATGATACAAGTGCAATACTTCTTTATCTTTGCAAAATGAACTTATCTGCCACTCTATTGGTTGAGATATAGAGGCCAAGTCTGGATTTATAGTTTCTGTTCACACAGATTTTGTCTAATGAATTCTGACATGTATCTGGTCCATTTCCCCATGGTTAAGACAATGTCCCCATAGTCAGAACTTGCATTTCTCTGGTAATAAAGATAGATTCTGATCTTGTGGCACTGATATAGAAAACAACCAGAATCTGGGATAGTTAATTGTCTGTACGTTATTACAATATCCAACTTCTTCCAACTAGCATCTATGGAGAACTCTGACAATTGTAGTCCAAGAATAATATTCCTAAGCTTTGGAAGTTTGATACCAGGAAACCATTGGTATCAAACCTACAGTACATATTGACAATGTACCATGAAGACTAATTTTAGAAGGTGGGAAAGAAATGGGGATAACAATCATGTCGTGGTTTGCAATGCGAATTACATTATGGTAGCTATTGTGGTTACTCAATCATCACCAGTTGCACGAGACCTTTGATATCCCTTTCTATTGATTTTAAATCTTGACAGAGAACATATTTAGAGCATTCCTGATTGGCTAAAGATTATCACTCACTCACATTATATTATTATAGCACTATGATTTGAATTTAATTTTCCTATGAAATCCAGGGATTTGCACTTTAGAGAAGAGGCATTTACAATTATCAGCCAGAGAGCCCTAGTGTTTCATCAAACTCTAACTCCCAGGATTCCATAGGATGTACCTCTGGCAGTTAAAGTGCAAGTGACTTTTAGGATGGGTCAGGCAAAAAGTAACATAACCAACAATGATTGTTCACAAGTTATTTTCTATATATCAGAACATTTAACATGTGCTTGCTATGATTAATGTTAAAATAACATTAATTTCAATGCAATAAAGTATCGTTCTTCTTGCACTTACAGCCGAAGTTCCATTTTGGAGCCATGTCTCTAAGGATGGTTTTCGTTGCCTCTTTTGCTTCTATTTATACAATTTCACAATTTCTTTGGCAGAGACTGGAGTACATACCAGGGTGTTGCCTTTTATGAATCTCAGGAGATGCGAGAGGCAAACAGACTGGATGAACTTTGGTTACATATTCCAGACAAGCACAATGGCTCTATTTATTCAGCCTAAGCTGCTGAATGCAGATTGATTGACTCTGTGGGCAATAAATTTTCACAGCCACAAAACCTCAGTAGCAACCAACCTGATCCTGTACCGGAAAAAAAAATTCCTGCCTACAGGACTGGGTTGTAAAAATAGGTTAGATTATTTTTCCACATACGTAAACTAGTCAGTCAAATTCTTTTACCATTGACTGACATGAACTCCACAATTGGCTTCTGAGGTTCATTCACTCCCTTAAAGGTTCTTTTCTCAACAGTAAAACACCGCAAAGCAAAAACGATGGCAAGAAAAGCAAGCAGGAAGGAAGAAAAGAAGAGAGGGAAAAAGAAAGAGAGAGGAGTGTATCTGTGTAATAGTTAGTAATTGCTGCTTAATAATGCACCTAATGCTGATTTAAATTGCCCAATGACCTCTATAATGAAGAACAAAGAATTTAATATGGATATTTCATGTGCCATTCCACACTTCAGGGAACCAAGAGGCAATAATCACCACAATTCAATACTCCAAACCATCCTAACTAGGGTTTTTGACATCTCCGTGACACAAATCTTCTCACATTTCCCCGGCTACCAAAAATGAAGGCAAAAATTATTATGTTATGCATAATAAATCAAAGGGAAGTGGCTGATTTTAACTTGCAGATTTATGTTAACTACTCAGCAGTCTGCTAATTGTGAGCTCTTCATGTAGTATTGATTGGGAATTTCAAAAGGAAGCGTCTCTTTTATGTTGATAAACTTAAATATACAAACAGGAACATTTCTTTCCACACATTAAATCTTGGGATCATTGCCTGTAAAACTGAAACTATAAATTAAACTGCATAAATACTTAAAAGACAATACTGAAAAACAATACTTTACATAATTAAAATTAAACGTCTAATGTTTGTTTATCCACTTCCCAAGCCCTATGTACTTTGTTGCACTAGCCCTGGCCCAGCTCTCTCATAGCTATCTAGACCCACTTTGAAACTCTGGCCACTGGTAGTTTGAATCTTGTCAGATGGAATAATACTGGGAATGTCTGTTGTTTTAATAGTATTATGTTTATGTTTTATTATGGTTATTTTGTATTATTTTGTGCTGGTAATTGAATGTTTTGCCCTATGCTGGAAACCACCCTGAGTCCCCTCGGGGAGACAGAGTGGTATGCAAATAAAGTTATTATTATTATTATTATTTTACTGAACCAAAAACACAGTATGACACAACATATATATGTGTGTGTGTGTGTGTGTATATATATACAGTATATATATAACTGAAACTATAAATTAAACTGGATTAAACTGGATATATATATGCTGGATTTCGTATCACAAGATCACAAGTCAAACAATTCCCAAGCGTTTAGGACTGTGTGATATATTTTCGAATGATGCGCACAGATCCAAGTAAGGTAGCCTTTTGCAATTAACAGATCGTGATTTTGTCAATGTTTATTGTTTTCAAATGCTGGCCGAGATCTTTTGGCACGGCACCCAGTATGCCGATGACCACTGGGACCACCCATACTGGTTTATGCCAGAGCCTTTGCAATTCAATTTTGAGGTCTTGATAACAACTGAGTTTTCCCTATTGTTTTTCGTCAATTCTGACTGTCACCTATGGCGACATGAATAATCCAAACTTTTTTCTTCTCCACAATTATGATGTCTTGTGTATTGTGTTCTAAAACTTTTGTCAGTTTGGCCACATAGTTGTGCCTCTGTTTGTAGTCTGTCTGTGCAATTTTCTTGCAGCAGGCTACTATTATTATTATTATTAGTATGAATAATATATAATTATTGTAGGTTTTTCTCTATGTGATCAGCTCATCATTGTTTTTCTCTCTCTTGTGTCTTCTTGTTTACCTTTTACATTTTTTAAATGTAATGTCTAGAGAGCCTTATTGATAAAATCACACATTCTCTGCTTTTATACTTATGCCCTTATTGCTTCAATTCTTCATTTTATAAAATCCCCAGGCTTGTTCCCCAATGGCATCTTTCAGTTCTGCAATTCTTGGTAAAAAAGAAAAAAAGAAAAGAAAAAGAAAAAGAGGGAGGCTACCCAACTTAAGCATATTTGAACTCTGGAACTTGATCCCCCATGAGAAATCCCTGTACTTTCTCCTGGTGAAGGAAATAATTTCTGAATGTTTTAAAGAGCATCTTAAATCTAGTAAATCATGGTGTTAAATCACCATATTCCAAAGCTAAGTGATGATGTTGGAAACAGATGTTAAGGCTTAGTCCTGTGGAACTTTGTCCTAAACTGAGCCTTTTTCTTTTTAATGGCCAGTTAGTTTTGCCTTCCCCAAACTTGGCAGCAAGCGCATGGCCTTGCATCAAGACTCTGATTTGCCATTTAAGTGTTCAATGGAGCTGTGTTGGAACTAATAGGTACATGTTGATCAGCATTTGTCCAAGGGAAATGTGTGGAATACATTAGCTGGAGAGAGAAAAAAACACCTAACTGCTATAACTTGCCATAGAAAGCCATAGAAAGCCACAAACATGGCTAATTGACACCCTAAACTACATATATAATCATTCTTATTACATTTAAATGAATTGTCAGAAGTATCTATCAGCACTGCTAGATCATTAGACCATTAATTCATCAAATACAAATGCTAGCCTGCATACCTGTTCATTGTCCTCTTCATCACTGCTCAGTTTCAGGTCATCTTCTAACATTCTGGGGGAAAAAAATAACAACACACCAAATATAAATATCTCTAAATTACAAACACTTTAAGAAAAGCTCTGCTAAGTCAAATGTAAGGTGTTTCAAGTTCAACATCATTTCCTCTACCTACAGTTGCCCTACAAAATACACAAGAAAATCCACACCTTGATGTTATTTATCAATGATGGGTAAGGTGTAACTATTCAGATGATACTGGACTGCAACTCCCATTTGGTTATGCTGGTTTGAACTGATTGGAGTTGAAGTCCTACATCAGGAGAGCCACAGTTCAACAACACCAGGTAGGCCGCACGTTCCCTATAGCTATTATCTGTCTTGATAAGCAATTAAGCAATAATATTTAATTTCCAAAAACTTGCAAATATCAATAGAAGTGGAAGCCTTTGACAATACATCAATGGAAGAGGAAGTGATTGTTTAAACTATCTTATGTGACATTATATAGTCAATTTGTAATTATATATCAACTCCTACACAACTTGTGGTGTGAACTTCAGCATCTTTCTCCAGAACATATCCCAAGGGAACAAAACCTAATTGGAACATCAAAATTATCGTAAGACCCACTTTCTATGTGGGATACATTCCAAGTCAGACTGCAGTTACCTGAAACCATGAATATGAATAAACACCATTAAATTACCTGATTTCTAGTCCCAGCAGATGTTGTTGTTATTGTTGTTGTTGTTGTTATTATTATTATTTAAGAAGAGAAACAAAGTGGTTGCTCTGAAGGACCTGAACATTCCTAGAAAGGTATCATCTTCTAGGATTTTGCAGAGTTCTCCAGGGTGACCTTTGGGAAACATGGAGGACCTAGCAGATTCCTAGAGAGGCCATCGGCCTCTAGGCACAGGTAAGCGAAATTGCAGACGGAGGTCCTGCAGTTACATAACAAATACTAATTTCCTTCTCTGTAGTGCTGCATCTTTCCCTGGAAACTTCTAATTTGATTCAATTGCAGATATTAAATTAGTATACACTCACTTTCCAAACTTAAACGCACCCAATATAATTATGAAAAAGCATGGATAGTATTCCATTGTTACTATTAAAGACTTTATAAAAGATATTTCTGAAATGTGTAAATCTGAAATGTAGTTATATACAGTATGTCAAATGAACAATGTAATTATCTTTCTCTCTGAAATCTGTTCAAATGAGAAAAGAATTAACAAGTGCCATTTCATATGTTGAAGGGTATGCCTAGTCTGAAAAATAAACACACAAATGTGGAAATGCTCTACACCAAAGATTTCCTAAAAATGTAACCTGAATAATCTCCAATGTTATATTTGGTGGTTAGCTTGTGGAAATGACAACTCACAGACGACCATTTCTTCATAAGAACAATGTAAGAAGTGGATCTATAAATTGATGAGGACTCTGACTTCTTCTTGTGTGAAAAGAAAAATCTCACTGTCCTAATGGAAGGCAAGCTTCAAGATTACATTATTTACATGAGTGGATTACTCCCAAAAGATATTCAGAGTCAATATGCTGGTGGTTCTGTCCAGCCAGAATGGTATTGATTTGGCTGCTGGGAAATATAAAAATCTCTATTTGATGTTATTATTTTATTTGATCTTTTGTTATAGTGTTTCTATTAAGTGTCTAATGCATTTTATTGTATTTGTTGTAATTTACTGGGACAGGAGAGAAGTCAAGGAGACAAGAAGGAACCAGCAACTGATAAAACCAAGACAGAATATCAAGGCAGAAAATCCCACAAGATCTGCTTTGAACTGGGTTATCTGAGTCCACACTCAGATAATGTGGGACTTTCTGCCTTAATATTCTGGGAAATAGGACTGTGTGGAAGGGCTTGGGTCTCTTTCATGCAGGGTGAGGGAAAATGTCTGGGCCAGGCATGAACAAACTTCGGTCCTCCAGGTGTTTTGGATCCCAACTCCCACTATTCCTAACAGCCTCAGACCCCTTCCTCTTCTCTCTCAGCCATTTAAGAAAATTAATGTCAGTTGACTGAGGGGAGGGGAAATTAGGATTTTAGAGATGTTGAGGTGGGGCATGGCCAAAAAGAGGTTGGAAACCACTGGTCTAGATCGTGTTTATGCTTGCCTTTTCTATGGAGGCCACTTTGGGGGTGGGGTGGGGGAACAGCTGGAGCCATCTTCAAACATTCTTGTACTGCTGCTATCCCAGAGGGAGACACAATCATATTTTATGCTGGTTGATCTTGGAAATGTCATTTGCATGATTGGACAAACGTCTGTTAAATATGCAAGGAGCACCTATTCTGCATGGTGTTGTACTGTGTGGACTGAAATTGGGAAAGAAAGGAGATCCTAATATTTATGGTGGATCTATGACCCCTTCCATACAGCTGTATACAATCCACATTGAACTGGATTATTTGGCAGTGTGGGCTCAGGTTATTCAGTTCAAATCAGATACTGTGGATTATCTGCCTTGATAGTCTGGGTTTTGGAACTGTGTGGAAGGGCCCTACAAGTGTATCAGCATGTTGTGTACTGGATCTTTTATTTAATAAGAAAATAAAAAAGGATATATTGTTGAAGGCTTTCATGGCCAGAATCAATGGGTTGTTGTAGGTTTTTGGGCTGTATGGCCATGTTCTAGAAGCATTCTCTCCTGATATTTCACCTGCATCTATGGCAGGCAACCTCTGAGGATGCCTGCAATAGATGCAGGCAAAATGTCAGGAGAGAATGCTTCTAGAACATGGCCATACAGCCCAAAAACCTACAACAACCCATTAAAAAAGGATAGATTGGGACCTCACCTTGAGAATGAATGGTGTTCTTTCATGAATGCAGGAATTCCGATTGCAAACCAGTAACTATCAACAAAGAAATTTTGTTTTGAGGGGGTCATCTAGCGGAAAGTCCAAGAAAAGGCACCACCAATATATATATAAACACCTTTTAAGACTATGGCAAGAGATTTGCATTCTTTTATCATATTAGGAGCAGTACCTAGGTTGTACAACATCAATATTTTATGAATAATGAGACAGACACATGTTTCAATCTGTGTTGATGAAGTGAAATTTATTACTGCTGTCTTTACCTTATCACACACCAGATGGTCAACTTTTCCTAATGCATATCTATAGCCAAAGCATGTACTTTATTTAAGAGAATCTGTTCCTACAACATCAATATAACGATGGTAAATATTTAAACCCGTTGTGGTAACTAATCAGTGAAATAGTTCCACATGCCAGAAAAGTCATGCGTATCGCTTTCTCTGTATGTTCTGTTTATTTTGAAGAAGTATGTGAGCAAACAAAAAAGCCAGAGGGTGTTACCTATCTATCACAAAGAACTGAAATATCAGAGTTATTCACAAATATCTTAGGCCAATTCCACACAGCTGTATAAAATCCCACATTTTCTGCTTTGACCTGGAATACATGGCAGGGTGGGCTCAGAAAACCCAGTTCAAAGCAGATATTGTGGGATTTTCTGTCTTGATATTCTGGGTTATATGGCTGTTTGGAAGGGCTCTTAGTGAGGTAAATATTAAAGGTAAAAGTAAAGGCTTTCCCTTGACATTAAGTCTAATTGAGTCCAACTCTGGGGTGTGATGCTCATCTCCATTTCTAAGCCGAAGAGCCAGTGTTGTCTGCAGACACCTCCTAGGTCATGTGGCTGGTATGACTGCATGGAGTGCCGTTACCTTCCTTCAGAAGTGCTACCTATTGATCTACTCACATTTGCATGTTTTCGAACTGGTAGGCTAGCAGAAGCTGGGGCTAACAATGGGAGCTCACTCCATCCTGCAGATTCGAACCGCCAACCTTCTGGTCAGCAAGTTCTGCAGCTTAGCGGTTTAACCAGCTGCACCACTGTGGCCCCTGTTTTATAATAGCAAATATTACTCCAGCTGCTGATCTTAAAGAAGAGACACAAGATCCTTGTCTTGAGCTATTCAGCATCTTTCTTAATGATTTGGATGATTGAATAAGAGAGTATGGTTATCAGATTTAGGGATAATGCCAAACCGGAAAGATAGCCAATACCTCAGGGGCAGGATTGAAATTTTGAAGTTTTTCCATGGATGTTTGTTTCAGTTTAAGTCTCTGTTTGATCTATCTCTGCCCTACAAAAGAAAAGGTAAAGGTAAAGGTAAAGGTTTCCCCCTGACATTAAGTCCAGTCGTGTCTGACTCGGGGGGTGGTGCTCATCTCCATTTCCAAGCTGTTGTTCGTAGACACCTCCAAGTTCATGTGGCCGGCATGACTGCATGGAGCATTGTTACCTTCCCACCAGAGCGGTACCTATTGATTTACTCACATTTGCATGTTTTCAAACTGCTAGGTTGGCAGAAGCTGGGGCTAACAGCAGGAGCTCACCCCACTCTCCAAACACTTGGAAGTAAACTCTGCAGAGTTAGCTAACGGAATTTATAAATAAATAAATAAATAAATAAATAAACTCTGCAGAGTTAGCTAACATATTTAGCTTCCTTTCAACCCACCACAGGATTCAATGACATGAGAAAACTTATTGTAAATAATATTGTTTACTTTATGTACCATATAGTTTAAAATCAAAATAAGGTCAGGGCTCAGTACTACAACAACATAGAAATCAACCTTTTATAGAATTGGATCACTGAAAAATACCACAAAATACCACATTTTAGTCTTAATTTTTTTTAGAAAGGAGTGCAAAATTACTCCTTAAAGGTGCCAGATTTATTGCCCGGAGTTTAAAAGGTTTCTACAACACCATCCCACTTTGGGATACAAAAGCATCATAAAAATGAATGCATGTGTAAAAATGAAAGAACAATGACCACTTGCCAGAATATTACTTTTCTTCGCCAGCCTAAATATTCCCATCCGTCAAGCAGCCTGCCAAAGTTTCAAGACTAATCACTTATCCCATCACAGGAGGAAACAGCTTTAAGCAATAAAGTGTTTAAGAGAGCCACTTGGTTTACCAATTCATATCTTGCCTCCTTTGATTCCTCTTACTTCATTCCTGCTGCTAGTGATTAATAGCTATTTTGGTAAGTTTATGTTTCTTCAATTTCTGGTAACAGTCTACTGCTGTCTTTTTAAAATATTACTTAATTTTTAAACACGAAGGTCACTGGAAGAACATAACCTACACCACTGTTTTGTGTAATGAGTCATGCCATATTATAAATTTTAGCAGTGTTTACACTCACCAGCTTGCCAGCAGGCTTGCTGAATGTGCAGCATCTTATTACCCGCCACAGTCATTATAAAGTATTTTTTATATTCCTTATTTAAAAATAATTTGTTATCTTGACATGTGTAGCTCAAACGGGGTAAAATCAGCAAAAAAATGTAATAGGTATATAAAGTGCTATTTATCATTTATACCACATCTATGTTATTGTTCTGGTAGTTTGCTCCATTATTTACTCCAAAAACCCTACAGCAGACTTCTTCAGTCTGGTATCCTTCAAAGGTATTGGACAATTTCTGTCTGTGAGCTGGAGCAAATGTAATGTATCTGATGTGCAAGTGTCATTGTGGTGTAGTGATTTGAGTACTGGACAAGGCCTCTGGGTTCAAATCCTGATCAGCCATAGAAATCCACTGATCCACTGAAAGACTGTGATCAAGCCACACTCTTTCAGGGCCCTTCCAGATAGGCCCTATATCCCAGGATCTGATCCCAAGTTTTCCGCTTTAAACTGGATTATAAGAGTCTGCATTGCTAGATAATCTGGGATAAACAGAAAATGTGGGATCAGATCCTGGGATATACGGACTGTATGGGAGGGTCCACAGCCATATAACCCAGAATATCAAGGCAGAAAATCCCACGATTTCTGCTTTGAACTGGGTTATCTGAGTCCACACTGCCATATAATCCAGATCAAAACAGATAATGTGGGATTTCATTCAGCTGTGTGGAAGGGGCCTCAGAGGAAAGCAAGGTCACACCCCTCTGAACCAATCTTGCCAAGAAAATCTCATCATCGGGTTGCCTTGGGGTCCTCATAAATTGGGAATGACTTAAAGACACACAATAACTATCTGGAGGGCACCAGGTCAAGGAAGGCTGTTTTGGAGTGTAGATTGGTGGAAGGACCATGAAAAAAGCAGATGGGAAATAAAATATAAAGGCACGCAATATGGGTTTTTTTTCGTGTCAGAAGCAACTTGAGAAACTACAAGTTGCTTCTGATGTGAGAGAATTGGCCGTCTGCAGGGACGTTGCCCAGGGGATGTTTTACCACTCTGTGGGAGTCTTCTTTCATGTCCCCACATGGGAAGCTGGATCTGACAGATGGGAGCTCACCACGTCTTGAGGATTTGAACTACCAACTTTCAGGTCAGCAGTTCAGCCAGCATAAGGGTTTAATCACTTGCGCCACCACGTCACCACACAATATGGTGATAAGTAACAACAATGCATGTCTGTGTATTGCAACTTTTAGAAAACATAACAGAAGTAAGATAAGTTAAATGACAATAATAGAAGTAATGGATCTTTTAAAAATTTGGATCAACATATGTGTATAGGCAGGGCCGTAGCCAGGATTTTGGTTCCGGGGGGGGGGGCTGAGTTTGGTTCGGGGGGACTGAGACTGGGTGGAAGAGGGTCTACCCTAGCAAACCTTTTGTATTGTTATTCCAATAACCCCATTAATGAGGGATATAATGAGCATGGTGATCAGATCATGATATGAATAAACATAACAGTTTAAATAATGTACCACTAAGGCCTTTGGTGGACCACCCTGAAAATTTCGGGGCTGAAGCCCCTTAGCCCCCGGCTACATGCCTGTGTATAGGGAAGAAGTCTCTGAAAATGGATGTAGCTGACTGCAAGTATTGGAAATGCTAGAGTGGTAGAACAATGGTCCCAAGCAAAGAAACAGTGGTCATGATCCCAAGCAAAACCATACTTTTTTTTAAAAAAGGTAAGAACAAGGAAAGGCACGATTTTTTAGATTGGGAATAGGGATTTTGTGCTGGACAGACAAAAGGGATGACAGAAACCTGAGCCTAAGTATTTTTACAACTGTGCTTTGAAGGAAGATCAGAAAAAGTATGGAAAAGGGCTTGAAGAAAGCTACAGAAGTCTAGGCAGGAAATTACCTGAACATAAATCAGAAACTTTACTAGGACAGGTGTAGCATTACAGGCAAGAAATACACAAATGCAGTTCCTTGCCTTCATATTTCATGTGTTTTTGCATCTCTTTCCTCTATTTTTTTCCTTGGGCATTTTACCTGTCATTCTGTGTTGTAGGGTTTTAGGGCAAATCACACTCTCAGAAAAAAGAAAAACAAACCTCCTTTAAACAAATCTTGCTGAGTGTGTGTGTGTGTGTACAGACATATACATACATACGTATAATATATCAGGGCTGTCCAACAAGCATCCTGCGGGCCGTACACGGCCCGCCAGCCCCTTGGATAGGCCCCCCTACCCTCCTGCAATAAAAATAAAAATAAAAAATCCCCCCAAAAGTGTGCATGCGCGCGCTGCTTCTGCCACCCTGACGCTGTGGGAGGAGCCAAGGGGAGCCCCCCTTAGCTCCGCCCTCCTTCCTACAACGTCAGCCAGGGTGGCAGAACCGGAGAAAATCGCCGCTTCTGCTGCCCTGGCTGACGCTGTAGGAGGGAGGGCGAAGCTAGGGAGCCCTCCTTAGCTTCGCCCTCCCTCCTACAACGTCAGCCAGGGTGGCAGAACCGGGAGAAATCGCCGCTTCTGCCGCCCTGGCTGACGCTGTGGGAGGGTGGGAGGGGGCCAAGGGGAGCCCTCCTTAGCTTCGCCCTCCCTCCTACAACGTCAGCCAGGGTGGCAGAACCGGGAGAAATCGCGCTTCTGCCACCCTGGCTGACGCTGTGGGAGGGGGGGGGGGGCCAAGGGAGCCCTCCTTAGCTTCCGCCCTCCCTCCTCCAACGTCAGCCAGCGCGGCAGACCCGGGAGAAATGGCTGCGTCTGCCGCCCGGGCTGATGCTGTGGGAGGGAGGGAGGGGCCAGGGAGCCCTCCTTAGCTTCGCCCTCCCTCCAACGTCAGCCAGGGCGGCAGAACCGGCAGAAATCGCCGTATCTGCCACCCTGGCTGACGCTGTGGGAGGGTGGGAGGGGGCCAAGGGAGCCCTCCTTAGCCGCCTCCCTCCTCCCACGTCAGCCAGGGTGGCAGAACCGGGAGAAATCGCCGCTTCTGCCGCCCTGGCTGACGCTGTGGGAGGGTGGGAGGGGGACAAGGGGAGCCCTCCTTAGCTTCGCCCTCCCTCCTACAACGTCAGCCAGGGTGGCAGAACCTGGAGAAATCGCCGCTTCTGCCGCCATGGCTGACGCTGTGGGAGGGTGGGAGGGGGCCAAGGGGAGCCCTCCTTAGCTTCGCCCTCCCTCCTACAACGTCGGCCAGGGCGGCAGAACCGGGAGAAATCGCCGCTTCTGCCGCCCTGGCTGACGCTGTGGGAGGGAGGGGCCAAGGGGAGCCCTCCTTAGCTCCGCCCTCCTTCCTACAACGTCAGCCAGGGTGGCAGAACCGGGAGAAATCGCCGCTTCTGCCGCCCTGGATGACGCTGTGGGAGGGAGGGGCCAAGGGGAGCCCTCCTTAGCTTCGCCCTCCCTCCTACAACGTCAGCCAGGGTGGCAGAACCGGGAGAAATCGCCGCTTCTGCCTCCCTGGCTGACGCTGTGGGAGGGTGGGAGGGGGCCAAGGGGAGCCCTCCTTAGCTTCGCCCTCCCTCCTACAACGTCAGCCAGGGTGGCAGAACCGGGAGAAATCGCCGCTTCTGCCGCCCTGGATGACGCTGTGGGAGGGAGGGGCCAAGGGGAGCCCTCCTTAGCTTCGCCCTCCCTCCTACAACGTCAGCCAGGGTGGCAGAACCGGGAGAAATCGCCGCTTCTGCCGCCCTGGCTGACGCTGTGGGGGGAGGGGCCAAGGGGAGCCCTCCTTAGCTCCGCCCTCCCTCCTACAACGTCAGCCAGGGTGGCAGAACCGGGAGAAATCGCCGCTTCTGCCGCCCTGGCTGACGCTGTGGGAGGGGGCCAAGGGGAGCCCTCCTTAGCTTCGCCCTCCCTCCTACAACGTCAGCCAGGGTGGCAGAACCGGGAGAAATCGCCGCTTCTGCCACCCTGGCTGACGCTGTGGGAGGGAGGGGCCAAGGGGAGCCCTCCTTAGCTTCGCCCTCCCTCCTACAACGTCAGCCAGGGCGGCAGAACCGGGAGAAATCGCTGCTTCTGCCGCCCTGGCTGACGCTGTGGGAGGGAGGGAGGGGCCAAGGGGAGCCCTCCTTAGCTTCGCCCTCCCTCCTACAACGTCAGCCAGGGCGGCAGAACCGGGAGTAATTGCCCCCCGCAATCGGCCCCACCCCCTGTGAGCGACCACGCCCCCCGCTGTGTCCCGGCCCGCCACCTGATCAGTCACCGGAATTCCGGCCCTTGGGCTGGTAGAAGTTGGACAGCCCTGTAATATATAAAATCAAATATAAAAAAGGTTGTTTTAGGGTTGCCATATATTGGAAATGAAGGCACATAACAGCAACTGACTATCACATAATGAATGACATTGCTGCCAGAGCAGTGACAAGAAAAGGGAGGTTTACTTGACAAAGAACAAAGAAAAGAGGAAAAAGAGAGACCATGAATCATAACGTTAACTACTGGTAGGCTCTTAATGCATTTAAGAAGTAGCACATGGCCTAATACATTGGAATTCAATGTCAATGGTACAAACAACTATCTACTAGGAGCCGCTGGTGGCGCAATGGGTTAAACCCTTGTGCCGGCAGGACTGAAGACCAACAGGTTGGAGGTTCAAATTCGGGGAGAATGTGAATGAACTCCCTGTCGCACCCCAAGACATTCAAGGGCCTCCGACAGCATCTTTCCTTGGGTCTGCATTTTGCCCGCTTGTTTCTGAGAAACTTTGCAGCACAGCTGTGTTAACTCCCAGCCCCTGTCATGGGCCTCTTTACTGCTCTCCTGCACTGTCCAAGGGAGATGCCATGCTGAAAGCATGTCAAGGCCAAGCAGAGCCCACCAAGCTGATAGCAGAGGCGAGTACCCGGAGCAGTAAGCGCTACTCCCCAGTCCAGATGGTCCGCACTAACGAAGGCCTACATTCTTCAGGACTGAGGTTCTCAAAACAACCCAGGGCTCATCCATCATCCAGTATGACGTTCGACGCAGTTCCAGAATGCTATAATTGCCCAAGGCACCCTTCAATCCTTGTCTCTTTCCAACGTTGCATCCACCATGGGCTAAGAGAAAGATTGCTGCGGCCTCTCCCCCCAGGGAAGGCCGGCCAGTCACTTACGAGCTGGTCCGTCTCTGCTCTACCTTGCCTGAATCCTGTTTCATCTACGTCGAAGTCGTGCATAGCCTTCCCGCCAGATCGCTATTGGAACCGGAGAGAAAAGTCTGAAGGACCTTCTCAGCAATTGCTGACACCGGAGGGATTTCCGCAGGCTGTTGCTCTGCCCTGTGTCCAAGACAGCCTTCCTGGCCTCCCTGCGTGCAGCCAGGAATCTAAGGAAGACGGCCTAGCTACTTGTGGGCTCGCTATCCAACGCCTGCCTGGATTCCCTCCAACACAAGTTAGCTGTTTGCTGCTAGAGTCAAACCTTAAAGGAAACCCTGCATCCAGTCAAGTCAAGTCAAGACATCAGCGGTAAGCCTTTTGAGCTCCTTAAGTGTTGCTATGGGATCACTTGCTAACGACTAGACATTGTTAGTTAAGAGACCAAAGCCATTAGCATCACTGCCTTCGGGCATTCAAGACCTTGCATCTGTAATTCTGCTTTTGTCTGTAACAAAAGACTACAGCGAATTGCTAGCCGCTTCAATGCAGCCACAGTAATTCAACAGGACTTTTAGGGACCTTCTTTACGTCCCGTTTGAGTTTCAAGATTTCCTTCGCATGGGACTCCATCTGTAAAGTGGCGGCAATACTTCCGCATTGACTTTGCCTCGTTCCAGCATCTAGCCTTGTTCCTGTTCATCGCCGAGCCTGTGGGGAAGTTGCATTGCTTTGCATTGACTTTGCCTGCAGTACCTAAAGCCGCCTGATCTGCTTGCACTGATCGGGGGGCTCAAAGACTATCGCATCCCGCATTTGTTCCTGCATTTCCTCCGCTTGAGATCCTGCTGTTGCGGATACTCAAGCCTTGCTGATTTCAGTATTTGCCTGCTGAACTTCCTAGCATTCTTTGAACGGGGCTCAGCCTTCTTTCACCGGCTGGGTCTCCATAAAGAACATCTAGCGGAACCCGGCCAGACATTGGCCCAACGCTTCCCTGAATCCTTCCTATGGCATCCGGCTTGATATCCGTCAGCGGCTCTATTGCAACGAGTCGCTGCAGCCTTGCTGTTCCTGTTTTGCTACGGGACTATTTACTCCTTGCTGTTTCCTGCTAACCTGCCATCCAAAGGCCCCACAAAGACTGCCTTTGAACCAGTAGGTCTTGTCTGCTACTTTAAAGGCCCTATATATGCCTTCAAGCTTTCTATTGCTTCCTGCACAATAAAACCCGGTTGTACCCTTGCTCTTGTGTGGTCTCCAGAGTGTTCAAGTGCCAGGGCCCGAGTGGGGGGCGACACTCCCTCTGTTAGCTCCAGCTGGCTGAACTGGCTGAACACCCTTGTGCTGGTTGAACTGCTGACCAAAAGGTCGGCAGTTTGAATCTGGGGAGCAGGGTGAGCTCCCATCTGTCAACTCCATATTTCCATGTGGAGACATCCCACAAGGATGGGAAAACATCAAAACATCCGGGCATCCCCTGGGCAACGTCCTTGCAGGCAGTCAATTCTCTTACATTAGAAGTGACTTGCAGTTTCTTAAGTTGCTCCTGACATGGAAAACAAAAATTTATCTACTTTCTAAGGCAAATATTAATCATTGTTTTAGCTTTTTTCATGCTTGCCAGTTTGTTAAACATTCCTATTTTATCCATAATAAGCATGTTTTATTCACCTTTTAAAAGATTGACTAATTCACAGATCTAATTAAGTCATCATCTATTAAAACTGTTGCTCTTTAATCAGATTGTAATTGGATTTCTTCACTATCAAAGAGTGTTCAGAGCTGACACTATTGTAAACCATTTATTTGAGTCCCATAGTACAGGCAAATTCATTAAAGGGGTTTTCTAAATAAGAAATTAATTTTATAGGATTGATTTCAGAAGTAATGTTATAGTTACCGAGCTGAAAAACTGTAATAAACATGATAATTGAAATTTAAAACTCAATACTGATTCTGCAAAATGCTCACATTTAATTAGTTGGTTGTCACACTTTCAATTATTTTGACTTACATAAAAATGCTGTTTTTACTTTGGTAAATAAACTCCTATTTGGACAAACAAAGCGATTATATTGTATACAAAGCCATCAGTAAAATATGATAGTTTGACAGAAAAGTTGGTGCCAACCACAATTCAGCAGAAGAAAGATGACTGATTGCATAGAGATTCAAAGTCAAATGTTTAAGATCTAAGCACTCAAATCCTCCTGCCTGGGTGAATCTCACTAAATATCCATTTATTCATTCTACATCCCAAGTATTTAGTCATTGCTCTCTGAAGCACAATATGAACCTTCGAAGGGATTGTGAAGACATTGGCTGGAAACTTGCTGGGGAATTACATGTTTGCAAGTGGGCTTACATCTGTGGAGATTCAATTTTTTTTGGTGCCCTGCTTCTACCGGTGATGTCCATAGCGGTATTTGTCTAAAGAATCTACCTTTATACTTCTCCCAAGTTTTTATCAGTGCTGACCGTATAAAGTGTTGGCTAAAAATTTTTTCGATCTTTTTTCTGTCATATATCAGATATGCGTGCCAACCTGCACGCAGCTTGTGGCCCTCCAGTGTTGCAATTTGAGAGTTTTGGGGGAATGCCCAATCCTTGATCGCCACCAGATTACACGCCTCGTAGTAGCATCTAATGTCAGGTAGTCCCAAGCCTCCTCCTTTCCTCTCGTCCGACATCTGTTTTTGACTTATTCTTGGTTTTTTGTTTTTCCAGATAAACCTTCTTATGTCTATGTCCCATTTTTTAAATAAAACCTCATTTCTGATGATTGGAACCGTTTGGAAGAGAAAGAGGAGTCTTGGGAGTACTGACATTTTTATCGTAGCTACTCTTCCCAATAAGGAGATATCTTTATATTTCCAAGTTTCCAGGTCTTTTGCTATTTCCTTCCAGAGTTGTTCATAATTATTTCTTAGCAGCTGTGTATTGTTTGGGGTTAGGGTGACTCCTAAGTATCTAACTTTATTTACAATCTCGATACTCGTTAGCGATTGTAATTGGTTTTTTCTTTATTATCCAGGTTTTTCGTTAAGAATTTTGTCTTTTCTGTATTAATTTTAAAGCCAGCCCTTGTCCCAAACTCCTCAAATTTGTTCAGCCATTTTGCTATATTTTTTAATGGGTCCTCAATAATGCACACCATGTCATCAGCATACACCCGCAGCTTGATATTTTCTTTTAAAATTTGTGTGCCTTTGAGTTCTTTGTCAGTATTTATGTCCCTCACTAACGTTTCTGTTACTAATATGAAGAGGAGTGGGGAGAGGGGGCAACCCTGTCTCACTCCGCGGTTTATTTGAAATGATTTCTTACTCGCCTGTCCATTTATTATAGTGGTCGCAGCTTGCTTGTGGTATAACGTTGCCCCTACTTTCTGGAAGGAGAATCACATGTCTAGCTCTTTTGTAAGGCACTTGATATATTCCCAACTAATTTTATCAAATGCCTTCTCGGCATCGATAAACAGTAGCACCGCCTTTTTTTCGTTATGGCATCCATAATATTCTATTATGTCAATTAGAGCCCTAGTGTTTTCTTTAAGCTGTCTTCCCGGGAGGAAACCTTTCTGGTCTGGTGATGTCCAGTCTTTCAGGAAGGTTTTCATTCTCTCTGCCATGATTGTAGTAAAGATCTTGTAATCTGTGTTGAGTAATGAGATCGGCCTATAGTTTTTTGGGTTATCTTTTTCCCCCTTTTCTTTATATATCAGGGTGATGTTAGCCATTTCCCACGTTGGTGGTATTCCCTTTCCATCTCTTACTCCATTAAATATTTCCAATAGTCGGGGTGCTAATTCTGCTTTATATGTTTTATAGAAGATGGCTGTGAAGCCATCTGGGCCTGGGGCTTTATTAATCTTTTGGGTACCAATGCTTTTGTCGATTTCCGCCATGATGATAGGATCATTTAATAGCTCTCTTTGTTTCTCTGTAATTTTGGGGATTTTTAGCTTGGAGATATATTCGACTATTGATTCTTTTGATGTATTTTCTCTCTTATAGAGATCGTGGCAGAATTTAATAAAAACTTCCTCTATTTTCTCTTCTTTAGTGACGGTTTTAAAAAACGGTTAAAAAAAAAAGAATTAGCAGACAGGAAAAACTGGCCAACCTACAGGCAATTACTGAAAAAACCCAACACAGGTATCAGGGAATTAAAGACTCTGGAAGAAATTAAGCAGGAGTTCCCAGCGATGACATGGTTTCAGTACCACCAGGTGCATGAAAGATTCAAAGCAGACAAAAAAATAGGCTTCATGGAAGACCATCTATGGGAGCCAATAGTAAAAAAACCAAAGAAGAACATCAGCATACTTTACAAAACACTACTGAGATGGAAGATGGAGGAGGAACAAGTAAAGGATTGCCAAATAAAATGGGCGCAGGATCTTGGCCACTCCATCCTATTTCAACAATGGGAGGAAATTTGGCAAAAGAAACTTAAATTTAGTCCAGCATCAGAAATAGCCGAAAACTGGTACAAGATGCAATACCGCTGGTACTTGTACCCCTCGAAAATTGCAAAATTTGATAACCAGGCTTCCAACAGGTGTTGGAAATGTAAAAAAGAAGTAGGAACTTTCATGCATCAATGGTGGTACTGCAAAAAAGTGAGGAAATTTTGGGAAAATATCCATAATGAAATGCAAAAGATATTAAAGACTAAATTAGAATTAGACCCACAGGCATACCTGCTAGGCATGACGGGGGAGAGGCTAGATACTAATCAAGACAAACTGTTCTTTATATTAAGTACGTGCGCGCGGATAACATTTGCCAGACACTGGAGGTCAAGTAAAACGCCGAAGGTGGAAGAATGGATACATAAAGTAATGGACATAATACAAATGGACTCCCTCTGGCAAAGAATGAACAATGGAAAAGGAGGAACGAACTGGACGGACTTCGGGATATATTTACAAAAGGAAGGAAATAACATCAAGATAGATCTAAATGAACTGTAACCTTGAGCCTAGTGAAACAATATCTCGCTATATAAGAGAGACCAAACCTAGATACAATCTCTCGGACTAACCCTTGGGAAGTCGTATACACAACCCCCCCTTCACCCCCATCCCTTGTCCCCCCCCTTCCCCACCCCAGGTAGAAACATGTCTAGATCTGTTTTATTACATGTCTGTTTATGTAAATACCTCCCCTCCCCCATTCTTCCCTGCAAAAAAACCAAATAAAAATCTATATGGAAAAAAACATCTGTGGAGATTCAAATTGGGCAGTTCCACAATGTTCATATTCAATATATTGTTGTTGTTATGTTATTTATATAGGGTATCTGGCAAAGTGGCAAATGTGCATAGGGACCAATGGAGAACAGGAACCAGACATATGAGAGTAGAATATTGTGTTCTTAAATCCGTTGTAGGATGATAACATTCCCAAAGTGACGAAGGGAGCACCTGTTTTATTGTTTCTGATATTTGAAAAGCGTTCTCCTATATGCTCTGTGTGGCGTCATGATATCTTTCCCACATAAATGCTTAGGCACTTACATTGTATAGCACAAATAACAAAACTGCTATTGCAAATGGTAAAGTGGGCCAAAGTGTACCTCTGTTAAGAAAGTTTGGAAATCTAATAATTTTGGAGGGATACCTGCCATAGACACAATGGCCTGAGAGATGGTGCTCTATGGGTCTAGTGGCACACATCTGAGTTTAAAAAAAGTTTGTTCTTATTCCTTAAAAATGGCTTCTTTTACATGAAGGGCTTTTCTTGACAACCTGCTATGCATTGGACAATGTCCCAGTATTTCTGATGGAAACCTACAAACTGTTGTTGAGAGTGCAATGTACGTGGCTAATCATGGTTCTTGGTTTTGTGTAGTAGTTCAGAATGTCATTTTTGAGATGCCTCTGTAATCCCTGAACAACCACATCATGTGGTTACTCTCTGTCAATTAACTGATTAGCCAAAATACCAGCTTCTTTTCAGAAGTCACTTCCATTAGAACAGTTCTGCTTTAAATTAAGGAACTGTTGCAATGAAAGTGACTTCAAGAAAATAAATGGAGAATGTTTCTAAGTGACCTGGAATGTGAGCTGTGAGATCTTAAATATGTGTTTGCAGCTGTAGGTCTTCTATATATGAATGTTCTCTGGTGGTTCCTTGTTGTGTTTTTTAAACATTAAAATCCAAAAAAAGCAATTTTTTGAATTATTGAGGCTTTTTAATTTTTTTAAAAAAAGGTTTGGATTTGCTTACTTCAAGGCAGTAGTCACCTCCCCTGCCTTATTGAAACATTTACCACTCTTGAATCTACCCAATCAGACCATGTTTCTTACATCTTAGGTGCCAAGAAGGGTCAAGAACTACATGTGGTGAGTGATGAAGAGCCTACTGGGGTCAGGTATAGATAAGTCAGAAAGTTGCTGTTATACATGTAGTCAAATAATTATGAGTTGGAAGAGACCACAAGGACCATCCAGTCTCATTCCCTGCCATGCAGGAACACCCAATCAAGTACTCCCAACAGATGGCCATTCAGCCTCTGACTAAAAGTCTCCAGGGAAGAAGACTTCACCACAATCCAAGGGAACATATTCCACGGTTGAACAGCTCTTACTGTCAGGAAGTTCTTCCTAAGGTTCCGGTGGAAAGAGCTCTGCTGAATGTTGTACTGAAGACAGAAAAGGTATAGCAAGTTCTTTTTGCCACCTTCACTACTTCTTAATAAACACAGTGATGGAGCTTTGACAATTTTCAGTTGTATTCATGATCTATTCCACTTGCACTCTAGCCTGTTTCATAGATCTTCTTTAAACCAAGATGAATTACAGGCTCCACATAACTGAATTGACTGTTTAAGATAAACTGCATTAATAACCTTATCCATTTCAGCATTTCATAGTGAGACCAGAGGACCGTGACAGACTCAGCAGACTCACTAATCTCCCATTGAGGATTTTCCCAACTGGAAAAATTCCCAATGGCAAAAATTAAGTATAAGGTATATACTGCCACATGTAACAGCCATGAAATCCTGACCAGGTCCTATCAGGACAGCTTTGACACGGATGTTGTATTCCTCCAGACTCACAGTCCTGGGTTCTTTAATGCTATTTCTAAAACCACCTGGGCTAGCTTATGCAAAGAGGGTGGGCAGAACACTAGCAGCATTTTCATTCTGTCGCTTTGGCCCAACACAAGGTACACACCATTCAAGCCAGCACTAGAATAAATAGGTTTCCTTGAGAAAGTGATGGGATCCTTATATATGACAGCAATTCTTCCCTGCTGCCCAGAATTAGACACAGTATTCCAGGTGAGGTCTAACCAAAGCAGACCAGAGAGGCACTATGACTTACCTCGGTCTAGCCACTCTACTCCTTTTGATGCAGTCCAAAATCCCTTTGACCTTTTTAGCTGCATCACACTGTTGGCTCTTGTTCAACTTGCTGTCCATGAAGACTCCAAAATCTTTCTCATGTGGACTGTTGTTGAGCCAGGCATCACCCATTCTGTATCTTTGCATTTCATTTTTTCTGACTAAGTGAAGTATCTTACATTTGTCCTTGTTGAAATTCATTTTGTTAGTTTTGGCCCAGCTTTCCAATCTGTTAATATTATTTTGAATTTTGGTCCTGTCCTCTGGAGTATTAGCTATCCCTCCTAATTTGGTGTTATCTGCAAACTTGATAAGCATGCCCTCTAAACCTTCATTCAAGTCATTAATAAATATATTGAATAATATATAAAAGTATATTATTTACATAGGATTATGCCGAGCAATAACATAATGAGGTACTATCTCAAGTAAAGGTGGCACTTAAGTATTCAAATCAATCAGTAACTGATGAGTTGTTAAAACATCTTAAAAGACAATGATGCATATAAAATTCATCATACGTATAAAAAGTAATGAATCAATCATTAGTTAATTAATGAGTTTAATCTTTATATTGCTATGTACTGCTTGTAGTTGTTTTATAGTTTATAGTTCTTAATGTTTTGTGTACTGTTCAGACCATTTTTGCTATTTGTGAAATCTAAAAGAAATCTAAAAGGGGATATTTCTTACAAACAATAGTATACATTATGCAATCTAGATTCCTATACATCTAGACAAATGGAATTTAATTTCCTTCAAGGGGATGTACAGCCTGAGTTTTACCTATTAAAATATTTCATTATTATGCTATATATTTAATAAAGTATGTCCAAATTTTGATCTGTCTCTCCAACATCTAAAGTTGGCATTCTTTTCAATGTTGACAAATATTTTATTTATCATTCAATCTTGCAGATATTAGATTAACAAAAATAATCACCTGATTTATTTCATAATCCATATTTGATGGCTATTCAGTTTGTTACATAATATATATTGACAAAAGGGATCAATCCCTAAGTGTTGAATTCAATCATATTATGCATCTCACTGATTTTCTTTAATTAGCTTTCTTCTTGTCTTACACTCACTATAAATCAGATAATTTGAATCCTAAAGAAAATCCTGATATTTTTTTCTTCTTCACTACAACCATCACTATTAGATTGAAAAGGCTTTAAAAAAAGTGTTTCACTAAAAACGCCAATAAAACATCCACTGTCATCTGCTTATGGAAGGATTTAACCTGCGTATGCTGTTTGCCAATACTGGGGGCACTGTGAAAGCATTTAAATTTTTTCAAGATCACAAGATGGCTCTTCTTCAGATGTCAACAGTAGGAGAAGCTATCCAAGACTTGATTGATCTGCATAATTACAATATCGGAGAAAATCATCACCTGAGAGTTTCTTTTTCCAAATTAGGTGCAATTATCCACAATTTGGTTTATATTTAACACTTTCTTTTAAAACCCTGCTCCACACCAATAATTTATATGAATCTCCGGTTTGATTAATCTGTTTACTTGGGAGTAATTAGAGAGTCTACAGAAGTGTTACGTTAAAAACATGGACACAACTGATCCAAATCCAAGCCTTTCCATGCTCTAGTAGTGGCTTGAGTGAGAAATTAACAAGTGATTCAGACATTACAAACCAAATTAAATACTGTAATTGTTATTTTAAGCACAACAAAAAATAACACACCAGGCTAGATATCTTCATAATCTACACTTTTATTATTAGTGGTGCACTAGAAATCTGGAAACATTCTGCTTACCCCGAAGAAGGTAGATTCGAGTTGCATCTTATCAAATCAAAGGCCACTAAGTTTGCTTGGAGCAGCGTCCTAAGCAATCCAAGAAGTTATTGTTCACCATAATATTTAAAATAAAAAGCTTCAAATCCAGCTTGTGGGGTTGGTGAAATATGTTGAAGTACCTTGCCTTCTTAGATATAAACATTGAAAATGTGTTAATCTAAGTGAAAATTATTTGTGTTTCAAAATGATTACTGTATTATAACTTAATGACATCATTTAGTACTTAAAAATTTCAATTCCCCTCCTTATTGAAAATTAAACATATAAACTAAAACAAAAATCCATGAGCACTGAAAATATATATCCTGTGCAATGAAAATGTTTATTTAAATTCCAGTGATTTGATTTCAGGAAGCCATTTAAAAGTAATGCCAGAGAAGTGATTGGTGATTTTTTTGTGTGCTCAAAAGGAAAAAACCCAAACAAACAATCATATTTTTAAATCTTTCATGTCAGGATGAAATTCTGTGTTCAAATGTTAATGGGTTCTGCTTTAAAGTTCCATATAACTGAACAACTTTGGCTTATTTTCAAATTTAAGACTGCGAAACAGACTTTTTCCATATTATGACCTCACTCCTATGGGTTTGTTTCCTCCTGTAAAGTGAGAGTTATTTGAATTGGATCAATGCCAGAGTTCATTCTCTTGTTCTTTTGCCTTCTGTTCCACATGTTTCTACCCTTCTCAAAAGCATTAATTCAGAAATGAGTCGAGTTACAGAACTTCTTTACCAACAGTAGTTTAAAAGTGGAGAAGTATTTTAGTGTGTTCTCTCTCAGTCTTAATTTCACTGTTTAAACAATTTTAAATCAATCTGAGGCACAATGAAAAAAATAATATATAGTTTCAATCAATTATAAAATTCTACAAGTTTTTTACAATGTGCTATTTTATTACAATTTATGTCCTGATTGCTTAAAATACTGTGATACATATGCCTTCCAACAAAGTATTATATGTTTTTTAAAAATTCAACAATGCTTTGCAGCTCAGATTTTCCCCCCCATGTCAGGAGCGACTTGAGAAACTGCTAGTTGCTTCTGGTGTGAGAGAACTGTCCGTCTGCAAGGATGTTGCCCAGAGGATGCCCGGATGTTTTACCATCCTGTGGGAGACTTCTCTCATGTCTCCGAATGGAAAGCTGGAGCTAACAGATGGAAGCTCACCCTGCTCCCCAGATTCAAACTGTTGACCTTTTGGTCAGCAGTCCTGCTGGCACAAGGGTTTAACTCATTGCACCACTGGGTGCTCCTGCAGCTCAGATGACTGATGTTTTAGAATTTTTACAATAAAATTAGTTTTAAAAAATCAAATTTAAATATAAAGCTCTAAAGATCATACAATGAATGGAATTCATTATATGGCATATGGTACTAAAAGTGATTTTGTGGATGCTATTTTAAAATACATTATTTTATTTATATCGTTTTCTTTTTGGAAATGTATAATTATTTGGACATAGACAGGACTGACTCACTTAAAGTATCTGAATGAGAAAGTGAGAAAACGAGCAGGAAATAGACAATTGAGACAGAATTGTGACTGAATGATACTTGTGATACTGAAATTCATAGAAACAATCAGGCAGTAGGTATTCCATCCATTTTCTCAATCTTTATATTTCTGTGTAAATGCCATGAAATAATTTTTTTTGTTTTGGCATTTACTGTTTTATATACAAGCAAACTACACACACATGTAAAATGTACATATATGTTGCATGTGACACCCATTTCTTGATGAGATCTTTGGAATTTGACCAGCAATCACTTGTGAAGACCCATCTGGATTTCAACAATTTCCATCCTACCTTCAACTTCAACCTGGAGCAATCCATATGACTGTGTAACTTCAAGAAGACCTCTAAGCAACTCTATTAAAAACTCTGCAGTTGTGACACATACCTATATGCCTCCATTTCCCAACCAGAACACACTTTGAATTCTATTGTTTATACCCAAGCCCTCTAATAATTGTACTTTGCTCAGATTCACAAGACAGAGATGTTGGATTTGCAACGGGCACTTCTCAAACTGCAATACCCACCTAAAGGAGGTGAAGAAATAAATTGACAAGGCAATATTAATACCAAGAAAACATGTGCTACAAGAAAACTCCCACAAAAAGATTACACAAACATACCATCAAGAAACTACAACCAATATTATAACAAACACAGCCTTCTCACAATTTCTGGAAGGCAAGCCTTTTTTGGCCTACAGACAGCCTCTAAATCTAAAACCTCTATTTGCTTTCAACAGGATGCATGACATGGCAGGTAATACAGGGACAAGACAGTGCCACAGACCCAGATGCCAACTCTGTCCCCACATCTACTCTGAGAGCAATATTACAGGGGCCAGTAACACTACTCACAATATCAGAGATACATTTATTTATTTATTATTCCAACTTGTATACCGCCACTCCCCGAAGGCTCAGAGTGGTTTACAAAACTACCAGAGACAATATACATAAAACACAATTAAAAACAAATTTAAAAACAACAAAACCCTCTGCTGTGATATTTGTGCTTTCTCGCTGTGATATTTGTCATCCTATGGTGGCAATACAGATCCACGTGGTCTCTTGCAACTCTATTTTTCTGTGCCCTCCTACACTCTATATTGGACAGTGAGGACAGTCCTTATGGAAGAGGATGAATGGACACTGATCTGGCATAAATGGCAATAACAAATAACCAGTTGCAGAACAATTCAACCTTCTTAGACACAGTGAATGATCTACAGGTTGCAGTCCGTTAAAAAAGGAAATTACAAAGGAAGACTAAAAATAGAAAGAGGTTAAATGGAATTATATTAATATATTCTAGTCCATTAGCAGAGGTATGAACAAAGACGACACCTCCATGATGCAATCCATATAATGCATATATAACCAAAGGAATCCTCTCAGAACTTTAAACCCTGGGAAAGTGATTTTTGATAAGAAGATGTATTGCTTTCAGATATCCACACTAACTGACCACTATAAAGATCTGAAAGACCTGCATCACATTACATCGCTTTTTGAAAAATGAGGGCAAGGGTCATGATTTGTATCTTTCTAGATCGTGTTACACTCCACCCCATTCCCACCACTGTGTAAATATGCCGAATGTCTGAGCATTTATCATCGCTCTGTGCTACCTCCAAAACCTAATTAGTCTTAAAAGTAATGCCATATTTCTTTCCCTTGTTTTTTTTCTTTTCTTTCCCTTCCTCCTTTTTATACCATTACAATTGTTACACTAGCATATGCTATGCAAATAAAAAAGATGAAAGTTTGTCATGCAAGCTGGAAACGTCTCCAGCTTCGTCTCATGGCACTTCAGCTTGGTGCGTATCTCTTTTCATGGTGACAAATACCTTAAGATATATCTTACCATATGTGGCTAAGTGGTAACCTTTGCACCACAGTGTGGGTCTATGTCTGACTGCGCATTGTCTTTCATTCTGACCTGACTATTGTTCATCATTTGTACACACAGATAGTGTGGCCTTCTGCCACCTATTCATTGTGTTGGGTTGGAACTCGTCAAACTTGTATTTTGTTTCCCAATTGCATGCTGTGCATGTGGGATGTATATGGGTAGCTTGTGGTCCAAAGGCCATATGGGTTTACCTTTAGACTTCAGTCCCAGGATGAATCTTCCCATGCATCAATGCCCTTTTCTACAAAAAATATTCTGAATAGCTGTTTCATGCAGTGAGCGAATGTGATTCATGCTTTGAGCTAATATAGCTTTTGTCCGTAGTTGTTCAAGCTCCTTCCTTTCTTTACTTTTCCAATAGCTATTGACCTGAACAGCATTCCCTTCCTTCCTGTCAGTTAGGTTTTGCCCCTTGATTCATTGATGAGAGTCAGGGATGGATTTTTTTTGTTCAGTTTTGTTAAAGGGGGATATTAGTACCACTCAAGACTCATTGTTAGAAGGCATCTACCTCACTGCAAGAATCCACACATTTGTAAAGCTTATGGCTATTTTGGAAAGATAAACAATGCACAGACTGAAAAATAAAAATGGCCAAAATATGGGAGTTGAAATAAAATATAGAAGTATACCATGTATTAATCAATAAAGAAAAATATGTATGTTAAGTAAAAAAGTAGAATAAATGTGAATTGGAGCCACCGGTGGCGCAGTGGGTTAAGCCACCGAGATGCTGAAATTGCTAACCGAAAGGTAACAGGTTCGAATCCGGGGAGCGGCATGAGCTTCCGCTGTCAGCCACAGTTTCTGTCAACCTAGCAGTTCGTAAACATGCAAATGGGAGTAGATCAATAGGTACCACTCTGGCGGGAAGGTAATGGTGCTCCATGCAGTCATGCTGGCCACATGATCTTGGAGGTGTCTACGGACAATGCCGGCTCTTTGGCTTAGAAATGGAGATGAGCACCAACCTCCAGAGTCAGATACGACTGAACTTAATGTCAGGGGAAAACCTTTACCTTTACTAAATGTGAAGTAATTCCCATGCAATATCCCTCCTCTGAAGTTTTACCACTTTATATGAAACAAAGATGGAAAGAAAATGCAGGTGGGATTGTTGCCACAAAATTGAGATTGTGACTGGCATGCATGCAAGTAAATGACAAATGAAGGGGCAAAGGTTTAGGAAGAAGGTTGATAGTTGTGACACCAATAGGAGTTCAACAAGAGCTATTGTCCAATGGAGCCCTGCCTATCTGCTTCGGGCTGAGAGGGGCAGTATAGAAACATAGTAAATAAATAAATAAATAATACAGATTTTTTTCTTTTCTGTTCTCCAGTCAAAAAGATGATTATTAGTAAGGATTCCAGAACTTGAGTGCAGGGAGTCCTCCTAGAGCAGTGGTTCTCAACTCGTGGGTCCCCAGATGTTTTGGCCCTCAAGTTTCCCTAAGTGTGGATTGGCTCTTTCCATGACTGGGTAACATAACTGTAACCCAGACATTTGTCATAAATTGCTATCTTGTCACTGATGGTACAAGTCAACAGTGTAACCATGTTTGCTGCAGGAGTTGCCATGTTATTTGGACTTCCAAGTGGTGGTTTTTCTTCTCAGTTTTGCAACTAAGGATCTCATCAGATGGAGGTCCTTAAGCTAGGCGACAGCAGGGGGATTTGCCATGCAGTGTGGCGAATCTGGTGGGCAGCGGGGGGACGAGTACCACTGTCCTACACCCCACATTGCTACTTTTCCTATAGGGGAAAGTTTTGCTGCCCGGCATCTCCTGTTCTTTCCATTGAGAACACAGGAAACCTCTGTGATCTCTGGTAAGTGTCCTAGGATGCTGACAGGATGTTTCCTCTATGGAGTCCCACCAGACGAAACCTTAGGTCATGTGATAGCTCCATCGAGGAAGCATCTTGGAAGCATCCTAGGACACTTCCTAAAGGCCATGTGATGAAGTGGTAAGAGTTCATAGGATTCAAGGCAGATCTACACTGATCCATAATCGGCACCAGATACAATGAACACAGAGACTCAGCTGCTGCGAAGGGAGGAGGGAGTCCCTACCACACAGTGGCACTAAACATAATTTGGTGCCACTGGGTGACCACTCTGTCTCCCCACCACCCGTGGCATAACAGTTTCCAGTCACGACATGGGTCCTCCTACCTGTTCACCATTGTGTCTCATGACCCTGTCTCCCTGTCTGACACTCCAGCTCACTAGAGCAAGACCTGTATTGCATCTGGAGATTGCCATGACATGGAGGGTGGGGGAGAGGTGACAGTAATCCCATGTCCTCAGGCCACCTGAAACATGGAGTAGCAGCAGAGATGGTACTGGCTGATTTTTGTTTTATAACCACTTCAAGTCTTTCCCTAGGCCTAAGTCCAGGGACAGCCCAAATACTGTTGCAACATTCAGGCTTTCCCCCAACTTTAGCTTCAATGGTGGCAAGAGTGTGTTAAGCTGTCATTGCCCCATGTTACTCTGGATCATATGTGGCATTTGATCAACAAAGGGCTGATCCACCTCTACACCGATCTAAGTGGCCAATATAGATCGGACCAATGTTGTGGGAACAGCTTATAAGAGCCATAGTATTGTCTGGCCTAACAACTTGCCATCTATTAGTCTCAGCTTTTTCCATGCACAATAGAGATAAGTCTAATGCATTCTGGAATAAAGGTTATCCTAATTATTATTCAACGGACTAAAAAAAGGACACAATAATGTATTACAAATAATTATAATTTAGAAAATAAAAGTAAAAATTAAAAGGAGGGATAAGATTTCATCCTCATAACCCCTGTTTCTGAGACAGTCTTTGTCTTTATTGATGCTTCGGGACAGGATTTACATTTCTCTGTTCCCACTATCAATTCAGAGATAAAAGAACTGCTTCCAGAAACAAAATGGATTCTTCTTTCACCTTATGCTCTAACAGATAGAATAGCAATTTATAGTCAGAAAGGAAACAATTTGTTTTTGAGACTTTTTCATCTCAGAAACAGGTTATTGTTTTAAGTGAGATTTTGATTAAAACTGGATCCTCTGGAAAACAAACAGCCATCAAAGAAAGGCAGTAAAGCACACCTTCTTATTTTTCTCCAGCCTTCTAAAATTCTATAGAACACTTACATCATCTCATCTTTCTGGATCCTCCTAAATATTTCATTTATAATATTCCATACAGCCATCCTGCCTCTGTAACATCCATGTGTAAATCAACATGCCATTAATACAATGTCTACTGCAGAGCTGATCAAAGTAAAATATTCTCCGAAGAGATTACCCTGAAAAACTTAGAAAATAGTTTCTCCTTTTAGTGTCCACTAATATTTGGTTATATTATAAAATAGAATAGCTCTGTATACATGTATCACTCACAAAAGTTATTCTACAGAAGACTAATTATTTCATTTTCAAAATTTTATGGGAAAAATCTTATGTCATGTGTGTTTTTGTTGTTGGCATTAGCCTGTGATACTTGTAGACATATGGTGACCCCAGAAGTTTAATAAGGTTCCCTTAGAGAGGAATATTCAGAGACAGTTTTAGCAGTTCCATCCTCTTTAAATATAGCATCTGGTATTTGTTGGGAGGCTTCCACTCAAGTACTAACTAGGACTGATCCTACTTAGCTTCCAAGGTCAGACAGATCTGGTGCCTTGAGGTCCACCTCAGTCTCTTGTAGCTAGTACAACAGTTATATCCTCAGCCTCACAATTTTTTCTCTTCTTCAAGCAAATCGTGGTCTTAAATACATGGAGATAATGTATTTGGTAAGGGCTCAAGCTGTAATCCAAAGAACCCCCGAGGCATGTAAAAAATAAGTGAAAGTGCACATGTAAGGTTTTTTGCCCATGCTAACAGCTTCATACTTCTGAAACTCTAACCCACATTTTAATGCAAGATGAAAAAGAAAAAAGAATGGTTTCCTTAGACACGAGCTTTACTGAGCTTTTCATTACTAAAAACACATAGCTATTTGATCCTAGTGAATCTGAAGAAGCTCATGATCTACCAGATCATTCCCATGTGATTTGTGATAGCTGCAATGTCGTCTATGGGGTGTCACAATTTAATTTGAAGTTAAACTGCCCCACTATTGTGCCTGCTTTTTCAATGTATAAATGTTTAAAAAACCCCATCCAAAATATTCAATTATGTATTAGTTCACTAGAACAGTAGTAGACATTCTGCTGCAGAAAAGGATCAGACAATGTAGCATATACCTTTCCTGGATATTTGTGAGATAAATATATATCCCCAGAATCTTTTAATTCCATCCACATAGGAAGAAGTCAAATGACCCTCATTACTTTTCAGAAAGATTTAACTGAAAATGTTCTACCCATGGATGGTTCTGTCTGATTCAGGATGGTCATAAAACTGCCTGTGAGAGTAATGTTTGATGGAAGCAGTAAATCCACAAAAATGATGAATTAGTTGCAATTGTATGATCACTCTCTGCATGGAGTTTCAGATATGCAGAACTAACGTTTATGCAAACTTTATTGTGACTTCAGGTAATCACTTACATACTTTTAACATAATTTTTGTGTAGATGATAATCTTTATTTTTTTGAGGGAGAATAATTATCAAGTGATCATTCAATTTCAGAAATACTAGTGAGAAACAGTTTGTATTAGTAAATCTTCAGCTATATCCTTGCAAATCTGACTTAATAGAGAGTCTGCAAAGCAGTCCATTTTAGCTAACCTCAAAACATTTCCCCAAACAGCTGAGAGTAAATGTGAATTTGTGTTTCAGAGTGAAAAGTGTTGATCAGTGAATCCCCCTTTTGTCTCTCTGTTTGCCATTTCACAGATTTTATCAACCTGAGCCATATAAATAATGCTGTAACAGTTGCATTCTCATGAATCATATCAAAGTTGTGTTGTGTTTAAATGTATATGGGCTAATTATTTTGTATAATGTAAAATATGTATTAAATTTAAATGGGACTACTTTGAGTAAGTTTGTTACAAACATACTTGCATCCAGAAGCATCCAGAAGGTGCTGATAAAAGCCACAGCTATCGGTGCTTTGCAACTTTTCATGTATAAAATAAGGCAGCTGAGAGACTGACCTTGGGTGAGGAATTTTGAGTTGAAGAAGAACCCAGCAAGTTTGTTATGTGAAGAAGACGTCGAAAAGAAGACGGAAAGAAGATTTGTGTTGTTCTTGTGGAACTGAACTGTAAGACTGTTTGTTTTACATGTTGCTAATACTGTCTTATTGTTGTGCCAGAACATATTTTGTTTAAAGAGTTTTATTCTTGAAACAAATGACTCTTGAAATTTTTTTAACTACAGAAAGCCAGCTTACTTGACCAAACAGTACTCAGGTCAATATAGAAACTCCACAACCATTGCCCTCTTTATGATCCAGAAATTCAGATGAGTCCTTATAGATTCATGAGTGCATGAACTTGTTGTTTCTCGGAAGAAAAGTGTTGAACAGAAGTAACTGCAAAGTTGGCCTAATGTTGTTTGCTGAGTGATCAGAATGGTAGAGCAAATAATTCCTTCACCTCAGTAGAAAGGTGTGAAGTACCCTATGAATTATGTTTAAGTCTAGAAATGTTAGTTTAAAAAACTCAGCCCAAAAATCTGGATCGGTTTATTGACAGGCCAATATAAGTATTGTATCTTAACTCTTATCAAAAAAGGAACTATTCACTTGCAACAGAGTTGCAAAAAGCAAGAGCTTAATCCAGATGAAGCCAGACCATAGACTCATAGAATCAAAGAGTTGGAAGAGATGTCGTGGGCCACCCAGTCCAACCCCTGCCAAGAAGCAGGAAAATCACATTCAAAGCACCCTCAAAAGATGGCCATCTAGCCTCTGTTTAAAAGCCCCCAAAGAATAAAATGTAATAATAAAACTTTATTTATAAACCACCCTTTCTCCCCAAGGGGACTCAGGGTGGTTTACACACACAAAAAAGGCAAACATTCAATGCCCAACTCAAATACAAGCATTTTAAAATAAACAGATTAATACAAAAATAAACTTGTGACAAAAGAAAAATTAACACCAAAACAAGGGCCAAATATGAATAATCAAATAAACCTAGTTATAGCAATAACAGAAATTAATCATTTAGACATAAATCCTAGAAGGGACAATTAAAATACATTAAAATGACTATCAAGGTGGTTCTTCTCATGTACCATAGCAGCAACGGAATATAGATAGGTTAACCAGCATTCTGGTGGAACTGAAATGTCCTAACCCTCCTCATATGCCAAAGTGCACAAGTACATTTTCAAGACCTTTTTAAAGGAGAAGAGGGTGGGTGCTGTTTTTATTTCTTTGGGGAGGGAGTTCCAGAGATAGGGAGCAGTCATGGAGAAGGCCCCCTCTCTTGTTCCCAGGTGGGATCGAGGAGGGCCTCCTCTGCTGAACACAATGCATGGGATGATCAGTATAGGGAGATGCAATTGGACAAATAGCCTGGACCCAAGCCGTAGGAGCCTCCACTACACTCTAGGGCAGAGAGTTCTTCTACTGCTGAACAGCTCTCACAGTTAGGAAGTCCAGGTGGAATATTGTTCAGGTGGAATCTCCTTTCCTGAAATCCATCCTAGGAGAACTTAAAAGAAGCAGCAACCCCCTCCATCTCAATTTCAAGCTTGGCTGGTGGGAACGAGAGAGCAGGCCTTCCTTCTCGATGGCTGCCCCTCAACTCTGGAACTCTCTTCTTCCCAGGGAAGCCAAGATGGCCATCTCCCTGCAGCAAGCTAAAACCTTTTTATTCAGACAGGCTTTTAAAGAAGAAGGTTTTAAAGATCAAGTCATGGGGTGCTGTGGTTTTTAACTTTGAATATGTTTTAATGGATTATAACGGTGAATTTTAAAATTCTGTTTATATTTAATTCTGTTTTAATGTTTGCATATATGTGTATATTTTAAATTGCTTGCTAATGCTTTTATGTTAAGCCATTTTGAGTCTCCTTCAGGAGAGATAAAGTAGGGTATAAATAAATATAGTAATAATGATGATGATGATACTTTCTCTATTGTTGTACCACTTCTGGCCTTTTGAAATACCTGCATGGGAAGATAGCAGCTGGGGTGATTGGCCCTCTGAGGTTATGTACGAAGAAGATGCTTTCGCTGCTGGTGCTTTCCCAATTTCGTTAAATGATCTTCGTCTTATCCATGGATCATATAAAAATCCATAAATTTGGCCACAAAACCTGCCTGAGTATATAAGGCATTCCAAACCAAACAAATTATTTTGACACTTGATGGGAAAAAACCTCATTGGGTCTTCCTGCCTTACCTCATAGTAAAACTATTGTCTTGATAAAAATATGCTGGCTTTTCATGATACTCCATCTCCAATAACTGTTCCTAATGTTTGAGCTGATTCAGGGTCCATTTACAAAGAGCAAATGCAATGAGGCATAGACTAATGAAGTCAGGACCTTATCACATTGGGATACAATCTGTTTATATCAGTATGCATCCCATATTTATTTTAGGACTGGATGCATACTGTATTGAGATGGGATGCATACTCTCCTCATTACACCTGATTATTATGATTTGTATGATTTGAAAATACTGTGCTTTGACTCATCACACCATGGAAGGCTGGCTCCTCCCAATCCATTCAAAACACCCCCTACATCACTCTATGACCGTTTTAAAAGTAGAGTTGCTGATGGGATGCTGTGACGACTTGGTCACTGGTTCTGGAGATTATTAATTAAAATAATCCTCCCGGTAGTACTGCCACCAACCTAATTACTAACAATCAGGATTTTAAAGTAAATAAGATGTTTAACTGGTAGTTCTGTTGACCGAGCCACCCAAACACAACCACACTGTGAGGAACTAAAAGATAACGAGATGGAGGCTTTTAAAAGTTAACAATAGAACAGAATTTATTAATTAACAGACGGCTAGCAATGAGGCACAGATCACAACGGTTCTACAGAGAGGCAACAATATCGTATGGTTACTGATGGTAATAATATGCTAGAGCGTGCGGTTACAGATATTAAAATACTAAGCGTGCGGTTACAGATAAATCTTCAAAAATGCTTAGATCTTAACAATACTTTAGTCAGTACTGTGTCTTGACTAAAATATAAGCCTGTCACCCTATTGTCTGAAAATAGGAATGAACAGCTGGTTCCTAACAGGAGCTTCTATACACCAGAAGTCCCTCTGAGTCTTCCCTGCCTGAGTCAGCCTGCTGCTGACTCTCCAGCCACAGAACCCACCTTTCCCTCTTTACACTGAGGAGACAAGGTGTTTAGTCTGACTCTGCAAAGTCAGTCCTAATGGCTCTAACCTAACTATCAGTGTCACCCCACACCCTGGTTGTGTCACTATAGTATCTGACTGGGCAGTTCCTATGGCTGAGGCTTGGAGGATATTGTCACTCCAACCTCAAACCACACCAGCAAGAGCTAAGATCTGTCTCAATCAAAGCTCTGCCCAAGACTGAGAATTTTTCTGCCAAGATCCCTCCTTTAGTCAGCTCTGCTCCACCCCTCTGGCACTCAGCCAATCACAGGGCACTCCTATCTCTGAGCAGGATTGACTCTAAGGCCATGCCCCCTCTCTGGCTATGACCTCCCCCTTCTGGCTGTTAGCTGCAAATCCCTTTGCCAAAATGGATGCCAGCTTTCTTCCAGCAGAAAAGGAAAAACCTCCAAGCAGGTTTTCCACCCACTTAGGACAGGTGAGTCCTTACAGATGCATACAGATTTTCCCATCACAGACAAAAATAGTACTTCAGCAACAGAAAAAGAACATGTAGTATTTCAAAAAACACGATTAGAATTCCGTCTGCAAAAAACCCATTTCTGTGACACTTTGCAGACGGATTCCGATGGAATACTGATGGGATGGGGCAAACGTCATATGATGGAACCTATTTGAAATCATTCTCAAACAGTCTCAGAAATGGAGTATTTCTTAACATGATAAGACCCTCAATGGCCTCTGGTGTACACATGATGTATGGAGTCCATTCATTAAAAAAGTTGTGGGATGCGGTGGAGCTTCCTTGAAGCTCTGGAGCTAACACATATTTTCTGTTAGTGTGAACAGTTGCGCCATTTCCTATTTGGAAGCAGTTGTGCCTGTTCCCATGAAAATCCCACTTTCCCTGGGCTCCAGCAGCCTAGGCTTAATAATGACCAGCTGGCATGAAACTGGTGGTCATCATCACTCGTCACATCCACTGGCGCTAGCTGGAGTGATAGAGTGATTGGAGAAGGCGAGGGAAAAGAGGACGCGATTCCTCCTTTCCCCCTTTTCCTCTCTCACATTGCTCTTAGAAATAGAAACATCACAAAGTTACATTTAACATACAAGCTACAGCCAAAGAAAATAAATTTTGTTTATGTAATCTAACTATCAATCGCTTGAAAGTGATGTATCTAGTTAATATGCAAAACAATCTTGCAGAAGTTGGCAGCATAAGTTTATGCTACGAACTTCTTTATCTCAGTCTCTAAAGTACCACAAGATCCCTTTGCATGCTGATATTCCAGACTAACATGGCTATGTCTTCATAAACTAATTAAATAATTCATATAACTATATCTACACCAGTTGATATTCTATAATATTCCCGACAGTAATGTATAATTTGGTAGCATCTTAAATGAGACTGATTCACTAAATAATATATAACCCTTCACTTTTCAGTACTTTGTACAGTTGCTTCACTGTTTTTACTTTATTATATTTGTGAGTTTTATCATTTATGTCTGCCTAGTGCAAACTAGTGAATTAATTCCTGGATGATTAATCAAAATGTAAAACTCAATTGATTCAATGAGTTTACTCCAATTAGCCTTATTATATATTTCCAACATTACATTGAAAAACAGATATTTATTTATTTTTCATTTTCAATTGAAGGTTATGCAGTTACTAAATTAACAACTATGTCACAATATCAAATTTTAATGCAGTGTAATAGTACAATGATTGCATTTAATCATAATTAGTAGTCATTTTATTTATTTTACAACATAAATCCACTATGGCCTTAATTGGGACATATTATTTTGAACTTATGTATGAAATGGGGTTTTAGTGTACTTTATGATTAATTTGATGTGGGACACCTTGGGTTCTATCTTAAGAGAAAAATGGGATATCACATAAATAAATCGGACATATGAAACAATTAATCCTGATGAAGATCATTTCTACAATAGGTGCTATTCAGTTCTGAATCATTTTTTGTCAATCACTTAAACAGATAGCATTGAAAAATAACCTTGCTCTAAAATCAATGCATGCTGAGTCCTTGTTGTACTGCACTCTATTCATAGGCTCTAGTTCTACGTTCTACTGATAGAACAGTAGGATCCAATGGGTCTGGAAGGGGGCAACCTCCCAAATGATCTTTTCCAGCTGGTCTTTCACAGTGAGGACATACATTTCCAGATGGAAGGCAGTCCTGACAAGTGTTTGCTTGACATACCTTCTTCCTCTTGGCACGTTTCTCCCTTTCACCCTCTATTTATGCCTTTTCAAAATGCACGGCACTGTTGGTAACAGCTGACCTCCCTCTCGAGTGCCAGGGATTCCTAGTTCTCAGTGTTTATGCCACATTTTAAGGTTAGCTTTATGCTCCTATTTAAACCTTTAAAAAATTCTGACATGTGAATATTACAGATGGGTAACAATTCAACAATCATTTCCATGTTTTTATAGTACAATCTCCAAATATTTTAATGCAATCACTCCTTATCCCAAATGTTTTTGCTGGGTAAAAAAAAAATTCAATTTACTAGACTTTGTCAGATGACTTCTTAGATTTGTTTAAATAGATTATTTAAATATATTACAGTTGCTATCAAGAGCTTTCAGATTAAAATATCCTTATTGCAGCTTCTTCATTTATTGTTTAGGGCCAAGGAATACATTGTGTTGGGTCTTTGTGTCATCAATTTTCCAGCCCTCAATGAGTAGCTAGACTAGAGACAGGGCTAAGCTCAGGGATTCCTTTCCCCACATTCCTATGCATGTTTCTTAAAGGGCTGTCTTTGTCTTAACTGCTAGGCACTATCTTCTCCCTGTTTTGATGACATAGTAATGGCAATCTGTGAGGGAACTTCCTTTTAACTTTAATGTGGTCTCCACCATGTTAATTCTGCTTTTCTTCCTCCATGTGAAGACACATTTTGCCTCTCTGTAGGCAAAAGGTAGCTGCATGGAGTTTTTCTTAACCCTTTACCTTCTTTAGAAGAAGAGATTTAGTAAGATAGTTCCTGCCAAGACCTTTCTATCAATAATGTATTTTGTTTTACTTTAATAAACCCATTGAACTCAAAGTTTGACTCTGCAGTCCTCAGGCATCCTAATGATTAGAAGTCTATCCCTGCTCACCACACGTATGGTAAGTTTCCGCTGGTTATGGAGTTTACTCCTGGTACTCTGCTATATTTTGGTGTAATTATCCTAACTGAGGGTTGTTTTTGAGCCTAACAGCTCAGATTCCCCAACACATTGTCACACCTTACAAGATGTACATGATGATACACTCTGAATTTAAATTGTTTAAATAACAAAAAACCAGAAAGTATAATTTACAAATATTATGCACTTGAAAATTCACAGATCTGCACACTGTTCAGTGAAAAATTGTCCTTTGATATAGATAAAGAGCAAAATAATTTTTACTCTTACAACTGAATTGTTAAACGAAGTTTATTTATTTTGGCCAGGTTTTCTTGATATACCTTTTCTTTGAAAGCTGAATCTTTCCACCTAATGGTTGGATAAACCTGCACATCAAAACTAAATGGACAAAAGCTCCTACAGTTACTTTAGAATAAAAAAGTTGCTATATTACAAATGGGTCTTCTGCTCTATTTATTTATTATCTTTGTTAACACATAATCATCAAGAAATGGTGGAGCTAGCTGTAATTGGATTTCTGTAATTCAAAGGTAAATGAGCAAACTACGGTATTTTAAAACATTACAACAGTACATCAAAGACAATATGTGCCATGAGATGTTTTAGGCAGTGAGCCAAGCAGCTGCCTTCATATGGAAAATAACTATTTTTTTAAAAAAAGAAGTGACATCATGTGAACTGGGAAAATTTTTGTTATCATACCTCTTAGAAATAAAAATAAGATTAAAATCTATTTGACAATTAACAAAAATTCTCTAACAGA
The DNA here is from genome assembly GCA_030556195.1 of Anolis apletophallus. Classification (NCBI taxonomy): domain Eukaryota; kingdom Metazoa; phylum Chordata; class Lepidosauria; order Squamata; family Anolidae; genus Anolis; species Anolis apletophallus. The sequence goes on from JARBWK010000004.1 coordinate 80,749,440, forward strand.
GTAGTAAATCAGAAAAAACATAATTAAGTGCAATATTCGAAAAGCAGAAACAATCTCAATGAGATCTCTATGACAGAGAAAATTATTTCTAACCACAAATATTTTGCATACTTACGATGTATGTGATGTCCTGTTTTCTGGATTCTTTGGCTCAACACCACTTTTTCCTTGGAGAAAAGAAAGAAAGGAATATTAGTAAATAATCCATAATTAGTTATGTAAAAAGCTAAAGATTTCAGAATGTATACAAACACACTTTTTAAAGGAGCAGGTAGAGGACTATAGGAATCACACCTGAAATTTGTCAACTGATGAAAAAATCTAAGCCTTGTAGTAATGCTTAATCTATGCTTAAATGTTAATAAATAATATCACCAGTTGTCCACACAATATTAATTTTGTATTCCTTTTGTACCACAAGTCCAGAATCCTTTGCTATGTTTTCTGTGGATTCCGGAAGATTCAACAATATAACATTTGCTCTGCAACAACCATCCTGTAAAAATGGGGTTCAATGCTTTCCCAAATCCTCTACAATTTTAGTGAAATAATGCCTTTTTTAAAAGGATGGAAAATGCCCATGTTCTAGATACATTTCATATCCAACTGACCCCAAAACTAGGAGCAAATTGAATTAGTAATTTTTCAGGAAAGAGCTACTGTACCCATATGCCTTAGACCAGGCGTGGGCAATTGCCGGCCCTCCAGGTGTTTTGGACTTCAACTCCCAGAAATCCTAACAGCTGGTAAACTGGCTAGGATTTCTGGGAGTTGAAGTCCAAAACACCTGGAGGGCCGGCAATTGCCCAGGGCTGCCTTAGACACAGGACTCTGGTTAGATCAGACATGGGCAAAATTCGGTCCTCTAGGTGTTTTGAACTTCAACTACCACAATTCCTAACAGCCTCCGGCCCTTTTCTTTTCCCCCTCAGCCGCTTAAGTGTTAAGTGTTTTGGAGTCCAAAACATGTGGAAGGCCAAAGTTTGCCCATGCCTGGGTTAGATGCTCTCAAATGTCAAATCATCATGACCCTTGCATCCACTACGGATACATTTCATAGATACCTGAAACTCCAGATAATAGTAAACTCTATATTTTGACTTAAGTTGGGCTGGAAGGATACCATAGAATAGGACTGGAGGACCTAGACAGGTTTACAAACACTTATTTTTTAAAAAAATTCCCCCTATCTATCTGCAGTCCCAAACTAGGTCAGTAGTTAGATTGTCATTTAGCCTAGTGGTTCAAATTTTGGGATAGTCTGCAAACTTCAATCAATGTTGGATTGAATTTTAAAGTATATTATTTTTACATTTCTGATTTGTCTGTTTTACATATATCTGTATTTTCCGTGCTTAACAAATAAAATAATATTCCAGACTACTGTAATACTGAAAAATTATTAATATCTAGGCACTTGCATAACATTACTGTTTTGAAATAATTAATGTTCTCAGAGCAAGGGGCCAAGGAGTTCCCCCAATGCATATCTATCGGAGCCATTTCTGAACGTTATCTTCTCTCCTGAGAGAATGAAGTCTTACAAGGAGCTAGTAGTAGTGAGAGGAAATTACTAAAGGGGTATTTGTACTCTTCCGGGCTGGAGCCAAGATGCTGTTTTCTGATTTGTAACACAGTAAACTGGTGTAAATTTTAAAGTAACTCTCCAAGGTGCTGAACTTCACCCAGTATATTCACCTCCTTGGATAGCTCATTTTAAGCTCAGTCTAAAATTGACCTTCTAATATCAGGGCCAGTAGCTGTAACTGTGTCAACCTCTAATCATATTTCCACATATTTTGGAGTGAACCCTACTAAAGTCAACTGGGGCTTATTTCTGAAGAAATATTTGCAGGGCTGTACTGCTAAATCTATAAATACTTAGTTATAATGTCTCCACTGAGAGGTGAGGCTTGTCTGAGGAAAAGCTACAGGATAGACACAGATCCTGAAATGCCTGTGAGAACTAATATATAAAGTATCTAAATTCAGATTAGAAATATCTAATTGCAGAACAAAAAGAAAAGATTGCCTGGACATGTATTTCATAAATATATTTATCAAATATCTGGATTAATTTTAACCCTCAACCAGTAACATCAAATACAAAGTCAATGTTTTCATTGGTTTTCTGTGTAATCTAATTTTTGTTATTTGGAATATTCTCTTGGTTATCTCTCCCTTAAAGGAGGAACACTTATTGCTAGGAGACCTATTAAATTAATAATTGCAGAGTGCACAAAAAACACTAAGGTAGTCTACAGATAAAAGTGTAATTATACTTTAAGAACTGAAGAAAGAATTGAATGAAATGTAAGTGTAAAGATTTTTTTATTTCTTATGAAATGCCCAGCCATCTAGATTACTGAGGTTTTGGAATAAATATCTTGTGCCTACTGCTACAATCTGTCCCAGCCTTGAAGAAGTTTCTAATTTTAATGTAAATGTAAAAATAAGGTCTGGGAAATAAATTGATAATTAATTTGAGAGGAGAGCTAACAAGAGTTGCACTCCAATTTCCATTCTGGATTATAGAATCATTCCTGTAGCTAAATTGGGGGCAGGAGTTTGTTGGTGATGAACCCCTGAATTCCTGTACCAGGGCCCACTTACACTACATAATAATGGAATTATATTTCAGTTTAATTGCCATGGTAATATCCCATGGACTCCTGAGAGTGTCAGTTTATACAGGGACATTTAAAATTTTCAACCAGAGTTTGCTCCTCATGCCTCATACAGCTTCAAGTCGTAGAGTTTGGGAGATGTACTGCAGCCAGTTTTCAGGTAGAGGCAAAAGGCTGTAGAACAGGCATGGGCAAACTTTGGCCCTCCAGCTCTTTTGGACTCCAACTCCCATAATTCCTAATAGCCTCAGGCCCCTTGCTTTTCCCCTGAGGCCCCTTGTTCTACTACTACCCTAAGGTAAGTTTTGCCCAAATATTTGCTGTTCCTCCAACTGCTTGTACAGAAGTTCCCTGACCTTTGGAGCCTAAGGTATATCCCAAATAGTTTATTAATCAGCATTGTGAAATATTAATGGATTTGGAACAACCAATTAATAAACAAACCATTTGTTTTAGATTATTTCATTGTTTTATTGTTTTAGAAAAGGACGTGCAAAACACATTAAAAACTCTAGCTCAATTACTTAACAGCAGGATACAAGGAGGATAATTAATCATAAGTATAGGATGTAAACCTCTATTTCTGAACTCATATTTTAAATACAACAATAGCTGTGTAATCCCCCCACCTATTTATCTTTTTAAAAAAACCATAAAATCAATGTTTATATCAGATACTGTTGCAAAGCGAAAGTTAGACTTACTTTGATTGTTGTGCCCTGTAGAAACATGCTGTGAGTCCTAAAAGAGCAAAAACATGAAACAGTTACACTAGCAGTTCAATTAAAACCATGAAGCAGTACAGTGACTGTTAAACCTAATAGGAATAGCAAACAGCTTCATTATGAATCTAGTGATCATTTATTTTCATGGGTAAAACCCATGGAGGTTCCTAGTCTGATGAGCATAAGAAAAAAATTGATTTTGCAGTGTGCATGTCTTTCCTTTCAGGGGGAGAATGCGCCCGGGGACGACGGACGACGACGACGATGACAAAACTTGCCTAAGAAAATCCTACAAAATGCATTGGCTTGCCATACATCAACATATAACTTGGAGGCACATACAAATGCAAATAACTTGAGTTCGCATGTCTCTATGAATATGTCCATTTCTAGAAATGGGATAAAGTTGATCCTGCCTTCAACGTATGTACATTTACAACACTTCAAGTACATTTAAGTGAATAAATACTGCATACAAAATTATGTGCTCTTCAGAAAAACATTTTGTCTATATGGAACATGCATTCAATCATTCATCCATTATTCAATGGGAAAATGCGTAACTTATAAACTGTATACAGGCAGTCCGCAAGTTATAAACAAGATAGATTCTGTATGGGTTTTTTTTTTTGCAGTCTCTGCCCCCATTCAGAAATTTTTCACCTTACTTTCCTATGATAATTGTGTTTTGAAACTTTTGGCTTGCTGTAGAAAAAAGGGTTGGTGATAAAGCTTCAGTGGAGACACCTTTCCCCCATAATGACTCTTTCAGGAGTGAATTTCCCTTCCTAGGGGTAGATTTCTCTCACTTCCTGTTGTCTCACCCCATTCTTAACTACAAATTGTTTGTAAGCCAGATGTTTGTAACTCAGGGACTGACTGTATATTTGAGGGGCAAATATACAAAAAAATACACATGAAATAAGTAGGAGAAGACTCACACAGACCCATATAGAACTAAAATGAGAATGCAAGCTGGATTCTGAGGTAAGGAAATATACATGATTATACAGATGATCTTCACAGTGTCAGACACTGAGGTAGTGGACTGGAGGTCATTGACTCCCACTGATTGATTATTTAGGGACATTTACTGAGAGTAGTCTCATTGGTAGGCTCATTGAATGAGGTTTGTGAGGTTAGTCACCATTCTATAGAACAGTGATTCTCAAAGTGTGCTCCATGGAGTCCATGGGGCTCCACAGAGCATAATGAGGGGATCTGCACTTCCCTTTCTCCTCCCTCCCCGTCCTCCCTTTTCCTCCTCTTGCTTGCTCCTCCCGTTCTCTCTTGATACCAAAAGCATTTTTCCATGCTTCCCTCATCTCCAAGAGCTTTTTCCCTCACCTCCCTCATCCCAAAAACCTTTCACTTATTAATTTATTTACATCATTTAAATTCCGCCCTTCTCACCCTGCAGGGGACTCAGGGCGGATCACAATGCACATATACAGGGAAACATTCAATGCCATTTGACATACAACATATAAGACAGACACAGAGGCAATTTAACATTCCAGCTTTTCTGGCCACCAGGGGGGACTGCCATATTCCTTCCCTCCTTTTGTGTGTATTTCCTGGATATTTTATGGCCTCATAAATCAGTTAAATTAAACCTCCCCACTCAAGTGGTACCAAAATTTCCTACTTGGTAGACGCAACTGTCTTTTGGGTTCACCTCCCAAAGGCTGGGAAGCCATCTGTTGGGGTGCTTTGATTGTGTCTTTCCTACATGGCAGAAGAGAGTTGAAGTAGATGGCCTCTTGGGTTTCTTCTTCTACTACTACTACTACTACTACTACTACTACTACTGCAACCACCACTATTACAAAGGCTGGGTGGCCATCTGTTGGGGGTGCTTTGATGCTGCTTTTCTTGCATGGCAGAAGTGGCTTGGACTAGATGGCCCCTGGGGTTATTCCTATTATTATTATTATTATTACTATTATTACAGAGGTAGGGTGGCCATCTGTTGCTTTGATTATGCTTTTCCTGTATGGCAGAAGGGGGTTGGGCTGGATTACCCCTGATGTCTTCTACTGAAATACTGTTGCATTTATGTTGCTCAAAAGGTTTGTCTATGCCTGATATATATACATAATATATAATAAAATATATAAACATTTATTGGGGCTCCACAATAAACTTTTGCTTCAAAAGGCTCCATGGCTGTAAAAGAGCCCCTGCTATAGAGGATTGTGACACTCAGCATTAGTCTTGATGTCAACAATGTTAACTGGGCACTGCTACACAGTTTAGATAATAACACCACAAGCTACTGTTGTGTAGTGCTTTGAACATTGGATTACAATTATGGAGTCCATTGTTGGATTCCCCACTCAGCCTAGAAACCCACTGGGCGATCCTAGGTGTGTCACATGCTCTCAGATGCAGACAATCTCGTGATATATTCTCCTTAGAGCAGCCATAAATCAGAAATGACTTGAAGGCACATAACAACAGCAACAATAAACTCTAACGTTTTTATGCCTCTGTTTATTCCTTATGATGAGAGGTTCCACTTTACCTCTGTCAGTGCTCAGCATCAAATATCTTCAAAGTGCATTACTACAACAGTACACTATTAAATATTATAGTTTATGTAATACGTTAGCAATTAATTATTCTAAATAGTTCAATGTATCACCTATCATTTACTTCCTCATAAATTTAGCAGTATAATTATACTCTAATCTAATTTTAAATATTAAGATAACAGCAAAATATGACATTACTATAATTAATGGTAATTTTTTATTAAAAAATCGGTTCATATTCAATCCTGCTCTTTTAAATAAGCAACATTCAGACCAATACAAGTTCTGTTAATCTACAGGGCTCACTAAAGATAATGATTGTCATTCAGTAGGACACTTATGAATTTCATACCTGTTCTGTATCCAGTAAGACTGCAAAGTCTTATAGTAAGACTATGCAAATGCGAACCATCCAAGTACACCTTAAGAGCCAGCAGCCAGATCAGCTGAAGTAAGTCTGTTTATTTTCCTATTAAGGCACAAGGACAATGACATTTACAACTCTCCCACTAACAACTGAGGTTGTGACAATCTGATTCTTGTTGCAAGTTCTAGTGGCAGCTTCTTTCACTGGCAGGATCAGGGAAAAACACCATCCTTCTTGAACAACAAGCTGCTGGCTGTTAAGGTGGGCTGGAAGAAGGAAGTTTGGGGCAAAGAGACATTAATTCATTACATATATGTAAGAAATAGCTGATGTGGAATATCAATGAATAATCTTATATAAATAAAAATATAATGTTCGTTTGTGGGATTAATATAACTAAAAAACCACTGGATGAATTGACACCAAATTTAGACAGAATACACCTAACAACCCAATGTATGTCCTTCACTCAAAAAAAAAAACAATGTAAAAAAAGGAGAAAGGACTTCTAAATCCAAAATTCCTACAGGGAAAAACAGTGCATGCCTACAAAGACACCCATGGCCACGGCCCCTCCTCCACGTGGGGAAATAGCCAGCAGTTAAAGCATCGGGAGCCAGGCACGCGTGCACGGCCACACACCATGGGAGTGGAGGTGGAGGCTTGCTGCATGGAGCTCCTTCTCTTTCTCTGCTATGTCAGGGTGGTCTCCTCCTCCTCCGCTTCCCCATCCCTCTCCCTCCTCCCCATGCAGGCCTCCCCCCCCCCACTGGATACCATATATGCCTATGGATGTTGGAGTGGTTGTCCTGGGAGCAGAAGCACACAGCAGTGGTGAGAGGGTGGCCTCTGTCTCCTCCCCCGCACTGGCTGCCAGAGTTGGCAAGGTGGGAGTGGATGGTCACTGCAGCGGACTTTTCTTTCCCTGCTATGGCAGGAGGGTGGCCTCCTCCACTTCCCCGTGCCTCTTTCTCTTCCCCGCACCGGCTTCTTCCTTTCTCCAAGCCCTTTTCTCCTCCCCTCCCCTCCCCAACCTCATTCTCCTCCCTCCATTAAATCTACAGTATAGATGCACCCAAAGTCACCCCTTTAAATTGTGAAATCCAGATTATCTACTTAGAACTGGATTATATGGCGGTGTAGACTCATATATATATGACTATGGATGTTGGTTGACTGATTGCATACAATGGTTTATATATTACTGTTTTATATATTGCTATATAATAAATATGTATTTCATAATATATAACTATTATATATATATATATAATAAAACATATTTTATGTATTGTAAGATATAATTACAATATTTTATATATTACTGTTATATAGATTACTATATTGATTACTTTGTTTTTACTGTGTTTTATGGGTTTTTACGTATATGAATGTGAGTTGCCCTGAGCCCACGGGAAAGGCCGACTAATAAATTGAAGTAATAAATAAATAATAAATAAATATAATATGTTACTATTATATATTACTATATAATACAAATTAAATAGACTCATAGAATAGAGTTGGAAGGGACAGTCGAGAAGTAACGAGAGAAGGAGGGAAAGAGGGAAGGAATGAAGGAGGGAAAGGGGGAAGGAAGGAAGGAGAGAAGGAGGGAGGGAAAGAAGGAAGGAGCGAAGGAAGGAAAGAAAAAAAGACAGAGAGAAGGAAGAAGAGAAAGAAATAAAAAGTGAAAGGAAAGAGAGAGGGAAGGAAGGAGAGAAGGAATGAAAGAAAGAAAGAAAGAAAGAGGGAGGGAAGGAAGGAAGGAAGGAAGGAAGGAAAGAGAGAAGGAAGAATGTAACCAAAGAGCAAAGTAAGGGAGGAAAGAAAGGAGATTCCATCTGAACATTAGGAAGAACTTCCTGACTGTGAGAGCTGTTCAGCAGTGGAACTCTCTGCCTCGGAGTGTGGTGGAGGCCCCTTCTTTGGAGGCTTTTAAACAGAGGCTGGATGGCCATCTGTTGGGGGTGCTTTAAATGCAATTTTCCTGCTTCTTGGCAGGGGGTTGGACTAGATGGCCAATGGGGTCTCTTCCAACTCTAGGATTCTATGATTTTCTATGATAGCATGATTCTAGGTAGAGACGGAAGAAAGAAGAGAAATGAGAAGGGAAAGAAAAAGAGGGAAGGAAGGAAAGAGGGAGGGAAGGAAGGAAGGAGAGAAAGAGGGAGGGAAGGTTGGCCACAGCAACACGTGGTGGGTACAGCTAGTAATAACAATAATAATTAAGGCCAGGATTGAAAAATCAGCTGATGACCCAAAATGTAGACTGTGCAAGCAAGCTGATAAAAACCACTGATCATATCCTCAGCTGCTGCAAGAAAATCGCACAGACGGACTGCAAATAGAGGCACAACTATGTGGCCCAAATGATTCATTGGAACTTATGTCACGAGTACCACCTGCCAATAGTAAAGAGCTGGTGGGATCATAGACTTGCAAATGGACATGCAAAATTACTGTGGAACTTTCGAATTCAGACTGACAAAGTTTTGGAACACAATACACCAGAGCTCATGATTGTGGAAAAGAAAAAAAGTTTGGATTGTTGATGTTGATCATACCTGGCAACAATTGAATTGATGAAAAACAACAGGAAAAATTCAACCGTTATCAGGACCCCAAAATCGAACTGCAAAGGCTCTGCCATAAACCAGTACGGGTGATCCCAGTGGTAACTGGGACACTGGGTGCCGCGCCAAAAGATCTCAGTCAGCATTTGAAAACAATAAACATTGCAAAAAGCCACCTAACTTGGATCTACGTGCACCATTTGAAAATACATTACACAGTCCTAAATGCTTGGGAAATGTTCGACTTGTGATTTTGTGATACGAAATCCAGCATATATATCTCATTTGTTGTGTCATACTGTGTCTTTGTGTCAGAATAATAATAATAATAATGGTGACCTGTGTTGTTGAATATTATCTTCACTCATTTAGTAGTTTGTGGTACAATACCCATCTACCTGCATAATAAAAACACACGTACACATTGCCAAGGCCTACAATCAGTTGTTCTTGCACACTGTTGCTAGTGTAACAGACCTTTATTCCCCTTCCCTTCCCCATATAGTAGTTCTGCCATGCCCCCACTGGTTCTATTCATGGCAACAGCACCATCAAGGCCCTTATTCTGTAGGATTCTGAGCAATAAGTTCAAGTACAAACAAGATTTAGAGCACAATATGCTCATTTATTAATAAGCTTATAATTAGGATTACACATTTTTAACTATTGCTTCCATTTTATTTTTAGAAGATCTTTCAAGGCGAAGCCTCCTCAAGAGAGTTTACAAGACAAAATTTTAAAACAGTGAACCATAAGTCCAATTAATTGAAAAAAAGTATAATGGTACTTTTGACTGCTTTTGTTTTTAATCACTGTTTCCTTTTATTGTTGTTCCATTTACATATTGCTGCTTTTCAATTAATCGTGTTTTACTGCTTTTACAAGCCACCCTGATTTACGTGAAGAAGGGCAGAGTATAAATAATTTAAATAAATCAATATTGGCTCGCAATCTAAAATCTTACATTTTTTCTTCAGTTCTTTCCTAACAGGGCATTTTCAGCAACATCCTAATTCTGAGCATCTCCTTTGCTCATATATTTCCAAGTTCCAGTCTGTTTTTGCTTCAGACAAGAAGGAATGTGAGGGTTGTCTTTGTATTGTGTTTCCTCCAGATTTCATACCTTAAAGCAAGTTAATTGATCACCATACGTCTTGAAGAATATGATGCACTTATTCTTTTGATTTTGTATGTATTGACAAAGGCTCAATCTCTGAGGATGCCTGCCATAGATGCAGGTGAAATGTCAGGAGACAATGCTTCTAGAACATGACCATACAGCCCGAAAAACCTACAACAACCCAATGATTTTGTATGTATTTGCATTTTCTGCTGCGTTTCTTGTTCAAAGAAAAATATTATGATGTGGACAAAAACACACATTTTAGGATAGGTTAAAGAAAAATACCAAGATTTGGCCAATATGTATTATAGTATGAAATATATTGCAACCCCCAGATCTGCATGACCAGTATGTGTGGTTTCATTTACTTGCATCTGACAAACTAATCCTCTCTAATCACTTTCTAGGTCCTTCTAGTGATAATATGTTATGCTTCTGTCAAAGGACCTAGCAAAGACCAGAGAAGTGTCCTAGCTCCTTCAGAAGTCATTTCGGCAATAGGGTTTGCGGTTCTGCATTTCTATGTGAAGTCCTGGAACTTGTCCCCTGTGAATATAGCAATCATACTATGTGTTTACCAATAACTAAGATTGCACCTACACCGTAGAATTAACACACTTTGATACCACTTAAACTGCCATGACTAAATGGTATGGAATCCTGGGAGTTGTAATTTGGTGAGGTACTAGCACTCTTTGCTAGAGGAGGCTAAAGACTTTGTAAAAGAATTGAATAATTAAAGTTGAAGTAGTGTCAAACTGCATTAATTCTGTTGTGCAGGGAGAGAGGAAGAGGAAAGGAAAATCCTATAAATGTATTTAAAAATGCAAGCTTTGTGAGAATGAGGTTTACGTTTTCATGCTGTTGTTTTTAAATTCACAGAATGAATCAGAAATGGGATGAAACTGAGTTAGGAAGACAGAGCAGAAACAGACTGATCCAGTTGTCTTTAGTTAAATATCTGCTTCTTTTTGTACCTTAGAAATTGTCATTTCTTTTTTTAAATTAATAATTTTAATACATTTTCTTAAGTACATTGATTCTCTTAAGTTGCATACATACATCAATACATTCCATACTTTTGTATTTCACACTTAATTTGTTACATCAACTATATATGCATATATATCTTATCATATTCACCTCTGTGTGTGTGTGTCCCCCTTCGAGCCACTTCAATTAGCAATCTCCTTCCAAAATCTCATTTTTTCTTGTGGAGGTAACTTCCTATCTACTTCTTTTAAACCATTCTCGATAAATTTAACCCAGACTTCATCAAAGTCATTTACCTTCCGTACCCCCTTTCTAACTTTTAACCTACATGTCAATTGATCATTTATTGCTAATTTCCATAGTTCTTTATACCATTTTTCAATTTGTATATTTATCTTGTCTTTCCAGTTCCTTGCTATCAACAACCTTGCTGCAGTTAACATATTATTTATTGCATCCTTCTCTGTTTTCCCTAAATTCTTTACATTATAAAATGACAACAATGCAATACTTGCACTTTTTTCCATCTTCATATCCATAATTACTTCTATTTCTCTAAATACCTTCTCCCTGAATTCATTTACATATTTACATCCCCACCACATATGTATATATGTACCCACCTCTTGGCAACCTCTCCAACAGTTTTTTATAACATTTTTATTAATATTTGCTATTTTTACTGGTGTTATGTACCATTTCCATATCAATTTATAAAAGTTTTCTTTAACCTTTATCGATACATTCCTTAAATGTCTTTGATTCCATAACTGTATCCAATCCACTTCCCTTATCTTAATCCCTAAATCTTCCTCCCATGTTTCTCTTAATATTTATTTTTCCTTCCTTAATCTCTATTATTATCTTATATATTTTACTAGTTATTCCTTTCATCTTATGGTATTCTCCTGTGGCTCCTTCCTTTTGAATCATTTGTTCAAATTGTGTAGGTTTGTCTCCTTCCCCATTTTTTCTTATCCAGTTCTTAAACCATTGCTCTAACTGTAAGCAATGGAACCATGAGAGTTTCAATATCTCTAAACTCTTTTTGTATATTTTCTTTTTTCATATCTGCATTTATCCAATCTCCAATTTTATCTATATTCTTTTCTTTTAGTTTCTTGTCCAACGCATTTTTTTAAAAAAATTAAGAAATTTCTTATCCATTATTAGTGGTGTCAATGTTGAACTTTCTGGCATTAATATTTTCCTGTATCTATTCCAAATTTCGAATACATTTCTTAACATTTGGGTTTTTTACTTTTTAATTTCTTTCCTTTTAAAATCCTTAAAAATATATTCCGAATTTTTCCTTCTGCTTCTTCCAAACCTTCCTCCAACCATTCCAAATCCTCCTTATTTGTCATCCCTTCTACAACTAGTCTCATCCTGTTTGCTTCATAATATTTTTTGATGCTGGGAAGTGCTAGACCTCCTTCCTTCTGTGGTTTATACTAAAATTGTTTACTTAACTTAGTCCTCTTATTACCGTTACAGAAATTGTCATTTCTGAATGGAAGAGCTGTAGGCCAGGTCTCATTTTCACACTTTGTGTATGTGTGTATATGCATACATATGCCATAACAAAAAAACCTCACATGGTCACAAGGGATTGTTCATTGTTTTCCAGGTCCTCTACAAAGAGGCAAACTGTCCATTTTTGAAGTATCCCATTCTGTGTTCCCAAGGGATGCTGCCTCAGCCCTCCGTCTACAGAAGTGGTTCCCAACCTCTGAGCCTCCAGCTGTTTTGGACTTCAGCTCCCACAGTAATTTAATGAATCCACCCTCCATGTACTGTATTTACAAAGAAAGGAGAGTGGAGGAGAAAAGCAAAACAAATTAAATTGTGCTTTATTTCTGTGTTGTATAATATTGTATTTCTGTGTTGTATAATATCGCAATTTATTGTGAAAATTTAATAAAATATATTTAAAATGTAATTTAATGAATGAAATCACTTTATTAATACGACTAGTTGCTTTTTAAATTTAAATACACTTTTAAAATTTAAAATTGTTTTATAGACACTTTTGAATTTCAGCAATTTTCCAATTTCAGTATTTTTTCAATTTTGATGGCTATCTCTTATCAAACTTGTAGGAGACCCCCGTGGTGCAATGGGTTAAACCATTATGCTGGCAGGACTGAAGACCGACAGGTTGCAGGTTTGGTCCGGGGAGAGCGCGGATGTGTTCCCTCTGTCAGCATTGGCTCCCTATGCGGAGACATGAGGGAAACCTCCCACAAGGATGGTAAAACATCAAAACATCCAGGTATCCCTTGGGCAACATCTTGCAGTTTCTCAAGTTGCTCCTTACATGGAAAAAAATCAAGCCTATAGGGAAAACAACCCATAAAAAGCCAAATAGGCAACACAATGAGTAATGTAATAAATTATCATGCAAACATGCAGTAAGGACAAATAATTAATTTTTAAACAAGAGGGATGTGAAAAGCTGAAGCTCTGCATAAACATTAGTCAAACATAAGGTAAATTCAAATGCAGTCTTCTGTGTTTTGGCTCAGTGCACAATGGACCAACAGACACATATACACTTAGCCAAAGAGGTATGCAATTACGTTATTCTGGGAACTGTTGTGATGTTTTCTTATGAAACATCTTCATCATTTTGGCAAAACATTGTGCAAAGTCTTCCAAGCATGTCAGCTCAAATTTGCCTTGAATAATTCAAAGCAATTATGAGACTTTTAAAGAATAGAAACATGGTAAAGACTGTAATATTTTATTTGCATATGTCTGAGAATGCATTATTGTATATTATTTATGGTCTCGTGATCTTTAGATGCATCCTTCAACACCTCAAAATGCCATTTCAGTAAAGTATAAACAATGACAACTTTCATTTTCAAAGACAGTTTTAGTGTTTCCCCAGAATACTTCAGACAAAACAAACTACAACAATAAAGCTAATTACCATAAATATGGGTGGTTTTAACAGTCAGTAAGGAGTAACAGCTTCCTAAATGACTTATATATCCAAAATCATGAGCTATTTAAAGTAAACTAGTCATTAATAGTTGGCGGAGTTACAGAATAAGTGACATACATGAACGTCTGTCTCCCCTTCCCACAAAACAGAATACATTTTCATTTGTTCAAAATTATAACCTTATCAGAAGATTCGAGGAAGCAACAACAATTCTCTATCCAATTTATTGACACAGTTACTCACATTTAGTGTTATTTATTTTCCCTCACATATAATATTAAGGCTGAGATATGGTGACATGCTTTAAGCCACCTGGGGAATCTACAGTAGAGGGGGCATTTGAACTACATTTGATATTTAACCAAATTTTTTGGAAGTACCTGCAACAAGAAGTCCTTCAGGGATGCACTAAGCCATTATTGGTTCTTTCACTTCAAATTACAAGTTGCCTTTGGTAGCAAGTCCTTCAACTGCTTAAATTATATTTCATGCAATTATCATCTACTAACATGGATGACAGAAAAATGTCTCATGCGTAGTCCTGTACTGTATTTATTTATTGAAAAGCCTATGATACTGAATTTATTGGGACTTACTCTAAGGAAAATGTTTGCCATTTTGCTCTTAATGGTGTTGTAACTCATGCTTAGAATAAACTTTTGATAAGACAATTGAGCATTGCTCTGGAGAGCAGGGTTCAAACCCCCATTCATCCATGGAAACCAACTGGGTGACCTCAAGCTCTCATGGTCATACTCTCATGGTCCAAGAAGAAGATAAAGGAAAATTTCCCCTGAAACCCCCACAACAAAAGGTTAGTTTTCAGGTCACTGCAAGTCAGAAACAACCTGAGGGTGCACAGCAACAATCGTTACATCTTCAGCAAAATCCTGGAGAAGGACAATTTGTGTTATATTGTTGAATGTTTATCTTGATGTAATTGTCTGTATGGTTTATTGCTGGCAATTGAACATTTTCCTTACATGTTGGAAATTACCCTGAGTCCCTTTGAGGAGATAGTGCAGTATACAAATAAAGTTGTTATTTTACTGACACAAAGACACAGTATGACACAGCAAATGATATATATATGCTGGATTTCGTATAACAAAATCACAAGTTGAACATTTCCCAAGCTTTTAGGACTGTGTGATGTATTTTCAAATGATGTGCGCAGATCCAAGTAAGGTGGCCTTTTGCAGTTGACACATCGTGATTATGTCAATGTGTATTGTTTTCAAATGCTGGCTGAGATCTTTTGGCATGACATCCAGTGTGCCGATGACCACTGGGACCAGCTGTACTGGTCTTTGCAGTTTGATTTTGGGGTCCTGATAACGGGTGAGTTTTTCCTGTTGTTTTTCATCAATTTGACTGTCACCTGGTATGGCAACATCAATCATCATCATCCTGGCTGGGGTTTATGGGAGCTGTAGTTCTAAAAACAACTTTTAAAGCCAATTCTGGTCTTTTTCTTTGGTCGCTATTTCATCTGGTTTTCACCATGTGTGGAGACTCTGAAATGCCTTTCAGATCATGTTTTGATCTTGTCCTAGCTTTGGAAATGTAATGCAACCAAAAGCTGACTCATGTACATTGAATGTTTATAACCGTAAATTTCTGAAATTGAAACTCTGAAATTGGGGAGCTATGTGTATCAAATCACTTATGGGTCTAGTATCTTCGTTTTTGAAAAATACTTGTTGAAATTATATCACCTTTGGGATTCATGGCAGCTTACAATAATTGAAAAAATGCCACTAACATATTAATTCACAATAAATAAATATCACTATTCTTAAAAAAAAAGTCCAAAGACAATAAAAACACTAAGGCATATTTAAAATGATTAACATTTTTTTAAAAATAGCACACAACTGATATACATGCTACAGCTCAATATTAAAATTCAAAATCCTACATAAATAAAAACTACTTTGTCTATGAGTGGAAACATAGAAGGTAGGACCCATAGAGACCTTCCACGGAATAGACACATAACCTGGGAGATGCCATGGGAAAATATCTCTCCTAAAGCTTCACCAGCCACATCTGCGAAGGTGGTGGCACAAGTCGAATCTCTATTCCTTGATCTGCCTGGGGACTGACTAGCAGAACTTCCTTCTTGTCCAGATTAAATGTTAATTTATTTACTCTCATCCATTGCATTGCTGACAGAAGACACTGGTTTAGTACAAAGGCAGTTTCCTTGGAATTGAATGGAAAGGAGAGATACAGCTGTATGTTCACAGTAGCTCAGTCTTCCAGTTTTACCAGTTTTTAGCTATGATTCTCAACTTATTAACAGGGTGAGATAAGGATTTATAAATTTATGAAATAAATGCACAATCCTGACCATATTTTTCATCTCGTCGTGTGGGTTCACAATTTTAAATAAGGCATTCCATTTTACTACATTGTATATTTTGGTATCTCAGGGGAAGTCTGAAACCAAACCCCAGAAGATACTGGGGGCCCACTGCACACTTCACTTCATGTTCGTTCCTCTTTCCCCCATCTTTTTCTTTGTTTGTTGTCTCCAAACAGATCAATTCTATCTATTGCTTCTTCACCTGCCACATAAACAACAAGTGCTGACTAGAGTTTTCTTTATCTTCCTTATCTGTTCCACTTATGATACAGCACAATATCAATTCCTCTTCCTGTCTTCTCCAGTTTTCTATTGCATTACCTAAAAATGTCTGTAACCTCTGCCTGTGTTTTCCCCAGAACTATTTTGATTCCTAACAAGAAGGATCATCGTGCTTGTAGTATTTATCATGTTCAAATTGAAATTTAAAGTTGAAAAACAAACAAGAAAGGACCCACATCACGTTATTACAGGGTATCTTCATTCTGAATCAAGATATGGGAATGTTGCCTTATCATAAATATTTCTATAGCCACATAAAATGCATCCAGTAAGGAGGTGAAAGGATTTTTTTAGGTTGACATATCAATATACACATTGACAAAGTTTATGCTGTCTTTCAGATGAGTTTAAAGAATGGAAGTATGTGCTTTTGAAAAATATACCAATGCACATCCAGGCAATGAAAAAATCACAAAAATACACAAATACAAATTCCTTAATACTGAAATAGATTGGAACAAATATGATAGGGGAAAACTGAAAAACATGGGAGCAGGAACAGCAGGTCTTCACATTCTTAGCATCCAAAAACTAATTACAAAATTCGAATACAATAATACACAAAATATGTTTGTGTATAACCCCTCCCCCCAACTATTCATGTAGTTAAATATAGGATGTCATATACGAGCAGTCCCCAAGCCACAAACATCCGCATTACAAACGGCTCACAGTTCAGAACGGGGCCGAGAACAGGAAGGGGGAGATATCTATTCCTTTTAAAATACATTTGAATTTTGAAAACTAAATAGTATGTCCCATTCCACTTTCCTGTATATTATATTGGAATCCATTTAATAACCAGAAATCAAAACTCCGTTCATATCAGTGTTTCCTCCATATAAGGTAGGTAAAGGCTTTCCCTTGACATTAAGGCCAGTCGTGTCCAACTCTGGGAGTTGGTTCTCATCTCCATTTCTAAGTCGAAGAGCCAGCACTGTCCGTAGAAACCTCCAAGGTCATGTGGCCAGCATGACTGCATGGAGTGCCATTACCTTCCCGCTGGAGCGGTACCTATTGATCTACTCACATTTGCATGTTTTCGAACTGTTAGGTTGGCAGAAGCTGGGGCTAATAGCGAGAGCTCACGATACTCCTCAGATTCGAACCTGGGACCATTCAGTCAGCAAGTTCAGCAGCTCAGCACTTTAAACCACTGCGCCACCAGGGGCTCCTTTCCTCCAAATAATAAATCTGGAAATTTTATGCTAAGGAATTGCAGTGGGATCAATGACCTTGATCTAAAATGTTGAATAGGCAAGTTTTCTTAATCATTCCTACTTAATTATTCTCCTTCATTATTATTCTCATTCAACAAATCAGCTTTTGCTATACACAATTATAGCACTTTAAGTCCACTTTAAAAGCCACAGTTTTATCCTATGGGTTTGTAGTTTCATGAAGTTCTTAGAGATCTAGAGCCACATCAAACTAGAAATCCCAGGTTTCCACAGGTTGGTGGTGGTAGTTAATGTAAAACCATAGAGATATAACCTTTATTGCTGCATAGCACATACAGATCGAATAAAATGAAGATTTACAGAGAGTTATTTAGCTTTGATTTCTACAATGATATCAAATAAGCTTGGCTACAGTCAGGACAGCTTGGTGAATTTTAATTGCCTATTTAAAGCAGTGCAAATTTTAAGATGTCAGTCCAGTAATTAACTGAAGTACAGGTTAAGAGTAGTTCACTAAGCCTGGGGCTAACTTCATCAATATTATATTTTAAAATACAAACGAGGAAAAAAGATATTACTTGTAATTCCAGATATGTTATTAAATTGCGACATCAATGAAAACACAATGAACAGTTTCATCCCCAGTTCCCATCTCTCTTCTCATTAATTGTTATAACTGCTTATTATGTTTCCTAACATTCAGCCAATTGGGATAGCTGAAGTGGGATAAAACAACCACCACTAACACCAACTAAGAGTGAATCAAGACATTTGGTTGTTACTGTATATGAAGCTCTTAGGTTTTGCATTACCCCCATGTCTCCATGGTATAACAGTGTGTATTCCAGAAGGATGCACCTGAAATGTCAGTAATAATGCGCCATTTATCTAGCATTTATTTAAGGTCAACAAGAACAAGAATGCTTTGCTGAAAAAAGTAGTTGGTATGGATGTTCCTTACAAGGACACAGGTAAGGAACAGTCAAAGAGGAGGTCCATTTTGTTTGGAGCATGCAAGAAATCAGTTAGTGTATGTGTGAACTGTAAAATAAAATGCATGAAGCTTATTGGATGGGGAGATGGCTGAGCCCGAGACTTTTGGTTACAGTTACATTTTTGTTCAGGCTTGAGCTTTGCAGATGCAGAGAGAGAAGAAGAAGAAGAGAGAAGCAGAGAGAGACAAAGTTTCAAGTGTGCACTTGTTTCATGAGCTGCTGAAAGGAGTGTCTCCACATGGACAAAGAAAGGCCATTTTAAATCTCTCTAAAAGGACATTTTGTGAGTCAATGCAACTGTCTGATCACATAATTGTATATATGTTGTTCTGAATTATGAAGAATAAATTACTTGTTCTTTACTGTTCATCTGTGTGGCGTAGTTTTCTCTCTCTAGCAAGACAGTGGGTGGACTGAATAAACGTGAACTACACATGGTTTATTTTACATTACACCACAATGTTTCCTCCAAAGAATTACAAAGGAACAAACAGTAGAGCTGTGGAAGATTTGTGGTACGGTGGGCAAGGCTATAATCCCAACAAAAGCTGGTTTTAAAAGTCCTTGCTGCAGTTTGTCTTGAGTTAGGAGAAAACTGCTAGGTTTTCTGCTAGGCTGCTAGTTTGTTTCTAAGCACAATTCAAAGTACTAATTATGGCCTATAAAGCCCTATATGGTTCTGGGCCAGGCTGTTTTGCCGATCATATCTCACTGGGTTAGACGTCCAGATCTCGAGATCAGGCAAGGAGTCTGATGTGAACTCATATGTAGTTAAAACAACAACAGATAGAGGCACTAATGAGATCTTTTCTGCCCATGTGTGATGCTCCCAGCAGCAGCTACCAAAACACGAACAATTCACGCAAAGCCACAGGATATCATTTGTCAGGCTCAGCAAAGTGTCCTGCTTTTTCAAGATAGGAGTCACTTGAAACAAATTATTACCTGCAAACATATGGGATACAGTAGGGAAGGGGAGATAGGCTTCTATGACAAGAAAAATTAGCATTAAAATGGTTTTGTGATTGCACAATAGCAGCAAAAAACCCAGGATATGCTAAATAAGATAAGAACCCCGGAGAACACTCCGCTCCAAACACCTGAACCTCCTCGAGGTACCTAGCATTAAATCCTGGCATCCACTCAGCATAGAGGCTTTTCTGTGGTGGCACCATCAATTTGGAACACTCTCCCAAATGAAGTCCGGGCCTTGCAAGACCTACCATCATTCCACAAGGCCTGCAAGACTTATCTCTTTTGGTTAGCATTCGACTGCTAAATTGTGTAACTATTTTTGGTCAATTTTAAATGCTGTTTGATTGTAGTATGTTTTATGTGACTGTAAGCCCTTCCGAGCCCTTGGGGTGTGGCGGCATACAAGTTCAAATAATAAATAAATAAATAAATAAAGTAAGAAGGAAGGCAGAGTCAGCAAGACAATGTGGAAGAGTGATTGCAGTGTCATAGTGCAATTGCGGAGAAGCATGATACTGATTGTTTCCATTTCATTATGTTTTTATTTCCTTAAACAACACAATTGCTGTGAGAAAATAGGGTGATGTGATAAAGTCCTTAGTTGTACAGGCTTCAGCACTTGCCCAGAGTCACACATCACATGGATGAGCTTCACTACTGGAACCAGTTGTTTGAGCAAAGCTCACACAATCCTAGCTTTGTTATGATTCCAGTTCAAAATTGAATCTGAATGCTTCAGATCTGTTTAGGTTACACTAAATTTCTTTCAAAAATATTTCACCCTAAACATTAATTATTGTATGTTTCCACATCAATAGATATGGCAAACCAACCCTGAAACATATTCCTGCATCACTGATATAATGTAAGGCTTTCACTTCTATCTAGGAAGAGTTATAATTAGTAGTCTTATCAGCTAATACAACTTTTTAATTAGTTGGTTTCATATAGAGAGGTGGAAGTAGAAAGAGCGAGTGAATAAAAGCTCAATTTTTTTCTCAATGATTTTTTGAGAAACCTGAAGTCTCTTAAATGTAAAATAATTTAATGAACAAATGCTAACATTAATTCTTGGATGAAAAGAACCACCTGATGACAGTCAGGAGGTTCTTTTTCTAAGCAGTTCAGTTGAAAGCAACAATGTTAAAAAGCAATTTAACTCAGTTTTTAATTTTCTTTTTCTTAATAGGTTTTGTGTTATTTCCCCTTGGGATCTCTACAGCACAAAATGAAGGGAACATGTTTTTGAGAAAATGTGACCTGAATGCCAATACGCCAATGGATATGTTTTAAGAATACTCATGCAAGCCTATTATGCAAGAATAGGTGTGCTTTTTTTTTGCCTCAGAGCAATCCTACAATTGCTAAGTATCTTCTAATGCTCAACACTGCAACTCGGCTTCAAAAGCATAACACTGCTATATTAAAAGCTGCACGAAGGAAAGGAGCGAAAGCTGTGTATTAAAGAAGAAATGAATAACATTTTTGTCCAAAAAACCAAAATTAAGATCTCTTTGATATCTTTCATTCATAAAGGTAAAGGTAAAGGTTTTCCTCTGACATTAAGTCCAGTCGTGTCCGACTCTGGGGGTTGGTGCTCATCTCCATTTCTAAGCCAAAGAGTTGGTATTGTCCATAGACACCTCCAAGGTCATGTGGCCAGCATGACTGCACAGAGCACCGTTACTTTCCTGCCGGAGCGGTACCTATTGATCTACTCACATTTGTATGTTTTTGAACTGTTAGGTTGGAAGAAGCTGGGACTAACAGCAGGAGCTCACCCCCTCCATGAATTCAGATACATTTAACTCGCTGTGCCACCAGCCCCACTTTCATTCATAGGTTCCTCATAAATTGAAGTCGACTTGAAAGCACATAGCAACAACACAAAGAAGCTGTCAACTCTATTTTAGTGTGTGTTCCATTCATGTGAATGGACCTTGCATAGCCAGGAGATTATCCTTTCATGACTGCACCCATGAGCCACATATTCATTTACAGCTGGGAAGTATATGGTAAAAATTTCCCCTTTGTTTATATACACATACATCTAGCAAATCTAGACATTAAAAACTCTTTTTGTAGGAACATAGTCCAACACCTCCAATAGAAGGGAAGATAATAATAGTAGAGCTGTAACTATTTACCTTATTTGTGAATCGAAATTTGTTTTGTTCCACTTTGCTAGTTGTGTGAATAGCAGTAAGTGGGAGAGGCCAACAAGGGGTCATTTCCTTTAAAAAAAGGAGAGAGATTTCAAAATCATATTTAATATTCTAAGATACTTATCACAAATGTTTCAAACATGTAAAAATCATAAAAAGAGTGAGCAATCTTTGTTACTTTTGTTGCAGCATGGCGTCTCCCCTGGATATTGTTTGAATCACTAATAATTTTTGTATGAAGTACAGCTCAATTTTATAAGGACTGATCAGAACATTTTCATAAGAGTTGATTATAATTTTTCCTATGTTTTATTTTTTCCCCCATATCTCATTTCTCATTTATAAGAATGACAAAATCTCTTACTTCATAACCCTGAGACTGTATGATCTGGAGCCACTCTTCACATGTATGACATAATGAATGCAGGGGCGGTCCTACAGGTAGGCCAAGTAAGCGGCCGCATAGGGTGCCATCTGGGAAGGGGACGCCATCCTGGCCGCATGGGGCGTCATCCTGGCCCTGCTGATGTTCCTCAGGCAGTGACGCAGCTGCCTGCTTTTGGGGCCTGGCCTTGTGCGCTCCGACGCCACTTCTGGGCATGCATGGAGGTTTTCGCGCAGGCGCAGTTGCTCCGGAGCTGAAGTTGAGCGCAGGAGCAACTGCACATACGTGAAAACCTCCGCGCATGCCCAGTAGCTCTCTTGCGCAGAAGCCTGTAAGCAAAGCACTCCCTATCGGGCAGGCAGGGAGTGCTTCCCCTCTCCCTTTGTCTCTGCCACGCGCATGTTTGCGGGCAAGGAGAAAAGAATCAGTGAAGGAAGTGTAAGTGAAGGAATGAATGAAGGGCTTTCCTCCTCCTCCTCTGTGACCTCTTCTCTCCCTCATTCTTTTCTTCGGCTCTATTTCTGTCTAGACCTGAGGGGCCTGAGGCTATGAGGAGTTGTGGGAGTTGGAGTCCAAAACACCTAGAGGGAGGGAGAGCCTAAGTTTGCCCAGGCCGCGCTGCCTGTATTCCACCTCATTTGAACATTTTGGCTGTTTTTCTATTTACATTTACATTGGGATCCTAATTTTGGACTTATGGGAGACTCCTATGAATTATGAGACAGGTGGTAGGTAATATATTCTGATTTTGATGCATTTACATTGCATTTCTTGTTGATTATTATACAGTTCTGCTTAATATTGTCATACAATATAATAAAAATACAATATAACAATAGAATAATGATATATTTTATATTACATGTAATATTACAAACAATATTGCAGTATAGTGGTATTGTACAAAATAGTAATATATAATATTTTATTTCACTTTATTTTGGGTTATTTGAGTTTTATAGGAGTAAGGAAAATATTTAGTAGAGGATAATTTTATTTAAATAAATAATTTTATTTATTATTTTATAATAATAATAATATAATAGAATGATGTATTATATTATAATGTCAATATATTATAATATAATTATATTGTAATGTAGTATAATATAATTATGATATAATATAGTATGAGTATGGTATAATATATTGTATATACATTGATACAATAAAATACTACTAATGGTATTGTGATATTATAATTGTATATTTGTTTTGTTTTACATGGGGTGCAAAATAATGTTTTTTTTGGGGGGGGTGCCAAAATAATGTTCACTTACCATTTAAAATTACCTTAGACCGCCCCTGAATGAATGTATCACAAATAAGGAGGAAGTCACTACTGGCCCATCTAACATTAGCTAGAGAAACATTGATGGTGTTAGGTCATATTTTGACAGAAATGCCCTTGCTAAACTTGCCAATGGTGTCATCTGGACATGAAGGCCATAGACCAACTTTTGAACCAGGACCAACTTTTGCCTCTGTCATGTTCACACAGAGCATCTTGAATATGTTCCTTATTGTTTATGAATCTGTGATTGCTTTTGCTGGCTTCTGTTTACATCCTTGTCCTAGTCTCAAAAGCAGCAGAAAACAGATTAGCTCCATCTTTATTATATGATCCTTTCAAAAATTTAAATACGGCTATGGTAACCTTCCCTTAACTGTCTCTTCTCTAGGCTAAAAACGTCCAATTCCCTAACTTACTCCTCTTAGGAGATAGTTTTCAGATCTCATCAATAGCCTATTGGAATTTTGGTGCTCAGAAACGGACAAAGTATTCCAAGTGAATACGGTGTCCAGCATTCATAATATGCTCCCAAGTATGCTGAAGAGTAGATATACAGGCCTCAGGTTGTTGAACCTACTTTTCCAACAGGACCACCATCTTTCATTTCCTGGGGGTGCAGATACCCATACTCTCTATCAAAAACAGAAAGATACCACAGGTAGTGGCTGTTAGCTTCTCTCAACTATGCCTGTGACTCATTTCCTTTAGCCACACATGTCAAACAGAAAACCTGTGTGCCAAATCCGGTCCCCCACTTCCTTTTATGTGGCCTGCGAGACTTTCAATGCCAGGGTGACATAGTTATATTTATACAGCCTTACAATTACAAGCGGCCCTTTAAAAGCAACCATAAGGCAGATGTTGCCCTTTGTGGAATTGGGTTTGACACACCTGCTCTATGCAGATACCCTGCCCCATCAGACCATGTACTCGGGCAGAGAATCTGGGGCACAATCAAATAAAACACTAACAAGCACAAAGGCACACCTCACTCAGCTGACACAAACAATCAGGATTAACAGATACAAGCTCACCAGAACACAGCGCACCAACTAGCACAAAAGCAAGGAAGCATTCTCCCAGCTCACACAAACCAACAGCAATGCCCTAACAGACACAATAGTCTGTTAGCGGACAAGAGCAATAGCGGACAAGAGCAAAGTGGACAGCAATCTCCCAAAGCGGACAAGAGCACGAGGCATGGAGGCACAAGGCACAGAAGCTGCTCCCTTGAAGTCCTAAAGCCCTGTACTCTCGCACTAGCATTCCCACCCGCTAGCTCTTAACTCAAAATGCTACTTGTATGTCAAAGTGAAACCTGCACCAAGCAACAACTCTTAACCCCAAACACTCTTAAATTGGGATGCTCTTATGTCGAGGTTCCACTGTATTTGTCTCTTCTTTTCCCCAAATACAGAACCTATCACATCACTGCATTAGCATCTATTTCAAAGTTAGCCACTTAAACAAAAGCAGTGGGCCGTATGATAAGACAATTGTCTGAAAACCCGCTTGGCCTCAGCAAGCTGCGACAATGTGGATAATCAAGGTACAGACTTTATTAATGCATTAACCTCCTTCACCCAAGAATGGTGGATTCTAATTCCTGAATGGTGATGCAAAACTAATGTAGCTAGTTCCATGGGTGCACTGACAGCAGACAGGCACCCAAAGGTAATGAAGACAAACGACTACCTTTGGGGAGCGGAGAAAGGAGACCAAGGAAGAAAAAGCTAGTAAACAAAAAGGCAGGCTATCAAGGCCCTAGTCTCTTTTTGGAGGAGGAAAAGGACAAGCAGGATAATAATATTTTAAAAATCACATTATGAATACAGAGTGCATTTTAAAAGATAATAGTAAGTGCACTACGCTGTTTATATGCTGCACTTAAATAAACAGTAGCCATAATTTAGGATTACCTTGGACCAATTTCAAGTAAAGAAAACAAAGGAGAATGAAAGCCATAAAGAATATGATATGAGTCTGGCTGTTCACCAGAACCTGACAGATGGTGGAATATATGTGGACGGAAGAGAAATGAAAAAAATGTTTAGCATTTCCAAATCTGTCAGAGTTGCCAAGAAAATGTTACTAGCTTGGCAGACAGTGGAAAACATATATTCATGGGTAAATATCAAGTAGGCCTTAAGCATTTCATATGACTTTGTTTACATTTGCTACAAAGATGTATTTTCTTATATTGTAGACTAAAAGATCTTGGGAGATGCAGCAGAATTAAAGTACAATCTCTATAGAATACATGGAATTGATCTCAAATGGTATGAACATTTAAAGATGGTCAGATATTTACAGAAGCCTTTGCCTTTTTTCAGTGCTGAATATGAAATAAGATGTATCAAGATTCACTTCATCCAAGACTCTAGCGCCAGCCTTTCATACTTGACGAGTTAGGCATATAAAACCAATCCCAAGTATTACTCCCTAACCCATTATGCAGTAATCTTAATTGGTCTCCTAACCCTGTAGGGAGGATCTACTAGCAAATGATCTTATCATCACCATCCACAAAGCAGAAGGTTGTTCATCCACCATCACAAAGCAGAAGGCATCACCTGTGGCATGTAAAACAAATATATCTGAAGCAGGGGCGGCCCCACCATATAAGCGACCTACGCGGCTGCGTAGGGCGCCATCTTGGAAGGGGGCGTCATGGGGCGAATTCCCGCCCGCCGGGCGCAGCCGCTCCCGCGCACCACCGTTTCCGCGGGGCATTGTAGAGCGAGGAGCCTTGAGGCTCCTCTTCACGTTTCCTGGTTCTCGCTGCCGGCCCCTCCCATGGGGCGTTGCAGAGGGCAAGGGAGAGCGCTGCCCTGCCCTCTGCAACGCCCCGTGGGTGGGGCTGGCAGGGGAACCAGGAGGCGCTCTTCCTGGTTCCCGCTGCTGACCCCTCCCATGGGCGTTGCAGAGGGCAAGGGAGAGCGCTGCCCTGCCCTCTGCAACGCCCCGTGGGTGGGGCTGGCAGGGGAACCAGGAGGCGCTCTTCCTGGTTCCCGCTGCTGGCCCCTCCCATGGGCATTGCAGAGGGCAAGGGAAAGCGCTGCCCTGCCCTCTGCAACGCCCCGTGGGTGGGGCTGGCAGGGGAACCAGGAGGCGCTCTTCCTGGTTCCCGCTGCTGACCCCTCCCATGGGCGTTGCAGAGGGCAAGGGAGAGCGCTGCCCTGCCCCTGCAGCGCCCCATGGGTGGGGCTGGCAGGGAACCAGGAGGGTCTTCCTGGTTTCCGCTGCTGGTCCCTACCATGGGCGTTGCAGAGTGCAAGGGAGAGCGCTGCCCTGCCCTCTGCAGCGCCCTGTTTGTGGGGCTGGCAGGGAACCAGGGCGCTCTTCCTGGTTCCGCTGCTGACCCCTCCCATGGGCGTTGCAGAGGGCAAGGGGGAGCGCTGCCCTGCCCTCTGCAACGCCCCGTGGGTGGGGCTGGCAGGGGAACCAGGAGGCGCTCTTCCTGGTTCCCGCTGCTGGCCCCTCCCATGGGCGTTGCAGAGGGCAAGGGAAAGCGCTGCCCTGCCCTCTGCAACGCCCGTGGGTGGGGCTGGCAGGGAACCAGGAGAGCGCGAGGAGAGGAAGAGCGCATGCAAGGTACCGCCTGAATTGGGGGACCTGAGACCGCCCCTGATCTGAAGCACCTTAAAGACATGTTTCACAAATTACAGTTTACTTCATCAGATGCTTGAAACACTCCCTTGAATATGTATGTTTGGTAAACATGATGATTGTAAAGAGTGAGATTAGATACAGCTAAAATGCAGAAAATACTGGCAATATCGATTACATTAACTCACAAAACTTGCTGCCAATTACAGAAACATTTAACATTAGGCAAGCCAATTAACATATACAGATGATAAGAAACTTTCATCATAATTCAAGCTTCTGGGGAATGACTAGAAACTTCTAATCAACTGTAACTCAACAATCTTTCCTGCTAATCTTGCTTTGATTCTTAATTTGATGTTTAATTGCCCTACAATTGAGATGTGAAGGTGTGTGACATGGTGTGGCTGGAGTGGTCTGCCACTAGTAAAAGATAAATGCCATGTCTGACTCTGGGGGTTGATGCCCATCTCCATTTCTAAGCTGAAGAGCTGGCATTGTCCGTAGACACCTCCAAGGTCATGCTGCCACTATTTTCTAAATATTAATTCTGATGTCAGTTTTGTTCTCATTTATTCTTTTTTTTTTTGGTAAAAGCTGGCAGTATGCAGAAGAGCATTTCTGGCAGAAGATAGTGAATACCATGATGGAAGATGAGCAAATGAATGTACTCTTCTTGTTGTGGATGACATTGTTAGGCTAGGTAATGATGATATGGGTTTGTGATATCGTTTGGCTAGGTTACATTTTTGCTCCAGCAGACCAACAGACATCTGTCTTGGGAAATTTGAGGATATTCCACTTTATGTTCAGTTCCATAGATTCCTTGTTTGTGTGACTATTGTGTGGCTCTTCTACTGAAACACTAAGGTTGCTTCCAGACAGCAATTTCTTCTGTGTTGCTGTCCACACAGGCGCCCCAAAGAAGTGGGCTTTCCCATGCATTGTCTTCATTGTGGTGCAGCAACAACCACATTACAAAGGAGACACCCCCCCCCCCCAACCCCTTTAAGCCTGTAAAATAAAAGAAAAAACGAACCCAGCCGCTATTAGGCCTCTCCATGCACGCTTTCTGCAAAATACCAAAGTTGCACCAAGACGTCGCCGGGGAATTTGGCCCCCCTCCTAGCACTACCTTGGTACTTTCCAGGAAGCATGCGGAGAGGCCTACTGGCAGCGCAGTAAGTTTTTATTTTATTTTAAAGGGTTTAGAGGGGTTTGGGGAGGGGGTGGGTTCCCATGAGGCCCGAAGAAGCAAACTGGGCTGTGTGGACTGAAACCTTGGTAGTCCCAGGGCTACCTGGGGGTCATGGGGTATCAGGGTTTTCCTGCTTTCTCTCAAATTAATTCAGTTTTACTCGAGACGTTGTTTGGACAACTCTAGTAAAATTCCGGGAGCTCCCACGTTCTGGACCCTGTGGGCCCTTAGTGAAGAAGAGCTCGCATAATTCAGGCATGTAATTTTGTTCTCCTTCTGCATCCCACAACATGTTTTCTACAGAGTGGGATGAAGCAGAACACACCTGTTCTTCCATTATGTAAAAACCCATTGATGCCGTGCATGTGTGTGAATGAAGTCACATGTGTTGGTCTGTATCTGATATTCCATATTTTAGACATCTGTATATGTACTAGATATATAATATTTGTTTAGATGTTATTCATTTCTAACAGGCTGTAACAAACTGATAAGGAAATGATAGAAAAATACCCCAAAGAGAGTCCAGAAAGACATAATCATGTGCATTTAGACTATGGGGACACTTTGCCTGAAGTGTTCTACGTCTTCTCGAACAAATGTTTCCCTGTAGACCAAGATGAATGAGTTAAATACTGTACCCATATATGTGCATGCACTCACTCACTCACATATATGGGATTAGACAGAGAGACCCTCATGGAGGATATAATGTTTGGCAAAACAATAACTCTCTTGTTGATCCTTCATCTCGTTTTTACTAAAATGAGAGTTTTGGGACACAACAACAACCTCCTATAAAAGGAAATCAAAGCGAGTACATTCCATCTGATGAATTACTATTCATTTGCACCACAGAAATATCTCAGTAGTGAGGCTTCTTCAGTGGGAAAGTGTGCTGTTCAGAAACAAGCACCACTGGATTTCTGATAGGTGTACTATGGTGCTAATTTTTCAGATATCATAACCCATCTAGGCAGCCTCTTAGAATGCATACCCAGAAAGCTAGAGAAATCTCAAAGGTATAGCAGGCATCTCAATGTAAGGA
Source organism: Anolis apletophallus (assembly GCA_030556195.1). Classification (NCBI taxonomy): domain Eukaryota; kingdom Metazoa; phylum Chordata; class Lepidosauria; order Squamata; family Anolidae; genus Anolis; species Anolis apletophallus. The sequence goes on from JARBWK010000004.1 coordinate 80,778,844, forward strand.
TAAAGTCTCACTATTTAATGAAGAGGTTTAGGTTCATTTTCAATAGGAAACTTACAGGCAAAAAGAGGCCACAATGGAACTCTTCAATAATAATAGAACTTGGTTGCCAGGATTTTTTTATAAAGACTGTACTCTGATTTTAAAGAGTGCTGAAAAGCAGCTACAAAGGTTGTTGTTTTCCATACTATTTGAAATTTATTTCCACTTGACATAGAATGTTTTGTGTATTCCAAATGAGGAAAAGGAAGGAGTGGGGGTAACAAGTTTATTATCTAGAAAAATAAACAAAGAATGACAGTTTTACAAGAATTATGGTTATAAACACAAGGCATTTTTAAAGAGCAAGGAAATAATTTTCAAAGAAGTGAAAAATTCCTCAGTAAAACAAAAAGTTGCCAGTTGTATATTTCAGTTATACTAAAAGACAATGCCCTTGCAGTGATGTTCTTTTTCTAGAATCATTACCAAGACATCCAAAGGGAGCAGATAGTACAAGAAAGGAAATCAGGTGTACCCAGGGATATTAGTATGTGCAGGAATCAGAATCCCACAATTGTTCAAAAGTCTTTCCTGTCCCCTAAAAATGAGCTAACTTTAGTACTACGAAAGCGTCACACAGCCTTTCAAGATTCCTCTGAGAGCCATAGGACAAGACCTGCTGAAAGACACCCACCACTTTTTCCTTTTTGCCCTTTTAACAAAGTATGTAACTTTTTAACTATTACATCTTCACATATGAGGACAAATAATTTACCGTTTTCGCCCTGGTGACAGAGAACATTAATATGCAGCTTTTTCCCAATATTCCCACATGCCAAAGTGCTTTGAGTTATTCCGTACAGAAACACATGTGGGAAAACCATAATTGTGGCCTTTCTCCAAGTTCTTTGTTATGGGACACAGTGACATCAACATATTGCATACTGAAATAGTCTTGCAATGGAGCGCTAGGAGATAAACGATGGGTAAAATATCAGCAGGAAAATTACCACCTCCTTTGTCTATCCTGATTAACTGATATATAATTATAAATTCAACTGGGTTTTTCTATTGTCCTTTAATAAATATAATGGGTTTAACTTTACAGATTATTTTTTCCAAATAAACCTTTAAAAATTAACAGGCAAGATCTTTATGTCAATGGTTTTATATAGTACTTGTATAATGTTTTATATCCTTATATTGTTATGTATTGTCAGTTCTTACATTGTTTTATATTATTGCCTTTTAGATTGTTTTATCTGTGTGAATGCATATGACCTATGGTCTGAGCATCAATAAATGTAAATAAATTAATAAAAGTATGTTTATGATTCGACCTGAAGAGCCAAGAAAAAGGAAGACTGATATGAGGGCGTGCTCGGAAAGTCATCTGTATATGTAGAAAAACACATTTTCAAATGAAACTGCATGGAATGATTAAGGCTAGACTAAACAACAGGTATTCTGAGGCAGATTGAGTCAGAAAGTAATCTCAGCAAGGCTTTTGTGCCAGTCGTTCTGAATGCCTCTAATACTTCACTCCCCCAGTGGTTTTGTAGAGGGAGATTGCTGCCAGGACCTCTTTTATGATAATCCTATACTTTCAAACTGAGTTTCGTTCCTTTAGTGCCCCTTTTATAGTTGACAGACGTATTGAAAAATTCTATCACAGGTCTCTTCCTTTGGCTTCCTCTAGTCTTCATAAACAAGTCTCAGTGTGGAACGGGAGGCCTGCTGCCTAAATGTATTTTTGTCAGCAGGATTGCTGGAAAGGAATTTATCTCTGCATAGTTTTCCCAGGGTGGAATCTGAATTCACCCCTGTTTCTTTAAATTAAAAAGAAGCCCATGAACTGGTGCTGTAATATTTTTGTAGCCTTCTGTCTTTGTTTCTTTGTTTCCACAAACACTTCCCTTTGCAATTTTCCTTCAGCGATAGAAATGGAAATTTATAGTTTGCATTTGTATAGAGACAATATTATTATTTTGGAACACAAACTCATATATAATCTGGATCAAAGTTTGAAATATGATTGAGACCATAAGTGAATTCTAATTTAAGTAGAGTGTATGTCCAAGCCTATTATGAACAATCAATCAATTAACCACAACCTCAATTTGCTTTCAGTCTGAATATAAAGTGCTGGTCATTACCTTTAAAGCCTGAAACAGTCTTGGTTAGATAGTCTTGGGCCCAGACTATCTAACAAACCACATATCCTTGTACAAGCCTGTCTGGGCCCTTTGATTGGCTGAGGAGGTAATGCTGTTGGTCCCACCCCTGTCCCAAGCACGGCTGGTGAGAATGAGAGAGGGGGCCTTCTCAGTGGTTGTATAATGAGGAGGAGGGATACATCTCAGAGCCTGGATTAATTGAAATGGAAATGGATTTGATATGACGCTCTACCTCGGCTGGCTTTTAATGGTTATTATTTAATAGAATTGCTTATTTTAATTTAGTGCATATTTTTTATTGTTGACCTGGGTCTGGGGTCAGACATTTGACTAGATGATAGTGACAATAGGAAAAGGAATTTTTGGGTTTGCAATATTGGATTTCCCAGCTTGATTTTTGGTATTTACTGGCATGCTAATATTATTGTTAAATGAATTTATTGGATGATTTGTACAATGTTTTAAAATGTTTTTAATGTTTTAACTGTTATTTTTATGATGTATATGTTGTAAGTATCGCTGGTGCCTATGTGAGGTCACCCTGAGTCCCCCTTGTGGGGAGAAGGGCGGGATAGAAGCCTATGAAATAAATAAAGAAATAAATAAATTATTGTTCTTTAAATTTTTATGGTTTTCATTTTATATAGGCATTTAATGTTTGCCTGTTGTATTGAAAATCATCCTGAGTCCCCACAGGGAGATAGGGCAGGATACAAATAAAGTTTTTTTGATGGTTGTTGTTATCATTATTAGTAGTAGTACTAGTATTATTATTAGTGAACCTTTTAAAAACTAGGGCATTTGCAAGATGGAAATATAGGGTTACGTTCTCAATATATTCCAAGGGGCATCTCAAACTCTCTCACCATCTAGGACAAGAACAATGCACCCCCCCCCCCACCTTCCCATCACATCCCTAATGGGACCAACTCACAATGAGAAGAGCTGCATTGGCAGTTTTTCCCATCCCTGCTTGCCTATCTGCTACCTATCACCCAAACTTCCATGCAGAAAGAATGAAGGAATGGGAGTACCAGCAGAGCCCACAGTATTAAAACAGTGACAGAAGTGTTGGTAGAAACCTTATGTGTAGTCTAAAGAGCCTGCTCCACTGTCCCCATGTCACACTCCTCTTCCTCCTCCCTCAATCGGGAGTGGTGTTGAGTTGGCAGTAGCTGCCTGGTAGATGACCAAATACGTGTAATAGGAAACGTCAGTTGCTCAATTGGGGCATAGCTGGGTATGTTGAGTTGACACCACTAACACCACAAAAATTTATTCCAGCCACTAGAATACTCTCAAGTGGCAAAAGCCTTCCTTTAATGAAGTGTGAGGTAGCAATTTTTCCTCCTTTCAGTTCCAACCCAAGATGAATGCTTGAATGAGGCTAAAGGGATCATCAGCACTCTTGGTCCAAATAAAAGATGAAGAAATTCACCTAAGCCAGATTTCTGAAATGTCTGCATATTTTGCTTTTCTCTGGTTTTGGTATTATTATTGCGTCTTTAGAACAGGGCACTCAGTCCAACTTAGGTCTTGAAAACTCAGGTTTGTGGCTTCCTTGACTGATTCTATTCACCTGTAATATGACCTTTGCCCAACTCCTTTGTGAACAAGCACAACAATTATTTGTGGAGCAAGATTGTTTTCTGACTGATGATCAGAGCAATTCCCTTCATTTTCAAATCTGACATTAGTATCTTGTTCAGTGAGGTGGCAATGTCATGGCATCTCCCAAATCTTGTAATTGAATTGCCATTCTGAAAGTGTTGCAACTGTTTATGTTTTGTGCTACATACCATACTTACCTAAAAATTAATATAATTTTTCTAACAAGTTATCAAGTTATCTTAAATTATGTTTATATTGGAAGAGAAATATTTATTAAAAATGGTTATGATTGCATTCTGGTAGAGTACTATTGTTACCTTGGTATTTATAGTCAAGAGTATACATTAAAGGTATAATTGTCTTGTTCCATTTTGCTTTGTGCTCAGAAGCAATAACACTTAGCACTAACAGCATGATTCGTCTTTTATCTGCTGATTTCAAAGCTTTTTATAATCGTGAATAAAGTCTCTCAACACAATATTACGGCTCCTAAGTACTATACAATCTTTCCCAGGCAGAGTAGTTTAGCTTGGAATAAAGTTTGAAATAATCTTCAGTCAAATAACACTCATATACAAAACCTTTCATTAGGCATAGTGAACATGCTGGGATTTGCATTGGGGCATGAATACCCATGGCTTACTGCTTTGATGCCAGTTTGCTACATGTTTAGCTAGTGCTATGGGACAAAGAATCCACGGTTTTGATCTGGAATTTCATGATTTAAAGCTGCCTGTTGTATACCTCAGCAAATTACCTAGCAAACTACATATGCCTAATCTCCAGATTTGTCCTCATGCGTAGAATGGAATGGTAACCTGTTTGATTGGCAAAGATGGCCAATGCCACAAAGCTGTGAGGCAGTGGCTTCAGGTGACAGATATAGCTGCTGAAAATATTCTTGCCTGCAGTATGTCACATACTATGTACTTACCCCCCCCCCACACACACACACACTGCTACTACAGAAACTATGCATATAGCATTCACAAACATCACCCAAATTATGATTACTTCTAAAGTTTGCCAATATGATTAAACATACACTGTGGCAAATAAAAACAGCAAGTCAATATTTTGAGACCAACCCCTGAAAACTTTACTGCTAGTGTGAATTAAAATACAAACAAACTCAGTGCATGATACTGTTTTCTTACCCGTTTTCATTCTAATGAATAGATCCACATATTATCATCAATTTATGATGGTCATTAATCTCACGAACATTGTTAATTTTATCAATACTACAACCAATTCTACCTTAGACAAGTATTATTTATTATACCTTTATCTTCAACATTATTAACAATGTAGCAACAGCATCTGTACTTGAGGCAGACTATTAAATTTAGACTACGTTTAGTGAGAAGTTTAATGATGGATTTAATGGCATTAAATGAGAAGATATGCCCTTGGCCTTTACATCCTCATGAGAAAATGTATAAAAGAGAGTAGTAATTCATGGAGTTAATACATCTTGTAAAGATTTCCTGCCTTTAATCACTTGGAGCCAAAAGATGTTGTATTGCTGAAACACACTGATGCAAAATGATAGCAAACAAGCTCAGATGCCTCAAATTAAAACAAAGTAAAGCTAAACATATTAAATATAGGTTTTTTAAAAATCCATTGAATAATCAATTTTATTAGATACTAAATTATAACAGTTTAAAAGCATATTACAACAAACTAAGCTGGATAAAAATCTAACACACCTTTTAAAAACTCTTTTAAAACACCTTTTAAAAACACATTTTGATGGTGATACAATATGTACTCCTTGTGGAGTTTCAGCTACAATTTTGCCTCAGCATCCCTTTTTGAGTAATTTAGTATCAAGTCACGGGTGGGCTGCCTTCCAGGTAAGCATACTAGTCTTTCTTTGGTCTGTGGATAGCTGCAACTCTTCCACACCTTCCATTTTCACCTCTGACCCCTCCCATCAAATAATGAGATGTCAAAAAAGACCAATATAAGTTTCTAGGGAGAAAGTTAATTAGTTGGGGTCCTTTCCAGCCCCAGCAGTATTAGGTCTGTCAATTTCATTTTCCTAACAGTCTTTCTTTTCAAGAAGAGGATTTTTTGGAATGCTTTTCTCATCTGCACTACATCCCTTCATATCCCTTTAAAAACTAATAATTTCATGTTTCTTCACACTGTGGCATAGCTGCCAATCCATTATAATCCTGTGCAAACTCTTGGCACTTGGCAAGTGTTTAACAAAGAGATGTAGCATCTATTTTCCTTCTGCTCAAGGATTTTGGGGGCCAGGCCAATAGAAGCTTTGCCACAATAATGAGATCCAAATAATTCCCATGACACCATGATCGCATTCACCTGAATGGCAGTGAGTGAAAATATCTGAAATATGTGGCAATGGACCGAGAAACAAGGAAATAATGTTGATGCATATGGGCTAAGTTATAAATGCAACTTAATAAAAATCTGATAGATCTTTCCAAACCCTCAATCAATAGATACACAAGAAGCCAACATAATACAAATAAAAGTGCTAAATTAGCAGGATTAAAGAGCAAGATGAACATTTTAATGAGATAGCAGACACTTTTGCAATACCCATTCCATGATACGTTGCCTAGCAACAAGATATAAAAATGATGTACAATACTAGTAATTTCTTCCACATATGAAAACAGCATCCTACCAAGGCAGCTTCATAATACATTCTTACAAAATAAAAATCCATAGAGACCATTTAAGTTTCCATTTTCTGTAATACACCCTGTTAAACAATCATATATTTTGCTCCATTTTTGGGGTTTTTTTTGCTAATGCAGTAAAAACACTTTTTAATTTACATATTTTGCAGAATCAACAGAAAGAGCCACCAATGAAGCACCAGCATTTCTTAAAAAATATGCAATGACTACAAAAATCAGGTTTCTAGACTTGACAGTAAAAGTTCAAGACAATATTTTTCTCACACTGGTTCTAGAAACCTGGTTGTTAAATTTAAAAAAGAAAGAAGGAAGGAAGGAAAGATAATTTGACAGAGTGGTCAATAAATTATAGGACTATCTAAGGAGTGCAAAAGGGTAGGGGGCGAGAGAGGGGAAAAGATGGTGAGTTTAAAGAGCAACTAATATTAAAAAGTCAGAAGCTCTGCTCCTGGGAATAAATTCTGTTTTAGCCTGAGAGCTCCCTAACTTGACAGGTGGAAGTAAATTATATCAGAGGCAGATCAACTTCAAGGTGTTGGCAGAGCCATCTGGGACTGAGGCTTGAACAGCTGTCAATTAGACCTTGGAGTGAGCAGAGAACAGTAATAGAAATTTTTGCCAGCCTAATTATAAAAGATGCTCTGCAGCCAAAACGTCATGCCTGGAGCCAAGCGATAGTGAGAGGGCCAAGAAATCATGTACCTGGCTTCTGTGGCTCATAAAAAATGGGAGAATATTGAACATGAGTTTTAACATTCTGAGATTATTCTGAAGACTCCAAGGTTGAGAACACGGATGATGCACACACCACTGCGGGATCTCCAATACTTCAATGTGCCCCTTCCTAAAGCTATTATTTTAGCCCCTAAAACTGACGCAAATTATCAAGTTGGTGCCAGAAAATGATTTTGCCAGTATAACTGAATGCATTAAAATGCAATAGCCCTGTAAATTTTTCAATTCGACCTTCCCTAACTGGAGCCCAAAGCTGTAACATTTAAAATGTAGTCATTATTCAAAATACAATCTTATTTTGATTCATAGATGGTCCCGTATCTTTTGTTCTTTACATTACTTATTCCATATTATCGGCAGCCTGATATACTCCTAGTGTCCTGATTGATTTTTGAACTATGGTTAAGCAAACTGTCCTACTCTTCTTCCCTCCCCTCCTCGTCTGCAATTTTTAAAAAAATCCCTGCCAATCTATCTATTGTATCAGTAGTGAACCAATGTATTTGAGAAAATACAAAGTTTAAACATTTGGTATTCTATTAAATATCATTTGACCAGTAGCTGGCCACTTGGAGTGCTTCTGGGGTTGCTATAAGAAGGTCCTCCATTGTGCATGTGGCAGGGCTCAGGCTGGTCTGTGGTTTGCTCTTCTCCACACTCGCATGTTGTGGACTCCACTTTGTAGCCTCATTCATTAAGATTGGTTCTGCATCTCATGGTGCCAGAGCGCAGTCTGTTCAGTGCCTTCTAAGTCACCCAGTCCTCTGTGTGCCCAGGAGGGAGTGTCTCATTTGGTATCAGCCATGGTTTGGGATTTATTTATTTATTTATTTATTTATTTATATTCTGCCCTTCTCACCCGGAGCTCAGAGCGGTTTACAGAAGAACGGGGACTCAGGGCAGAACACAACATATATATGGCAAACATTCAATGCTGGAACATAAAACCATAAATATATACAAACATTTTAGCCTGCCACTTTTGGACTCTTGCTTGCTGAGGTGTTCCTGCGAGTATCTCTGTAGATCTTAGAAAACTATTTCTTGATTGAAGGTGTTGGCGTGCTCGCTGATATCCAAACAGAGGATGGACCAGAAATGTCACTGCCGTGGTCCTTTCAATATTGGCTGCTACTTCTTGGCAGATGTCAGGTGGTGCAATACCAGCTAGATAGTGTAATTTCTCCAGTGGTGTAGGGTCTCCTTAAGAGCCACATCCACTGTTTTAGTATGGTGAGATGTGTTCCATGCAGTGTGGAGTCAGATAAACCAGTTTAAAGCAGATATTGTGGATTATCTGCCTTGATATTCTGGGTTATAGGGCTGTGTGGAAGGGCCCTAGGATAACCAACTATAACTTAGGCCCCATCCACACTGCTGTATATGGCAGTGTGGACTCAGATATTCCAGTTTAAAGCAGATATTGTGGGTATATTCTGGGTGTGGAAGGGCTGTTATACACCAACCTCCTTTCAAACTACTAGGTCTTGGCAATTTATACCTGCTTCGCTTCTACTCATTGCTCCAGAGGTCAGCAAGGACTGCCTAGCACTTTATAACTGGGTTGGAAGTGAGGCTAATGAACCAAACTGAGAGTAGGAATTGACAACAACAACAGCTTCTTTATTTCTATCCCACCTTTCCTACCACAGGGACTCAAGGCGGCTAACAAATATAGGTAGGCAGATAAGAAGAATGACATCACCAATACATTGGTTTTTGGTTGTTTTTTTAAAAAAAAAATCATGCTTCCAAAAACATGAAGTGGGATTGCTACAGAGAGTGTCTTCCAGTTGTGGTTAACAGAAGCCAGTGTGATAGAGTGGATGAAATAAAACAGAAGCATGTTTGATGTTATTTCCTTGAACTTCAAACAGCTTTAGAGCTCCAGTAACCATATTTATTAGACAGAACGTCAAGGCAATATTCCAGACAGCCACTTGCAATAAAGGTAAGTAAAAGATGGGAAACATTGCCATGTTATTGGAAAATATATAAATATGTAAATGCATAAAGGCAAGTGAAGTGTGACACAGCTTCCTAATTGCTTAACATGATTCCCACTAGGTGCATAAATTAGAGCACCTATTAGCAAGACTATGAATAATAATCAGTTTACTTTCTGGCTTGTATCTAAATATAGTTTCTATATGATTTTATTTTTTATTCAGTCAGTTAAAACCAGAACATCTAATTACAGTTCCTATTAAATTTATTTCTTCTTTCCACAGAGCATACATGATCACTGCTATTCTTTTTTTTTTTAGGACAGCATTTTTAGCATATGGAAAATCCATGTTATTATTAATGCATTCCCCAATGACTCTACATTTCAATTCCCTTAATTATTTAGTCATCGCTGATTATGTCTTTTCACAATTCATTATCCTATTTCCTGCAACGTAGACATTTTATTCATTAAGTGTCAAAATGAAGGGCCTGACCTCCAGGAAGATAATCAGGAAATAAGTGGCAGATATAAAAGGTCTAGGTTTTTCTTAAGTGCTGAATACTCCATCAAGTCATACCATCTTAAGAAATTACTGTTGAGTCAAATTTCATTCAAGAAAATGTTAAAGGCCTATTGACACATAGTAAGTGGTGATTTCTAAGGCCCCCCCCCCCCCAACAAAGTCAGAGTTTCCCAAAAGACCATTTAAAACAACAACAACTCTGTCTAGTGGGGTTTGTTGGTGGTTAACATGATAAGTTGACTACCAGTCTGTTGCGGGTTTTGGTCCAAACATTGCAGAATCTATCCAAAGTGCAGGATGTATTTTGATAAACAGAGTTTAGCACCTTGGATAGTTCCTTTGAAGTTTTATCTCAAATCTGGTTTCATCACCCACTTATATGGGAACTCCATATCCCCATATATTGTTGCATATACATATCACCACTACCCAATTATACCTAGTTCAGTTTGAAACCACACTGACTCATTAAGGCAGCAGTAAAATACGGTAACTAATCTCACACACTTTTAGAAAGACTGGTAAATAGTATGCTACAAAACACACAAACTTACAAATATGAGTATACAGCCTTTTGTTTATAGAACTACTGCATAGTATCAGTAAAGCTGGATGGGCAAAATATAGGTTGAAAACTACTGAGTGAATATCTCTGGGATATGCAGCAAATCGGAAATAGGTTCTGACTCCCAATAGTTTGAGATTAGGAGTTGCCATTAATTAAGTAGTGTATCTTAAATTGTGCATTAGTTGTAGTAAAAATTATTTATCAGTAAAGAGGGGCACATCTACAGTGACCAGTTAGGTTGATATGAAACTGGCAGAGAATGAAGTTATTTCCCTGTGCAGATGGTTACATGTTAAGCCTAGGAACTGGTTCAAGCCCTGGGTGGTGGTTATATGCACTGCAGAAGCTAACCTCAAAACGGCTCCAGGATCCATAGTATCCTATGAGTAAACAGGGGTTTTTTTTTCCCACTTCGCTGTACACATGAATGGCTCACCAGAGTGCCTGTGCTTGAATTGATTTGCCCATGTAATATGGCTTATACTTAAGTGCACTGGTGAACATTACAGGCTTTATTTCAGAATATCCCCCAACTTTGCTTATCCCACTTTAAACCCCTGAGCGCATGTTGTTGTGAGCATTCACAACATGCATTTATTTATTTATTTAAAAATTTTGTACCCCGACCTTCTCACCTCTATAGAGGGACTCAGACCGGCTTACAGCAAAATTCAATGCTATACAAATTTAAAACCTATTACAACAAAATATTAAAAACATAAAACACCAAAATACATACATACAAATCACATTGCCATTTAAAACAAATTCAACTCGATCTGTAAACGTGGTCACTCATTTCAAACTATAATCAATCTCAGCCTATTCTGGGAAAGCTTTGTTCCACATCCAAGTCTTCACCCGCCTCCTGAAGGACAACAGGGAAGGGGCAGATCTAACATCACTTGGGAGAGAGTTCCACGGCCGAGGGGGTGCCACAGAGAAGGCCCTGTCCCTCGTTCCCACCAGACGTGCTTGTGAAGATGGTGGGACAGAAAGCAGGGCTTCTCCGGAGGATCTTAATGTCCTTGATGGTTAATAGGGGAGGATCCATTCGGACAGGTAAACAGGGCTGGAACCGTATAGGGTTTTGTAGGTTAAAACCAGCACTTTGAATTGTGCTTGGAAGCTAATTGGCAGCCAGTGGAGCTGGCACAAGAAGGGGGTTGTATGCTCCCTGTACCCCGCTCCTGTTAGTAACCTGGCTGCCGAGCGTTGGACTAATTACAGCTTATGAGCAGTCTTCAGAGGCAACCCCATGTAGAGAGCATTGCAGTAGTCTATTTGGGATGTAATCAGAGCATGGACTACTGTGGCCAAATCAGACTTCCCAAGGTATGGATGGAGCTGGTGCACAAGCTTTTAACTAGCCTTAGTAGCAGGTGGGAAGGAGTGACAGAGTTGGACATCATCTGCGTACAAATGACACCACACCCCGAAACTCTGGATGATCTTCCCCAACGGCTTCATGTATATGTTGAATAACATAGGGGACAGTATTGAACCCTGCGGGACCCCACAGTGTAATGGCCGTGGGGTCGAGCAGGAGTCCCCTAGCAATACCCTCTGGGAATGGCCCTTGAGGAAGGACTGGAGCCACTGCAAAGCAGTACCTCCAAGGCCCATTCCTGCGAGGCTTATTAGAAGGATATCGTGGTCGATGGTATCGAAGGCTGATGAGAGGTCCAGCAGAACCAGCAGGGACACTCTCCCCCTGTCAAGCTCCTGGCGTAGATCATCCCTAAGGTGACCAAGGCTGTCTCAGTACCATGTCCCGGCCTAAAGCCAGACTGCGCCGGATCTAGATCATCAGTGTCTATCAAGAATTCCTGGAGTTGCGAGGTAACCACACGTTCCAGGACTTTGCTCAAATAGGGGAGATTGGATATTGGCCAATAGTTAACAAATTGAGTGGGGTCCAGAGATGGTTCTTTCAACAGCTGTTTTATCACAGCTTGTTTTAAGCTTGTTTTAAGCTGGCTGGAATGCTGCCTTCCTGAAGGGAGGCATTAACCACCACCTTCACCCACTCTGCCAAAACCCCCTCTGGCTTCCTTTACCAGCCAGGATGCGCAGGGGTCTAGGATGCAAGTCATCGCTCTCCCCTCTCGAATCTTGTCCACATCCTCGAGCTGAACAGATTGAAATGAATCCATCAAAATCGGACAAGCAGATCTGAACATCATCTGAACATCATGCTGTCAAGCTGCCTTCAAACTGCATTAAGTGGTCAGTGCAGATGTCCCCCTGGTTAATGGTCCTTTGAATCCAGGTCACCAGTACAAGTCATCAATATAATATGTATTCACAATTATATCATATTTACAATGTGACTTCCTGGCATTTAAATCATAAAACAATACAGTAAATTCTGGTGATGTCATAAAAAGTAAGTAGGTGTAAAATTACATTGTTGTAGATGCAATCATGACTTTTACCAGGACATGCATCTATTTTATTTCAACTACATGTTTTCTGCTTTTGAGCTGACATGACACTTTAATATGCATTAATAACAAACCAGTTGAACGGCTCTTGTAGCCAGCCCTATTCCTCCTGCTAATTTTTATTCATTCATTGTTAAACTTGCATTGCTAATCATTTCAAATAACAGTTTGAGACAATGAACATCAGTCCGAAATAACCTTATCTCAGATTGCTTGCAATATGCTTAGAATTTTCTTACAAGCTTTACCTAAACTCTGAATTTTCCAGAATAAAATTACAGCCTGCGGAAAAGATATAGTGCTTCTAAGCCAAATCCATTTAAAAAAATAGAAATTGTCTGAAAATAGCCTATTTTGTTCATGTCAGTCCTCTTAGGGATACCTCTCATTTGTTTTTAGTAAGATTTCATTTAATAATGTGCCTTGAATTTTCCATGGGCAGTGAGTACAATTAACATGAAATGTTACAGGAAATATAATTTTGAAACATGTTTACTTTTGATGTCCATTTGACAGGATATGAGTGGCTATGTTCCTGTAAAGTCAAAGGATGTATATGGGGGCTGCATGTGATTATCACAGCTCATGGTGCCCTCACCCCACACCCTCACTCATCTCAAACTGTCCCTATTTTCTTCTGTTAAACAAAATGGCTAACTTCTCCTATCCGAGGTCTCCAGAAGGTATGATTGGTTCTCTATCATTGCTACTCAAGACTGTTTTAGACCTCTGGGTATCTTTTTCAAAATCGGAATTGGGTGTTTAATACTTGTCTTTTTGAAAATAAACACACTATAACTGCAATTTGGCTCATTGCTTTGAGAATTGCAATGTGATCAAGTCACACCTCGGATACCCATAGTACAGGTTCCGCTCAAAACATATTCTAAGCAACTAAAGAATAAATGCTGGCCCTACCCGTAAAATTTCTTCAACACAGCTGTCATCACCTGCTTTATCCTGTAAACAAAAAACCATATACACTGATGAGCATAACACATTAATTTATCGGTTCAGACAACTTTAATGCAATGCAAACTTGGAAGAATGCTCCTTGCAGTGAAGAAATTATGGAACCTCACACTTTACTGCAATTAATCTTAACTGTATATTTTGAAATAGCTCTGAATTTGTCACTTTTGAACAGACTTGCTCAATGCTCAATATATCACAGAAGTCACACAGCAATTTCAAAAATGGGAAATGATGATAATGTGCTGTTTAAAATATTAATATTGTCATCATAAGCCAAAATTTCATTTGATGCACACTACCCAGTACAATCTAAACAAATCTTGATGTGCTACTCTAAAGTTGCAAGTGGTGGGAATGAGAGACAGGGCCTTCTCCGTGGTGGCCCCCTGGCTGTGGAAATCCCTCCCTAATGACATTAGATCTGCCCCCTCCCTCCTGACCTTTCATTAAAAAACTCAAATCCTGGCTTTGGGATCAAGCCTTTGTACAATAAATGGATCAACTGGGAAGATAATGTTTTAACGGACTGTAATGGACTGATTTGGATTATGTTTTGAGCTGGTGAAATGTTTTTAATTGAATGTTTATAACTGTTTTAACAGTGTTAATTGTAACTGTGATTTTTAATGTATTATTTTGGCATCTGATCATTGCCTGTTGTAAGCCGTCCTGAGTCCCCCTTCGGAGGTGAGAAGGGAAGGATATAAATGCTCTAAATAAATAAATAAAATTATCAAATATAAACCTCTGTTGCTTCCCTAAAATGAATGACACAAACTTTAGCACCCAACTCACTCACAGGTTTTCTGGGAAGGATGCACAGTAAAGAGATAATAATAATAATGTAACATAAAAATCATGACAATTTTAAGCAGCAGATAAATGTCAATTATCACTGTCATCATAACATTTCTTTTAAATCCTAGTTATACAGGTTGTTTGCACATCGTTTAAAAAGAAATTCTAGGGGAAATCTCCCTGATCATTTATGAGGAGCATGCAACTACAAGCAAAGACTTATGCACACACGTTACTTATTGTGATGTATTATTGGATATCTCATAAGCAAATACAGTGTAATATAAAACCACATCTTCCTCAGTTGTGTCTGCAATATATACATATTTGGATACCACAATTAACCAGAATTCTTAAGGGTCCTGGCATACTATGAATAAGGTGGAAGTAGTACATGTGGAAGTAGCTAAAAACAACATTTCTAAGGGATTAATTTTCAAATCTCACTAATGCTTTAGGGCAGTGGTTCTCAACCTATGGGTCCTCAGATGTTTTGGCCTTCAACTGCCAGAAATCCTAACGGATGGTAAACTGGCTGGGATTTCTGTGAGTTGTAGACCCACAGGTTGAGAACCACTGGTGTAGGGGGATCCAATTGGGAGAAAGAAAATGGGTTTAGCCATAAAGGAACCATATTCCCCTTAAACTCCGCTATTACTATTTTTAAGGTATAAACATTTTTTTCTCCCTCAGCAGCCTTTTTACTGTAGTAATTTATGTCTTACTTTTTTATATTGGGTAGCAAAATGATTTGCATATTTATATAATTACTCTAAAATATCAACATGAAGCACTTTGAGAAATGACTACTGATAGCTACTAAAACATTTATTTAATCCCAGTTGTGTACTTGCTGAGAAAAATCTCAAAACAAGGTTTTATTTATCATGTCAGAAGTGAAATGAGCTTATAGTTATAATACATAGAAACACCTCAAACAAAGTTAAAAACTTGGCATTATACTAAATTTCCTTTGAACAGAAGTTGGCCACTTGGAGTGTCTCTGGTGTCGGTGTGATAAGGTCCTCCATTGTGCACGTGGCAGGGCTCAGGCTGCATTGTAGTAAGTGGTCTGTGGTTTGCTCTTCTCCACACTCACAAGGTATAGTCATGTAACAAACAGGCATCTGGAACACTATGCTATTTTTTTTGACTGAGCAAGAGTTAACCTCATCTTCATCATCAGCGGCTAGTTTTAGAACATGCTTCAGGTTTATTTCTCATCAACCGCATTACTAGACACTTAACCATAATCTAGTTAGACTTAAAAAAAATATTACAGGGTTATCTCGGTGGTATTTTCTGACACCATGGGATTCCCAAGATACTGAATGCTATAAATTGGGCTACTTGTCCAATAGTGTTTGTGAATGCAGACAAATGCATTTTATAGTCAGAAAAATATATTCACATTTTGGAGTAGCTGACCTTCCTTTGATTCCTCCCCCCCCAAAATGTAGCTAACACAAATCTATTATTTGTAGTTCTAATAAATAAAAACACAGTATTTTTTTTGGAGGGGGGGGGGATAGTAAGATTGAAATGGAATGAACACAAACCGTGTAAGAAATCAGACCTGACATTAATGTTATCAATAACAAAACAGTCTTCTGTTGAAGGAAATACCCCTCAGCGAAGGGCATTTTTGTACCAGTCCCCTTACAGATAACCCAAGCAAATAAGTGGTCCTTGCAAGCCAATTCCACAATTAGGGAAACAGGAAGGAGGCTCAAGATGCAATTTTACTCTAGGTCATGCCAATGTAAATATATAATGGTGGATATTTGGGCATGCCATCCACCTTACAAAGAAAATCTACTTGTCTTTTCTTTTTAAATCTTGAATCACGTAACAGACTGACCTAGTACTTTGTTCCCCCTTCTAATTGACCTTTACCAGAACAAACTTAATGGTGCTTGAAAGAGAGGACTCCCAGTGGCATGTGTTATTTGTGTGTGAGTGTGTCAATGAAGTGGAAGAAGACTTTGAAATCCACAAAGCCCATACCAGTTAGCCCACTTTTACCAGCTCTTTTGCCCTGAATCTCAAGGTCAGGTTCATTCACAAACTTAACAATGAAGAGAGGTTCTATTTTTTCAGATGGGTTCAGAAGACTCAGGAGTACTAAACTGCCTGAAGAACTCCCAGAGGAAAAGAGGTTTTACTGTTTTGTGGATGAAAAATTCCAGCATACACATTTATTTTTCTTCCTGTCCTTAAAATAAAACACTACTGAAAAGAACACATCAGGTCTGTGTTTACTACATGAGTATCTTAGAGTAGAATAGGCTTAAAGCCTAGATTGTATAAAATCAATCTGGCATATTAATTTTTTCCTTTATTTATAAATAGCGATGTTAAGCTCTCTTGTCACACTGGCAGAAAATGGTAAACATTAAGATTGCAGACCCCTGTCCTATGAGAAGCTGTAGGCTTCTCACTGGCATTTCACTGCCACCTGCCAAAGCAGAATAACCTCTGAAGCTATGCATAAAGTGCTTCACACTTCCAGGGCTTAATTCCTCAGCAAAGGAGAGTCCAAAAGTGGCAGGCTAGAATCAAGAACCTCAAACCATGGCTGATACCAGATAAAAGACTCCCCCCTGGGCACACAGAAGACTGGGAGATTTGGAAAGTGCTGAACAGCTCTGGTACCACAAGATGCAGAGCCAACCTTGAAGCATGGGGCTTCAAAGTGGAGTCCACGACATGCGAGTGTGGAGAAAAGCAAACCACAGACCACCTATTACAATGCAGCCTGAGCCCTGTTACATGCACGATGGAAGACCTTCTTATAGCAACACCAGAGGCACTCCAAGTGGCCAGCTAGGCTACTGGTCAAAGGACATTTAATAAAATACCAAGTTCTTAAATTTTGTGCTTTTAAATACCGTACATTGCAATTGTACCCTTGGCTTGCTTCTGATATGATAAATAAAAATAAATATTGCCTTTCTGTAAATTCTGTCTTTCTCAAGGAGTCAGCTGGGCTTCTTTGAAAAGGTCTTTCACAGAACATATTACCTGCACCACCATGTCTATAAATGCAAGCTGAAAGTTCAGTAAACTGAATAATTGCTTGTAATAAATACCAGTTTTTCTGGAAAATTTGCACAGTGGAAATTAGATCATTTGGTAACTGATATGCTTATTTGAACAGCAGGAAGATGTTTTTAAGAGTCCAGTGTGACATTTTATATTGTAATTTCATGCCAATATTATTTATTTTATTTATTTTAATTTAAAAGTTCCCTACCTGAGCCTTTAATAGAGGCTTCTGAAGTATCAGCAAATTAATTCAATCCTCCCCATTGACACTGTAAGGCTTATATTCACTCAGAGGTAACGTGCATTAATTTCATTGGGTACTGGATTAATCTAAGTGCTGGACTACTCATTTGGCAGGTCCATGGATGTATTTTCGATGTATAAATTTCCTATTAGTGTACATTCATGTGCATGTTGTTAAATTGGAACAATTCCCTAGTGAGTGAAAAGAAACCTCAGCTACCATTAAACTTGTTTTCTTTCTGTATGCGGACTGAAATTGGACATGTTTTTTTATCTTGGCGACCTGGTTTATATGTGTTTATATATATTCATTTTACTTGTATTTTAATATTTTATTGTTTTTATGATGTTTTTAATTTGGCATTGAATCCTTGCTGTTAATCGGCCTGAGTCCCTCTGCAGAGGTAGAGAAGATTGATATGTAAAAGTTTTAAATAATAATAATAGTAATTTCTTCACGGACTGCAAAAGGGCAACCAATTAGAACTGGAGCTCCCTGCATCATTTCGTGTGTGTCTAATGAGTATTAACACTATATGACAAAGACTTAACACTGTAAAGTGGAATGAGACTTGTGTTACTAACAGTGCACTCTTGCTCATGCTTCCTTCAGAGTCTCACTGTGAACCATGAAACATACCTCACAGGACAGCAATGAAAGTTTTTGTGCTATATTCCGCAAGCCTTTCTTCCAGCAAAAGACTCCAAACCCAATGTGTGCTTTGTGTTTGTCTGTTACTGACAAGACAAAAGAGGACATTATGGAAGCATTAACCTTTTTGTAATGCTGTAATCTGTATCCGAACACCAGCTATATCTACACTGCCCAATTTATTAAAACAGATTGGTTGACTCTAGAGATGTTAAAAAAAATGTAAATGAACAATAAATCAATAAAAGCTATATAACGTGTAAATAAATTACCTTGCGGTTCACATTATTTCACTGCTGTTTTCTGTGTTTGCAATTAGCGAACTATAAAGGATGCCATAACTGGGAACATAATGGGAAGAATTCTCTATAAATGATAATCGGTACTTAGTCCCATGGAGCTGAAAATTACTTGAATGAATACAGCAAATATTAGTGCTGGGGGACTCTGGTGGTCCCCTCCTTATTGGATGGGCGGGGACAGGATAGAAGAATCAGCAACCTCCCAATAAGATTGGTAAACCCTACATCAGTGGTTCTCAATCTTCCTAATGCCACAACCCTTTAAGACAATGTATGGTAGGTGACTCCCTACCATAAAATTATTTTTGCTGCTACTGTTATAGATTGTAAATATTTGATATGCAGGATTCATTGCACCAAATTTGGCACAAGTACCTTATATGCCCAAATTTGAATACTGGTAGGGTTGTGGAGGATGATTTTGTCATTTGGGAGTTGTAGTTGCTAGGATTTATAGTTCACCTACAACCAAAGAGTATTCTGAATTTCACCAACGATGGAATTGAACCAAATGGCACACAGGACTCCCATGACCAATAGAAAATACTGAAAGGGTTTGTTGAGCATTGACCTTGAGTTTTGGAGTTGTAGTTCACCTACATCCAGAGAGCACTGTGGACTCAATGATGAATCTGGACCAAACTTGACACGAATACTCAATATGCCCAAATGTGAATACTGGTGGAGTTTGGGAAAATAGACATTGACATTTGGGAGTTGCAGTTGCTAGGATCTATAGTTCACCTATAATCAAAGAGCATTCTGAACCCCACCAATGATAGAATTGGGCCAAACTTCCCACACAGAACCCTCATGACCAACAGAAAATACTGTGTTTTCTGATGGTCTTTGGCGACCCCTTTGACACCTCCTTGCGATCCCTCTACACAGTGAGCTCAGAAAAGCTCCTAAAGACGGCAAACGTCTTTAGGAAAAAGGGGGCAGAAAAAAAATCTCCCATAGGCCATAAAAACTGGTGTAGGTCACTTGTCACAGTAAGCCAAAGAATTGTGGAAACTCTGGTTTTATGTGGATGATTATCATATTGGTGTAAACTGCATGAGTACACCTATGTGCACCAAGAATGGCTAAGCAAAATAGGGACTTTCCTTTAATTATTTTTGGGACATGTGAACTCAGCAGAGAGATTGTGAAACCAAGAGGTAGACTGTCTTCTGGCTTGTTCTCTCTCACCAGAGAATTAACCATAAAGCAAAGTGTATTTATGCCTTGTTGAGTGAGAGACAAGAGACAAATCCTGACAGCTAACTGAGTGTCAGAATTCAAAACACATCTGAAGACCTATCTCTTCCAACAGGCCTACCCAATCGGTTTTTACTATGCATTTTAAACCCGCATCTTGTGTTCACTATATTTTATTTTTTGTTCTGTATTTCATAGAAATATGTTTTAACATGTGTATTTTATCTAATATTTCTGATTATGTATTTTAGCCAATCTGTAACCCACTCTGAGTCATGAGGAGAGGCAGGTAAGAAATAAAATTATGATGATGGCGATGATGAGAGACAGAGGACTTTTCATAAGCAAAAACGTGCGGCTTATTTGGCAATTAGAAGCCATTGGTCAGTGTGGACCATTCTTAGCAAAATCAATTTCTCATTCATTCTGGCTTCTTATGATATCTGAAAGTGGCTGCTCTCTGCTATCACTGCACCTGTCTTGACATGTTGCATTTGCTCCTATATTATCCAGATCAGTTTGATAATAAACATATTTTTAGCAGATGAGGGAAAACTAATATATTTTTAAAGAAATCATTTTCATTAGTAAACTAATATTAAATGAACTACCAAACAGATTATAATGTTCATCAAAGAAACAGCCCAAGGCTACTTTTCTGCCTGAAGTGGAGTAATCAACCCCCCCCCCCCAAGTTTGTCAAGTTATTTTGACACTTGAGAAAGGAAATCTTATTTCCTGGAAGTGAAATAACAAAAACAAATACATTTAAATCTTATAACTAATTTTATCCCTTTATAAGTCTCAGTGTCTGCAGCCTGAGAAGGCAGCCTGACTTTATTTGAAGCTTGATTGCAGCCTTAAATCTTTAGTGAGGATTTAAGGCTGCAATCATCCAAGTGAATTTAGCGGGGATTAGCTCTGAGAAGACACTCCACTTCATAGTAAGTGGCAGTGAGACATGTTTGACATTATCACACCAGACCCGCATTTCTGCCACCTCCAGAATTCTGGGAAATGTAGTTTAGGGTGGGCCTTCTGAATTCTCAGCTACAGAGGTCCTCATCTTCCCAAATTACATTTCCCAGAATTCTGTAGGTGGCAGAAATGTGGGGCTGCCCACTTTAAAGCCCGAGTGTGATAACATGATGACATATGAACAACACTTTGACAAACATAATACATATTTTAGGCTAAGACTAGAAGAGCCATGGGACAAGTAAGGATTTGGAAAACAATTTTCTAGGATAAGAAACATGTTCTGAATAAGAAAGTTTATCTTGCATGTATAGTATAAAGTATTTAGTATTCATTATTAGGGCAGGAAATCTTCTCTTTTGTTATCACTTATGGAAAAGCACCTTATAAAGTTTGTAAGAGTGACCAACTTATTAATAAGTACTGGGGGGAAAATCAAGTTTTAATCTGCAATAAATAAATAAATCTGTAACTATATTTATATATCTGTAAATATTTCAGTACATATTTAATCATTTGAGAAATCACATCAACTTTGCCTTGTAATCACTATAACATACATATCCACAAATGCTTCCAGTACATGGAAATTCTGGAAATATTAATAATTAATGTTGAAGACTCATATTAAAGGAAATAGTTACTGCAGTGTTCTTATGAGGTATTGACCTAATCCGTCTCAACTTCCAATAGCTTCGTAATGTTGCCTGGGGAACGTCAAATAAAGAAGACTCTTAATAGCTGATAGGGCTCCTCTTTGGATATCTGCTTTCCCAGATTGTGCTAGCTATTCAGACTTCTACGCCTATTCCAAAATTGGCAATAGAAGGGCCCTTTCCTTCAAGTAGAGAATGTCTACTCATTCTGTTGTAGTCAGACTGTCTTAAAGAAGCCAAGCTCACTGGAGTAAATAGCAGCAACACAAAACTGAAAACGTGGTCAAACTGATCAAACACACTGAGAATTAGTGTGAAAACACACAAAAAAATCCACAAGTCTGGCCAAAAAGAGTCAGTAAAACAAAATGCGGATTAAATCTCCGTAAAACCCGGGATAAATCAAGAACATCAAACTCGAGAAAATAAACAGCTATGCATTGTCAGCCAGTCAGTTGTTGTCACCAGGGAGAGTAGCCAATGGAAAGTCGTCAATCCAAGAGAGGCCGGCAGTAGAGAAGTGTAGAAGCATCCCAGGTCAAACAGTGTCATGGAGTAGCCAAAAACGATCCGGAGTCAGCACAGGAAACCAGAAAATTTAACACATAGGGATTTTAAGCCAGTGTAGTGATCAAAGGGAACAAGATGCGGATCCCACCAGATACGATACCAAAATCCAGAAGCCAGTCCAAGGTCCAAGGTTCACGGTCCAACAATCAGCAATGCAGCAACACAGCACAGGACATGGGCAGCAAGTAAGACTCCTTGCCAGCTGCAAGGAAGCATTATTCCCAACCCTCCTATATTCAAAGTTCCTCCTCGGAACTTGATTGAGCCAACGCCCCATCGTCATTTCTTTCAGCCGCTACCACTCCTTCATGTGCAACCTTTTGCCTTTCACGCCAAGCCAACCTTCTTACATTGCCCCAGCATGAATCCTGATCTTCAGTACTCCAATTCCCATCCCCAGCAAACCCTACAAATGAATCACTACTAGTAGGTTCTTCACACACGTCCCTTCTCTGCTGTACTTTAATCCAGTCTAAGTCACAAGGTACATCCTCATCCCCATCTCCCATAGACTGCTCCTCATCTTCACACCTATCATCCCCTGAAAACCCCAAGAATGTATCATCATCAGAAGACTCATTAAATATTTGCCTTATCCTCTTCCTCTCCTGCTCCTCGTCAGATTTTGACTCACGAGTAACCCGTTTTACACTCCTAGCCCCAATCTCATCTCTCTCAGCCTCAGATTCAGGCTCAATTACAACACATTCATTTAAAGCATTTACACTCCAAAGCCAAACAAACTCTCAAAATGGTTTACAAAGGAATCCCTCAGGCTTACAATCTAAAAGTGTTTGGGACAGGGATATGTGTTTTCACTTGATCTATAAAGCAACTAAGGACATGCAATTAGCCTACATAGGATACACCAGGCATATGAAGACAACCTGCAGATCTATTCTTGGAGGTAGCACTCTTGGGCTGGTTCTGGAACTCATCAACAAGTGATGAGTTTAGACCTCTGACCTTTCCTCTTCCGTGTTGTCCAATCAATATTGGAAGGAGAGGGGGAAGGGACAGGTGGCAGGGGGGCAGGGAAAGATTTCGTAGCTCTACCCTCCTCTAGGGTTGCAAGAATTTCAGAACAACAATAAGGGGCAATCAAGGCAGGTGAGACATGAACCAGGGCTGACCTTGAGTCTCAAGAAAGAGACTTCATATGAGATCTCTTACCCCCAACCCCAGGAAATCTTGCCACAGCAGACCAGCAGCTATCATGAGAGAAAGAGCCTTACTGCTGCCAGGTCAAGTGTGTTGCTCAGAATGAAACAGCTAATGAAACATCACTTACAATAAGGAGAATTCTGCCTCAGTCATTTCCCCTTTTGGTCCTGTTTACTACAGAATGCAGAACCACAATATATTAAGCCAAAGACTATAGAGCTCTGCAAAAAATTGAAGTCTTCTTACCTAGAAAAAAACAAAGGAACACTCCTATCAGAAGACTTCTGGCGGATACCAATTGACTCTTCTTAATAAGTCTAATAAAGCTATGTTGAAAGAGTGAGTTTTGCACACAGATATCTGTTCACCTGGCTGGAATTGGTCTTATCTGGAGATTGTTCAGGTGTATGTGACTCTGGTACCCATGATATATCCACATTTATTTTTTATTTATGTAAAAATATTCAGGAGAGCTTGTAAAACAGCTCTGTTTAGACAAGCTTTTAATCTCATCGGTCCTTAAACATTGATGTCAAGCCTAGAAGTTAAATTGCAGAGGTTCTGCAGTTGCTTGCGCTTTGTATAGTTGTATGTTTTTATGCTTTTATGTCTTTTATGCTTTTAGTATTGTATTAAACTGCACCTTGATTGTTTTTGTATGCATTGTGTAAACCGCCCTGAGCCTACTGGAAGGAGCGGTCTATAAGAATGAATAATAAATAAATAAATAAAATGTATTGAAATTATATCCTCTTTCTCTCAAGAGGAGATCCAATGAGGTAGTCACTCTCTCCAAACCTAAATATTCCCTTCCTTATTAGGAAAGGTCAGGTATCTGCCTCAGACAGGTGGTTTTGGACATCATGCAATGGCAAAAATGTTATTTAATTTATCATTTTGTATTTTATTACTAAGAAAGGGTAGAGGGGTTTGTGGGTTCAGATGCCAAAATAATGCAGGTGTTCATGGGTATTATACACCTTGTTTCAAAGTTGGATCAGGCAGGATAATGTCTCGGTGCAGCACTGTCTGGATGTATCAGCTTTTTCTTGACTTAAAGATAGAAGGCTTATTGTGCTTGGTATAATTACTCAGTTATTTGAAAATGAAGAGAGGTAATTGTTAGCATCCCCTGGTTACTGGCCAACTTGAGATAATGACCGCAGGAAAATGTAATGGCTATCTGATACAGAACCCCCAAACCTTTCAGAAGCTTTACTACTTACTGGAGTCAAAAGAAAGCAAACTCATAACAGAAGATGAAGGAAACCATAGCTTGGTCTATGGACAAAGTGTAGCTCACAAACGGCATGTGGTCTGCAGGGCCATTTTTGTAGCGCCCAAAAGCTTTTAGGTGTCACAACTATGCCCCCAAATACATAGCATTCCCAACACATTTGAGTTAAACATACAAAACATATTTTGCCACCAAATGCTTTGAAATATCTACTAGGGTTGCAATTTAGGATGAGCAGAGACCTTTTTTCAAACCCCCATGTCCCCTAAAGATATTTGGGGGCAAAAGCTTGCTTATTTGTTTATTTTGCAGGGGTAGTTGCTGCTCACCAAGATGAAAACTTGATAAATGTTTTCCAATTTTAATATTTTCCTTGAAATTACCGTGGTCTGTAACTATATAGCCCAAAAGTTACCATTAAAATTCTCACTTTGATGACTACTTACTATTGTGAGGCTGCTTATCAATTCTATTTTTCCAGTTCTAACTTCCTTAATGAGATCCATGTGTTTTGGGTATCCACTTATATAAAATTCACATGCTTTTACTTATGGCTATACATTTATATAATGACATCATATCACATCTGCCTTGTGATGGCATTACACAAAGCTTACACAAA
Organism: Anolis apletophallus; assembly: GCA_030556195.1. NCBI lineage: Eukaryota > Metazoa > Chordata > Lepidosauria > Squamata > Anolidae > Anolis > Anolis apletophallus. The sequence goes on from JARBWK010000004.1 coordinate 80,803,964, forward strand.
TCTCCACAATGAATTTAAATGGCAGTGGAAGCAAGCAAAGTGGGAGGAGGAGGAAGGAGACAAGGAATAGTAGAACTCCAAGGATAAAAAGATGCACAATACCATGGACATTTGCTCCCATCCATAAAAAAAACCAGCCGCTGTAAGATTCACAAAGCCAAACACAAACGTTAATATTCTATAAATAATCTTTGATTTCACATGCATATACAATTGCAAAGCAGAACCATGAGGATCAGATCTTCAGCATTTCCCCAAATGGTCAATTAAAAATATTTTTAAATACAATGGATTTTATTTGGGGTATACACATACACGCATGCGCACACAGAGCAGCAACACACATTGACAAATGGGTCAGGTTGTTCATAAGTTTGACAAGTAAATCAATCCAGTGTTGTATCATATACTCCAAACAGGACTGAAACAAATTCATATCATGGAGAAATAATACAATTGCTTTAGAGAAAAGAAACCACTTTTTCTATTTTATTGTAGCTATTTTTTTATTATCACCTTGGTTCATTAAGGGAATGATGACTGACTGTTGAAGGAAGAAAAAGATCAAATGCTTCAACATCATTTCATAATGAACTCACCAAAGCTGTGTGACATCTATTTTTTCACACACCTACAGAACGCTTATGCAGAGCATTTTCTCACTAGGCATAAATGCAATCTCTGACTTGTTTCATCCTCCAGAGCTCTGACTCATGCAATGATTGAAATACAGAACTATTTTTGCAACAGGGAGGTTAAGAAACAAACATGGAAAATTATATGATATGCTAATAACAGTATGGAAACAGCAGGTCATTTGCATAAAGCACTGAAGAAGCAATCAAATAATGAAAGATGGTAAAACCAAACCCATGGGTTTCCCTCCCTCTAGACCAGTGTTTCCCAACCAGTGTGCTATGGCACACTAGTGTACCGTGAGCGATCATCAGGTGTGCCGTGGGAAATTGGAACCTCCAATACCCTTTCTTCCCCCTCCTGCCGAACACTTTTTCTTTTCCACTCAGGCTCCCTTCTTCCTAGCCTTGCTCTGCTCGCTTTGCCTCTCTTTGCTCACGCTGCTGCTTCTGTGGGAGGGGGGAGGGAGGAAGGTGTGACCTGTGCAGGCGCTACTGCACAGACTCGCCCCACGTCTTTCTCCCTCCCCTCCACAGTGCTCTCTGGATATAGGTGAACTACAACTCCAAAACTCAAGGTCAATGCCCACCAAACTCTTATAGTATTTTCTCTTGGTTATGATAGTTCTGTGTGGGAAGTTTGATCCCATTCCATCATTGGTGGAGTTCAGAATGCTCTTTGATTGCGGGTGAACTATAACTCCCAGCTGTTGAGCAAGACCTTCGTGTGTGTCTTTCTGCCATTCCTGCCAGGATATTTATGTTGTGTTCATCGAAACAGGCCCAGGTTTCACACTGAGTGTATAAATAGTTTAAAAACATATTAACTATATGTATTACTGTGTTAGAGGGTCATTTTGTGTCATTTTGGTTGGTGGTGTGCCCCAGGATTTTGTAAATGTAAAAAAATGTGCCGTGGCTCAAAAAAGGTTGAAAAACACTTGTGACAACCTCTTGTTGACCGGCCCCAGACTGGACAATCCCCCACTAACCATTGAATTGCAGAGACTTTAAATTTCTCAGTAACCACTTGACCACACTGCCACCATTTGTCTGTCTGACCACTGACCTTGAGGGCCACCACCAATAAAAGAACGAACAGAGGTGTTTTTCTTTTAAGATGTAAATAATTTATTATGACACAAATGGGTACAAATCTTGATTGGTTTTATACTTCCTCAGAGGCACAAACTTATTCTGTTACACAAAACACAACTGGGGTTATACTATAGGGTTCCCACTAACCCTCTATAGACCTCTGGACTCTTCCATCTTTAACTAGGGTCTCTACACCCATAAAACTGGACTGCTCTCTTGCAGACCTTAAGACTAACTAAAGACTGAACTGTTCTCTTAAACACTGCTCTAGACATTTTTTACTTTGTACCTTTATGAAATGCCGTGTGTGTTTACATTCCTAAGTATAAGTGTATATAAGCTTTAGAGGGGGAAAATAAGGCAAATGATGGAAATAATGACTTGTAACATTGCAGTATTTGGTCCATATGTGGACACTCTTCCTCTGTTCTTTATTTGCTTCAGTCCCCCAAATGCTTCATTTTACCCACAGAAATGCTTCCAGAATTCCACAAACCCATTCTTTCTTCATTTGTATTATTTCAGGATTTGTGCTTGCTGAATATATTTTGGGGTGAATGTGGCAGGAGGTTTGTAATTGCAATGTATTTGTTATATACAACACAGCTAAAATGCATCCATAATGGTTTTATCATACTTGCTCGATGTCTATAGTTCAGAGCAGATAGAACCAGAGCTAGAAGATGTACTTACTATTAACTTCTATTCTATTGTGGTATAATTGTAAGTTTTTAGTTAGTTTCACAGTTCGGGAAGTGGAACTATACTGTATATTAGTAGAGGAATATCACATCGTTCAAGTGTTGATCCATCTTTCGTCTTCTCAACTTTTTGAAGATTCTTGAGGCAATGAAGAGAAGGCAGTGTGTGTTTCACACTATAGGTGAGCAGCCTGTATCATTCAGGGCTTTTTAAAATCACGAAGTAAGAATTCCAGCTACTTTTGAGTAATAAGGAAATAAATAATTACTTTAAAATAAAATTCTGAGAGTGCCTTGGACTGTAAGAAAATCAAACCAGCCCTTACTCGAGAAATAAAGCCTGACTGCTCACTGGAGGAAAGAATATTAGCGGCAAAGATGAAATGCTTTGGCCACATAATGAGAAAACTGGAAAGCTTAGAGAAGGCAATGTGCTGGGGAAAATGGAAGGAAAAAAAAGAGGCCGACCAAAGGCAAGATGGATGGATGGTATCCTTGGACCGGCTTGAATCTGAAGGAGCTGGGGGTGGTGACGGCCAGCAGGGAGCTCTGGCGTGGACTGGTCCATGAGGCCACGAAGAGTCAGAAGCAATCAAATGAATAAACAACAACAAAATCAACGGGGACTACAGTATTTGATTGTTTGCAAAGTGGGGGAAGATTGTGGAGCATATTCTACCAGCTCCCTTTCATGCATACAGCTTTTATGGACATTCAGCTGACAAACTGCACTTTTGTGGGGTTTTTAAAAAACCACCTGAGCTTCGGGAAGGGCGGTTTATTAAATCAAAATAATAAATAATAATTGGATTTATTGGATAACAAGAAATCTTTGAATCAATGTTCTTCTCACTACCCTGGTGAGTTTCCTGCCCTTTGTATTAATATGAGGGATCACCAGGGTTACTTTCAAAAAGTTTTAAGATTGTAGACTGAAACCAGAAGGAGCAGCTCGGCTGCTGGCTGGAGCTCCGATGACCAGTCACATAACACCAATCCTCCACGAGCTGCACTGGTTGCCAGTAGAATGCCTGATCACTTTCAAAGTGTTGGTTTTGACCTTTGAGGGCTTAAACGGTCTGGGGCCAGCGGTACTTAGGGACTGCCTCATCCCATATTGCCCCACTAGACTGCTGCGTTCGGAGTCGGCTCAACTTCTGGAAGTACCTTGCTTCAGAATGTAATGCCTCACCACCACTAGATGGAGGGCCTTTTCGATAATCGCCCCCATCTTGTGGAATGCACTGCCTTCCGAGGTCAGGGCTCTCTCAGATCTGATGGCATTCTGGAAGGCATGCAAAACCATCCTGTTCCAGCAGGCCTTTGGGGACTAAAATTGTGATCTTTAGGCACTCATATGTTGATGCTGTGTTTTCAGCCCTGTTGAGACTGCGCTTTATCGCAATACCTCTGTTCTTATTGTATTTTACTGTATTTTGCTGTGTTTTTATCACATTTTATTGTGTGATTTTGGCTGTGAGTTGCCCCGAGCTGCTTTGCGAGTGGCAACTCATAAATGCGAATAAATAAATAAATAAAAATTCATTATATAATTGAATGAAGACCATAGTAACATGAAATTTTAAAGTTAGAATATTGCTTTTTTGTAGAATCTTGAAAGTAAAAATGAATAGAAAGAGACTGGTTTGCTATGGGGAAAAATAACTGTTTTTTCCCATAAAAGGTATCACTTGGAAAGCAATGGGAAAAAAACAAGAGAGGCTTAACACAAGGCTGTGTCATTTTATGCATTGTTTTGCCTGGTGGCAAAGTGGGTTAAACCACTGAGCTGATGAACTTGCTGACTGAAAGGTCGCAGGTTCAAATCCAGGGAGCGGGGTGAGTTCCCGCTGTTAGCCCTAGATTTTGCCAACCTAGCAGTTCGAAAATATGCAAATGTTAGTAGATCAATATGTACCGCATCAGTGGGAAGGTAACAGCGCTCCATGCAGTCATGCCGGCCACATGACCTTGGAGGTGTCTACTGACAACGCTGGCTCTTTGGCTTAGAAATGGAGATGAGCACCGCCCCTCAGAGTTGGACACGATTAGACTTAATGTCAGGGGAAACCTTTACCTTTGCTCTCTCTCTCTCTCTCTCTCTCTCTCTCTATCTATCTATCTATATATATATATATATATGATATTATATTTTTAAAGGGCAATAACTGGTAAAAGGTACTAGAAAAAAGAGGAAGGCCACATTATAATAAGTTAGACTCAGTGTTGTAGTTGAGCCTGAGGCTCTTGCTACTCATGGTAGTAGAGAGTTGGGTGGGGCTGATTCTTCAGCATCTAGCAGTAGTATGGAACTGGGTGGGGCTGCTGATAGCCATTCTATGCATCAGAGGGGAAGCAAAAGGCTTACTCGTGAACAAAGTGAAGAGGAGATCTCTCAGTGCAAAAGAATAAGGCAAATACTTACAGAGCCTACTGATGATGAGTCTTTTGAGGGCTTCCCTGGGGTGGATGGGAGTCAGAGTGAAGGGGATACTTCGGATGAAGAACCAGAGATGGGTTGGGCCAGGGTGCGGGAGGATTCAGGCTGTGTGCGAGGAACCCACAAGCAGTGACAACTTTTTGGGGTTCTCTGATGACAATGAATGGCCCTTGGGATATCCTGATGATTGCTGGGGAGACCTAAGTCTTGACAGAAGATGGAAGACATGGAGGGGTGCTCAAGAGTCTGCAGCTGCTGCGGCAACAGCAGCTGAGATTGCTAATGATGGGGCATTATCAAGCTCGGGTGGGTCTGAGATGGATGACTAATAAAAGGTGGGCTTTGGGATGCTTCACTTTACGGCTAGCAAGGTGTTACGTTTGGGACTTGTGACTCTGAAGTGCTGTGTCTTGTATCCTGTATCTTGATTCCTGTACGGAGTAATGTGAGTTCGGAAATCTGCTTTGTTCTTCGGGGCTGGAATGCTGCTGCTCCAGCTGGGGGTTGTGGGGAAAGTTTGGGGGATTTCATTGTTGTACCTTTATGTTTTAGTCGCTGTGTAATTATTCCCCTGCATTAGCTCCTGTTCAGGACCTTTTGGCTTGCCTCTGTTTGACCCGGTATCCGTAACTACCCCTGCTGCTCAAACCCTTAGGACGACCCATCCGTGACGACGACCCAGGACTCCACTTTGACTTCGTGTTTGATCTTGCTCCGCTGTGTTTTTCCCTGTTTATTGATGTTTACAAAGACTGTTTGTTTTATGCCCAGTTAGGCCGCCTTCCTTGAGTTAAGCTACACTGACTTGCAAGTGATTTTAAGTTCTTTTTAAGTGCTTTCTAAGCACAGTGATTTGTGGACAATAAACTCTTTTTCACACTTATTTGGGACTGGCTTTTTAAGTGGGGTCTGCTGTGACACTCAGTCAAGGAAGATGCAGTCCTAAATCTTTAAGGCCTTAGCTGGGCTGCTGATGACAGACTAAACTGGCCATCTCTCATTCACAGGGTCACCATAAGTTGAGGTTAACTTGATGGCAGTTAACAACTTATTAAGCAATTTCTCTAATTATGCCATCTCAGGAACATAGAAGTGATCCAAGGCAACAGTGTTTGAAATGCTTTTTATTCTTAAAAGAAATAAATCCAAACTGTGCTAATTTGTGTACAGCTGCCTGTAATATCAACATAGCTGGTTAGAATTCTTTTTATAGCAGAAGCCTTTGTACTTCATACTTCAGGCAAGTTAATAAGCAGGTGTCAAAACTCTGAATTAAAATTCCCAGGAGAGGACACAGAACAAAGGACAATAAAAATGATTTTTAAATAATCATAGGGATAAATAGCATCCACTTCTGACAAATGTAAGTGCTGGCATAAAATGTTATTAGGCTACAGAGATTTTCTTTTGTTCCAGAAGTATGTTTTGTTCTTGAGCAGTGTCATTCATCATTCTAATGAGTCCTCGAAATGTAAATTAAATAGCAAAGTCTGATTCATTCAAAAGCATCTTTGTATTGTATTAAATCATTTTTAAAACATTTATTCCATTCCTTCCACTGCTGAATAAACTCCGCGGTATTCGTGTATTTTACAGGTCTAGCTCATGGCATGAAAATGTTTTGTAAATAGTGATTACTCAATGTTAATTTTTTAAAAAAATAACTTCAAGAATATACTGTGCAAAAGTGTATTTTGTTGCTGATAAGGGACTATTGGAGTATAGTATATGTAAGACTTTTGTTGCTCTAGCTCATCTGGATTCCCCTGCCTAAAGGCACTTCCAGACTACACTTAAACCCACTTCAAAAACTCTCAGGATGGCATCGGGCCACCCAACTCTCCCTCCCACCAAAATCCTTAAAAGTGAAGGGAAACTTACCCCCCCCCCCTCCAGCCTCCTGACACATCATTGGTATGCTTCAGGACGACCAGTAAGTTTTACTTTATTTTTAAGGCTGGGGGGGGGGGGGTGCCCTCCTTGGTTCTCTGGGCTTTTGGAAGCCCAAAGAACCAAGGTGGGCTGTGGGGACGGACCCCTGGATACGCCCCAGGACTACCCAAGAGTGAGTCCCCACAGGGCTTGTGCCCCATTAGGCCCAGATCTAGATAATTTGGGACAAAGCAGGGTTTGCCCACTTTGTTTCGAATTACTTCGCTGTTACCTAAGGCATTGTTTCGACACCTCAGGTAAAAATCCATCACGGTCTGCATTTTGGGCCCTGTCTGGAAGGGCCCTAAGAATAAAACAATGTTACATGAACTGTATTTTAAATCAAAGTGTCAGAGAAATAAGCAGGAATCTAATACTGGGGTGTCTCTCGACCCAAGAGGCTAATGAAGCCTGAACAATGGAGCAAACAAGACAGTTAATCAATAGCAGTCAGAGCACTACTTTTATCCTCCAACATCTTCATTTTCAACTCACTGAACATCATTACAGCTAGGAACCAGGAGAGTCAATCTCCATTAGGTGCAGACATTAGATAAATAAATTAATTTACTGGTCATAAAAATGATAGCATAGCATTGTGCCTTTTGACCTTTAAAAATATTACTCCTGGTGTTGATAACCATTCTTTACAGGAAATGGGAAAAGCAATATACTGTACTGCTTGCATGCTTGCATCTCAAAGAGCCAAGTGCCAGCATGTGTTGAATTTAGGGAATCTCAAGAATTTAATCTTAAAGTAAACTGGCCTGATTTGAACTTCCCAGAATGTCACAGACACAGAAATACACATTACCTACTGTTTTTCCATGTTTTGCAATTGAGGTGTAGTACTTGGTTAAAAATGTCCAAAAATGTATACAATATGTACATCTCTGTATAAATTGCACACATGTCAACCCATATTAATCCATTCTTCCCTAGTTGCAAATATGTCTTATATTTGCTTAGCAATATCGACTATTTTGGTTAAAGGAACAACATGTCTTATCCTGCTATTTATAGTGATATAAATGTCATGTCAATAAGTCAATTCCTTTGCTTCTGTATTCTTCTGGTTTATTCTCCTCTCAATACAGAGGAACGTGCACAGAAAGAATAGTGTAAACAGGGGAAAATGAGAGCGACTGCTGAAAGAATCAGAGACGCCTGTCCACATCCCATCACATTCCTCTTCCTTCTCCAGGAAATAGCTGCTAAAAGAGAAGTCACACTTAAGACGATGTATCTGTTACCAAAATAGTGAGGTGTGAGAGAGAGCAGGAAAAGTCACTTCCCCAGGTTTCCCCACAAATAGCCACAACCAAGGTCCAAAGATTTGACAAAGTTCATATGGATGGGTAAAAAACCAAGAATAAAACTGATGAATTTAACTGACGACAAAAGTAGAGGAGGATTTGGATTACCTGATTTAAAACTATACTATGAAGCAGCAGGCTTGATATGGGTAAAAGATTGGGGGGCCCTTAAGAATACTAGAATTATAAATCTGGAAGGCTTTGATTTAAGAATCGGATGGCACTCTTATTTATGGTACCAAAAGAGAAAAACAGAGAAAATTTTTAGAAGACACTTTATCAGATCAGCTCTTATAAAATTTTGGGAAAAATATAGAGAGAAACTATAAAAAAAACTCCTATGTGGATATCTCCACAAGAAGCAGACCAAAGAAGAGAAACAGCACAAGATAGGTGGTTAACATACAAAGATATTTTGAAAAAAAGAGAAAAGGAATATTTAATGAAATCACAGGAGGAGCTAAATATACTGGATAGAGGAATTTCATGGTTTCAATATAGACAAATTAGAGAGTATTACACCAAGGACAAAAAGTTGGTTTCATGTGCAAAGAAACATTTTGGGATACGACTAATGTCAGAAAACAAAACAATAACAAAAATCTACAGGAAACTACTAGAATGGTCCACAGAAACAGAGTTAATCAAAGACTGTATGGTCAAGTGGGCCGCAAATATCAGGCATTCAATTAATTTAGAAGACTGGGAGAAAATATGTGGAATGCCCTCCCCAGGGATATTAGATCAGCCCCCACCCTCTTAACATTTCGTAAAAAAATTAAGACCTGGTTATTTGAACTGGCTTTTCCTGAAGTGTAGCTGATAACTCTGATCTTGGAATGGCTGGACAACGCGCCTGGACAACGATTTGGTAATGAATTGCAGAGGATTTATGGTTTTATTATGTTTTTATATGTAATTGAAATTTACATATAAATTAACTATGTTTAATTGTCTTATCTGTTTTTATATTGTTGGGCATCAAATTGTGCCGCTTTGTAAACCGCCATGAGTCGCCCTCGGGCGGAGAATGGCGGCATAGAAATGTAATAAATAAATAATAAAAAATAAAATATGGAATAAGAAAATTAAATATACATATGCATTTGATCTAAAAGAAAACTGGCTAAAAATGATGTACAGGTGGTACATCATGCCCCCGAAACTGGCTAAATGCTACCCTAAAACTAATGATAGATGCTGGAAGTGCAAAGAACAAACTGATTCTTTCTACCATATGTGGTGGTCATGCAAAATTGCCAAATCATACTGGAAAAAATACATGAAAAAATAGAAAACATACTGGACATAAAAATGGAATTAAAACCAGAATACTTCCTTTTAGGAATAACTGACTTCGAAATGGAAGTATTCTGCGGCCAGGATAAATTACGCAAAATTCTGGAGAACGAAAGAGATCCCATCCCAAGAACAATGGCTAATGAAAATTATAGATCTTATGAATAAGGACAAATTAACACAACTTATAAGCACAAAGCAGAACTTAAATACATCAAAAACAGATTGGACACCAGTAATGAATTCTATAATGCAAGAGAACCTGAAATGGTTAATAGAGCTACGGTAAAAATAAAAACCAAATGCCCTCAAGCATGGTCATACGAAGGAGCTAGCCAATTTACCGTGAGAGGACATATGGACACAGAAACAAGTCAAACAAACCCTACCTTACCCATTTTCCCTCCCCCCTACACCCTTCCCCTTCTTTTTTCCTTGCTTTCCCTTTTATCTCTTAATCCCAACCCCATCCTGTTTCTCCCAACCCCCCTAATTATCCCTCACTATCACTATCTAAATTTCCTACTTTCCTATACCATAAATATGTTCCCTCTCTGTTTACTGTATTCTGAAAACTTTAATAAAAATATTTTTAAATATTCTTCTTGCTTGCTTCTATTCAATGGTTGAAGGCTTGGGCCCATAGCCAAGTCTTGAGTTTCCTTTTGAATATCAGTTGCCTTTAACTTTCCTCTCTAAAGGAAGCCATTAGCCACTCAGCCGTCAAAAATAATTTAGGAGCTATACATCACGTACATATCAGCATCCGTATTTTAAAAAACTATACTACACTATATATTTTCCCCATAAAGAGACAGTGTGAAAAAATACAGTCTGCCATGCAATGTATCATTTCAAAATAAGCGTACAATATTGACAATATGCTTTTCTCCCAGACTGCTAGACATGCCTTTTCTTATTTCTTCTACGGGGTTTCTAGGGGTATTTTTCTATCCAAAAGAACAAAGGTCACTCATTTAGGTACAGGTAAATAAAAATTTCACAAGCATTCACTGCAAAATCAATATGGCTACTAAAATATCTAAGTTGATAATAAATTTTTGTTCTCTCCTATGTATACTTCAGAACAGTCAGTATTTACTGGAACCATCGTAATTTCAGATATTTCAGAGAGATATTGATTTTGTAACTGAAGTGTGACTAAAGGGATAAATAAACTGCTCTTGGGGTCAATCGATTCATTTATCTTCACTGTTATTTTAGAAGGAGTCAAAACAGCATACATTTTGATAAATGCTATCATGAAAGGAACGCCGGTAATTCAGAAGTTTAGAGAGAAACACTATAAATGTATTTTTAAATGAGGTGCAAAATCTGGGTATGACCAACAACAAGGAAAAATATCTCTTTGCCTGTAATGAACAAAGAAATGATAAGGTTCTAAAAGCAAAACAAAAAGAGGATAGAGGAAGACTGTACACTTGATAGACAGGGCAATTCAGCCATTGGGCAGGCATACATTTAAACAGCTTAAAAGCTAGATAAAACTTGGTGTGCTCATTCCAATGCTTTTATAATAAAGGCCCAGGCAAACAGAAATTAGACTGACATTTGAAGAAAAGAGTAAAGCATTATTACCTATTTCTGTCTGTTGTCTGGGGTTTTAAAAAAGGAAGATGCACAACTCCCAATTTCTCCCAGCCAATCCCATAAGATCCCAGAAACTCCAGTTTTATGCACTGAAGCAGGCAATGTTGAATGGAAATGAAGCACTGAGATTTTCCTTAAATCCACAAAATTCTAGCATTATAAAGAACGAAACATTGAAAATAATTAACAGATTTGCTGTTCACATCTCTTGATAAATCTCCCTGCCCTTTTTCTTTGAATGTCTAAACTTATCTCTATGCTCTCAGTTATAGCATTGCTAGACATTTAGGGATTGTGGGGAAATTTCATGGGTAGGTGGTCAGAATTGCTACAAAGGCAATGTATTCATAAGACCACCCCCCCCCCCCAAGAATAATGCCATAGGCACATGAGTAAACAAAAGTGGTGAAAAAAAGCCACCTTTAACTTTCTGGCCTGTTCTGAATAGGAAAACAATGGGAAAGGTTGGATGGTCATCAAGATGGTATAACTGTGCCAGTACAAGTCCCTTTCTGCCTTGTGTGAATTAATAATACACCCCCAGAATGAAGCCAACATTCCTTCACTGCAGAGCTGCAGAAAAACATCCTCATTGTTGTTGTTGTTGTTATTATTATTATTATTATTTGAAACACAACAAGATTAGTGCAGATGTCTACATGACGCACCATATGTTAACAAGGGTTTCTATTTTCTAACAATAGCAAAATCACTCCCCTCTAAATCCCAAGGTGTATTGCTGAAACAAAGAAAGCTTAGGATATACAGTAGGGTTGTTATGTGTAGAATAACTAAAAAATTTATCCACTAAACCTTGGCTCAAAATTGCTTAATTGTAAGTCATTACCTTTGAATCAGACTCCTGTTGGACCTCTTGAGGTGCATCTACACTATAGAATTAATGCATGTTGATGCCGCTTTAACCACCATAGCTCAAAGCTATGGAAAGCTGGGTTCTGTAGTTTGGTAAGATACTAGCATTCTTTTGCAGGACACGCTAAAGACCTTGTAAAACGACAACTCCCAGGATTTCCAGAATTTACTTTGGATTCTTTTACTATATACAAGGTGGGGCTACACAATAGAATTAATGGAGTTTGACACTGAGCCATGGTGTCAAACTCCATTAATTCTATTGTGTAGCCCCACCTTGTATATAGTAAAAGAATCCAAAGTAAATTCTGCAAGATTGATTCCCCCCCCCCACCGAAAGTACTAGTTGAAAATTCATTAAATGAATGTCATTCATCAAAAAGAATGAAATAAATATTCTACCGTACTGTGTTCTTGTTGTTATGTGCCATCAAATTATTTGTGACCTATGGCAATCCTAAGGTGGCCTATCACTGGGTTTTTGGCAAGCCCTGGTCTCTAAAGTGGTAGTCCAATACTTTGCATTGCAAAATGTCAATTTAAAACAATTTTAAAATATTTTCTTCTCTTTGGCAACTTGCAACACACATCTTATAACATCATGTTTACAATGCTTTTTATACACATGATGACATTTAAATTCATTCCACACGATCTTTGAGAAATAGGAAGAACTTTGCCAAATAATAAAGAACCACAAGTGCATTAGTTAGAAATAATGGCATACCATGTGTCACTAGAAGCTTTTCTTCAAGCTATCTGTGCCTCTTACACAGCAGTTCTTGTGATGATATACGTTTAGCTCACAATTTTCAAGGTCATTTCCATGATCTAGCATAAGAAGCAAAAATATATTACATCCTATTAAGAGCTACAATATGAACGGGAAATAAACAAAGTCTGTATGGTCCCTCTTTAAACATATTCCTGGCCCACAGGTTAAGAACTCCTGGCCAGATGCTATTAACTTTCGATTTGGCTGCATATTTTAGTAGCTTTATAGTAAGAAACCCCAACAAGGCAGAAATATAGCCGGCACAGCATGTATTCGGTACAGTATAACCTGCCAGTAACAGCTGCCAAGCCCAAATGGTGATCTATTAGATTCAGCAAATCATTATTTTTTGACAGCAATTGAATACAATAGTGCAGCTGTTTAGATTTCCCATTTTCAGCAAAGGCATTCAAGCATGGCATAAAAAAGCTTCACCTTCCACTGGATGTGCACCACCTATATATTGCAATTTTTGACTCCCTTGTTGTTGTTTTTTAAATGGCAAAATTGTGTGTGTGTGTAGTCTGAGAATAATTTATAGACCAACACCTCAATAAATGTTTAGGCATTTTTCCAAACCCAGGCAAAGGATGACTGTATTGGGCAACATTGTTTTTATCGACAGGATTGTTATTATTTTGACAGGATTGTTGAAAATGACATCATAATAAAACATATGTTTTATGTTTTGGGTAAGAGCTCAATTGTAGAAAAATATGGATTTCAAAATGTTTTAACGGGCAAGGAAAAGCCACTAATCAACTTTGATATAAAATCTGATTTCCTGAATAAAATCCTTGAAAGTTGTAGCACAGCAGTTCTCGTTTGTACCTGGGGGGCAGGGGCCAGGACCGGGGGTCCCATTGGCATTGGGGCCTGCAGCAGCAGAGTTGGATTCTGAAGAGGATTTAGAAGGGTTAGCAGAAGGAGAGTTTCCCATGCCTCCTTCGCCCACAGAAAGTTTGGCATGGGAAGAAGGTTGGCCTGACCCTTACGATGAGACAGATAACCAGGTGCAAATGGAAAGCAGTGATAGCGAAACTTATGAACGGCCGGGAGGGAGAGGTTCACAGGATCTTTTGAGTGAAAACATGGAAGAGAGCGGCTGGGAAGAATCTAGGGAGGAGAGCTCTCATGAAGATAGAGACCCAGGTGCTGGGAGGCAAGGCCGAACCTTTGATAGGAGACGAAGCATCGAGACTAGCAGGAGGGGATGGTTCCATTGCCTAGACAGGCCGAGGTCCGTCAGCAGAGATTGGAGATGACAAAGCCTAGAGCGTGGGAACCTCGGCCGAAAGATTAAGTATAGGATCCGTGGGAACGAATCCCCAGTACTTCGGCCACGTCTCTTCTGAGTAGACGTGAAGCGAAGCGGGTCCACGGAGCTAAGTTGGCTAGTGGCCTATCAAGTTTGCCTTGCATCCTGTGCTTGCCTTGTTCCTGAATCCGCATTGCTGTGCGGAGCTTTGCCAAGTCTTTTGGATTATTAACCAAGCTGTTTTGGACAATTGATTGCTTTTTGCCTTTGGAATTGCTTTTGCTATTTTTATGGACATTATTCCTTTTGAACTGTTTTTATACTCAATAAAGTAGTTAGCCTTCTGTCTGTCTCTGTGTGTGTGATTCAGGGGCCGGTCAAGTCCGTGCATCGTGACAAAAGTAAATTATCAAAGGAATATAAAAATAATTTACTTGTGTGTGTATTTTTTTCTTTGTTGTATTGAGGATAGTTTGCATGGAAAACGTTACCTGTTGTCAAAATTATTTCCTTTTTACATTATATGTACATGTCTGCAGATGCATCTACACTGCAGAATAAATGCAGTTACAGGCCATGAAATCATGGAAGTTGTGGTTTGGTGAAGCATCCGCATTCTTTGTTAGAGGAAGCACAGGGCCTTTTAAAACTACAATTCCCAGGATTCCATAGTACTGAGCTATGGCAGTTACAGTAGTGGCAAACTGCATTCATTCTACCATGTAGAATGCACCCAGAGAAGACACTTCCCAAATTAATAGTTAAATGGACACAAATTATGGGTGCCACCTCTATGAAAGCCCAGATATATTTATTATGCATATGTTTCTGGCTAAAATAAAATCTGTGCATGTGTGCATGTTATGAACACAGTAAAGGACAAGAGGAAAAACACATTTCTTACACTGGGAATGTCACAAAACAAACCTACCATTTGTTACGTCCACATTTCCATGGATCCAGACAGGATCTACACTGCAATATAATCCAGTATCTGATCCCAGATTATCTGATTTGAGATGGTTTATATGAGTCTACACTGCCATATAATCCACTTCACAGCAGATAATCTGGGATCAGAAACTGGATTATATGGCAGTGTAGATTTGGCCCCAGACAAAGTTAGTCAAATGTATCCTTCAATGAAATCTACATGAGACTCTAATCCAAACTACCTATATGGGGTCTATTTATTATTTATTATTTATTTATTCAAATTTATCCGTCGCCACTCCCATTCATCTCAGGGTGACTCACAAACAATAAAAACAACAATAACAACATTTACAACTACATTAAAATCATTGGGATTAAAACAGCAACCATAAAATACAGATAGCATCAGAGAGAACAATGTAATGTCAGAGAGATTGATAGTTTTTAGGAGTCAATGATAGCTAGTGTCTTCTTTGTCCATGAATTAGTAAATCTGCTACAAGTGCATGTGTTTAATTTTATTCTATGACAATATTTATATTCCATTTTGTATTTGAGGAGCCCAAGGTGGCTTATAATAAAATCAGCATTAAACATAATTGATTGCATTAAAACTACATTAATTTTCAGTTTAAAATGATCTTGAATATTTACCCAAGAAAACATGTGTAGCCTGAATACAACCAGTTTCACCTAAAGTCTTTAATGAAAAGACCAGATTGAAATTATTTCAATGTTGGTCCCAATTGGATCTCCAGGAAGAGGGAATTCCACAACAAAGATACCACCATAAAAAAGGGCACCGACCATGTCTTCCCACTATGTATTTCCCTTACTGATGGGACAGGGTCCCTTCAATAGATCTCAATTCTTGAGCAAAAATACACACACAGATTGAGATGCTCTCTCAGTTATTAAGGTCCATAGTTGTTTAGGGTTTTAATGATTATTGCCAGCAGCTTGGGATTCAGAACAGGAACATATTGACAATCAGTACAAGCTCTTCAGAAGAAATGCTATATGAAATCTGGATGGAGTTCCATCACACAGCCTACTGATTGCAGTTTCTGAATGATCTTCAAGGGGAGCCCCACGCTGCAATAGTGTAATTGGAAGTTACTTTGGGAAATTCAACGTTGGATAGTTAGCACCTTGGATAGTTCCTTTGGATTTCAAACAAAAGCTCTTTTAAGTCTTACATGCTACCAGTTAGCCACCACTGTATATGACTGGATTTGAAAAATGATCAGAAATTATAGCTAGCGGAAAATGTGACAGCCAGAGTAATTTCTGTTTTGTGAAGCACATTGCTTCACATAAATATAAGGAGTAGAGGAACAGAAACAAACAGAAAAAGAGAACAGAGGAAGGGAATCATTGGAGACGAGAGACACATGAGGAGAAAAAAGTGTACCGGATTCTTTCTCGCTTTTCCAGACACAACACACACATTTGTTGATGCTATCAATATTGGTAGTAAAGTCATGACTGATAAAACACACATATTGGCAGATAATACACTTAAGAACCTGTTATTGGAGGAAAATGAACTAAGACTTAGAGTATTTTCCCACTTCAATCCAGTTTACATGTTGTGACTGCCTCCTGCAGAATTCTGGAGCTTGTAGTTTAGGGAGGCCCAGAGCTTTTCTGGATAAACAGTATAAAGGCCCCTCCCTAAACTACTAATGCCAGAATTCTGCAAGAGGCAGTCATAGCATTTAAAGTGGATTGAATTGGGAAAATGCTCAAGTGTGATGAGGCTCTTAAATCAGTGGTTCCCAACCTGTTTTTGACCAGGGACCAGGTGACTAGAGACCACTCTTCAATATTAGCACCAAAAGGGTTATGAATCAGTTTTTGCTCAACTTTAGATTTGGTTTGGTTATTTGGGATGCTGATTCAAAAAATTTGCACTTGATAGACCACATCAGCTGTAGTTTCTGATACAGAACATATGCCATCCAGTAGTCGCCATCTGCTCGCTCACAGTAAACCATATTTAATAAGCCTCGGCGCTAATAAGAGGGCTTCATGAGACCAGTCACTCTCATTGCAACAGTGTAGTAACAGTGAGGCCATTGATCATATTTTAGTTCTTGTGGACCACTGGTTGGGAACCACTGTCTTAGACAGAATCCATGACTTAGCTTTAATAACAAATACTTGTATTGTTGGTCTCTTTTAAAAGGGGATAATACTTGTTCTAAATACAGCTTTGTTTTCTGCACACCCCCTTCTCTCTTTGTGTATTTCTTTTTGGCATTATTCATCCTACTTCCAAAGAGTGAGAAAACAAAGAGTTTTGAAAGCTATTTCTTTCAACTCTTTCCTTGTCCCCAAAGTTCAAAGCAGTGATGGCAGAGGAAGAACTGAAATCATAGGTAGGGTTTCTCATATGTATTCAGCTAAGGTTTTTGTGCAATACTATAATATACATTTAAATGGTAGGTCAGAATTAACAGAGTTAAAATGAAATCTCCTTCTCAGCGCAAACATAACATTTTTGATGTAAATATAACATAGTGGGACTTTCAAACTCATTTTTTAAAACTTTTTTTTTAAAAAAATGGCTGTAGCACCCAGCACCTGAACCTTTCTCTTTAAATGGAATTACCTCTCTCTCTCTCTCTCTCTCTCTCTCTCTCTCTCTCTCTCTCTCTCTCTTAGTATGCTCATATATATTTTTCCTGATATTTTTAGTCTGCCTGGTGTTTATATGTCAGGTTATTCCAACCACCACATTGCTTTTTGATTTAGTATGCTGCCTCTTGTTTTGATGGCTCTATTTGCCTTTTCTGTGCTCTTAATTTTATTGTGAGTATGATTAACTTGGTCTGGATCCAGTTATAGAGGGAAGAACCCAAGTCAATTAAAGAAGATAATTTACTGAGCAGAAAGGATCTGCAATAGACTTACCATCACTGCCCATTTAGTTATTATCGGTTCCAATCCCCTTTAGGATGGTGGGAATACAATCTTGTCTGCTGTTAACACTGTGGGCTGCGACAAGCACGAGCACCACCTTACTTGCTGTGGAAGCTAGGATTTCCCTTGAGTCCCAATCAGCAGCTGAACAGACCACCATTATAGGTTATTAAGTTGGGTTTGAGGACTCAGGCCAGGTGGCATATACTACATAATTAAGCAGCTGATGTAGAATATCAGTGCATAACTATAATGGCAATTATTGACTAATGTGTGGTCTTGACATTATAAGAGCAACTTTTAAAAACTAACTTAACTCTTATTGTCTTTGTATGATCTGGATATAGGGAATTTGTCCAGTTTAAATGGACTTGAAGAGGAGCACAGGCCTGATGCCAAACTATCTTTGTCATATACAAGAATTCAAGAAAATCAACTATTGTTGCAGCGAGTGCTCAAAAGTAGTACATTGCATTCTTTTTAGGGTATCTGGAATATATAGAGCAGGACAATGGTGTTTTGAGAAAAATACTTAAATGTTATCATTACTTCTTGGGAGGAGAGCAATGACCAATCTCAATAAAATAATTAAGGGTAAAGACATTATACTGGCAATGAAGATCTGCATAGTTAAAGCAATTGTAGTAGCCTATGGATGTGAGAGCTGGACCATAAGGAAGGCTGAGCGAAGGAAGCTTTTGAACTGTGGTGCTGGAGAAAATTTCTGAGAGTGCCTTGGACCGCAAGAAGATCAAACCAATCCATACTCCAGGAAATAAAGCCCAACTGCTCATTGGAGGGAAGAATATTAGAGGCAAAAATGAAGTACTTTGGCTACATAATGAGAAGATAGGAAAGCTTGGAGAAGATAATGATACTGGGAAAATGGAAGGGAAAAGGAAGAGGGTCCGACCAAGGGTAAGATGGATGGATGGTATCCTTGAAGTGACTGGCTTGACCTTGAAGGAGCTGGGGATGGCGACGACCGACAGGGAGCTCTGGCCTGGGCTGGTCCATGAGGTCACGAAGAGTTGGAAACGACTGAACAAATAAACAACAATAATCATCAGAAAACCATGAGAACTATAATAAAGGTAAAATGTAATGTTTCTTAGCGGCAAGTAGGCAGTAAATGCTATATTTGGCTATAGGAGAGCAAATTTCGATTACTCCAAGTGATTAGTCTATAAAATTTAAGCCTTCCATTTATTAAGTTAACAACCTGGCATTATTAAGGGCTCAGGGCAAAAGCCACTCAGACCGTGGAAAAGTACTGGCTCATAAAAGAGCAGATCAATACTCCTACATTTCACTGGAGTTTTATGTATGATGCCAAATGCAGTTCATAAATGTCAGTTCAGAATTTGCATTAGTACAAATTATTTGCAAAATGGGACACACCCCTACCTCTAAAAACTTCACATTTGTTGTTTCCTCTAATTTATAACTACTATAAGCTACCAATAAACATGGAAGAGTAACATGTTCCATTAAACATGAAAGGGTACCATTGCTATTCTTAAGGGAAGCAGAAATTGCACATGTATACCTTTTCCTATTTACATCCATGTTCTTCTTGAACCCTAGTCATGGCTTGTGAAAGCTTAAAACCATTGCTAAGATCCATTAAAATAATACTAAAATAAATTTAAAACTTTTAAATATGTATATATTTTCAAGTTGCCTGTCAACTTTCATAAAAACAATTAAATCTCATTTGATATCCAACCTGAAACTCACTTCTTTCTCAGATTTTCACAAGAATCATTGAAAATGCTAGGACTCATTTCAAATTTTTTTTTTTATCCATGGGCTTCCTTGAAGTCTCCTCATGGATCAATTTTGTATGTGTTCAACTTTTAGTTGAAAACTGCACCACAAAATCCAAAGAAATAGCAAATCCTAGTGTGGGTTCAAATTACATCAGTTCATATTCGAATTCTCAAAGATGTAATTCCTCAAGCTTCTGTTGAGGACCCATAGCTGCCTACTTTTGCCACGAATATTTTTTGTGACTTTCCTGGTAAAGACATTTTTCCACCTTTCTCTTCTAGGTGACATTCTCAACTAGATTCCTACTATGAGTTTGCTCTTCTTTTATGCATTGCAAGACCTGTATACTTTAGAAGAAGGTGACAGTACATATTGTCATTGGGACCGATGCTGTTGGACTGTGGAATTGTATTTTAAAGGGAAATAAACACAATATGGCATTTTAACATTGTAGCACTGATAAATTCATAACAAAAATGTTTGCTTCAAAATTTTAATGAAATCATATTCTTGATCTCGCTTAGATCCCATAAGATACAATATAATATTGCAATAAGGATTAAGAACGTTTTTTCCTCCCTGAAACAAGTTTGTTGCCTTATCCCACCCATACCATCCAGATGGTAACTTTCCATTGAATTTACTCTACATCTGTTACATAAAAATATTAGAGAAATAAAAAGCTCCTGCAAAATGTCGTTCTGCTGTAGCAATAATGTACTGCCTTGAAAACAATCAATTCTTCTAAAAGCTCTTCCTCTGCCATCTAATTTCGTTGTGCAGGGAGAATAAATAATTTGCTGCTTGTTCAACCCTGTACTTACCTCTTATTACTTTTAGAACATTCTTTCCACTTTGCATTTACTAAGCAAAGTGTCCTTTATTTACATGTTGGATTTTTTTTTAAAAAAAAGACTTGAGTTAGGCAAAGATATTTGCCCTTTTGAAAATGAAGCCTTTGAAATTATAACATAAACCAGTTTTAGGCTCTTAGGCTGCACTATGATGATGATACCATATTAAATACTTTGACTCTCATTGAATTTGACTCATATCCTCCATATATAAACAATGAAATATTTTTTAGAAATTCTACTACAGCTCCCAGAATCCCCTAGACAAAATATGACAGATATGTATTGTTGAAGGCTTTCATGGCTGGAATCACTGGGTTGTTGTAGGTTTTTCGGGTTGTATGGCCATGTTGTAGAAGCATTATCTCCTGATGTTTCGCTTGCATCTGTGGCAAGCATCCTCACAAGCTCTGAGGATGCTTGCCACAGATGCAGGCAAAACATCAGGAGATAATGCTTCTACAACATGGCCATACAACCCGAAAAACCTACAACAACCCAATCATAGAAAGATTAGAACTCCCAGAATCCTCAGCTAGGAAGGCCAGTGTGGGATACTGAGATATGTAACCTACAAAAGTAACTTTTCCATCTTCTGCTGATGGACATAAAGCATGGTTCCATGAGCAATCCTACTTCTAATGTTTGAAGAAGAGCCCTACTTGATCATCATCATCATCAGTTTCTCACTTGTTAATCGCCCTCCATTAAAATGCTCCAGGCGATTTACATAAAACAATAGCATTAAAATACACAATACCAAATAGACTGCATTAGACATTAAAAGCTCTGCTAAAAAGCCAGGTCTTGAATGCTCAAGGCTGTCTAGTCCAAGATCTCACTTCCCACAGCAGCTGTCCAGAAGTTTCCTAAGACACCCCCTCACTCACTCACAGACACTCACACACAGAGACCACAAATGTCTTTGCCGGCAATTGTTTCTCAGTACTGAAGCTTTCAATGCAAAGTCATGCCTGAATAGACATTATGGACTCTTTTATGATTTGAGAGCTTCATAAGGCTGAGCGTGGTCCAAAATTCCGTAATAAGGCATAGATATGCAGCTGGAACTCAATATATAGGACTTTTGAACCCAGAGAAAACATATCTCCATTTACAGAATCCTATACATGAATCAGACTCACTGGCATGATATGAATTAAGAACTAGGTACTCCAAAAATCATGTTCTGTATACAGTCAGTCCTACGTATTTACGAATTCTGAATCCATGGATTCAACTAATCATAACTTGAAAATATTTGGCAAAAAATACTCCAAAAAGAAATTTCGATTTTGCTGCAGCAATTTCACAGATCCTCAGATGCTTTCTGGGACTCATTGTTTGCCATTTTATATAAGGCACATCTTTTTACTATGCAATTGTATAGAATACAGATTTTGGTGTCCATAAGTGTCCTGAAACCAAGCCCCCAAGAGCCCACTGAATGTCCATATTTGTTTTGTGTTTCCTTGTTTGTTTATTGTTCTCTGAAAATATCTCTGTTGTTGAATGGAACAGTTGTGAATAAAAGGCATTGTTCTATATTTCAGAGATCCATCAGGTATGTAAAACATAAAGGGGAGAAGGATGTAGCAGTTACAACAGTTAATAGTATGACAAAAATCATGTTATTTGATTTTTTTTCTGTGTCAGGAGTGACTTGAGAAACTGCAAGTCGCTTCTGATGTGAGAGAATGGGCAAGGACATTGCCCAGGGGGACGCCCGGATGTTTTAACATCCTGTGGGAGGCTTCTCTCATGTCCCTGCATGAGAAGCTGGAGCTGACAGACGGGAGCTCACCCCGCTCCCCAGATTTGAACTGCTGATTTTTCAATCAGCAGTTCTGCCGGCACAAGGGTTTAACAAGGGCTCCTTAAAAAATGTATCCAGGTTTTCGCAGCGAGCAAGGTTATTTGAAATGGCATAGCATTGCGTATATTTCTGAAGCCCTACTCTTTGATATATAGGTAGCTGCTTATAGGCCTATTTCTCTGCTTTAGGCTGTCTGTGTGGTATTGTTCAGTCTGTTTATTAAACAAATAACTTCCTTTACAGTGGTGCCTTATCTTAACCAAAGAAAGATAGCTTGTCTAATTTAATTAGTTATGCACAGGCCTGTGAGATATAATTGAAACATTTATGCTAAGATCAATATATTTAAAATTTGGGCAGAACAACCTGCTATCCAAATGAACCACATGTATTCTTTTCCCAAGGCATTCATTAAGTAAAAAAGGAGTGTTGGTTTTAGTCATGATCAATTTTCGTCTGTTCCTCTTCTTATTTCTGTCTTTCTTTGAAAATAAGTTTATTATCTTACTATGTTTTTTTCAAGGCTCATACAAAATATGACGGAATCTGGGAAAATAAAATATTTAAAAGGCGAAACAGACATATTGAATTGTCTACCCAGCCATGGCTCCTGACAGAATCTCAATCTTTTCTGTGCGTGACAGAGATGATGGTGCTGATGTGTGTGTGTGTGTGTGTGTGTGAGAGAGAGAGAATTAGAGAGAGAGAGAATTAGAGAAAGAGAGTGAAAGAACGAGATCTGTATATGTAAGCAGACCTAATTATCAGAGGCAGACTGCTGTGTCGAGTGAAGCACAGATGTAGAGTGAACATCAACTAACTGCTGAGTCTCTGTCCCCCCTTTTGAAAAAGGACAAATACAAAGGTTAAACTGGTTTTTAAAATGTCCTGAAATGTCTGGAAACATCTTCCGTTCAGGTTTTGTTAATGCCCAAGTCAACATGGCCAGCTAATTTTATTTTATCTAACCTAGTATCCTATTATCCTATTATTTTATCAACTATTATCCTACAATATTTCAAAATGAAATTGTTAATTTAGTTTCAAACTGAAAAGCTTAGCCAAAGGAAGTTACCAAATTTTCCTCTAATGTGTACTCTATATGAGGATACTAGTTTTCATGACAAATGTTTGATACTACAAAGAGTATATACTGAACTGGAGATTCTGAATTCACGGTTTAACATAACATGTTGTTACCATATAGTGCCCACAATAAAAATAAAGTGAATTCCATACAATTAAATACTTTTTGTGTGTGATGAGCGACTAGAGAAACTGCAAATCTCTTGAGGTGTGAGAGAATTGGCCATCTGCAAGGACGTTGCCCGGGAGATGCCCGGATGTTTTGATGTTTTACCATCCTTGTGGGAGGCTTCTCTCATGTCCCCACATGGGGAGCTGGAGCTGACAGAGGGAGCACATCTGCACCCTACACAGATTTGAACCTCGGACCTGTTGGTTTGAGCATTGTACTGTGACTCTGGAAACCCGAGTTCAAATCTCTGCTCAAAACATACTTTGGGCAAGTCTCATTCTCTTAGCCTCTGCACAAAACTTGTTAAGAAAATCCCATGACAGAGTTGGACTACTATGAGTCAGAAATGGCTGGTATACAATAATAACGGTAATCTTCACTTCCTCAGAGGGCTGCTACTTCAAGAGACAGTGATGCTGGGTGTGAAGTCTTGGTTTGCCTTCTCCTCTTTTGCTTCAGTTTCCCCTGTTTATATGCCTTCCCAATAGTGTAGACCTTCCTTTGTATTAGTTTCTGGGTGGAGATTAAAACACCCCCAGAGGCCTCCCTCAGTTGGTTTGTTACATTTCCCAACAGAGCTCTTCGTTGTACTCCTCCTCTTCTCTGAAATAGAGCCTTAGAGGCCTGGATATTGTCTGAAATCTTAGGCCTAGCAATTCAAAACAAACATTCTTAGCATTTTCCCCTGCTGCTGCATTTAGCAGTATTTTATACCAACAGTCCAAAGGACAACATAAGCTTTTGGCCAGCCTAAGCTTCACAGGAAAGAAGATTAAGACAGTTTATAATCATCGCTTTGCACCAGAGGCAAAAGAGACTTTCAAAGACCCCAGAAAGATGTCTCCAACCAGCAACTTCTCCTTTTGTAATGTATTGTTTTAAGTTATCCTATGATAGTCCTGGGTGGAGTTAACTCTTTATTCACCTTATTTCAGTAAACTCATTTGGTTATCTTTTCACCTTGCCTCAAAGTGTCTCTGTCTGCTAACAGAAGGTATCAGATAGCCCCCGAGTATAGCCAGACAATATCGTCTTCCCAAAGGCTCAGGCATGCCATCAGACTGGGGATGTTTTATTATTACAATTCATTTTGAAATGTATGACACCAAAGGGTAGAATATAAGTTTCAAATTGTACATAAATGATTAAAAGTCTCTCCCTGCTCTGTCTCCTTGCGAACATATAGCCAATTATGTTGTGCGACATCATTTTATCATTCCTTCCTCGTTCCACTTCTTTGGTTGAGGCTTTCACGAAACAATGAAGCACTAACAACAACGTTACATCATATATTATTTTCCTACATGGTACAGTAGAGACAGTGTAGTGGAGATAGGCATGATAACAACCTACATGCTACCTACCTTAACATGTCACTTAATCCTCTATTTGTGTGAAATGAAACATGATAAAGCTTTAGTCTCCAGTAATTTTGTTTGTTATGCTCTTGCAAGGCCACACATATTGAGCCAGGCTCAAAATAAATTCTATGAGCAGATAACAGATTCCAGCCAAGATTCAGTGGCTCCTGTCCAACTTAATTATCATTTAGCTTGGGGAAAGTGAAACACACACAGAAAGAAATAATGTTCTGAAAATAGTTGAATGAGACCAATTCGGGTAAGAACTTCTCAAAAGGGAAGCTACTGGATCAGACAAAACAGACAGAAAAAGATCTAATTTATCACATTACTCCTTGAAGAGCAATGTCCTTTTAGCCTTGAAATCTCCTTGTAGTTTCTAGATCATGGCCATATAGTCCAAAAAACCTACAACTATCCTTGTTATATTAAAGGGGATGTATTTGTAACATTCCTTTTAACTGAGTAGTGAAAGCCAAGTGAAAGGACAAATAATATTTTATGCAAAAAAATAAGAAGAAACATAAGCATGTAAGCTACTTGGTGATATCGCTAAGGCATTGCCCATATAAAAACAATATAATTGAGAACAAAGCTGACACCTTCATTAGCAAATCAATTGAGTTCCTGTACTGTGACATGTGGTTAAAACAATAAATGTATCTGCACTGAGTTCCTTCAACAAATTCAGTGGATGGCTGGCTACATCTGCCTGATCTGCTGTTCTCCAGCTCTCTTAAAATGAAGCAAAGGTCACATCTCTCAGGCTGGCTCTCAAACTGGACTTGTCAAAAGAGATGCTGGGCATACTTGTGACATACCTGTCTCTGCAGTGATGAACATCTCTTTTCCTCTTTTGTGAATGGGGGTTCTTGTTGCCCTGGATGCCAAATTATAGAGAAAAGGAACTGTTTGTCCCTTGGAAAAAGAAGAGATGGCATCTCTCTTACTACTGGATTTCACAAGCTACCTTCTTCATCCAGGTCAACTTCACCATTGTCTCTGGGCATAAAGTATTCAGTAGGAAAGGGTATCACTTGGACATTTTGTTCCAATATGTGAAAAAGCCAGCTCTTTTTCCAGCTCCTCTCAGGAACAGATGGACTAATCTCCAGCATACTTTGAAAATGTTCTCTGCATTGCCTGAGATGACTCTTAGCAGATGCTGTAGATGCCCATGTTCAGGGACACTGTAAACAAATGAATACAATGTAGGATATTGTGGTGGAAAACTTATGCAAGACTGAAGGACAGATATTTCCTGGACCATTTTCAGTTTCCTTCTGCGAATACAGATACTGAAACAAGTACCATGACATGCATTAATAGGTTATTATACAATCTTTGTACTCTACAGTTCATATGAGGCAAAGGCAAGTCTTTAAATCAGTAGGAGACAAACAATCTCTTCTTGTCTGACTGAATAATGCCAAGTAAAGGGATGTTATTTCAGCCACTTACTTTTAAAAGGAACATTTTCTCTTTATGTTGCCTCTGCAGAGAGCCGTGCCCAACGGTGAAATGTTACTTATGATCACAATAACCAAAATGATACCCAATTCCAATAGCTAGGAGCAGGGCCGTAGCCAGGATTTTGTTTCCGGGGGGGGGGGGGTGAGACTGGGTGGAAGAGGGTCTACCCTAGCAAACCTTTTGTATTGTTATCCCAATAACCCCATTAATGTGGGATATAATGAGCATGGTGATCAGATCATGATATGAATAAACATAACAGTTTAAATAATGTACTAGTAAGGCCTTTTCGCGGACCACCCTGAGAATTTCGGGGCTGAAGCCCCTTAGCCCCGGCTACATGCCTGGCTAGGAGGAAATAGATAGGCATAATCTATCTCAGTATCAGAAAATAGGGTAAAATTCCCAGAGTCTGGAATATTATTTTTCAAGGAAGTTGTTACTTTATTCATCACTATAATCACCAGCAGTTGCATTTCAGAAAGGTAATTCACAAACTAGATACCGTTACTAGTGTGTCATCAGAAAATGCTCTCTAGTTCCCCATGTGGCCACTTCAGATACTGCACCTTCAAAATACTGATGCAGACAACATTACAAAGCAATTTTCCTGGCTGCAGCACAAATCTGTCACCTTAATTCATCCTTTGTTTTTATCCAGAGTGAATTTGCACATAAATCCAGTGATGAGAATCAGGTACTTCTCATTCCAATGACAATAAGTGAACTTCAGCCACGGCCATTACAGGCAAAAATAACTATGTTCCAGTTTGTTATTGTGATAAACCGGATGTCAAAGTAACATATAAAGCAATCGCTATACATGTTTAATACAATAAAAATTCAAGACTCAAGGAACATTTTATATGGTTAAAAAGATGTGGGGAGATGTGAATAATGACCAAATGTAAAATTGTATAATGAGATTTCTCTTAGACTAGTTCTATGTGTGTCTTTCTCCATCTGTTAGTCAACTAGTTGTGCCAATTAATTCATCCAAGCGATATTGCTCCTTGGCAAGCCACCATGTCATGTCTTTCATCAGCCTATTGACGAAAGATAACCCACACCTAGAAGGGTCACATGTTGCTCCACTGCAGTGGGAGCCCTATAACCCTCCTTCTGGAACAAGACTGGAGATGGTATCAACTGCCCAATGTTGCTGAACTACAACTACCACTGGCTATGCTAGCTAGAGCCAATCAGAACTTGGAAGCCAAATTAATCACCAAAACTGAGTATGCATCCTATCCATCCATCTCACATTCTGAGGATAACCTTCTCACAGTCTGTGCTATCCCTTAGCCACACAGAAGCATGAGATAGTAGAAACAATTACAGACCTGCTAAGAATTACAATTGCCAACCCATAGGAATTGAACTTTTGAAAATTAGCCTTTCTATAACTTTGGTTGACTTCAGTTTTTTGCCAAGACATCTTTTTCCAGCTCTTCTGGGCTTACTTGTTCATATTGTTGATAGCTGCTTGCCATAATATGCTAGTGCTAAGCCGGCAGTGAAATAGTTTGTCTTGACATCCCTAACTCCTTAGTTTTCATGAGTCAAATGACTTTTAATTTGACACACTCATCTGGGAGTGACCTCGAGTGACTCAACTGATTTACCTTATTCTTTCTAACCAATCTGATATATTTCACCCATTTTTTTCACAACTTGCCTGTCTCTTCCCTCATAGCACTAAATGAGGTATACTGAACATATGGTATCTATTTAGGGACTGGATCTTGGTTTTCTAGAAGACTACTTCACTCAGATGAAATATTTTTTCTTCCTCTCATTTCCTTCCTTTGATGGCAAACTGCTTATGAGAAATCTCTACTCAGAAATACATCTATGGTATCCATTTAATGGAGAACTATACACTACATTAAACAAATAGTTCTGATTATAAATTTTGTACATGGTATTTTAATAAATGCCAACGTTTTCAGTATTTAATGTTTTAACCTCATAAATTGTTTAATTGCTTTCTAAAATTATTCTTATGCTTATACTTTTATTGATAGCTTTGTATAGAAGGTAACACACACTTTAGGATCTGATTTTTCTTCACCCTCAAAAAAGTGCAAACAAGGGTCAGATCATAAGTGAGTGGGCTGAGCATTAAACTTACCATACCACTTGTTACCCACTCAGCCACCTAACTTTTGCAAGAGCAAAATATAGAAAATGCCACTAACACCCTCTACAAAGCTCACCAAGTATTTCACGGAGCTGGAATTATCCCCACCCCTCTTCAATTTTCCCCAAAGAAAAGATTTCTTAAATCATGGTGAAGTGGTTGTGGCAACTCATTGCCTACTACAAATATACATGGTACTTGCACCGGGGATGATAAATTCATAATTGACCATACCATTGATTAGTTCCGCTCAAAAACCAGACTCTAGTGATCATGTCAATATAATGTGGGTCAGAATGATTTGGACACACAACTGCTCTTGTTATGAAAACTCATAGGTCCCTTCTATACTGGCATATAATCCAGAATATCAAGGCAAATAACCCATACTATCTGCGTTGAACTGGATTATTGGAGTCTACACTGACATATAATCCAGTTCAAAGGAGATAATGTGGATTTTCTACAGCTGTGTAGAAGGGGTCCTAGGTAACTCAGAGCGGCTTTCGAGAAGCAATGGTAAAATCAAGAATACACATGTGTTTTTAAATGTGTACCTAACACTGATATTTTTGCTGTTTTATCATTGGACAGCCACTACTACTTGAAGCTATTTAGTTTCATTGGTCCTACATAACTTGCCAACCATCCAAGCGAGTGCAGCCAACCAGCCATATATTATGGCCCAGATCACCCATGATAACCTTCTTATTCCTAAAGTAAGGTTAGAGAAGATGGAGCAGAAAAGAGAGGATTGCATTCGGATTGCATTCGGTATGGTGAGCTACAAGTTGTATAAACCAGTTCAATTTCAATTTCTATGAGCTGTTGCATATCTGTACTTTCAAAACAGCATCAGGAGATAAGCATTAAGACATTTTGTTCCAGAGATGCAGTCTAAAGCTGTGCTTTGTTTATAATTGTGCATCAGACAGTTTGCCATGCTAATATGACATTGATTCAAGCTTATGACTGCTAGTTTACAAGAAAGGTTCATTACAAATAAAATAAATAATAATACAAGCATATTTATATCTAGGCACAGACACACACACACACACACACACACATGCAAGGTGTCTTGGCTTTTAAAATAATGTGTGGCTGTGTGCATTGGCCCTGATTTGCAGAGGATCAAGGACAATCTACTTCTTCAGTCTGAAAGCTCTGATTAATACACACAGTCACCATTCTGAGATATTGCAATACAAGACTAGCCTGAGGGCATTGATGTTTCTTTAAAGTGTAATACATTAATAGTCTAAGTTTACCATTGGGAGCTGGGGAACAAGCCCAAAAATACAAAGCCAGACAAATTTATTTTATAATTTATGGATCCCAAGGACAATGCATCATTTCTATGAGACTCTAATGAGAGCCAAGATACACAAGACAGAAAAAAACTGCTTTTCTTTTTCTTCTTTTCTAATACTGTTCAATGTAAACCACTTGATGTGATTAGTAGTTTTTGCTTATTAGAGTCTACAGACACCAGAAATGGACTCTTAATGTTCATGGGATGCCATTGAGACATTTTTATGTAGGAAAAAATAATAATTGTTTTCTGCCCTAGAGACTATTAAAATAATGACAATCAGCTTTCATTGAAAATCAGGGGAAAACAGACCTCATGTTTTTAACAAAGTCTGTCCTCCAAGCTATAATTCTCAAAAATACCTTCTGTAGATGTAATACCAGACATGTGCCTGCAGCTATGAGACTTTATTCAGCAAGCATTCCCTTCTTCAAGTGTATCCCCTGGGACAGTAAAGGACAGAAAGTCCCAAGTACTTATATTCTAAGATGTTACTTTTCTTGAGTTCAACTATGCCTATTCTCTTTCATTTCATATAGTTCAACTAGTTTGCTTTTCTTTTAAAGTTTACCTGATGTTTTTGCTCCCTTTTTCTGACAATCAAGAGAATGATTTTTGTTCTGTTTCTCATAATTTATTATCAGGTGTGCTCCCCACAAATAATACTGCAAGACCAGGCCTGTATCAGGGGAGGGGTTGAAACAATTTTTCTTTTTTAGTAGATTCATCACACAAAATAATTTAAATTCTATGACCCACTCTATTATTTTATATAGACTTAAATCAAATTTCTATTTTAACTACAAATTATCAAATGTTTTTTTAAAAACCTGAAAATGACTCTTAATTGGTAATTTAGTGGTTACAAAAGAATACCACAATGCTTGTTGAAAACACTTGAAAACTGTGTCAATATACTTTGACAGAAATCAGGCTCCATCGATAAACTTTGGTGGACACTCTAGAGTGGAAATCCAGTCAGTCTTTCTTGCCCCATTGTGCTTCTTATATATGTTTTCAAACATTTAAGAGTTGAAAACAACCTTTCATTTGTAGCTGTTGACACTGGCAATGTTGCAGAAATCTGAAGAAGTTTCTTCACATTCAGAAGACAGCTGTATTTGGAATGACTCACAGGTGCTTTCATGGCTTCCTTTTATACCCCAGTGGGAAGAGCAAGAAGACAGACATAGGCAGAAAGAGCAAGAGAGTAGTGATGTGACTACTTTCAGGTGGTTTTTTAAAAAAATTCAAAAACTATTAAAGACAATTATATGGGGTAAAAAGGAAATGAAACGACATAATAAAATCTATAATAGTGTTTGGATTTTGTGAAAAATGTTTAGAATAAGGGATACAGCATTTAGAAAGATCTCATATACATATATTTTCATTTTAAATTGGAATATCTAGAAATCAAGAAATATGGCCCACATATATTATTACAATTTTAGAAACTACATAAAAATACCTAGTTATTCAAAACTAACTTGATAGTTTAGGAGAAATTAAAGTATAAACCTTTAAAGCAAGCACAAATTATCATAGTTGTTCTATACTTGGAGGTAAGTAATGATAGTGTGAATAAACTATCAAAATTTGATCGAGACAGTGCTTAAAGTTCTAATTTTTGCTTCTCATGAAAATTTGGTTAACCAGTTAAAAACCATGAAGTCTTTTTAAAAACCTGAACATTTAGGGGATGGGGAGTTTGAACCCGTAACAATCCACACCCCATTGTAATGAGCTTTTGTAAGACTCAGGACTATTCCACTATAATCACACTATCACAAATAGCTGAAACCTACCAGGTAGATATGACACTTCTCTTGAATTGGGATGATTTGCCAATTCATGGTCCTACAATCAGGTTTCCGAGGGGAACATTTCAATTTTTGTGTGTGAAGTCTTGGTAGCTTTTTCTACACATATCCAGCTGATAAGAGACACTGGCTCAATGTAATCATATTTGCATATCTGTTATTATTGTGTAATGCTGATGCCTCAAGTCACTACCAGAAGTCACTACCATTTGGAAAAAAGCAGGGAATGGAGCATTGACATCACAGCTTGTGTGTATAATATATGTCCTGGAGAAGCAGTGCAGAATCCGTGGAAAGTCCTTGAATGCTGGCAGCCTCCTTCAAGACCTGAAAGCATCCAATGCATTATTTGTAATTGAGGTAAAGCCACAGGGAATGCAACTACAATGGGAATAACTGGGTGTGATATCACATGGTCCCACTTCTATGACACTGGAAATGCCCACCTTGATGACAACAGACTGCTGCATTCCTTGTCTCAGATTTTGGTCCTGAAATTTGAGCTGGGGAGCTGTTGGTCTAACAAAACTAGCAAACATAGGATGATATTGAGCTGTTCTGTTGTCCAAAAGGGGGATCCCAAAAGGGTTGGGATACTGAAATGACTACAAGCTACCCTGCTCATCCTAAAACACCAAGAGAATAGCCTTCAACTGACCCCACTGACAACTCCTCATTCCTTTCCCAATAGTTAATGAACTCAAAGAAGGGTGCAGTTAGAGCCCTTGACCAAACATGTGCTGGGGATGCAACAATCTCACCTCTCCACACAATAGACTTCTCCATTGAGAACTTAAACCCATCAGTTCAAAAAGATCACCTATTGTCCTACTATGGGAATCTTCCCCTTTGCTAGCTCATGCAATCATTGTTTATCATAATACTCCCATCTTGGACTGATATGCTTCCTGGAAAGGGACAGTGCAGATGCAGGAGACAGACTCCAAAAGTCTTCCAATAAGGACCTTATTAAGTTTCCTGCCACACTATGCACCAATCACAAACTGTACGTGAGTGTACTTCTGGACCAATAGGATCGTAGATTTAATTAACACCAATCACAGCAAATGTCTATTCTTTCAAATGTCTGTCAAGCATCTGTAACATGTCCATGCTTGTAACTGTGATTTATGTCAGATTTGGGAGAGTTCTCCTGACATCTTGTTACTTAGCCAAATTAATTTTCCTATTCAATGAATTGACTTCTGATCCTGTTCTCTAAAATCTCTCAATCTTACTTGCCAAAAAAGCAAGAATTGTTGATCCTGTTCTCTGTCTCTAAGTAGGAGCAAGTAGGCCGGGAAAAGTGAACTGTGAGATTTTAGACAACAGTCAAGTACAATATTTGTTTTAGGAGCATCGAAAGAGTTTCAGCATTATGTGTTATGTATCACAATGATAGTGCAACACATATTCTCCACCTGTGTTAATCTGAACAGTCTTCAGTTCTCCCCCCATCGCTTTCGTTTTCTCTTTCACACACATCACAGGTTTAATATTTAGAAATGGATGGATTAACTCCAGAGTAAATGAGCAAAATGACTCTAATAAAATATAATGAAACATTAATTACTGTAACTAGCAAAAATAATTTATGTGTTCAAAGCATTGCACTTTAGTTGAAAGGGAATCGAAAAGCAGTTAAATATCGTACTGTATTCTATAAACCAAAAAGTTATTGCTTAGTTTAATTTTACTGACAATGTTTAAAGATGCATTTTAACCTCTTTTTAAAGGAATGAACATACATTTGATCACAATGACTTATATGATCATAAAACATAGCGTAAAAGAATATACTTGATCAAACATAAGAAATGAATACACAGATTTTAACAATGAAGTAGCAAACACATATAGTACTATTGAGAAGTCTTCCTGATCAAATTGAAAACATACCATAAAGGTTATGTTTCCAGCTTGCAAAACTGCACAGACACAACTTCAAAGAACTTGCACTGATGTTAAGGGGGGGAAACTGCCTCATAGAAATGAATTACTTTTTTTAAAGCAACTGTCTAAGTTGTGTATCTGTCTTTTCATTGTAAAAAAATAAAAATAAGAGGAACACTACATTTAGTTGTTACTGCATGTCTTCAACTCTATTCTGACCTTTGATGTTTGCTTTTGCGTACCTCTAAGCAAGACTTGCCTAAGGTTACTCAGTAAGTTTCCATGGCTAAGCAGGGATAGTCCATCAGTCAACACATTCTACCATGTTGCTTTCTAACACCAATTAGAGCACTAAGATCATGTTGAAAGGCTGTTTTCTGTGTCCCACCACCTTCAAAGGCTCATTTGGTAGGAACAAGCAAAAGGGGCTTCTCATTGGCTGATCCTAAGCGTTGAAAATCTTTGTTCAGGGAGACCAGTGTGATCTTGTCCTTGCTCTTCTTCCATCAGCAGGTCAAAACATTTTTGTGTCACCAGACTTCTATAAACCGACCAGGGCTGATTTGCATTGTTTTTAAGATTTGCATATAATATTTCATTTCACTTTTATAAATTGTTTAATTGTTTTTTAAACTCTTGAAATGTATATGTATATTAATACTTTTGTATTGTTTTTAATTTGTACTGTTTTAAATATGTTGTTAGCCACCTTGGGTCCCACTACTGGGAGAAAGACAGGATATAAATGAACAAAATTAATGAATAATATCAAGCTATTATCATGCTCAATTCTAAACCAAACATACATATTGTTTAAACTGCTATACTCTTGGCTTTTCTTCGTGAATGAAGATTTAGAAAGGACTCACCCCACACTTTCTACAAGCGCGTTGATGATTCGGAGGTTGGATGCTCTTCGCTCAACCCTTCAGTTGTGACCTGTCTGGCATGGGAGGCCCTACCAGTGGCTATTATGCCATCGCCACCATAGCTCACAACTTCATTAGGGTACGCAAGCCTCTCCCCCACAACAAGGGGGCGCCAACTGCGAGGCTTGCGTACCTTAATGAAGTTGTAATAAACTGCTATAAATGACCTTGAAAATAATTTGGAATAAAAAAGTGATAAATATTCAAAATGAAATCAAGTCATATTTAGGTAAGGGTAAGAGAAATGACTAGCTCCACCCCTGAAACTGTTGCTCCCATGTTGAAAGTGACAGTCTGAAGAGAAGAAAATCCTCTTTTTGTAGAAACTCTCAATTATACCTAATAAAAATCTATGAAATAGAAAAGGCCTTTCCTCTTCATGATGTCATTTCTCTCTTTTTAGGATTATAAGGTGGACCTAATATGTTCCTCTCCTTTAAAAATTCTTAAACCTCAGTTTTAAAGATCAGTTAAAGGTGTAGAATAATACTATTATGAAGCAGAATTCATCCTATCAGAGTTGAAATGGCATGTTAAAACAAATTGATCTCAAAATGGCTGTTGTTCTGGGTTTGAGTTCTCTGTTAGATCATTGACTTCTTCTAAGCAGCAGCTCATGGAATAGTCTTAGTTCTAAAATTACCATGAATACAAATTGTTGGTGGTGTGTACATACTAAATTTTGAGATGTGGAAATGTTAACAGAAGCATTTCTGCAAACTGGGGTTTTCTAAGCTAGAAGAATCAACAGAGTAAAAAAGGAGAACTGTCAAAAGATGCATGAATCAGTTTAAGATACATGGTGTAATTCTTGGTCAGGATAGATTAATACATTAATTCTCATATATTACTTCATGTGATGAAATCTTCTTTGCACTTGACTGAATAATACTACGGCCAAATAAGCTGTTCTGTAGTAAGAATGGAAAAGGCTGCATAATATTATTTTTCTAATATCTGGTAAGTCCAGCAAAATATTTATGGCATTTGTCACTACGATTCCTTCCTTGATTACAATAATACACTTCATTTATATTCCACTTTATCTCTCAAGAGGGACTCAGAGTGGATTACAGTACACATATAAGGCAAACATTCATTGCCTTTTATACGGACAACATCATAATACACCGATAAAATAAAGGCATTCCCTTTTTCCATTTCTGGCACCTGGGGGTGATGAGAACTTCATGCCATGGGGAGGTGCTCTTGTTCCATTTTCCATGCCGAAGGAAACCACTGTCCGTAGACGTCTCCGATCTTTTAGCTGGCAAGTCTGCATGTCTGCATGGGGCAACCTTTTACCTTCCCGTCAAGGAGGTACTTATTGATCTACTCACATTGCATGCTTTCAAACCACTAGGTTGGCAGAAGCAAGGACTGAAAAGTCGAGAGTTCACCTCAACTCGCAGCTTCAAACTGCTAGAGGCTTTAACCGCTGTGCAACTGCAGCCCCTATTTTTTTGTATTCTTCTCAAGTTGCTACTGATGATGCTGTCATTTTATTAACTTGCCAGCTACACTATTATCATCCCTTCTCTTCCTACAAACTCCACAATTACCTCATAATTTTCATATGTTTTAATGTAACTGCATACTTTACATACAGCTGTATCAGGAAATGGGGTAGGGAGAGACTCAACAAAGAAACAACAAAATTAAAAAAATATTTTAAAAAACTTCAATTTGAGTGTCTAAAACTTCTGTGAAGTTATCAAGAGTATGTCATTTCCAAATATGAACTAATTTAGTAGCAAGTGTATTAAAATTGCCAAACCATTATCTCATGTTGAATATCATTTATATATGCTTCACAAAACCCAATCAAAACCTAGCTCAAAGGTTTCACCTATTTAATATATTGCACATCAAAATATTGCGAAAGAGAAATAATAAAAGAAAGAAATTTCACCATTCTTATGATTTTTGAACTTCAGATGTAAATAAAACAGCAATGAAGTATCAGTCTGAGATGTAAAAAAACTCTATGGGTTTTAGAAGAAAAATCATTAAGCTTTAGAAAAACAGCAAATTATTTGTAGTGCCATTCACACTGCACTGTTCCAAACGTGAGGCCCTTTCCTTACAGAGATGCTTTGAAGATTTAAAGGATCAAATGGATCATGTTAGGTTACAGAAGCTTTCAAATAAAGCAAGATGATAGCAGCGATGGGAAATGCTGTCTTACTGCCAAGATTTGTTGAAGATAAAAACCGCATGTTAAATTATTTTCAGGGGAAATCCTCTTTGAATATGGGAAGCCTGGCTGGTGTATTTTCCACATTAAAGGGAGGTGAGATGAGCCTCTTTGAAAGTGGGAGTAATCTCAGTGCAATAGGATGCAAAAGCATGGACGCACAGTGACAGGCCTGTCAAGCCTATAATTTCTTTGCTGATATATATCCCATGTGGCAGCCATGGCTTGTCTGCGCTTTCATCCTCCCATGACAGAGAATGTTTTCAGAAGTACAAGACACCAAAATACATCTGCACACAAGACTGAATTGATGGCAAAACTGCTATAGTGCACTATACGGTAGTTCCCATGTTATTTGTGGTCTCAGACCTTCAGCTGTCCTCAGATATCACATGTTTTGGAGCCAGCGCAGAGTCACATGTACTGTATATGCAGACCTCTCTCACATAAGCTACGTATGACAAGAATCATGATGAATCTACTCAATCTACTCAAATTGGGGTTTTTTTCCATGTCAGGAGCGATTTCAGAAACTGCAAGTTGCTTCTGATCTGAGAGAACTGGCTGTCTGCAAGGACATTGCCCAGAGGAAGCCTGAATGTTTTGCTGTTTTACCATTCCCTTGTGGGAGGCTTTTCTCATGTCCCCACATGGGGAGATGGAGCTCTCTAGATTCAAACCTCCAACCTGTCGGTCTTCAGTCCTGCCAGCACAAGGGTTTAAACCAGACCTGGGCAATTGCTGGCCCTCCAGGTGTTTTGGACTTCAACGCCCAGAAATCCTAGCCAGTTTACCAGCTGTTAGGATTTCTGGGATTTGAAGTCCAAAACACCTGGAGGGCCGGCAATTGCCCAGGTCTGGTTTAAACCATTGTGCCACCGGGGGACTCTGAATGGTACCCTCCTCCCAATACCTTCCCAGACATGGTGGGTCATTTTTACACAACCAAAATCCATTGTCCTTTCAAAAGTAATACATTGTTTCAGCATTTCTTCTAATATCAGGTAAACCCAGAAAAAATAATGCTGGGCTTCAGCATGCAGGTCCTCCTGTTATCTTTTTTCCATGAAGAAAAGTCTGAAGGGGGTACAAAATGCTTTTAAGAATAATGATGAAAATTACAAATGCAACTGCACCTTGAATTTGCATGGCCCTTAATTCTCACTTTTTACTACATAAACAAAATAGTGCGCCATGGGCAACCAGTATTTGTTATTCAACCTAATTTGCAATTCAGTCAGTTGGTCTTTTCTCTAAAGATTTATAGGATGCTCAATAAACAACTTGAAACATCATTGGACTGTATTTTACAAATACAAAAAATAGAGTCCTTGTTATTTACAGTACATCATATTCCATCATTTGATACCTTGCTGATTTTTTGGGGAAAATAAAGTTTATTGCAGCAAAACTGATGAAGAGTCCCTAGCACACTAAAGACAGACGGGTTTTATTAGGAATACATTTTTGCAGACAACAGTAACCTTCATCCATCTGGTGAAGCGGACTGCTGTCCATGAATGCTTATGCCAAATAAAATGAATAGACTCTAAGGTGCCAAAATTGTTCACTGCTGAGAGTAAGTTCATTTGTGCTCAGATGGACATATGGACTGAACTGTGATTTTCCTGGTTGTATCTCATGCTTCTCAAACTATCATACATGATTTTGCTGAACTGTGTCAACACTAATAATTAAAAATCATTGCTGATTAATGACA
Organism: Anolis apletophallus; assembly: GCA_030556195.1. Lineage (NCBI taxonomy): Eukaryota > Metazoa > Chordata > Lepidosauria > Squamata > Anolidae > Anolis > Anolis apletophallus. Next base: position 80,842,321 of record JARBWK010000004.1, read on the forward strand.
TTTATGGAGCCAATACTTTTAAATGCACACATTACATTCTGTTTACAAGATGCAATGTTTTCTCAACTCCTATTTAGGGTAAATAGACTAGTGATTATTTTCCCCAGAGGAAACAGTATATAACATTGACAAACTACAGATAAGTAGTAAGTTCTAATAGAGAAATTGACCTGGGAGGTGTAATCTGTTCAACAAGTAAGAGAGGGTATTACCAGACTGCTGATTGGAAAGTAAAAATGCATTCGGGCCTAGTTAGATTACATTAACCCATTTATTGGTCAGACAATCAATGCACATATCTGTGAACCTTCATGGTGCTTTTGTAAATTAATTCGGTTGTTTTATGTTCACGGTTTTTTTAGTTATATTTTTTAATAGAAGAAATTTTATTTAAGTTATAGTTTGAGATGTCTTTTATATGGTTTTATTCTGGGTTATTATGTTTGTACTTATTTTCATTGAGGCACTGAATGTTTGCCTTTTTGTTTGTTGTAATCCACCCTGAGTCCCCCGGGGAGATAGGGCGGAATATAAATAAAAGTTTTATTAACACCATGAAAGGAAAAATACTAAGAAGCATCTTAAGTAATAACTCCCAAGTTATGGAGCCAGACCTCCTTCTGAAGGATCACTGGAACTGATGATTTTCTACATTGTGGATGCAATTTCAGATTATTAAATTATTCAAGACTATTGTTCTTTCTAGAGTTTTTTCAATGGCCGGTGATAATGAGCATAGTGATATTATTCTTCTCTTTTCAGACAAGTCGGATAGTAGCTTTATTATTATAGGTTATGATTCCATTTAATGATGGTATCGTCGATTGTTTCATGTGTGCTTTTTAAAACAATGAGTTTAGGAATATAAAACCCTAGATAACAGCAACAAAGCTATAAAATCCTTCCAGTGAGAAAGGTTTCTACTTGTGTCAATCAGAAATGTTCCTAAATATATAAAAAAAATTATAGCTGACAGACAGATGAAGAGACTGATGGAAGGAAGATGGACAGATAGATTGAGACAGGCAGATAGAGACACATTTTCTGTGAAGGAGAGGCAAAGAAGACCGTTGACAACATACAAAGATTATCATGATGATAATAATAATATTCTTCTTCATCATCATAATATCATCATTATGGCATCTCATGTTTTGTGTTGAGATCAAACTCTGAGAAAGAGAAACATTAAAAGAACAGGATGGGACGGCAATCTGGTTAAAAGTAAACAAGAGATAAGAAGCTCAGATTGAAAATAAATCCAATATTGGCTTTTCAAGCCTAGTCTACATGTAAAAGGCACTGTATAAGGAACCCTGGGCAGGATGCCAAATCAGACAAGGTGAGCTGGAATGAGAAGCAGTAAAACATATATGTAAAAGTAAATGTAAACAACCCACTTGCAAGTCCTATATAAACAGACTCATTGCTACTGTTCCAGACTGGTTTTCTCAAAAGCAATTGAGATAAAGCTACTGGATGATTTCAAACCCACAGTATAAATGAGAATATCTTATTTTCAATATAATTCCTGTCTAGCAAATAAAAAGTTTAATCTCTGCTACAATAATTATGCTGAATTATAAAAAAGAAGGGGTGAAACACTATGGAGAGAGTTGGGGAGTGGGGGAGAGAAGGGGGTCTACATTGTTAATAGCAGCAATAATATGTTTCATGCTTATGTCTATATTTGATTTTTAAAATAGTTTTTATGGTTTTTATCTAGTTATATGTTATTGATTTAGATATGTGATATTTATATATTAGGCATGGTTTCGAACCCAAAAATAGGGAATCGAAAATCTAAGGGGGGGGATTTTTTTTTATTAGTAAAAGAAAGACTTACAAAAAAATTTCCAAAAATTTCTAAAAGGTTACTTAATTACTAACAAAATTCGTTAGTAGTTCTAAAGTAGGCAAAGCAGGGAAACAGGACTGACACTGTTTTAAGCACAGGCAAATCAAGGGGCAACATTTCCCTTGGTTTCCTTGCAGGAGATATAATGCATTAATATATTATTATTAATATTATTAAATACCTCTGGTGCAGGCCTTGCTAGAGTTCTCCTCACTCCAGCTTTTCCCATTCAGTTTTACCATAGCAGTCTAGGACCTCCGTTCGAACTCTATGGTTTTTCTTGATTCTGAACTCTTCCTTCTCCTCTCCGTGCTCTTTTCACTCCTGCTGCCCTTCTCTCAGCAGTTCTTATGTCCTTCTACTCTGTCCTTCTATCTAAACCCCCTTCCTGGGTGTTTAAATCGCTTTTTTGTCAGTCCTCCAGCCCCTCTAGGAGTCCCGATCTGGATCTCTCTATCGTTTCCGGCTCCTTTTTCACTTCCTGGAAGAGGCCTTTCACTCTAATTAGGCTCCAAGCATGGAAAGGCCCCGATTTGACTGTGAGTTATGTCTGCAAAGCTATTTTGGAGGGGGAAATTTTCCTGTTGGGGGGACATCCGAAATATTTAATAATCTAACAAAATTTTGGGCCCAGGGGGTGCGGAAAAGAAAGTCCACTTCCGGGATTGGCCCTGCGATCCGTATAAACTTGAAAGTCCCATACATACGAATCCCTTCCGATTTCTTTTCATTTTCATAACTTCTTTCTCATGCCTATTATATATATATATATATATATATATATATATATATATGTAAGGCATCAAATTTGACATTCATTATGTTGTAAATCGCGTTGAGTCTCCCCAGTTAATAAATAAATAAATAATAATAAATGCTGTGTGTGCAAATAATTTGTTCTTGTTAACTGCCATCAGGTTAACTTCAATTTGTAGCAACCCCGTGAATTATAGACCTCCAAATCAACCTGACATCAACAGCTTTGCTAATGTCTTATAGACACGGGATTGTGATTTAATTAATCGCATCCTTCCATCTGTATACCTTTATAAAGCGGAATGTTTGTATGTATGTGTGTATGCGGAGGGCGGAAGGGCGGGAGGGTGGGAGGGCAGAAGGGCAGAAGGGCGGATATGTGGCAGCCACTTTCACAGGCCACAGCGACCAGCGCGGGTGATGGACCTGCACCAAACTTGGTACACATAACCCCCCTAACCCCCTTTACGTCTTGGTGCGGTTCGGGGGACATGACCCATGGATTATGGGATTTGTAGTACTTTCAAACACTTTGGTTCCCACAGACCACTGAGGCCACCAAAAAGGACCAATACAGACCACACTTAACACACACAGCCCCCATGACCCACTCTACGTCCTGGTGCAGTTTGGAGGAGGGTGGACCATGGATGATGGGACTTGAAGTACCTCTACTCACTTCCCAAGTCTGCTGCGACCCTCATCCAATTACTGATCGAGACCACACTTGGCACACATAACGCCCATGACTGCCTTCATGTCCTGGTGAGGTTAGGGGGAGGACTGACAATGGATGATGGGATCTGTAGTACTTTCACACCCCTCTGTTCCCACAGACAACTGCAGCCACCAACAAACACCGAGAAAGACCACATTTGGCACACAGAGCCCCAGTGACCCTCTCTACATCCTACTGAACTTTGGAGGGGGCCAGAACATGGATGATGGGACTTGCAGTACCTTCCCTCACTTTCCAAGCCTGCTACAAACCTAATCCAATGACTGATCAACACCAAACCTGGCACACAGAGCCCTCATGACCCACTCTACATCCTACTGAACTTTGGAGGGGCCAGAACATGGATGATGGGACTTGCAGTACCTTCCCTCACTTTCCAAGCCTGCTACAAACCTAATCCAATGACTGATCAACACCAAACCTGGCACACAGAGCACTCATGACCCACTCTACATCCTGGTGCTGTTTTGTGTGAGACGGACCACGGATGATGGGACTTGAAGTACCTTCACTCACTTCCTAAAAACAATGCAACCATCATCCATTCACCAATACAGACCAAACTTAGCACACAGAGCCCCCATGACCCAATCTACATCCTACTACACTTTGGGGGAGGGTGGACCAGAGATGATGGGACTTCCACTACCTTCAGTAATTTCATTATACCACTGCAACTCCCAATAATGATGGATCAAGACCAAACTTGCCACACAGAGCCCCCATGACCCACTCTACATCCTGCTGCACTTCTCAAATGACCCGGGCACCGCCGGGTCCCCAAGCTAGTCTGTAATAAAGTTTTCTTCATTTCCTAGTGCCTTCTACTTTACCGCACATAGTTGTCTTTTCTAGTGAAACATATCTTCTCGTGATAGGTTCAAAGTACAACAGGCTCAATTTAGTCATCTTGGCATCAGAGAGTTTAGGTTTGATTTATTCTAGGAACCATTTATTTGTCTTTTTAGCAGTTCATGGTATCTGTAGAACTCCTTTCACATGAATTGGGTGTTTACTTATCAGCTTTCTTCGCTCTCCAGTCTTCATAACAATTCATAGACTTTGGAAATATGATAGAATTGAATGTCTTAATTTTAATATTCAATTATACATCTTGGCACTTCAGGATTCCATCTAATTCCTTCCAAGTACTAGGGCTGCTTTGAGTCAACTAAAGCAGAATTAAACTGACATCTCAGGGACCAATTCAAGCCTGCTTGGCAGCATGAAAGGGATTCCTAAAGCCACATCAGCAGTGGAAGGAAATCCCCACTGCCCTACAATTCAGTGCCACTGGGAAGGGACCCAGCAGCAGCAGGGGCACCTACCTACCTTACTATTGGGGGTCCCCTTTCCTTCTACCAGATTGTGTAACACACTAAAGGGGCTGGGAGAAGAGAGCAGGGAAGACCCTGTCTCCCTCCTCCCAGCCTTCTTCATGAGTCAGGTGGCCTGGTAGAAGGGAGTAGGGCCCCTGACATTAAGTAGGACCCAGATCCTACTTTAGGATTTTGGTACCCCCCCCCCCCAGCCAGAGTTACTTTAACATTGGATAAAATTGTGTTAAGCATCTTTTCCCTGGGTTATTTTGGATTATCCCTGAGTGGCATTTAGCAACCACATGGCTGGTCACATCACGGACTGACCTGTGTGGTCAGTGCAGATGGGGCCCTAGTCTCCTTTCTTAACTACAATCTCCATTGTGATTAATGACTGAGCCAAGGTATGAAAAATCTTGAACTATTTCAATGTCTTCATCATTTACTATAAAGTTATACATATATGTAATCTGTGGGTATTATTTTGTTTTTCCCCATGATAAACTGTAAACTTCCCTTTGCACTACCTTCTCTAACTTCATTCAGTAGTCAATCCAAGTCTTTGCTAGTTTCTGTGACAGCATGGTGCCATCTGCATATCATAAATGAATGATATTCCTATGCTCATATGACAAAGTGAAACCCAGACTGAGCAACGCCTCTTAACTCGAAATGTTCTTAAATTGGGATGCTCTTAAGTCAAGGTTCCACTGGAAGAAGAGTCATTCAATATATTTTTGAATGATATATACATTTATTAATTTGTTGAATAGATTGAATCCAGTCAGGGTTCAAAAAGAATTTAAGCCAAAAGCTCCCCAAATGTGAAGAGTAGCATGATGATCAGGCATCTGGAAAGAAAACCCAGATTTGAATCAATCTCGTATAAAATATCAGTGCTTACTTAAAAAAAAAAGTCAGAAACCAGATGGGACATTTATTCCATCTCTTTCCTTAAAAAATCATTAATTTTTCTGAAGATATTCATGCTTCTGTAGACCCTTTTCTATAGAGTGAAGTAAAAATATTTTTGATAAATCAACAATGCTTTGCAAATTTGTCTACAGAACTTATTCATAGTTAGATTTTTTTTCTGTAGTAACCAATAATTTCTAGGAACTGCTGATTAAAATACTCACCAGTGCTTTTCATAGTTAAATCATTTGTTGTGCTGGTCTATAGTCTCTTGTATTGGACAGAAACAACAGCTTGTAATGAATGAGGAGGAAAGATAAAACCTTTAGTCAATGTCCCCAGGTCTCACATAGAAAGCAAACCGAAGTCACTGATAAAGGCTTCTCTCTTTGCACTGGCAACCCTTACAAATGTGGATGAAAATGAGTAAATTAGAAAATTTTACATAAGAAGGAAGAAAAATGTCCTGCTTTGACAGCTGCTATCATAATTAAAGACAGATTTCATCACTAAACACTTGCTAGCTATGTCTTCTGCAAAGTAAATACACATGTGATATATTTCCATACAGAAAATCCTGCACAGTGTAAGTAAAAGAAAATTGCATTCTCTGTTCCTAAAAGCTTTTTGAATGCAAACCAATCATAATAACTTGCATGAAGATACAACTGATACCATACAATGAACTTTGAATTAGGTAAAGTAATGTTATCTTAATCCCATTAATGCAATTTTTTATTTGATTGTCACTTAATTTAATTGGAATGTTTGTTAAATGCGTTGCTGCTTTAATCATATAGATGTTGTTAGACGTTCCTGTTTATTTCTTCCCCTCTCCAAAATGCTATGTTTTTGAGAGGGGAAAAACCTATAAAAATAAGGAAACACTGTAAAAGCTAAACTCGGGAAATTAAACAGTAAAATAAATATCAATGTACAATATCATTCTAAAAGTTTGTGAAATACTGCAATTTATAAAACATATCCAAAAAATACAAATAGAAATTGTGTAGATTCCATTCAAGATTCCCATATTCCTGATCAAATGAACTCACATCCCTAATTTTAAAATGCTAAATAACACAGATATTGTGTCAACAAGAGACACGATAGCTACATTTGAGTATTTGAAATAATGTTATATTGAGAGAAGATTGAGCTTGTTTTCTGGTGCTCCAGACTTTTTCACATTCACTTCCTTCCTTTGTTGGCCGCCTCTTGAACCACTGCTGTTCAGCAGGCTATTAGTCTTAACACCTAAGGTTTACTTTTTATCTCTACAAAAAAAAATCATATAAAGGGTTTAGAAAATGTCCTAAGATAAGAGAGATTCCCTCAAGGATAACCTAGCCAAAGCTAGTCAGAGAACAGCCTTACTGTTATCATGAAAATAATTGAGTCCTGAGACCTAACAGATTGGAATTTAAAATTTTCATTTTAAGAATTCCATTGTAAAATATTGTTTTCAAAATTAGTTAGTTTCCAGATATTCACATGGCAATTTTGTCTTGTGTAGTTCAATTTGAGGTAGCTGGTCTTAGGGACAGTGAACGGCAACACACACACACACACACACACACACACACACACACAATGTATTTCAGGCAACTGTGTTTGTGTACACAGTATCATCTATATACAGCTGTGCTAATGATTAGGAAACCCAGACAGGTGCTTGTATAGAAAAATTTGCATGCCTCTAACTGAAGCCACAGCTATCTGTCTCATCCTGTATATGCACAAAACCAATGGAAGTAATTAGTGCTAGGGCATCATTAGTGCCATCCTGTAGTCTAAATAATGTAGTAAAGCATAATTACCTGCAAACGGTTAATGTCAAGACTTTAATGAGAACTAGTTGGCAAAGAATTGCACTGCATGTGCATATAATTATTCTTAGATACATCTGTCCCTGGAGTTATCTAAGAAAATCATTTGAAATGAAGGTTCGTGAGACTGCAAAGCTTTTTATAAACAGTAGAAAATGAGCGTACACTGTTAAAGAATAATAACAAACTCGACCTGTATGGCAAAAAAAAATCTGAAAGATCAAAAATAAGTTGTTGCAAATATATTTTGGAGACTGTTATTAGTCAAACGCTCCATGTATTTTTTGTAGCATTGATCTCATGTTTCTATCGAGCTTATCTCATTTTTTAAAAGCACTTTGACCTTTCAGAGATTGATCTCATAAACCACAGGTTTAGACCAAGTGTGCTGCTTCTGCTGCTCGAGCCATTCATCTTTGCTGAAAGGACCAGGCTTTTACTCTCTACCTCCCAAATCAGAAAGAAAGTGAGGTTTTAATAAGGTACCTTTGTCCTGCTAGCAGCGTGAGTTCTTTCACTGAATGCTTTAAGGCTATAATATCTGCTGCTTGCCAAGCACATCAAGAACAATTTCTTCAGTTGCCACTAAAAAAATCTAGGGAAAGCCTTTAATATTTTGAAGTTTACTATATCAAAATTAAATAACTAAAGGATTCCTACTGACTTTCATCCCAAATTCTTCTGAATACATACATAGCACAATCCATATATCCATGGGTGATACATTTCTGAACCTACCTTAAAAATGGGAAACCACAGATAATAGCAAACTATACTTTGATTTATTTATTTACTGTATTATACACCCACCCCACCCCCCAAATCTCAACCCTGAAGGGGAATCAGAGCGGCTTCCAAATTGGCAATAATTCAGCACCACATTAACATAAGACAAACAAAATACAATATACATTTATGTTGGAATGACTTTTAACAGAAGCATACCATAGAATTGTTCTGGAGGACTAAGAAAATGCCTAGAGAGAACATATATCTTTCAGACATGGGTTAGTGTGCAGGTACTACAGATACAGGGGTGTACTGTATTAGTTACTGCTAGCCGGATAATGGCCTTGTGTTAGTCAGAGAAAGATGATTGATATATCTAATTTTATCACATTCAAACCACATAAGAATCCATTGAATTAAAGAAATCAGGAGGATCTAAATTATAAATGTACATCCGTTTATCAAACAGCAGAGAATGGAAATTAGCGTCCACTAATCCACCCATAAATAAAATGGCATGCAATTTTTTTCATGTCAGGAGCAACCGAAGAGCGCAATAGGTTAAAACTTATGTGCCGGCAGAACTGAAGACCAACAGGTCGGAGGTTCAAATCTGGGGAGAGTGTGGATGAGCTCCCTTTGTCAGCTCCAGCTTTCCATGTGGTAGCGTTGCCACATTAAGGGACAAGTACCTAAAAATAGGGAATTTTTCACAAAAATAAGTAACAGTTGATTTTCAAGTTTTTATGAAGTGTCCCTTATTTTAGTGAAAATTTCCCTATTTTTAGATACCTGTCCCTTATTCCTATATCAAAATGTGGCAACCCTACCATGTGGGGACATGAGAGAAGCCTCCCACAAGGATGGTAAAACATCAAAAATATCAGAGCATTCCCTGGGCAATGTATTTACAGACGTCCAATTCTCTCACACCAGAAGCGACTTGCATGCCAAGCAATGAAGCAGGGGGATAAGGACTCAAGTCTCCCACTTTTCACATGGCTGTGGGCATCAATTGCTCCTGCTGTGACTGTCGTGTGTGTTACTGTCAAAATAGATTGCCGGAAATTGTTTTGTAAAGTAGAATGTGAAATTCCTTTTCTGGTGACAACATAGTACAGTATGGTGGTCTGTAAAAATAATCATGGACTGAGCAGAGGGATACATCATTTGTGGAGGAGATGCCACCCTACTTTCATTGCAAGATACCGGTGGCCAGAAGTGTAGCAAAAGAGACCGGAAACTCTTTCTCAAATCTCATCTCATCCGTTTGTGTGATTGCAGTAAGTCTGTGGAGATAGTTAATAGTGATCTACCTAAGAGAGCTATTGTGAGGATCTTTGAGTTTGTTTTAGGTGGCGCTCTAACAGTCAAAAAGTCCTATGTAAATGTTATGCCTTGTTATTAATTATTTTCAAACAAAGCAAAGTTTTAATCTGAAACCTACACTTATATCCTATGTTTAACACATATTTTAATTCAAGTCTAATCAGTAAACTGTTCAAATCAAACATCTGTGCGATTCTGGTTTGCTCCTTGACTGGAAAAAATGTAACTCAGGTAAGAAACAAAGAGCTACAAAACGTGTTGGCATAAAGATAAGCACTTTATTTAATATCCAATTAAATGTGCTCACCAGAGAAACCACAGCTTATGAAACTTTATCAGGAAAAAAGATTAATCTATTTCAGGCTTAACTCAAAGTGTCATGAAATGAACTCATGAATTTAGATAGGAATCCACTTATTATCAAAATATATTTTCATAGTGTATCCGAACAGCCTAAATGGCTGACTATATTTATACTTGGTTCAATCAAATTTCTATACTCTTGCAGCTGCCATCAATTTGAGGACAATTATCACACAATAGCTATGAACAAATGAAAATAATCGTATGTGGTCATTTTTCCAGTTCCACAGGAAGCATTCAGTAAAGCACGCGGCTAACTCAATGAGAAGCCTTAACAGCTTCTTGCATGTTGACTTCCAATTTAAAAGAAAGACTCAGCCAGAGGCAGAATGACATTTCAAAGAGCTTTTAAATTTATTGCCTGAAATTTAATTGCATCGTGTTTTGCACACAGATAAATTTGTTCTTGTTACACAAACAAGATGACACCCCCTACTTTGCATCAACAAGATGAACTGGACATTTGGATTTTGTGAGCCTTCTTTCTTCTTTATAAATTTAAATTTTGCATAATTACCATATTGCTTACCTTTCTTAGCTTAAGTATCTAAATATGTAATTTTGAAAGTAACTTTAACACCTATCATATTCTTCATGTAAGCTGCTCCGAGTCCCCCTCGGGGAGATGGATGCGGGTTAGAAATAAAGTTTTATTATTATTATTATTCTGTCCCAAATCACTTTGCTATAGGCACCACAATTGAAGGGAGATGTTGACAAGCTGGAATGTGTCCAGAGGAGGACAACTAAAATGATCAAGGGTCTGGAGAACAAGCCCTATGAGGAGCGGCTTAAAGAGCTGGGCATGTTTAACCTGCAGAAGAGAAGGCTGAGGAGACATGAGAGCCATGTATAAATATGTGAGAGGAAGTCACAGGGAGAAGGGAGCAAGCTTGTTTTCTGCTGCCTTGGAAACTAGGACACGGAACAATGGCTTCAAATTTCAAGAAAGGAGATTCCAACTGAACATTAGGAAGAACTTCCTGACTGTGAAAGTTGTTCAGCAGTGGAACTCTCTGCCCTTTGGAAGCTTTTAAACAGAAGCTGGATGGCCATCTGTTGGAGGTGCTTTGAATGCAATCTTCCTGCTTCTTGGCAGGGGATTGGACTAGATGGCCCTTGAGGTCTCTGCCAACTCTCTAATTCTATATCCCTTTCTTTTCTCTTCCTAAACAGGGAAATTAATGGTTTGAAAGGGCACGTGGTTTGAAAAAGGGAAAGGACAGGGCACAATCCCCCCCCCGTGAAATAGGAGGAGAGTAAGCACATCCAACTCTATTTTATGTTCCCCTAGCTCACCTTCCCCATAATTTAAAGGCATTTTCAGCTGGGTTTTAAAAACAAAATCCTCTCAATTGTGCCAAATTACTCTCAAAATAATGGGTTTTGCTTCTCTTACCTCCATGATTTCTAGCTACTTCACCAAACCAGTAATACAGTGGCCCAAACTTTAACTGGAAATCACATCATTTTCAGATTGGCTAAAAGGTATCTGTGAAGCCTCCCAAATTGACATCGTGTGGAACTGCTTGCCCATATCATAGAACATGGAAAAGACAGATCATGAGGGATTCCATGGATAATCATAGATGTGTACTGTCTTCATCATGCTGTTACAGAATCGCCTCATAATGAATTCTGGAGAGCTAAAAGTAGTGGAGCTGGTGTTTGTGAGGTGATGGATCTCCTCTAGGGTCTAAAGGAATTTTAGGTAAACTATTCAGAAGCTGAGCCAGCATGGTGTAATGGTTTGCATGTTGGATTGACTGTGGGGACTGTTGTTTGAATCCTTGCTCAGCCATGTAAGCCCACTGGGTGATCTTGGGCACCTCATATTCGCAGAGCCTCAGAAGATGGTGCAGCCAAACCTTCCCTAAACAATCTTGCTGAGAAAACACTGTGAGAGTTCACCCTAAGGTCACCATAAGTCGAAAATAATTTGGAGTCACACAACAACAATCCCACAAATACGTCTCCTGGTTTGGATAGTACCTCAAAGTTTTAACTCCAGCTTAGGATCTCATAATTGCAAAAAGGATGTCATGTCTCATAATTGCAAAAAGGATGAAGGTATCAGCAGACTTCAGTGGACTACATTGTCCAGTTTTTGTTAAATTCTTTGCACATTTCATAGAGTGGATATCAGGCCCGGATTAACCCATTGTGGCACCCTAGGCCACACTCTTAAAGTGCCGCCCCCGCTCCGGGGGATGGGGCCGCTTGCGGGGGCCCCTTCCTCCTCGCTGCTCGTGCCAGGCCCGCCCCTCTTCCTTCATTGACTGAAGGAAGAGGGGCTGGCCTGGTGCGAGCAGCGAGGAGGGAGCAGCACCGCGACGGGACTTCCCTCTGCCCCCTCCTCTCTCACGCGTGTCAGGAGGGGGCGGAGGGAAGTCCTAGGCCCCCTCCTCGCTGTTTGCGCCAGGCCTGCCCCTCTTCCTTCACTGACTGAAGGAAGAGGGGCGGGCCTGGTGCGAGCAGTGAGGATGGGGTGGCGGGACTTCCCTCCACCCCCTCCTCTCTTGCGTCAGGACTGGAGGGGACGGAGGGAAGTCCTAGGCCCCCTCCTCGCTGCTCGCGCCAGGCCCGGCCCCACCCCTCTTTCTTCAGTGAAGGAAGAGGGGCAGGGCCGGCGCGAGCAGCAAGGAGGGGGCGCTTCCGCTGCCATGCGAATGCGCACTGTTTTTCAAATTTTTGTTCGAATTTTTTCCATTTTTTTTAAAAAATGGGGGGGGGGTCCGGACCTGCTGCCCCCCCCCATGGCTGCCGCCCTAGGCCATGGCCTAGGGTGGCCTTATGGGTAATCCGGGCCTGGTGGATATTAGGATAAAGAAGGCCACTGACGACGAATGGTTCTAATGTATAACACCTAAGACATTCAATTGTGATCTGATTGCCAACTTCTCATCACCTGGATGATAAACTTTTAGCTGCCCATAGGTTATACAGCAACTTTCAAAGATGTTGGAACAAACCTCCCTTCCTTGGTTGCAGTTCATTGGCAGGACCTAGATTGGTTAGTGCTTTTGCAGAGCTTCTCATAAAGAGAGATTAAAAAGTGTTGTCTTCCTGTCCATGCAGGACCTGGTTATGTGGCCATAAATTCACTGTAATGATCAATGATCTCAGATTATACCTATTTTTGTGATCCTAGAACTTCATAGGTTCCAGTGCTACCAACTCAAAGGGACTGGTGTTATCCATTAAGTACAATAGTTGATTTGCATTTTAAGATTCTGTTTTGTGGAGAGACTATTTATATTAGGATGGAGGGAGAAGGTATGAGGGACGGTTTAAAGCAGAGATCCTCAAACTAAGCCCCAAAGGCTGGATGCAGCCCTCCAAGGTCATTTACCCTGCCCTCACTCAGGGTCAACCTAAGTCTGAAATTACTTAAAAGCACACAACACAACAACAACAATCCCAACTCATCAGACAAAAGTAGGCCCACACTTCCCACTGAAATACTAATAAGTTTATATTTGTTAAAATTGTTCCTCATTTTAATTATAGTATTGTTTTAAAGTGTTATTTGCACTACAAATAAGATATGTGCAGTGTGCATAGGAGTTCATTGATTTTTTCCCCAAATTATAATCCGGCCTCCAACAGTTTGAGGTACTATGACCTGGCCATCTGTTAAAAAGTTTGAGGACTCCTGGTTTAAACAAAATAAGAAATCCCTTTTATGGGTTGCAGTCCTGATTCTGATCAGGCACGCAAAAGCATTGCAGCTTCCACTTAAACTATGAAAACTAAGCATGTTGACAATATTGGGCATCTAGGTTGTGTATTGCCTATGTTTTAGTTTCCAACAGCACTATATCCCCCGAATAATTACCCATACTGAAGTATTCAGTCACTGAAAATATTTCTCTGTTGAATGGATATAAATTCAATACATAAAATGATAAAATCATCGAGTTAGAAGAAACCACAGGAACCATCCAATCCAAACCTCTGCCATGCAGGAAAATACAATCAAAGCATTCCAGGTAGATTGTGATCCAACCTCTTTCAAACTAAAAAGGAGACCACACTCCTAGGGCCCTTCCAGACAGGCCCTATATCCCAGGATTTGATCCCAGGGTTTCTGTTTATTCCAGATTATCTAGCAGTGTGGACTCATATGATCCAATTTAAAGCAGAAAACCTGGGATCTGATCCTGGGTTATAGGGCCTGTCTGGAAGGGACCAGTGCAGCCTATTCCACTGTCAAACAGCTCTTACCATCAGGAATATGGGAACCAAGGCAGTGATTTCAGTAATTTATAATTGTTGGGAGCTAAATCAGAAATTAGGGCAGCAAATGTATATGTAGGAGTTGGGTCAACCATCATATAATATGAGAATGCAAAGACACAAACAGGCACAGTGTGGAGCACAACTATAATTGTGCTTTCTAGAAATAACATTGTCCAGCTGTATTCCCAAATCAAAATCAGGACTAAATATTGATAGCAAGCAACTTTTTTTGAAGGAAGCCACAGCTAGGCAAAGGATTCAGCTATGCCTTTTCATCTATTCTTGCTGCACTTTAAATTACTTTTCCCTTGATTTGACATGACCTACGTGGATTTTGGTGTTTTAACCTCCAGTTTGATCCTTCTTATTGTGAGTCACTATCATAGTCTCCTTTATATTGCAACTATTAAAGCATGTAACAGAGAAATTCCTGAACAGCATATTTTACATTCTCTGCAATGTACTGAGGCAGAGCAGTTATGTCCATAGATACACCATAATTTTTAATGTAGAAGTGCTGTGAAATTATTGGAGTAGATTTATATAGTCGGGGTCACACAGTGAACTGCTTTCTGAACAGTTTCTTAATTGAGAGAGACAAAAATAATCAAGAACCCACGAAAGGTCAGCATTTTTATGTGAAGCTCTGACAATATGTCTTGACATTAACAGGTTCATGTAATATGGCATTTCAGATAAATGCCTAGACTCAACAGCCATATTCTTCTACTTTTGTTACTGCAAATGCTTTTCTCTACAGCTTAAGACGTGGCAAACAGTGGAAAGTAGAGCAAATGCATCCTCCAAATAATACTGGGGGGGGGATCCCATTTCAGATTTGCATTACAATTTTATCTGCATTTTAAAAAGATCTTGCTTTAAGTATATTACAAACTATTTACTATAATTTTGTGAGAGACCAAATGGCAGCAATTACAAATCTTTACTAGGAAAAAAAATTATGAGGTGAAATCCTGCATTACATTCAAGCTACAAGTATGTGAATAACTGTGAATTACCTAAGAAATCAGCCCACAAAACCCACTGTTGGAGTTCAGCCTGTGATTGTGTCTAATGATCAAGGTGTTCAGCCTGTGATTGTGTCTAATGATCAGAGTGTTCAGCCTGTGATTGTGATTCAGACTGAACAGACCAATCTCTCAGGCATTCTGCAAGGCCGAGAGAGAAGCTGATAAGAGAATCAAGGCTGCAAAGATTTCTGGTGGCTGGGGATATAGAGTAGATTAGGGGATAAAACTGCCAAGTGCAGAATCTGTAGCCGGATGAAGCAATGTTGGAATTGAATTAAGACATTTGTCCTGAACCTTGTAGCCTTGCCTTGGATAGATTCAAGTTATGCCTTGTTTGATTTCATGATTCAAGTTTGGAGTTTTACCTTGGAAGTTCCTGTGTTAGTTTTCATGAACTCTGATGGATTTATTTCCTGGATTATTTGTTCCTGCTTATTTTTCAACCTACTTGGATTTACCTATTTCTATGAAGTGTTTTTACTGCAAATGCTTTTTTTATTATCTTCAATAAACTGCTTACATTTTTACTAAGCTGTGTGGTATTTTAAAGTAAGAGGGCTTTTCCTGGCCTGGAGTACAACACCCACTTTAAGCTTCAGGCAACCATTCTAAGCTCTTTTTTGTCAGGAGCAACTTGGGAAACTGTAAATCACTTCTGGTGTGAGAGAATTGGCTGTCTGCAAGGACATTGCCCAGGGGACGCCGGGGTGTTTTGATGTTTTACTATCCTTGTGGGAGTCTTCTCTCATGTCCCTGCATGGGGAACTGGCAATGAAAGTCTATGATATGGTTGAATGGGACACTTCAGGATCACAGAATTACAGAGCTGAAAAAGATCACAAGGGACTCCATTCCACCCCTCCTGCCAGCCACACCGCTTCACTCAAGTGCACCACATACTTCAATCACTTGGAACAGCTCCCAGGATTTTAAGGTGGGTTTTGGGGGAATTCATGATTGTGACAATAGTGCCATGATCGTGAATTGTACTGAAGCTGAATATGGAGCAGTTTTGAATATATAATTCTAGGTTGCAAATCTCCAACTCAGGGTGGTAGCCATTAAAATCAGTGTGGGTTAAAAATCCAGGGTTAGTCCTGAGCCTCCCTTGTGAATGGTGCATGGCTTTAATTTGAGGAGCATTCACAATTAAAGTGCAGTTAAAGTAAAATAGGGGAATATTTGTCTGTAATGTGAATGAACCTCTGGAAAAGGTGCCAAATATTTCTGTAACCTTAGGGTGATACAGCAGAATAAATGTAGCCATGCTTTATCCTGAGTTTGTAAAATAACTTGGGATTGGTTGGATGGTTGGTTCGGCTCAGTGTTCATGTGGGTTAGAATAGGGATTGCCTAATGAGAGGGGCGTATCTTCTCAGACTACCTGGGCCTGAGATCATCACATGAAACTGCCTGACCTTCCTATTCATGTAAGATCTAATCTACTTTCTTTTGTTGCCTGTGGCAAGGTTGTTTCCATTTCTTTTCTTTGCCTTTTGGCAATGCAGATGAACTTGTTCACAGAACTGTCTGCTTGCTTTAGAAATTGTCAGAGGTATGCAAGTATGCTGCTTTGCCTCCTCTCCCACAATCACTTTGAGGAGATGAGAGTAAAGCTAGTCAATAATGGCTCCCAGTTATTCTTATAACTGGAGGGTTTCAGGGTTTTTTAAAAAAAATTGTGTCAGAAGCAACTTGAGAAACTGCAAGTGGCTTCTGGTGTGAGAGAATTGGCTGTCTGTAGAGACATTGCCCAGGAGACATATAGATGTGTTGCCATTCTGTGGGAGGCTTCTCTCATGTCTCAGCATAGAAAGCTAAGGCTGACAGATGGGAGCTCACCTCATCTCATGGATTTGAACCGCCAACCTTCAGGTCAGCAGTTCAGCTGGCACAAGGGTTTAACCCATTGCACCACCGTGGCTCCATGAGTTTCAGGTGCGCACACAATAGAATCATATCTGCAGCGAGTAAAGAGTGGCAACAAATTACAATGTCTAAATGACTATCACTGCTTCTAAAACTGTGGGTCCCAGTCCCAAATGGGATCCTCTTAATTCAATGTTGGGGTAACAAAAACATTTCTGAATGTCACGTTAGTGGCTGTTTTAAACATTTGCACTAATTTATTGTGCAGTGTTTCGCGTATTCTGCAAAAAAAATGGTTCAGCTGTACTTCATAAAAAGGAAAATCAGCCTGTTTAGCAAGCCTTGAAAATGCTGATTTTTTGCATCCGTAAATGTTTGGTTTTGATAATTATTTCATATACCTATGTACCTGGGGACATGCAAAAAAAATATCAAGCAAGGGGGTCCCAAGTGGAATCACAGAATAATAGAGTTGGAAGAGACCACATGAGCCATCCAGTCTAACCCCCCTGCCATGCAGGAAAAGCACAATCAAAGCACCCCTGACAAATGGCCATCCAACCTGTTTAAAAGCCTCAAAGGAAGGAGCTTCCACTACTCTCCAAGGCAGAGAGTTCTACTGCTGAACAGCTCTTACAGTCAGGATGTTCTTCCTATTGTTCAGGTGGAATCTCCTCTCTTATAATTTGAATCCATTGCTTGGAGTCCTAGTTTCCAGGGCAGAAAACAAGCCTGCTCCCTCTTCCTTATGACACCCTTTCACATATTTATACAGGAGCCCCCGGTGGCACAGTGGCTTAAATCCCTGTGCCGGTAGGACTGAAGACTGACAGGTCGCAGGTTCGAATCCAGGGAGAGCGCGGATGAGCTCCCTCTATCAGCTCCAGCTCCTCATGCGGGGACATGAGAGAAGCCTCCCACAAGGATAATAAAACTTCAAAACATCCAGGCATCTCCTGGGCAACGTCCTTGCAGACGACCAATTCTCTCACACCAGAAGCAACTTGCAGTTTCTCAAGTCGCTCCTGACATGACAAAAAGAAAGAAAGAATTATACATGAGTCTAATGTCTCCTCTAAACAGGTTAAGTTTAAGAAGCCCTGCAATATATAACAGGACTTCAGAGGAGGACAGCTTCATTTATGTGTCTTTTAATGTGTACTGAGGAATATGAGTTGCACAACCACACCTTGGACACCGAGTCATTATTTTTCCCCATTCATTCACATCTCTCTTTCAAATACACAGAGACATACACACCTTTCCATTTGTGAAATGATCTCACTGTACAGAGTGGAGAGAAAATTGAGTATTTAGCTCCAAGAAAACAGAACCAGCCAAGTTGTGCCATACCCTCTAGGAATATTGCCTGGCATACTGCTGGTGCCCATAGTCATGAACAGCCTACAGTCTCATTCACAGTCAAAGCCCAGTAAGAGAATGGAGAGTGTGCAGAGGTTATAAATGGTACCTAACCATTTGTAAGACCTAAAACAGTCTGTTCAGCATTGCTATCTATGCCTTCTATTTTACTTGGTCATATGAGGTTCTATAGGGAATATTGTTGGCAATGATATGACATCTGTAATTTAATATGTGATTATATAACACTACATAGAATGCCAGTAAGATCTTCTTAATGGCATATTTAGGCACATCTAGATGAGGTCTCATGATAGGTGTTGTAGCTGAGTAAAATATCATAGGATGTATTTCAGTAAAATTTACCTAACATATCTCTTGCTCTGTTCAAAATGTGTTTCCTCAGTCTTTAACCAATTGAATGATCACATAGCACAAAATACTTATATACACACAGCCTAATTCAAATCAAATCCACATTTATATTGTACCCTACCATGTCATATCCCATATCATTCTGACCCACATCAACATCCTTAGACTATAATTTTTGGAGATACAATATGAGGGATAGGGTGTAAAAAAGCAGCTCTTTTCCGATATTGCAGCTCCATTCCAGTCGATTGGATCAACGTGGTTGTATTTGAAAGAAACACGTCTCATTTGCAATTGTTGTCTTACAGAATTGCCAATGCATACAGATCCCTTTATAATTGGCATTTAGAACACCACAACTAAATACTGTCTAACCGAAATAGTCAGCAACTTGGCTTTCTTTAAAAATAGGTCCAAATTCTCCTCTTAAGCTACTTATAGTTCCATGAACCATCAAAACAAATGAAAAACAATCCAGTAACAATCCTGATAATGTGCAGAGCTGGACTGTTGACGTCTGTCTTATGAAAGGATATTGATTAGGACAGCAAATTAATAAAAGCCATAATGGTTATTATTCCAAATAGACTTGTGCAATACCTACGCATTCATAAATGTAATTTATTGATTTTAAAAGTACAATGTTCCTGAAGCCAGCAACTGTCCCCAAATGACTGAAGTTTATCATCAACTATAATGTGGAAAAGACAACCATGTATACTTTCTCATTATGGAAATTCTCATTTATCACAGTGGAAACGGACTGAATGAAAAAAAGTTAACACGACCGCATATTAATTGCATTACTTAATTGTGTAATTGTAAATATCTCTGCAGGGAGGCAAAACCATAATACTATACACATGTACTTGAGAGAAGTCTCAAGTACATGTGGAAGAGATATGCATACAAATGTGTGCACAGATGAGGAGTGGGATCATTCAGCCCTCCAAATGTTATTGGAGTACAACTTCCATCATGTTTAACAATGCTGAGGGCTGTGATCCAACTGCATTTAGAAACAATGAAACAATCAGGGCCAGCTAACATCTCCTAACAAAGGATTCCATCAGGCAGGAATCAGCCAGGCTTTGAAACTGCAAGGCCATTCAATGCTAATCAAGGTGTCCAATTGCAACATTCACACTTGCCTCTAACAGACAAACAGAGGCGGTCTCAGCAATTCCGCCATGTAAGCGGTCGCGTAGAGCGCCACTGGCTGGGCGGGGTGTCACCGGCTGGGAGGGGCGCCGCGGCTCCACCTCACTTCCACGCCCCTGCCCTGCCGCCGCCGCTGTCGCCGCACAGCCGGCCCCTCGGGCCGGCTGCAGCACGCCTCCCGAAGCACGGACATTTCCGCGCATGCCCAGAAGCAACTACAGGCGCTACAGCACCTGTAGTTGCTTCTGGGCATGCGCGAATGTCTGCGCATGGGCACTGAGTCCCGAGCGCGCCTGTGGCTTTGGAGCCAGCGCGCAGGCGTGCTCGGGCCGCAGTGCACATGTGCGGGCATTCACACATGCGCAGAAACGGTCACAGGCACTACAGCGCCTGTAGTTGCTTCTGTGCATGCGCGGAAATGTCCGTGCTTCGGGAGGCGTGGTGCAGCCGGCCCATGAGGCCGGCTGTGCGGCGGCGGCGGGACCAAATGATGCGGCAGCCGGGGGGGGCGCCAAAATTTTCTTCGCGTACTCCCCCGGAAAAGGTCAGGCCGGCCCTGCAGACAAGAGTTCTTTCTCCCACCCTGGGCATTATTCCACAGATATATAAACCTCACTTGCCTAGTTTCCAACAGACCCCCTCAACCTCTGACGATGCTTGCCATAGATGGGGGAAAAACAGGAGAGAATGCTTCTGAAACATCGCCATACAGCCCAGAAAACTCACAGCAACCCAGCATTTAGAAGGCGTCATGTTTCCTACCCTTGTTTTAGATTCTTATCTTCTCTAACTACTTACTTGGGAAGAGGAGCCACTGAAGTCAATGAGATTTATATCTGACTAGATATATTGGCCTACGCTTTAAAACAGAAGTGCATAAAGACATCTTAATATGAACGCATGTTTCAGAATCCAGACACTGGACCTTAGCATTTTATTCCAGCCAGGACACTATATAAATCAGAAGTCTGAGATAAATGAGAACGCAGGCGCATACAGCAAGTAATTTTTTTGAAGTGCAACACTAGGAACAAGTGTCTCTCTGTGGCCTATTTTATGCTTTAAGATTTTTCTCTTCAGTACACCAGACTTTCATTCTAATAATATAATTCATAAGCAGCTTACAATAAAATTCAAAATGTGAAACAGCCGCACTTGAGATGAGAGGCTATCTTTTACACTCAGAAGTAGGATGATTTCAGAAAGGTCCAGGAGGTCGGGTATGAAGCCTGATTGATACTGATGAAACTGATTCCTAAAAATTAAATACTAAACGAACACTTGATGCCTTTATACATAAAGTATAGCTAGGGTATTCTCATTAAAACAATTTTTCAAAAATTATTATAAGATTCACTCTATATCAAGATATTGAGAGCTTTCCAAAGCTGATTAACAATATTAAATGAGGAACCGAACTGCAGGGGAAACCAACCTTTCCTGCATATTTAAAAGTAATGGCCTGTAATTTGTATTCAAGTGCTATTTCCTGTGATTCATTTGTACTGAAGCCAACTTCATGGCCTATAGATATGAAACCTTCCAGGAGCAAATGAGAAAGAGGCTCTTCCATTGTAAGAAACAGCCATAGATTTTCAATATTCCTCTCTTTTTTTTTGGTATCTTTCTAAAAAAGGTGAACCTGGAATTATTAGCTGGTTTTAACATGTATGTTTCATCTATGAATTCCTTTATACTTGCAAAAACAAGCAGTTTTGAGAAATAATATAGGTACCGGTAATTCTTAAGGATTCTAAAATCATCAATCAAGCTCTCATATATCACAATTTTACTCGAAAAGGGATTTTGTCAAATGTCAACAGCAATGACACAAAGACTGCCCAGTAGAGGCCCATCACAGATAAACAATTAGATTACGCCTGTTCTTTATCTCAGCACTAGAAGTGTTAGCGGCACAGAAGGAAAATCAGGTTTTACCCTCAAAAATCTCTTGGCTGATTGAAGACCCAATCTGTTTATCCATGCAAGAAGAAAAAACATATATATTTAGAGTCAAGATTTTAAAACCCTCTCCCCGTTTGTAAAGCCTGCTATGCTTTGGTTATTACCATATCTATTTTCGTTGCATACTGCAACTCTGGCCAATCCTCTGTTAGGATATCAGCCAGCATGCCAACATCTTAAATCAAGAAATATCTTCCTAAGATCTACAGAGATACTTGGAGGAATACCTCAGCAAGTTTGAGTCCAAAAGTGGCAGGCTAAAACCTGGAACCTCAATCAGTGGCTGATACTGGATGACAGACTCCCTCCTGGCCACACAGAAGACTAGGTGACTTGGAAGGCGCTGAACAGGCTGCGCTCTGGCACCATGAAATGCAGAGCCAATCTTAGGAAATAAGGCTACAAGTGGAGTCCTTGACATGTGAGTGTGGAGAAGAGCAAACCACAGACCACTTACTACAATGCAACCTGAGCCTTGCCACAGGCACAATGGAGGACCGTCTCACAATGACACCAGAGGCACTCCAAGTGGCCAGCTTCTGGTCAAAGAAAATTTAATATAATGCCAAGTTCTTAAATTTTGTTTGTGGTTTTTTAAATACATTATAACTGTATTTTCAATTTACTTCTCACACGATAAATAAAAAATCCTATCTGTTTAAAGGATCAGTTTGTCACCTCAACTAGAAATAAAAGTTACTAAAATTATACATTCAGAGCTCCATAAGGAAGTGTATGAATGGGGACAATATTTTCATAATAATAATAATAATAATAATAATTAAAACTTTATTTATTTATTTTATATTTGCTATTTATATTTTCTTTATTTTCTTACAGTTCTAGATCTAAAAACTGTTTAGACACAATATTAAAAATACAATTTGGAATTCCCCAACCTTTTAGCTCTTTGATGCCACTATATGTTTGATACTTGCAGACTGAGCTACAGTTAATATCTTGAAAATATAACAAAACACACAGGTTCATGGCCTTGCACATAAAGGCAATTGCAGACAATGATTTGACTGATGAATGGTAAGCCAACATTTAAGTCAATCATACAGATTCGATGGTTCTGCTTAGTTGTGACCAGCAAGTAGAATTAGACCTGGCCTGAACAACCTGTGGCCCTATGGGTATTTGGGACTCCAACTCCCAGAAGCCTCAGCCAGCTTGTCCAATGGTCAGGAATTCTGGAAGCTGAAGTTAAAACACCTGGAGGACCAAAGGTTGTGCAGGCCTGATTTAGATCTTAATACTGAGAAAGCAATTAACAATTTATAATACCATATTGTAATTAACTAGCACTTACTTCATCTTGCTTGGAGATATCACATTTTGTTGGTTTTGGCTTGGTCCTAGTTGAATCAGTTTTAGCTGAAGATGTCCCTCTATATGAACTACAGACCATGCTGGTTTCAGCCGGTACCTTTAGTCTTGGAGATTCATCAGGAGCTTGATCCTGACCATCCATTGGCCTTACATAAGCGGTTGGTTTCTGTTGAACTATACTGGGCTTTGAAGGGGGAAAGTTTTGTACACAATGTCCATTGCTATGCATTGCTGGCCTTTCTTGAGCCTGAACTCCAACATCTGCACCACAACTCAGCTTTGGCTGCTGCTGTGTTCGGATGCTGTCTACAGGTGTAGATGGTAAAGGGCCCTGGGAAGCACTGGATGAAGATGGTGATGACGGACTGGACGAATAAAGTTTCACCTTTTCTAAGTTGTTCTTTTGGTTGGCTATCTTAAAGTCATTACAATGCAAATCAGATAGTCCATGCTTATGTTTAACTCCCCTTGGCTGGCTCTCCAAAGCGTATCCAGGCTTTTGCCAACCCATTGTTGTAGCCTTGCTCAAATGACCAGATGGTGGCACTGGCAAGGACGTTGGCGGACTGCAAATGGAAGCCTGCATATGTGGCTTTGGGTCAGCAGTAAAGTGCTCCTCAGTTTTAGTCACAGATGTTTGTGAAACGCAAGGCTTTGGAACACCAACAAGGTGACTTTGATTAGATCTATCAGTCAACAGCTCTTTCATCTCATCATAGTTGCCCAGGGTACTCTGGATCCGACTGGAGAGTTCATCTCCCTTGTTAGTCTGTAAAGCAAGGCAAAACAGAAAGGCATTCTGTGACAAATAAATCAACTGAAAACCATGTTGTTAATGTGGCCAGTTTAGTAGCATAACAACTGAAAAACAAAGTCAATATGTTTTATTATCTGAATTCTACAAATAGTGTACATTTACTCTGAACATGGAAAAGGATTAACAGACCTCAAGGTATACATCACATCTAATCTCAATCCATCATTTGTATAAACATCCTCCTTCAAAATAGATCAGCAGAAAATATCACCAGAAAAAGTTATTGTTAAACGTACTTGGCAACACACTGGGCATCACACTGGCAACGAAGATCCACATAGTAAAAGCAATGGTATTCCCTGTAGCAACCTACGGATGTGAGAGCTGGACCATAAGGAAGGCTGAGCGAAGGAAGATAGATGCTTTTGCACTCTGGTGTTGGAGGAAAGTTCTGAGAGTGCCTTGGACTGCGAGAAGATCCAACCAGTCCATACTTCAGGAAATAAAGTCCCACTGCTCATTGGAGGGAAGGTACTAGAGCGGGGGTGGGCAATTACCGGCCCTCCAAGTGTTTTGGACTTCAACTCCCAGAAATCCTAGCCAGTTTACCAGCTGTTAGGATTTCTGGGAGTTGAAGTCCAAAACACCTGGAGGGCCGGTAATTGCCCACCCCTGTACTAGAGGCAAAAATGAAGTACCTTGGCCACATCATGAGAAGACAGGAAAGCTTAGAGAAGACAATGATGCTGGGCGAAATGGAAGGAAAAGGGAAGAGGGGCCGACAAAGGGCAAGATGGATGGATGGTATCCTTGAAGTGACTGGCTTGATCCTGAAGGAGCTGGGGGTTGTGACGGCTGACAAGGAGCTCTGGTGCGGTCTGGTCCATGAGGTCACAAAGAGTCAGAAGTGACTGAACGAATAAACAACAACAAACTGGGTGGTTTGTATGAAATATGTTTTGAAATTTACACTATTTAAGCGAAATGCATTTAGTTTTGTGCATTGATCTTTATTAAATATATCCTTGCTAATTGATTTGTTTATGTTTTTCATTGACAAAACTGGTTTTATTTTTGACGTTGATAGATCATTTTGCATAGATCATTTTGCTTGGAGACTGGGGCCCCTGGTGACACAGTGGGTTAAACCGCTGACCTGCTGAACTTGCTAACCGAAAGGTTGGCATTTCAAATCGACCGGACAGGGTGGGTTCCCACTATTAGGCCCAGCTTCTGTCAACCTAGCAATTCAAAAACATGAAAATGTGAGTAGATCAATAGGTACCGCCTTGGCAGGAAGGTAATGGTGCTCCATGCAGTCATGCTGGCAAAATAGTACTTTGGCACCACTTTAACTGTCATGGCTCAATGCTATGGAATTCTGGGATTTATAGTTTGGTGAAGCAACAGCACTCTTTGGTAAAGAGTGCTGGTGCCTTGTAAAAGACCTCATGAAACTACAGCTCCCATGACTCCATAGGACTAATCCATAACAGTGAAAATGGGGTCAAACTGCATTAATTTTACAGTTTAAATGCATCCTAAGTAGTATAACATTGGGAGGGCTACATGAATCTCACCCCTTCTGTCCAGAATATTTACAACATATTGCCCTTGACAGGAAAGCGGCTCTTGAAAAAAGAAGTCAGCTATCATGAAGTTTGTCATCCCAGGATGACAGTGAAAAGATTAAAAAATAGAAACAAATGGGGAGGTTTGCTTATGCAACAAAAAAAGTCATAGTACTCATAGTTCACCTTGCTGCATTTATAGAATGGGCTCTATGAGATACTGTCACGTATCAACAATCGGCCCATAAGTAGTGCTTCCCTATTTTACTGGAAGCAATTTCAATCATCAAATGGAGAGGAATACTGGTTAAAAAAACCCAAAACTACCTTGTATGGTTCACTGAAGAGAGAGTAACTGGCATTAAATACGCCATCTTCATGCTGGATATCCTGATTTCTTCTTTCCCATTCCTTCCTGCGCAGCATATTTCTGTCAGGATCATAGACACTATACAAAAAGAAAGAAAGAAAAATAGAATTGACCATGCCAACTTCTACATGGAGAAATATGAATTAGGTGGAAGATCACAAAACTCATAAGAAGATGAATCAATTTAATGACTATCAAGGAAATTCAAGACGCAAAAACCCACCCATCCCCATACACACACCACATAGACACAAAATACCTATTAAGAATTGAAGGATGGCACCTTAGATCCTGAAATGAATAGGTCTTATTATAAAAAAAATGAGACAGCAGAACTTATCAAAGCAATACTTTAAAAAAGAGACAGTAATTACAGCTATGCGTAAACAAAAACTATGCACACATTTCTTCTTATGGCAGTTCCTTAGAGTATGGTATTAGAACATGTATTAGAAGAACACTCTAGTTGATTTCTGTAATTTTTTTCATTAACAAGATCCCTACAGGGCTGTTAAAGCTACATGGGGCAGAAATTTTCCCAGTAATGCACCTTCTTATCTTTGTTAATCAGTGGTGAACACAAAACCGCATATGAATAGTTGTTCTCTATGCCTTATCTGTCATCATGACCAACAAGACTATTTGGGAAAAGACATTCCTATAGAACATGATTTCTGTCAGCAAGATATGACCTGAATAGGACATCAGTATGTAAATTTATGCTTGAATGATCCATTTTAGTCTTGGTTCTCACACAAAGATAAGGCATCTCAGCTGCTGGGACTGAACCGCACCAAGAGGCAGAGCCAGCCCAATATAATTTGCTGGCTGACAAGGGCACCAACCGTCTGGATTGGGGAGGGCCAAGTGAATGGGCCACCTGCCAAAAGCCACCTGCCTCTAGTCAATCTTGCCAAGGAAGAGGCAGAAACGAGAAACACATGGATGGTAGTGGCCCTCACACACTGCCAAGAGAGCAGAAAGGGGGATAACACAGCCCTGCTATTTTTTAGGTATACCTGCCAGAGCAAATTAACTGTAGGAAGATAAACTGGGATATCACCTTGGTTTTGTTTTCCTTTTCTCTCAGCAGCTAGAAATATGTCTCTAGTCTCATGTCGTCTCTTGCTCTTTGCAAAACAGATGTGCAGAGAGTCCCAAAACACACCCAGTAGTAACATATTATGGAAGCTGTACTCCTAAACACCCGGAGAGCCAAAGGTTCTCCCACTCCTGTTTTATACAGAAGTTATGTGTAGTCACACAACTGTAGCAAAACCTGGAATACAACTATCCCTTTCTGTGAACTTAGGTAGATTCACAAATGTAAGTTAGCTCTACCAATAGAAAACATCAATAATTTTAAATGGAAGGACCTAAAACTACTTGCCAGAGTATACACTTTGCACACATAACTCTGCAATTAAATCCTAGCCTCTTCAATTAAAGTGTCTCAGTCCAAAACAATGTTTTCAACAGAGACCTGTTTCTAGATACCTGTGTCACTGTTGAGGAGCTAAAAAGAGGAAAGCTGTAGTTCAGTGATAATAGCTAAGGTCTGCCTCCATTCCACTGTTGTTGGTTTTTTCATGTCAGGAGGGACTTGAGAAACTGCAAGTCACTTCTGGTGTGAGAGAATTGGCCATCTGCAAGGCCATTGCCCAGGGGACACCCACCTGTTTTACCATCTTGTGGGAGGCTTCTCTCATGTCCACACATGGGAAGCTAGACCTGGCAGACAGGAGCTCATCCCGCTCCCCGGATTTGAAACTCCAACTTTTTGGTCAGCAGTCCTGCTGGCACAAGGGTTTCACCCAGGCATCCTCAAACTGTGGCCCTCCAGCTGTTTGGGCCTTCAACTCCCAAAATACTTGACAATTGAACAAGCTTGTAAGGGACTTCTGGGAGTTGGAGGCCCAAACAGCTGGAGGGCTACAGTTTGAGGATACCTGGTTTAACCCAGTTTGCCACCAATGTTGAATGTACTATTTATTCATTCCCTGCTTCAAATCTTTCCTACTACTGTATATTAAGATTGGGGAAGAGGAAGAAACACCTGTTTGCCAACTATTTTTTTAAAGATAAGCACTGAAATGCATTCAAATTAGAGAAACAGATTTTTTTTTGCTGTTGCCCTGATGCCAGAAGGAGCTTGTAGACTAGGAAGAAGACATCCACCTCAATTCAAAATGATGATGGGGAAGCACCCCCTTGCTTGGTATCTTATGCATATCCATGTTTACCTGGGATTAAGTTAGAGAGTTGTAAAATAATAACATGGAAACATGTAACCCTCTATGGGCCTGGTCAGCCCAAAGCCATATAAAATAACATACCAAAGAGGATAGGTGGGATGCTGCTACAACTGGTGTCAACCCCAGTATGAATCTTTATACCTATTTCAGTCAGGTGCTGACTCTGTTTGCCACTGTCCTGACACTCTATGGGGGGTCATTTGGAAGAAAAGGGTGCTGTACGCTGCCCAAGAGCTGCAATACTAGGACAATTTGAGGGGGTGATTGCAGCATTCCCAGATATCAGGGACTTTCCTTTTCCAATTCCAAGGTAAAAGAAGAGGAATCCCAGGGCAAGGGCACCATCTTGAAAAGACATATATTGTCTTGTTTCTTTGATTTAATGGTTTTCTTTCATTTGTTTGGCATACTTGGTGCAACTGTGGTTGATGGTGAATTTATCCTACTTAATGACATGGGCTGTCCTTATATCATCACAAGTGGAAGCCCTTAAATCTCATGTGTGGGCTAGTCCTGACTTGGCCACCCTAATGTTACCTTGGACAAGGAAGAGGTGGTTACTCTTTCCATGCTACTTATCTCTTCTTCTCTGTTTTTCCCCAATTGTGGCAAATGGAGATTTTAAGGGGAAAACAACAAGCCAAAGTTATAAACAAGTTTTTAATTTTGCAGGCAGAAATCTGTATAACAGCAAATAATCTTGTAAAAGGGAGGCTTTTGATGGAAGGCAGATTTGCGCCTCTTCCCCCCCTTCTTTTTCTGATGTGCTTTCGGATTGTTTCAAAGATATTTCTAATACTATAACATGCTCTTTAGTTTAGTTGTTTTTAATCATGTTGTAAGGCTTCTTGGGTTCCACAATATGGGGATATAGAGAGAGTAATTGAATAAACATGATGGGCAGGGAGGGTTACTGTGTCCATGCTTCTCCCATCGAAATTGTTCTTCTTGCCACACACAGGTTTTAGATTTCTGGCAAAAACACAAGACTTTCACTGAACATCTACGTTCCCCCTAGATAATAACAGTCAGCTCTGCCTGTGACCTTCTGTTTGATAGAGTACCTCACAGCAGCATAGACTCATAGAGTTGGAAGGTATCCCAAGGGCCATCTAATTTAACCACCTGCCATGCAGGAATACACAGCTAAAGAAGGAAAGCCATGCAAACTCTTTTTAAAGAACTCTCCATCACCCTCCAAGGCAATCTATTACAATGCTGAAGAGCTCTTACCATAAATAAGTTCTTCCTGATGTCTATGTGGAATCTCTTTCCTTGTAATTTGAATCAATTGGAAAAGCAAGAGAAAGCTCACTCCATCTTTTATATGGCATCCCTTCAGGTATTTAAATACGGATATTGTATCACTTCTCAAGTTTATCATCTCCAAGTTAAAAAGACATTTCTCATAAAGCTTGGTCTCCTGACCTATTACCATCTTGTCAACCTTCTCTGCACATTTCTATTTCCTTCTTGAACCGCAATATCCACTACTGGAGATAGTATTCCAGGTGAGGTCTCACCAAAGAGGAATAGTATTATTATTACTTTCTTTGATCCAGAAACAATCCTCCAGATAATGCAGCCTAGAAATGCACTGGCTTTTTGGCCACCACATAACACTGTTGACTCATGTTTAATTTGTGGTCTACTAGGATGTCTCGATAAAATAGTGAAGACATCACATTGGCAACGAAGATCCGCTTAGTTAAAGCAATGGTATTCCCTGTAGTAACCTATGGATTTGAGAGCTGGACCATAAGGAAGGCTGAGCGAAGGAATATAGACACTTTTGAACTAGTGGAAAATTCTGAAAGTGCCTTGGACCACAAGAAAATCCAACCCGTCCATACTTCAGGAAATAAAGCCCGACTGCTCATTGGAGGGATGGATATTAGAGGCAAAGATGAAGTACTTTATCTACTTCATGAGAAGACAGGAAATTTATTTATTTATTTATTTAAAACTTTTATATACCAATCTTCTCAACCTCCACAGAGGGACTCAGGCCAGTTAACAGCAAGGATTCAATGCCAAATTACAATTTAAAACATCATAAAAACAATAAAAGATTAAAACACAAGTGGACTAAAATACATAAAAATACACATAAACCAGATTGCCAATATAAAATCATGTCCAATTTCGGTCCGCATACATAATTGATGACTTAGTCTATTATTAAACTCAGCCATTATTCCGGGAATGCTTCTTTCCAGATCCAGGATTTCAATAGCTTCCTGAAGTGAGGGGGCAGATCTGATCTCAGTTGGGAGGGAGTTCCACAGCTGAGGGGCCACCACAGAAAAGGCCCTGTATCTCGTCCCCACCAGCCGCAATTGCGAATGTGGTGGGACTGAGAGCAAGGCCCCTCCAGAAGATCTTAACTGCCTTGATAGTTCATTGGGGAGAATACGTTCGGACAGGTAAACTGGAAAGCTTAGAAAAGACAACGATGCTGGGGAAAATGGAAGAAAAAAGAAAGAGGGGCCGACCAAGGGCAAGATTGATGGATGATATTCTTGAAGTGACTGGCTTGACTCTGAAGGAGTTGGGGGTGGTGACGGCTGACAGGGAGCTCTGGCATGGGCTGGTCCATGAGGTCACGAAGAGTCGGAAGCGACTGAACAAATAAACAACAACAAGATGTTTAGCTTCTTTTCACATAAAGGACCTTATCACATTAGCAAATGCTCCATTTCTGGGACTGTTTGAGAATGATTTCGAACAGGTGTCATCAGTATTCTGTCAGAATCCATCTGCAACATTTGCAGAAATGGATTATTTGCAGACAGAATTCTAATCGTGTTTTTTGAAATACTACAGATTCTTCCCTTGCTGAAGGGCTGTTTTTGTGTGTGATAGGAAAATCTGTATGCATCCCATCCACAGTGATATTTTTTAAAGGTCATAGAGCAATGTAGGGAGTGTTTTGAATGGATTGGGAGGAGCCAGCTTTCTTACTTACTTAGGCGATCCCTTGTTGTCCAATTATGATGGCCTTCCAAGATTGGGTTGTTGGCAGTGGAAACATAGGTGATTGTAGAGCCAAGTCAAAGAACAGTATTTTCGAATAATAAGAATTGTAATAAATAATCAGGTATGATGAGGAGAGTATGTATTCTGTCTCAATACAGTATGCATCTATCCTAAAAAATATGGGATGCATACCACTATAAGGAATTGAATGGGAAGACATTGATGATTATAGTTTTGATGGTTTTATATGAATTTTTATAATGTGATATTAAATGTTTTTAATTGATATGTATGTATGTATGTATGTTGTAGCATCTAATTGTTGCCAATCTGTACGCCATTCTGAGTTGCCTTCAGGCTGAGAAAGGTGGGATAAAAATGCTATAAATAAATAAATGGATTATATTCTAATGTGATAAGGTCCGTACTCTTATCAATCCGAGTGTCCACCACTTCATGTTTTCTTGCCCAGATGTAGTACCTTACATCTATCCCTGTTGATTTTTTTCTTTTTTAGTGCAACTCCCTCATCTGTTGAAGTGATTTTGAATCTGATCTCATTCTCCAGGATACTAACCACCACTCCTAATAGGGTATGTAAGAGATAGAGCAGTGCAAGTTGGACCAACAATCCAACTTTGCATAAGGTAAGATAGGAATGATTGTTGTAATCATTAAAATACATACACTGAGTAATCTTTCTAAACATCGTGGCTATCCATTAGAAATAATTACTTCTGTTTTTCGGTTGCTCACTCATGACAACTCCTTTGCTGGCCAGTCAGTTGATAACAGTTTCATTTCAGCTAAATAAAAATAATGAGTGCTTATAAACTCTGCATTGCTAATGGCTCGGGATGATTTCTGAGAAATGAAAGCTTTGCATGCCTCAGTGCTAAAAGCCTTTTGAAGTGAAAGGGGAAAACCCACGGTGCCAGTTAAATGCCCTACCGGCTTCTGATGGACTAGTGACATGATTAATAAAATGCTACACTTGGACTGCATGTGACTTTTTTTAGACTTTTCACCTAGTTCAAACAGAAGTTAATTTGAAGGTTCTGCAGTATTTTCCTTCCTTTTACAAACAGAAATGCCACAGGGCAAAACAATTACACTGATTTACTGTTTTCTTTTTGATTGAGCATGAAGATGTAGCAGTTTTTTTTTAAAAAAACCCAAACAAACAGTATACACACACACACAATATAACGAACTGTGTTCTTTCCCTCAGAGAGCTAAAGTACTTACTATGCTATTTCAAAGAGTTTACCTCCAGGCTGCTGTGCAGAGCAAACATCCATCAGTGACATGTGTCTAAGATGAGATTGATGTTTACTCTCACAGCTTTTCATCTTACATCCAATAAATTACTTCTCCTTCAACAAAATGCCTGGTTAAATTTCATTTTTCACTTTGCAGCCTGAGTTTTAAAAGTTTACCTCCCAGCAATTTTGAAGCTGGATTCACGGAGGCTACATCCTTCATAGCTTTTATGATTTGTCCTAACCATGAAAACCTGCCACATAAAACCCAGCAGAATCATGCACAGCCACCAGACAGAAAACTAGATTCAATGTGAAAGGATTAATTCTGTTCATGAAACCTTTAGAATGACAATGAAGCCTTTTTTTAAAAAACCAAACCACCTATCCAAATATTTGATGGAATGTAGATGCCAGATCTGCAAACTCCATAATTGGAAAGCAGACAATTAAAAACAGGTGTACTTTGGAATTATTTTACATAATTTATGTTGATTATTGCTTGCTGGCAGGGCCATAGCCAGGATTTTGATTCGGGAGGGGCAGAGTTTGATTCGGGGGAGTGGGGGGACAGGGGACGGAGTCTGAGTGAGAGAGGGTCTACCCAAGCAAACCTTTTGTATCGTCATCCCAATACCCCCATGCATATGGGATATAATGAGCATGGTGATCAGATCATGATATGAATAAACATAACAGTTTAAATAATGTACCAGTAAGGCATTCTCGCAGACCACCCTGAGAATTTCGCCCTCCCCCCCCCCCGCTGGCTACATGCCTGCTTCCTGTCATGCGCCCCCAGTAGTGCAGTGAGTTAAATCCTTGTGCTGGCAGAGTGGGTTGAGCTCCCTCTGTCAGCTCCAGCTCCCCATGCGGGACATTTATTTATTTATTTATTATTTCAATTTGCTAAGCTGCCCTTCCCGAGGCTCAGGGCGGTTTCCAAGCATATAAAACACATCAAGATAAAAAATCCTAAAAACACTCTAAAATACCATAAACAATCATGGTCAATTACAGACACATAAAATCAGATAAAAACACACTAATCAGAACAAGACAGCACGGCTAGGCGAGGGATTGGCAGTTCAAGCACCGGTCAGGCCAAATGCTTGCCTGAACAGCCAGGTCTTGCACGAGAGAAACCTCCCACAAAGATGGTAAAACATCAAGCATCCAGGCATTCCCCAGGCAACATCCTTGCATATGGCCAATTCTCTCACATCAGAAGTGACTTGCAGGTTCTCAAGTCGCTCCTGACATGAAATAAAAGTCTTTTTCATCTGGTAAAAATGCACAAAAGTAAATGTTTGCACGTTTCCTCTTATGCTGGATCTACACTGTTTGTCTATATATGTGTGTAATATGTCGAAATGTATGTACTGTACTGTGATAAATGTCACATGTTTATATGTCATATGTTGAACTGCAGGGATTGTCTGCAAGTATGTGCACTGTAATCCGCTCTGAGTCCCCTTCGGGGTGAGAAGAGCAGAATATAAATAAATAAATATAATCCAGTTTCTGAATCCAGATTATCTGCATTGAACTAGATTATATGAGTCGACACTGCCATGTAACCCACTTCAAAGCAAATTATCTGGATTCAGAAACTGAATTACATATGTCAGTGTAGATGGGGCCTCTGATGTTGGCTTTGCTTCCTAAAGGAAACTGACTATTCACAGAATGCCCCTGTATAGTTCACTATAGCAGAGGAAGAGAATAACAAATCAATAATTTACTGCATTCAACCTTTTTGAAATTGACATAAAATGTCTTACTTTCCTAACCCATGGTTCGGTTCATTTACTTCTCTAATAAAATATAACAATAGGAACATAAATACATAATTAGCCATTCTCTTGCATAAAAGAATGGTTGTGTAATTGCAATTGTGTGTTCTAATTTACTTCCAAGGAAAGGCAAAAATATTATATTTCATTATCAGTGCCAAGTGTTAGCAGCCGTTAATTCTATGACTCATGAAAACTGCCTATATGTGTTATACTAACAAAGCAGCAATTCCAATTTACTGTTGCTATAATGGATAATGACTGGAGGTTCATCAAAGTTAATCAAGAAAATGATACATGTGTTATGTCAAGTTATGTTTTACTCAGCTTTAAAAAGGCTTGGTGCAGCAGACTCATGTGGGGGTGTGATTTATGGTATTCTAGATTGCCTTGAAAGCAAAACAAATGGGGGGGGGGGGGGTTTGACGCAGGGCTTGGTACTATATACACAATTAAGTGCACTTAAAATTGATATGCACTTAGGGTTCTTAATTGTGGAGCAAATTGTACCCTTAGTGAATATATGAGCATTCAAAGATTGTCAGACATCTTTAAAGCTTTGCCTACTAAAATAAAGGCCTGGGCGAGAAGAGAGCTCCAAAAGAAGTAAAGGGAAAATCATAGGGTCTTCTCTCTTTGAAATTATTTCTAAGAAATACATTACATGTATGTGTACAAGCTCATAACCAGGTGGGGTATAAGGGTTCAACCCCCACCCCCAAAATTTTCAGGTTAAAAAAAGTGGTTTACTCATAAATTTTAACCAATAAAAGTTAACCAATTCTTGTGCAAAAAACAGAGTTCCTCCAGAACTGCAAGAACTATCTCAAACAAATTTTGACAACTTATTCACACTATCATTACCCATCTTTCCACAAACTTACATTGCAATAGCAGCAATAACTGACATAGTGGAAGAGACCAAGTTTTAATGCTCTGGATGTTTAATCAACATTTTTGACATGAAGGACGACATAATCCATCGAAACTGACATCAGAATTGGAGTCCCTAGGTTAAATTTTATAAGAAAAACGTAAGTTTAAATATAATTTATGGTTTCCAGTTATATAGCATGCTGTAGAAATTGGGCATGTTGTTAATGATCTTGTTATTATTACAGCAATATGTATTACTGTGACGTGCAGCATTTTGCTTCTAATACCGCCGCTTGAAAAAGCCCGCTTGGGGCGAAACGGATTGGGCCCTGCAGCTCAACCATTGCGGCCCATCCAGTGTCCTTCGGCTTTTTTACCATAAGGCTCTACATTGATTTGGTTGAACTACGTATTTGGATTATTTGGAACATTACCTTGGAGTACCGGGACTAGTTGGATTTACATCGGACATTTGTGTGGATATCGATTTGTTGGGACTAGGGATTCATTTGGACTTACAGAGACATTTACAGGCAGACTATTCCCTTGCTCCTTATGAAATTACCTGAACACCGGTCTACACTTACCTTTCCTTACATGTTTCCCTAAGGTACCCTTGTTTTAATAACCAAATATGATATTTCATTGTATCGCCTTGGGATTTGTGGTATTGTACCGTGATTGCATTATATTATGAAACAGCCTTCTTCTATAATAATATTATTTTGATAAGATTGAACTTGTTTGTACCAATTCAATCTCAACAGCCTGATCTTCCTTATGGGAATGGTACTTAGTGAGGCACCAGAGAAGGTTGAAGCCCTTGTAAAAGTACAATTCCCATGCTCCTATTGCATTGAGTCATAGCAGTTAACATGATATGAAACTGCATTAACTCTAAAATGTAGATACACTCTGAGACAATTGGTCAGTCAAGCTCCCATTTGTACTACATTTCCCAGACTCCTCCAGTATTCTTTTCTATTTAACACCTTTATCTGTGTAGGTATTTAATATTTTTCATTGGTTTACAATATTTATATGATGCCCAATAACCTATGTTTACTTGGCAGCTTCCTCTAAGAATTAAAATATATGAAATCCAGGACAATAAAGACATAACACTAATACAGCATAAAATCTGATAATATAAAACTAACAGAAGAAAATAATGCCAGTGGTGCAAAGCTCAGAGCAGTCTCAAAGTGGCACAGATATTAAAGCTGTGGGAACACTCACAAAGATATGAAAAATAGTAATATACATTTACCTAAGAGTGAATCTTATTGCTTTTGGCGGTCCTTACTTTTAAGGCATTGTCCTGCAAACAATGTCCAATCAAAAGTCCTGGGAATTTATTTATTATTTATTTACGTCATTTATATTCCGCCCTTCTCACCCCGCAGGAGACTCAGGGCGGATCACAATGCACATATACAGGCAAACATTCAATGCCATTGACATACAACATATATAGACAGACAAAGAGGCAATTTAACCTTCCATAAATTAGTTAAATTTAGCCTCCCCACAAAGTGGTACCTACATTTCCTACTTGACAGATGCAACTGTCTTTCGGGTTGCAAAAGTCAACAACAAGCTACACAAATTGGTCGAGAGCTCACCCAACCCGGGCAGGCCTCGAACTCATGACCTACTGGTCAGTAGATATCTTATGCAGCTCTCACCCAGCCAGCTGCACCACATTCCCGGCTTTTGATTGGCTTCACTTATTTTCTCCCTGCTAAGAACCACAATACAATTGGGCCTATGCATTTACAGATTTGAATATTCATAGATGTGATTAAAATGCTATTTCTAGGAATCTCTAGGTCTTCCATAGTGATTCTATGGTCAATCTCTGGCAGATGTTGGATACAGAGTTGTACTTCAGAACCTAGAGATTCCTACAGAGCCGAATGCTGTCATTTTACTATTTTATTTGGATGTAATCATTTTAATAAATAGAATATAAATGATAACATGTGTAATTGTGTCATTAGTAGGACTTGCTGTAGACTGGACCCACTCTGGATGCCCTCTAGCCCCAGATGCATAGCAAAATGACAGCATTTGGCTCTGTGTGTGCTGAGTCCTCTGTCTAATTTGGATTCTGATGCAACCCTAATATGCAAAATCGGATATCCTTTGTCATCTATCAAATCAGTATCTGCTTCTTGTTTGTTTTAGAATTTTCATTGCTTCTCTGTCTGGCGTTCAATCTTCTGTTATAAAAAGAAAGCCCTTTTGGCAATATTTATTTGCAGAAGCTAACATCAATGGAGAACACTTAGTGAAGCAAAGTGTGCACTGAAGAGGCATGTGGGGGATTCAAATATTTTATTGCGCTGTGGATATTATTACCCCTATGCATAAACCATTCTCGGTATTTTACTTCTAATACAGCAATGAATGGTTACTGCGATGATACTAGTAAATCTTTTAACAATCACTGCACACAGCTTGCAAAATAGATGCCTCTGGTTAATATTTTAGTTCCTTTGCATTTTGATTTCCCCTTTGTCAGTGAGGCCCATGCCTTGCCACGGCACACGGCAAAGGAATAAAAGAAAACTTGCCTCATTTAATGTTTATCAAAAGGAAGCATGAAAAAGGCCATAAATAAAGTCATCTAAAGTCTATATTATTCTAATTTGTCAGGAGTTGAACAAATGTTAATTATAGCTCATTTAAACATTAGACTTGTTAATGTCATACTTAATTTGGAATGTTACACTGTAAATGTTTTCCCACCATGTTAATTTACACCTATTATTACAATCTTGATTATTAGGTTTATAATGGAAACGATGCTTTCCGCCACTGTAAATTTGTTTAATAGGAAAACAATTACTAATTAGAAGACATCTTTACTTAATTGTATTTATTTTTTAGCCTTGTTTTATAATCTGATGTTGTACAGAAGCATATCCTTTGAATCAATTAGTAAGAGCCATTTATCTTATGCAGTATCAAACGTGCATTGCTTTCAAAGAGACAATGGATTACTTCA
Organism: Anolis apletophallus; assembly: GCA_030556195.1. Taxonomy (NCBI): domain Eukaryota; kingdom Metazoa; phylum Chordata; class Lepidosauria; order Squamata; family Anolidae; genus Anolis; species Anolis apletophallus. The sequence goes on from JARBWK010000004.1 coordinate 80,880,377, forward strand.
GTGCCACTTCGCTACTTAAAACAAACACCAATGTGACACTAATAAATGCGCTAACTGCGTACAGCCTACAAAATGTTCTTTATCACATCTCTTGCAAAAACATCTTCCTCCAAATAATTATATAAGTTGAGTATCATTTATCTAAAATGCTTGGAACCAGAAGTGTTCTGGATTTCCGATTTTCCCCCCAGATTTTTGAATACTTGTATTTGCATCTATCTGCATAATGGAAAGGGCCGCAGTGGCACAGCGGATTAAACTGCTAAGCTGTAGAACTTGCTGACCAGAAAGTCAGTGGTTTGAATCCATGGGACACACTGAGTTCCCGTTGCTAGCCCCAGCTTCTGCTAACCTAGCAGTTTTAAAGCATGCAAATGTGAGTAGATCAATAGGTATTGTTGGCATCAAATTGCTGCTGTTGTAAGCCGTCCTGAGTCCCCCTTCAGGGGTTGAGAAGGACGGGGTTAAAATGATGGAAATAATAAATAAATTATATTGCTTCTGCGGGAAGATAACAGTGCTCCATGCAGCCATACCAAAACTAACCAGGAAACATGTGTCAAAAATCACATACAATTAGGTTTATCAAAATGCAAAATGATTATATTTAAGGCATGTGAAGTGTGCCTGTGTAACCCAGTAGGCCAATTGCTAGAAATCAATCATGTATATACACAAGGAAGCATTACAGTATGCAATTACAAACACAAACAACAGTTTCATCACACAAAATATGCCATTCGCAAGTCCGTTTGCACACTAAATACCATATTGTGGAGAATATCGTGGAGAAGGGACTAAAGTCTAAACATTAAATTTATTTATGATTCATATTACTCTTAAACACATATTCTGAAGGTAATGTTATAGACAATATTCTTATCAATTATATACATGAAACAAAGTTTGTGTACACCAAATAGTCAGAAAGCAATGCTGTCACTATCCTAGTAACCCATGTGGACAATATCAGAATTCTGAAACTGAAAATCTGTATTTTAGTAGTCCCTTTAATAAAGTATTTAAAGCCTGCAAAAAATCATTAGGCATTCATCAACTAAAAACCAACTATGAGTCGAATGCTTATATATACAGATGCTATATTGAACAGCATGGGCATTTACATTCAGTTAACTCTAGAGTTATCCAGACTTGACCCAGCAATTTCCAGTCTCTTCCTGCCTAGTTAGAACTGCCTGTTTTAGCTCAAGTGAAACATGATCTTTGTTGGTACGTCCATCACCAGTAGGGTTGCAGAAAAGCTATAAAGAAGTTATTGTGTATTAAAACTTTAATCATGTTTTAATTTTAAGAAAAATGAATATCCCTATAATTATCATTGTGATTATCATTGATGATTTGATAGTAGGATCTGAGTAAACTATGAGGGAATTAGCTGTCATATGTGTGTTGCCTATTTTTTGTAAGGATTCCCTTAATGGGAAGATTTCTAGTTATTTTAGCAGTCTGTCATTTCCCCTTCTCCTGCTGAACACCAATCCAAGATTTTCAAAATCCACAGTTTAATCAAGGATGTGATGACTGATCTCCTTACTATCATTGAGGCTGGATCTATACTGCCTTATATCCCAAGATCTAATCTCAGATTATCTTCTTTGAACTGGATTATATGAGTCTACACTGGGATAAACAGATAATCTCGGATCAGACCCTGGATTATACAGTGTAGATCCATCCTGAAATCTGGTTGAGGGTGCTGGAGAGAAAGTTCAGAAAGTGCAGTTCTACACAGGCACATAATGCAATAAGAAACATACTGAACCGGGGCCTCATTATGGCCACACTGGTGCGCTGTCAACCATCTCCAACACGGGACAGCTGCCCTACAGCCAGCCTTAACCCCATTGTAGTTATGTGGTGAAATCTGAGTCCATGTGTTAAAAGATGTCTGGTTAGTAGAATCAAGCACACACAATTCTGCCTTATCAGAATAAAGCAGCTGTCTATGTTTAACTTGTTTAATCTTCCTCATTATTATACCAGTAAGGTACCTAGTTCAGTTATATTTATTCTATCTGGCAGAAGGTTTACACTGGCTCTACACTGCAGAATTAATACATATTAACACAATTTCAGCTACAGCTTCTGACAACATGCAAATGTGTGTAGATGAATAGGTACTGCTCTGGCGGGAAGGTAATGGTGCTCTATGCAGTCATGACCTTGGAAGTGTCTATGGACAATGCCGGCTCTTTGTCTTAGAAAGGGAGATGAACACCAACCCCCAGAGTCAAACACAACTGGACTTAATGTCAGGGGAAAACCTTTACCTTTACTAACACCATCTTAACTTCCATGGCTCAATGCTATGGAATCCTGGGAGATGTAGTATGCTGAGGTACCAACACTCTTGGACAGGGAAGACCTTATAAAACAATAACACCAATTCCGTAGCATTGGGGCAAACTGCATTGATTTTACAATGCAGATGCACCCTCACATAGTAATCCAGGATACATAGGATATCCTGAAATACTGAGGAATCACACCTCCCTATTGTAGGCCAGACCTTTGTTTTCATCTTTTTTACTACTATTGACTTCAACTGAGGACAGCTTTCTGAGATTGATGTCAATGACATGGTGGCAGAAGGGAGATGATGGGAGCTCTGCTCACTATACTGGTTGCTGCTGTGGGTGCCCAATCAATTCACAGGCTTTAGCATACACTATTTAGTAGGCCATCCAATGATCTGTGTCATATTTTCAGGAAGAGCATTTTAGGCATTACTAACAAGTCATTTTGCCAACCTAGCAGTTCGAAAATATGCAAATGTGAGTAGATCAATAGGTACCGCTCCAGCGGGAAGGTAACGGTGCTCCATGCAGTCATGCCAGCCATATGACCTTGGAGGTGTCTATGGACAATGCCTGCTCTTCAGCTTCGAAATGGAGATGAACACCAACCCCCAGAGTCAAACACAACTGGACTTAATGTCAGGGGAAAACCTTTACCTTTACCTAACATAAGACAGGAGTAAAGAAATGTTGTATATCAAACCAGATTTATTATTTTTATTTTAAATTAAACTAATGATGCTCTAGTTTGTCTGGACTTAGTCTTTATTTTAATAAATAAGAGATATATTCTTCCTTTAGCAACTCATAGGGATGAACCAGAGATATTGTGCATACAAATCATGTTCTCCCACTTGTTTGCAGTAATACACAGTGTGCTAAATCCAAAGAACTAAGAAACTGACATTGTGCCAGTCGGGTGAGGTTTTTAAAAAGTTTGAGCTATAACATCAAGCTCTTCCATGTATTGAACATGCCATTTAACTCAGGTGAGCCTACAAAAGCCTTTTGAGCTTGTCAGAGCTTTTAATTTGCAAGAATGGTGCTGACAGTTACTCATTTAGTTGAAAGAAAAGGGTTAAAATATTGATGGTTGCTAATAAAACAACTTCTAGCTATTAGCAGAAATAGCCACATGGGGACATCCATTGCTCTAACATTGTTTAATCATTTAATTTCTCATACCTTAAACTGGTAATTCATATCAATATTATGTCTTGCTAAAATTTTAATTGTTGCCATCAACAGCTGATAACTGTCCATGGCCCTCACAGATGGGCATTAATATGGTCAGAATTGGCAGAAGTCAAGATTGTACAACACCAATACACCAGCTGTGCAATATAAGATTTGAACATTTGCGCACACAGAGCAAAATAATTAGAATATGTTCATCTGGCTTCTAGTTCTTCACAGTATTAGGCTACTCAAATTTTGTCCAAATCTCTGAGATTTAGTCAACACTACACAGGGTTTCAGGTTTAACATTAGTTTCCTATACACATATGCACAGCCTCGGGTAGAAGAATCCATTTGAGCAGCATTGATTGCAATAAAATAAAATAACACAAAAAAACCAATTATGCTAGAAAAATCAGGGAGCAGCAAAGCTATAGCAAACACAACCTCTTATATAATGTTATGTTTTTTAACTAGTTGGTTTTAATGTTTTGTTTATTTATGGGTGAAATTGTTGTCTTTGTAAGGCTGCCTTGAGTCTCCTTCGGGGTTGAGAAGGGCAGGATATAAGTGGGAAAATAAATAAATAAATGCATTCAAGATATTTAAATTGAGCAGCAGCACATGGTCCTTTCCATGTCCTTTGCCCCTTCTTTAACCGCCACTGCAAGTTAACTTAATATCTGGGTTGCTGTGAGTTTTCCGGGCTGTATGACCATGTTCCAGAAGCATTCTCTCCTGATGTTTCATCCACATCTATGGCAGGCATCCTCAGAGGTTGTGATGTCAAGGTCATCAGTTGCAACATCCACACTTGCCTCAAACAGACAAGAGTTCTTTCTCTCTACCCTGGACATTATTCCACAGATATATAAACCCACTTGCCTAGTTTCCAACTGACCTCACAATCTCTGAGGGTGCCTGCCATAGATGTGGGTGAAACATCAGGAGAGAATGCTTCTGGAACATGGCCATACTGTCCGGAAAACTCACAGCAACCGGGCCATGAATGCCTTTGACAACACATTAACTTAATATCATCACGATTATTCTGGCCATGAAAGCCTTTAACAACGCATTAACTTAATATCATCACGATTATGCATTGGAAGCTATAGGTAATCAAACTGTACTAGCCAGACTACTGCCAGGCATATGATTGAGAGACCACATGTCACCAATTTTGTACAAACTGCACTGGCTTCCCCACCACTTCCAAACTCAATTCAAGGTGCACTTGTTGAAACATTACCCCCAAACTGCTTGAGGTCCACTTGCCTGAAAGATCTGCTCTCCCACATGAGTCTGCTTAGACTATGAGACCCTGGTGCATGTCCAACCACCTGAGAATTGCAGTACTGTGCCCACAAGAATGGTCTTTCTCAATTGCAGCCTCTTGAGTTGTAAGGGAAGCTTGACTACTTCCATCACCACTTTGGGTGCCCCAACACTGTAGAATGAAGGCAGTTCGACACCCCATTAACTGCTATGGCTCAATGCTCTGGAATCATGAGGCTTGTAATTTTATGAGGTTTTCAGCCTTCTCTACCAAAGAATGCCTCACCAAAAAGCAGGAAGATAGAAGATCAATTAAAGTGTCCCTGCCAAATGCCAATATGTATTTTCACTATAAATATGGTGGTGTGTTGAAATGCAGTTGGAGGGAGAATTTGTTCTCATAAAGGGGAAGATTCAGCAGAGCAAACACTATTTTTACCTTAACATCTGGATTGGTTTCCACCCCAATAAATCAATGCAACTGCTGACTAAAGGATTTATTTTGATTGTTTTTTTGCAGTGGTTACATGTATAAAAAGTTAAGGCACTGAAATAATAGGAACCAATGCAATTACACATCCTTTCTACTGATGTTTTCACTTTAAAAAGCTGGACTTATGGTTTCCAATGCTTATTACATACAAGCCATACAAAATATGCTGCGTGCCCCTTCTGCGTGTGTGACATTCAGCATTTTGTAAAACACAACTTTATATTTAATATGAATAAATTGCCTCTGGGTGCACAAGACAAGGATATGAATATAGCAGTAATAAGCACTGCAAAAATTAAAAAAACAAGGTTTCATGTTGAGGTTTAGGAATTACTTCAATTACAACACTATGTACGCTTATTTGAGAGTGACTTCTATTTGAGTATGGAAGAAAGGGGGAAACTTAAGAGTAAGTATTTGTTTACTGAAAATAATTTAATGCACCTTTCCCCCAACATTAAGGTGAGATACAAAAATTATATAAATTAAAACCAGCTATGCTGCAATAATGTCATTTTTTAATGTCAGGAGTGACTTGAGAAATTGCAAGTCGCTTCTGCTGTGAGAGAACTGGCCATCTGCAAGGACATTGTCCAGGGGACGCCTGGATGTTTTAGCATCCTGTGGGAGGTTTCTCTCATGTGCCTGAATGAGAAGCTGGAGCTGACACACAGGAGCTCACCCTGCTCGCCGGATTTGAACCGCCAACCTTTCGGTCAACAGTCCTGTCAGTTTAACCCATTGCACCACCAAAGGCTCCTAATAATGCCGTTAAAGAGCCCAATAAAACTCATCAGAAGGGAGGGGCAGAAAATTAATACACAGAAGCTAATATAGCATTTTAGAATGCATGATACTGCATTGTCAATGTCCTGTAGAAAATGAGAATCAGATAAAATTATTTGAGGTGGAAGGAGTATAAATGAAAAGCAGTTAAACCAACACTTTAAATTATTCAGATGACATTTTGAAATCTGTTAGGAAGGAGATTAAGGGGTGGGGAATCACATTTAATTAGAACTATGCTTACATCTCACTTTAAGGAATATCACACATTATCAGCATAAGAAACCCAACTATTTATATTGTGGGAGGAATGTTGGCAGAAAATATCACATTATTCTTTCAACGTTTCTTAGAAAATGGGGGAAATCTGTAATAACATTAAGATCTGGTGGAAGTTAAATGCAGACACTACCTTTTTAAAAGCACATTGTCTACTTTTTCTGAAATGTAACAATATCCAATTTAGAATAATTGATTTTTGGAAATACAGCAGAACATTAATGATTACAGTGGCCACTGATTACTAACGGCACATGTCCTTTGAAGAGTAATGTAATGTGGGAATTTTTCTCTTTACATCAGTTTTTAAAATTTAATACCAGCGGCAATAAAATGCCGGTGTAAAGAGAAGTAATTTGAAGAGGCACACTTTAAATCATAACATTTTCCATACTGTAATACATACTATATACAATGTGCCCAAATAGCTTTATTTTGCCAGAAGTAACATTCCTCTAAAGAATAAATGTTTTGTCAGTGACCAAAATTTCTACAAAATTGACTGCACTCAATCCCGCCATGATTGAATGGCTTTTATGTGTGCATAGTGTCAGGAGTAGGACTAGTGCAGCCTTCTATATATTATTGAACTAGTATTCCCACCATTCCTCACCTTTGGCAATGCGAACTAGGATGGTTGGGACTTATGGAGGGTAGCATGATGTTAGTTCTAAATTTAAAGTCAGAAGAGAATCATGCTCCCCTTAATCTGACCTAGGAAAAGAACTGACTGATTTCATACCTATTATCCTAAATAGGAAAACAGTCAATACTTTCCCTAAATCAGATTTCACACAGAGGGGCCGCGGTAGCACAGGAGTAAAAGCCGCTAGCTGCAGTAAATCTGCTGACCAGAAGGCTAGTAGTTCAAAGCCGCGAGTTGGGGTGAGCTCCCGGCTGTCAGCCCTAGCTTCTGCCTACCTAGCAGTTCGAAGGCATGTAATGCAAAAGATCAATAGGTACCTCATCAGTGGGGAGGTCAAAGAGCATCCCATGCAGACATGCAAACATGCAAACATGCCAGCAACGATTGGAAAAAAGTCTATTGACAACAGGTTCCTCAGCATGGAAAAATGGAACAAGAACACCTCCACATAGCCAGAATTTAGCATCGCCTCCAGACGCTGCAGCTGGAAAGGGGAAAGCCTTTACCTCTGTCTGTGCATTGTATGTCATTGTTCACTGTATTCAAAGGCATTGAATGTTTGCCTTATGTATTTAAACTGCAATCCACTCTGAGTCCCTCCGGGGAGTTAATAAAGTGGAATATAAATAAAGTGTATAATAATAACAACTTTATTTCTATGCCCTGCCACCATCTCTCCGAAGGGACTCAGGGCAGCTTATATGGGACCAAATGTCCATAAGACAATAAACAAACAATCCATCAAACAAACAAAAAATACACACAATTAAAATAAGAACATAATCAAATGAAGCATTTGTCCAGTTAAAAACAAAGTTATATAGACATAAAAGTACAAAGCATTAGCATTAGAATTCCACTTATTCATTCAATACTCAAATCCAGGAACCAGATACTACGATGGTCATGACCCAGCTATCAAAAGGGCTGGGCATGGAAAAGTGCAACAGCAAACTAGAGGGTCATGGAATTGGGCAGGATAAAGAGAGCTTGTCCAAAGTATTATTCTGCTTGTCCAAAGTGCAGTGAAAAAGAGAAGGAACAATCTGGTCATGATCCAGCCTAACTTAAGTATTGACTTCATTGGGAAAATTAGGAATATAGTCAAAAGATGTGTATTTATTCAGCATATACATGTATCAAAAAATCACTCTTTCAACCATGTAAGGTGCAATGCAATGTTGACAGCAAACTCAAATAATTATAATATGCTAGCAAGATAAATGGAGACAAAGCTTTTCTTGAATGTTATACTTGTAGACCTACCAGCAAGATTTCCCCTCCTCCCCAGACACATTCTGCAAGCATAGACGTCACTGAATAAGCTCCTGACACATACTCCATATGGAGTGATATCAGCGAGAAGGATGCTCCTGTTTTAGTTAACCATTCAAAATATCACCAGTGTCTTTGAATCTGTAGCTTTCTCTCTCTCTCAGTAATCTCTCTGCTACTGTACATTTTGCACTAAGAGTTAAATCACAAAGAAAAAGCTATTCTTTTTTAAAGTCAATCATTTAAAAAAGTGGAGTGTCATTCAATTATTTTATTTAATTGGTTTAAAAAAGCCTATCTGCTTTCAGTCAGAATCTTTGCAAGGAAGCTACTACTTACCACTCCAAGTGGCTTTCATGTTCAATTAATTCGAGTAATTCCTAGAGGTAACAGAGGGAGCGTGGAGGCAGACATATATACACAGCAGATGGCTGTGTCACTGTTGAAGCAATGTGTCTAGTATCACACACACACACACACACACACACACACACACACACTTCCTGGCTTCAACAGCCATTTAAAATAGTTAGCAGAAACAGGTCACTTTTAACACCAGCTTGAAATATGTGCATGATTGACAGCAACCGTTTTCTCTGGAGTTTCCACAATATGCAAGGAGAACCAAGGGAAAATGTACCGCTGCTCTTACTTAGCCAGTTGGCATGAAGTACCTTACCCAAGCTATTCTCCTCCTTCTCAATGGAAGGTCAATGAGCATGCATTTAATGTTCCTGAAGATGTTTTGTAGTGGTTTATGTGAGAAGCAAGGGAAAGAGCCATTGCTCTTTGGCAAAAAACAGCGAGGAAATGTACCAAATATTGATTAGACAGACAAGATGATTGTCACTTTTTGAACAACAGTTCCTGGTATTCCCCAGGATCTTTTAGAATACTAGAAATTATAACCTTTTTTTAAAAAAAAGTGTCCGCTTAGGCAGCTTGAGTACAGCTATCTCACTAATTATATCTAATTAACATGATTTCTATCACATACTGAGAAGAAGAAAAATGTCTACATATCTGAATGTAGTAGTAAAGCAGATACAAATCATTGCCATAATATTTATAAAAGCATTAAAAGCCTATACTTTATCACGAAGCTCTAACTATCATGGCATATTAAAACGGCACTGCATTCCAAAATGATTAATAATGCAATCACTCTCAAAATAAAAAGCATGCCAAGCCCTAGGAAACAAAAGAATGGAAAAAGATACACTGGAATTTTATACACCTCTGTAACAAGCTTTAACTGGCAAGCCGCTTCGTGAGTGCCTTTGAAAAAGAACCGAGAGTGCCGTTTGGCATGAGTTCTACGGAAATCTATAAATTGTGGTCTGATTTTCATCTCATATTGAAGTGTCTTGAAACTACAAAAACATGAATGGAGCCCTGGTCACATAATAATGTATTTTCTTCCCCTTTATCACCTTTTTCCTATTCTAGCCAAGGACAGGCCAGAGAGACAGTCTCATAGCCAAAGGCCATGACTCCATAGAGCTGGTGGGCAGAGGAGCTGTCCAGCAGAAACCGGGAGTGTTATCTAGGGCCAGAGAGCCTTAAAGGCCACAACACTGTACTAAAAAGAAGAGGAGCTGTCCAGCAGCATCAATGAGGTTTTTTTCTTTCTTTCAGAAAATCCTGGAAGTTAGCCAGGCAGTGATCTAAGTACTTGAAAACAGAAGTAACTGTAGATCCTGGGCCCGTGTATGGCAAGTTTCCACCTTCCAAATGCTGCCCAAGAGGGGCTGGGAGAGCAGTTCAGGACACAGTTCTGACTGCATTTGCTAGTAGGCTACATTAAAACCACCCTGACAGTTATTTGGGGCTGTGCTTTGAACCAGTATGGGCTATTCCCCTTATTTCATAACTCTTAAGTTTCCAGTAATAACATTTTAATAAAGACACAACCAGTTTGAACCCAGCTTTATGATTTATATCACCATTCGAGGGTGGGAGGCACCAGGGCAAGTAAAATGTCTTCATCTACTGCCCAAAGGGAATTCTGTGCTTTAAAGGTAAAGGTTTCCCCTGACATGAAGTCCAGTCATGTCCGACTCTGGGAGTTGGTTCTCATTTTCATTTCTAAGCCAAAGAGCCAGCGTTGTCCATGGTCATGTGGCCATCTGTTAGGGGTGCTTTGAACACGATTTTCCTGCTTCTTGGCAGGGGGTTGGACAGGATGGCCCACAAGATCTCTCCCAACTATGATTCTATAAGTGCATGGAGCACCGTTACCTTCCCGTCGGAGTGGTACCTATTGATCTACTCACATTTGCATGTTTTCAAACTGCTAGGTTGGTAGAAACTGGGCCTAACAACAGGAGCTCACACTGTTCCCCGGATTCGAACTTGCTTTCAGTAAGCAAGTTCAGCATCTCAGCAGTTTAATTCATTGTGCCATCAGAGGTTCCATGTTTTAAAACTGTTTCTATTTTTATAGTGTGTTGTAACAAGAAAAATAATCCCTCTGGTGGGAGGACACTTTGCCACATGAATGTTTCCAATTTAAAGTCACATAAATCATAGCTTTGTTGTCACTAAGGGATGACATGATATTTGGGTTGCCGTGAGTGTTCCAGGCCATATAGCCATGTTCCAGTAGCATTCTCTCCTGATGTTTCTCCTGCATATGTGGCTGGCATCTTCAGTGGTCTCTCTCACCATTTCACATCATTGAATATGCTTGTCAGGATCACTAGGAACCGAAGGATAATAACATATGGAGAGCTACAAGTTGTTCATAGCTGACTTACAGGTCGATTTAGAATTACATGGAATTATTAATTAAACTTCATTATTTAGATACAGTAGAGTCTCACTTATCCAACATAAATGGGCCGGCAGATAGTTGGATAAGTGAAAATGTTGGATAAAAAGGAAGGATTAAGGTCAAATTACGTTATGACTTTACAAATTAAGCACCAAAACATGTTTTTACAATAAATTGACAGAAAAAAGCAGTTCAATACATGGTAACGTTATATAGTAATTACTGTATTTACAAATTTAGCCCCAAGATATCGCAATGTATTGAAACAGCTGTGGATCCAGGCAGGAGGCAGACTGCATTGGATAATACAGAACTTTGGATGAATAAGCGAGACCAAATATCTGTACCAAATATCTAGAACTGTTGGTTGTAAAGAAGTTTGTCTGATTACTAGAAAGGTCAATTTCTGGGTATTCTGAAGACATGGAGATGATTCCCCACCATATTTCTTTAAAAAATGGATTGCTATCAGCAGGCATGGCCAATTGCACAAGGCCTGATTTTCCACCTCTACATTTAATTGATGCTCAGCTATGAAATCCTTGGGCAAGTCACACTCGCTCAGGCCACAGATGTGAAGAGATGGTGGTAAATTTAGATATTGCAGAATCTGAGTTCTATCTCTAATCAATGAAAGCAAACTTAACTTCAGCTCTTGATTCTCAAAAACAATTTGTACACTATGAAAAATTACACACGTCAGTATCCCACCCAGCCCGGTAACAGTATATGGCAATACATTTTCTCTGTTGTGGTAGAAGGAAATTGGGGTCTAGGCCTTCAGATCCTTGATACATATATATTTTACTGAAGTCAACAATAATTGTGTAGACCCAGTGCTTGTAGAATTACACCACAAATTTGTTGTACTGTGTGACATTATTTAGCACATCTGCTCTGTTCTCGCTGTTATAATTCCTATAGATACATTATGATTAGACACGTTTTTCTTTCCTTTCTGAACCAGGCAGTGAATAAAAGGATGAGATACTGAATAATTCCCAAGAGAAGAAGGAAAAAATCCTCTTTCAGCTGGTCTAAGTCTTGTTTATAATGGGCACACACCAGACTGCATTTACTATAAAGTATCCCAATTATTTCATAGACGAGTTAACCTTTTATCTCTCAGCAAATATAATTCAATGCACATCAGATACAACATGGCATTCTTCTGCATATTATCCATCATTTACAAGTGTTATTTGTCTATAAAAGTGACACTAAAAAGTTGAAAAATGATTCTACTTAGCCAGCCTCTGAATGTGTTCGAACAAATTCTGTGAATTTGAATGGCTCCATACCCTAAGAAGCAATTAGTTAAATCCATAAATACATTTTAAAAGGATATAAATTATTACCTGTCCAGATAGAAAACGTTCTTAGAGCTGCAAGATAATACAGGTGCTTCTGCTGCCATACATTTAAAGCAGCCGTTCTTATAGGGTAATGGCATTACCATCAGTGAAACAAATCACAAGCCACACACGTGAAAGAGTTTGCCATATTTTGCCCTTAGATAAGGGTTAACATAAAATAATACACTTCATTATTTATTGCTAATAAAGTTAATCAAATTCAGTGCTTCTTACTCATGCATGCATTTAAATGGGATCTTGAACATGACACGCATATTTATGAATCAAGGAATAAAAGATTGCGATCCGGCAGTGAGGGAAACCTAGCAAGGACAATGGTGAACAAAAATGAGAAGACTTCTCTTTTTTCATACGTGTTTGCATTTTTAAATATAGAAGTATTTATTTTACTTGGTTATATATAATATATTATATAGTTGACAATTACAATCGAGAGTGTGTGTTTAATTGAATCTCTTATGTTACAGAATAGATTTACTGCTATGCATGCCATAAGAGATATGCAGAGCAAAATAGTCCATTATGCTTCCTACTGCTGTGCACTTAGGCAAGAAAGGAAATGCTCTTGTATTTTGAGATTAGTACTAAGTATTTCAGATTGGATAAAAGATATGAAAAGGAGATTATAAACATTTATTGATATATCTCAGTCTTAAAGATGTGCACTGTGAGGACTCGCAGAATATCTTGTACAAGAACAAGTGAGATTGCATTCACACTGCCTAAGAATTCTAGCATAAAAGAAATAGGTTTTTATGATATATTTAGGATTGGCCAGATAGGGGTAGTTCTTATGATATTAAGGACTCCAAAGCTTAGCATGCAATAAATGTGTTAGGTTTTGAAAACAGCATGTTGCACTAACAGAGCACTATTCTACACATACACACATCAGTTCAGTGACTTATTCCCATTTGAAATTTGAACAGGATAAAGATTAAAGATGTATCTACACTATGGAATGAATGCAATTTAACAACTTTTTAATTTATTATTTATTCATTCATTCATTCATTCATTCACACTTGGCAGTCGCCACTCCCAGTGTGGTTTGGGGCAACTTACAAAATGTAATCACAGAGTAAAACACAGTAAAACAAAGTAAAAAACACAATAAATACAGAATAAAATACAACTCGACAGAGTTGCAAACAACAGTGGAACAACAAGTGTCCGAGAAGTAAGGAGCCTTAAACTCCAAAAGCCTGCCTGAACAGGAGTGTTTTGCACGCCTTCCGAAATGCCAGTAGATCTGTAAGGGCACGGACGTCGGAAGGCAGTGCATTCCACAGAGTGGGGGCAATTATCGAGAAGGCTCTCCTTCTTGTAGCCGTAAGAAGATACATTTTAAAGCTAGGGACCTCCAAAAGTTGTCCCGATTCCGAGCGTAGTGGCCTAGTGGAACAATATGGGATAAGGCGGTCCCTAAGGTACACTGGCCCTAGACCATTCAAGGCCTTAAAGGTCAATACCAGCACCTTGAAAGTGATCAGGCATTCCACTGGTAGCCAATGTAGCTCGTATAAGATGGGTGTAATATGGCTGGTCTTAGAGGCGCCAGCCAACAGCCTAGCTGCCGCATGCTGTACCAGTTTCAGTTTCCAGATCACTGACAAAGGAAGGCCAATGTAGAGAGCATTACAGTAGTCCAATCTTGAGATGACCGTGGCTTGGACCATTGTGGCTAGATCGCGACAGGAAAGGTAGGGAGCCAACTTCCTCACCTGACGGAGGTGGAAAAAAGCTACTCTACTGACGACGGAGATATGCATCTCCATCGTCAGTTGAGAGTCTAATTGTCATGGCTCAATGCTATGGAATCCTGGGAGTTGTATTTTTGTGAGGCATCACCTGTGGCATTGGGGTGGAAAGACCATAAAAAGTGGAAAGTTAAAAAATAGTATGATTATATGCTTCAGGACTACATCCAAGAAGAGCCAAATATACATCGTGCCAAATCAAGAAGACCTGGGTTCAGAAATGGGGAAGACTGATAGAAAAAGTCGAAGGAAAATAAACATATAAAGAGCTGAACCATTATTTTTCCACAATTGTTCAATTATAATAATATTTGAATGAAGACAAATACTGTTCCCAGAGGGTGGTGGTGGTGGGAGGAGGAGACGGGTGTAAAATCGATAGATACAAGTGGGAGATAAAGGTGGTATAGATAAGTATGAAAACAATTTTTGATATGCATTTAAAAATGGTGATGGATTCTGATATCCTTCTACCTGTGTTGGCAATAAAAATATATATACTTAAATAAAAAACACATTTTTGGCAGAGAAGGCTTAAGATCTTGTAACACAAAAACTGAGCCATAGCAATTAAATTGGTGTCAAACAGCATTACTTTTACAATGTAGATGCACTGGCATGCCTCCACAAGAACTCTCATTGTTTACCCCTATTTCAACCCTTTTTGGTTAGAAGGAATCAGCATTTTGTGTATAGTTTGAGGGAGGTCAGTCTAGATAGCCTCTTTCCTTTTGAAGCCTCTCTCGTCCTACCCTTTAAGAATCCCCCCAGGGGTGGAGCCTCAAGCAAAGTACTTCTGGTTCTTGGTGGAGTCAGCGTTTTTGGTGATTGGAAGGTGAAGACAGAGGAAGGCTGGTGGGTCTACAAATAGCATGTCCAGTCACAGCTGTATTCAAGTTCAGCTGGATCTACATTAAAGTCCAGTCAGAGTTAAATATTGAGACCATCACACAATAAAGAGGCAGTAGAAGAAATAAAGATTCAAGAGCCTCAGTTCAGCCAGAACTGTGTCTCTCTCTAAGATTTTACCTCTCCTCATAAAGACTTTGCAGTGAGACTCAGGAGGAGAGAAAGTCTAAAATTCTTGTCAGTTAATAAATTCCTGTTTGATTCAAATATATAGTATCTGATCTGTTCCCTGCACAGCCAGTTCACCTTCCAAGTAGTAGTTAAGATAGTGTGGGGGCAGAACATGCTCCCTACGTGAGTTTGGGTTTTTGTTCTTTCTATCGGTTAAAACGTACTATCTCTCTCAAATTTCCCTAAATCTTAAAGACACTGAGATAGTTTCACAACAATTAATGGCTTTCTAGAATCACTTCCTTGCCCATTTTTTCAACTGAAAAAAGGGAAGCAGAATGTAGCAACCCAGTTCTCTTTCGTGCCTGGGGGGGCAAGGGGCAGCACCGGGGGTCCCACTCGCATTAGAACCAGCGGCAGCTGAGGAAGATTCTGAGGAGGATTTGGAGGGAATGGAAGTAGGGGTTAATGAGTTAGCTGGGCCTTCTTCTCCCACCAAGAGTCTGGCCTGGGATGATGGATGGCCTGACCCGTACGAGAATGTGGAGGATCAGAGGGATGCAGATAGCAGTGATAGCGAAGGCTATGAGAAACCGGGGCACGGGTCACAGGAACGAATGTGGGAAACAGAGGAGGATGAGTGCATGGAAGCGCAAGGGGAGTTTGAGTCTCACGAAGATAGGGAACCAGGTGCAGGGAGGCAAGGTCGAACCTTTGATAGGAGACGGAGCATCGAGGCTAGCAGGAGGGGCTGACACCACAGCCTAGACCGGCCGAAGGGGCGAGGCCCGGGCATAGGTGGAGGAGAAGCCTAGGCGGCGGGGTCCTCGCCAAGGGAATTAAGTATAGGATCTGTGGGAACGGATCCTCAGTACCTCGGCCACTTCTATCCAGAGAAGTGTAGCAAGGAAAGGACCACGGAGCCAAGTTGCGGCTCGTACCTTGCCAAGAAGTTTCTTGGAGCCTTGTTGGAACTACGCCTTGTTCCTGATCTGCTTGGTTTTGCGGAGCTTTTGCCAAGCCTTGTACCAAGACTCTTGCCTTTGGATTTTGCTACAGACTCTTTACTTTTGAACTGAACTTTCATTACTTTATGGACAATTGCTTTATCATCTGTTCTTTATTATTCAATAAATAGTAGTTAGCTGACTACCGTCTCTGTGTGTGTGATTAAGGGGCCGGCCGAGTCCTTGCATTGTGACACAGAAAGCCAGGAATACAAAGTGCTGATTTGTTTTTGATTTTTTATTATTATTATTATTTCCAGAAATAGTTAATGAAAGGCATCATCCCTGTCTTAAAGAGCTCCAGAACTTGTTGATGAAGAGAAAATGTTTAAGAACTTGCATCCCATCTTCAGCAGTTGAAAATGTAGGTTTGTCCCAAACATGAACCAAGAATCAAGAGGAAAAATTGAGTATCCTCTCCTTTTGAAGCCCCCTTCAAAGAAGTATCTTGTCTTTCCAGATCTGGGACTCAACTTTATGCGACATATGCATTTTGGAATGCCCGTCTTCATTTCTGCTAGTGTTATATGGCAATCATGCTCTTACTGCAACCAACCTTAGGTGGATTGGGCCCAACCCAATTCATGGGACCCAATCCATTAAAACTTCCGGCAATAAGAGATGCAGTCTGCCAAGATAGTCCTTGGCTCTTCAAAACAAAAATGAGGGGGATGAAGGGGAAAATATCAGCACTATGGATATTTTGGGCCATAGATATGAAAATAAAATAAAGAGGATATTAATTTGTTTGTTTGTTTGTTTGTTTGTTTTATGCCTTGTAGCTTAAATCAATCCTTTCTACAATACTGTTGAAACCAATCTATGTAACTATGGTGTCTATAGAAAAACCCTTAAAATGATCTCATTGTTCCCTGATAAAATATTATAATATTTGTATTAGTGAGTGTTTTTTTAAAGGTAATATACCCCGAACAGTGGCTGCTTAAGCACTTCTAAAGGTTAAACCTTATTCAGCTAATCTGCACACAGAAACAAGTAACTGCCGCATGCTTAACCTTTGCAGATTAAAACTGTCTGCATAAAAGATGTGAAATGATCATTTTTATAATTGTTGGAAGTAGAGATCTTGGTATTTTGTAGGAATATATCTTCTTCTTCTTTTTTTACTGTGCAGCAATTTTATGACCCAGGTCACTTGTGATTAAAAAAACCACCACCTTTTATGAAAAATTATATTCCACGTCATCAAAACTGCTGAACTGTTTTCAGTACAAAGGGTTATTGTCATAACAGTAAGTTTGGGTTATTATTAAAGTAATTTTTAATTTGTCAGAAATGTAGTCAGGATAGCTTTCTATCTCAGGATAGACTGTAAACAGAATCACTAAGAATTATCAGTTATTGAGAAGAAATACTACACCTTCATAGGGTACCGGCTATCACTGTCCTAGACTGGGTAGAAATAGTACAGTTGGACCTCTGCATCCATGGATTAAATCATCCACAGTTAGAAAATATTCAGCAACTCCAAAAGCAAACCTTGGTTTTTGACATTTTATTGCACCAGGAGACTTGAAAATTTACTGGTTTTGATATACATGGGTCCTTGAGCCAAACCCTAGCAGATGCTAAGGGTCCACTGAATGAGACTTGTATGAGACTGGCATGAAATGCCAAATGAGTAGACAGTATTGTCATTGCTTTAAGCAGACTCAAAATTAATAAGAACATCAGCCTTGGCCTTGTCTTATTCAACTGCTGTGTATGCCTGCCCTTTTGGCACAAGTCTGCCCATGCGAAGCAGGTGAATATAGCACTGCACAAAACATGCAGAATAATCACAGGATGCCTCAAACCTACACCTGTTGATAGACTCTATCAGCTAGCTTGCATCCCCCGGGGATGTGTGATGGGAAGTTGCTGCCAACTGCGAGATAAATAAGGTTGAACACTTTGAAAGCCATCCACTGCATGGATATCAGCCTCCCCGCAATAGACTTAAATCAAGGAAAAGCTTACTGAGAACCACCACCCCTCTTAATGTTCCCCAGCAACAGCAAGAATATCCCTCTGTGCATCTAAACCAGGAAATACCAATCGGATGCCCCGCATGAAGGTCTGTCTCCAAGGGCAAACTTGGAAGTCCCTTAACAACTCAGAAGCGGAGTGGGCAGATCAAAAGATAACCTGGCAAAATGGCACTACTCCACCTTGTTTGACTGTGGAGCAGACCAAACAACTCCACATATGCGTGCTTGTCCACAATGCCCTGCTTCATGCACAGAGGAAGAATTGTTTAAAGCTACAGACAGTGCGGTCGCTGTTGCCCATTTTTATTCTAAAATTATTTAGCCACTAGTGCTTCCTTTATTTTATCAGTTTTATACTTGTTAATTTATGCAATGCTTTTTTGACATGAAATAAATTGTCATTTTAACCACAGAGACACAAGAAAATATAATTACCAAAATCTGATATAATCAGCAAACCCACATCCATTTCACAGAAGGGCTACATGTTTATCTATGTGTTTTCTGCATGTTTATTCATTGGATTTATATCTAGCCTTTCTTTCAAAATGAAATTCAAGGCAGTTCACATTAAGAAAGAATAATATTTTTTAAAGGCAATAAAACACAAAAGAGTTCAAATGTTTAAATACAGCTAAATTAAAAACTTGATTTAAAACACAACAGTAAAGAGCATGCAGCACCGAGGAGGCAGGACTCTCCTTTCTCAACAAGCGGTCAGTTCCTAAAAGTCTGCCTGAATGAAAAGGCCTTTTCCTGACCATATTTCAATTGTGACAGCCTCACAAATCCTCCTACGATTCTGTTGGGCCATGCATGCCTTCATCCAAGGAGGCAATGTGCAATGGAGTGCATCCTGATTGTCAGTAAGAGGGTCATTTTCAGGACACAAGGAAGCTGTGTGCTGAGCACTGACCTGAGCTCCGTGGCAGTTCAGCAGCTGCACTTCTGTGTTTCCAATGAATCTCAGCAGAGAATGCCAACTATGCCATATTGTAAAGTGAATTGTCATGTGGATTTATCCATTCTGCATCCATTAAGTCACCCTTGAGACTAAGCACTTATCAGAACTCTCTGAAAGATGGCTTTTTACACATTAAAAAAAGACTTAGGAGGGATGGAGAAAGCAATGGCTCAAAGGGGATAGTGAAGGATGTAAAATACACGCCGTCTTTTATGAGTACCTAATTCTGTGTGGCGTTAATTATGGAGGTAATTCTGCAAAAGCTTAACTATTGATAACAAAAGTATATTGGCATCTAGGTGATAAAATTATCTCATTGATGCAAAGATTAACTTGTCCAGGCATTTCCAAATGAAAACAGTATTAAGCATTAACAACCACTGGTAACCAGTAAGTGGTTGTTGCACATTAATGAAACACTGCATGGTAACAGATGATCGCATGATTCTTTATCACAGGGCACATGCCACCACTTAATAAGCTCTGACAAACGATGAGAGGAATTGTAACACTCAGATCACTTGGCAGAGTATTATAGACAACCAGTTTACGAAGCATTTATGTGCCTTCTGTGGTAATTTATGATATGCTAAATGTTAACCAGTATTCCTGCACTAATATCTGTTTAGATCCTCTTCTACTTCACCTGCATGTCATGTTATACATTCAATTAGCTTTATATTTCATTATTTTTACATCGTCTTCACAATTACAATGAAATCAAGCTAACAAGAAGATAATTTAAATAATGTCTTTATTAAGCCATTCAGCTGTCAATTAGCTTCAAAACCAGCATTTTTCAAATAAATTCTTCATAGGCAAAGCTGGTATTTTCCCACATTACAATATATCTAGACTGAGACAGTGAAGAGAAAGAAGCTTTACTGCACAAAATACAATTTAGAACCAGGTCAATAGCCCACAACCCTCAGTGAAGTTATATGCCTCAGAGGTTAAATGTTAGAACTTTATATAATGAGCCTTGTTGATAAAAACTGATAGATAATCCTTAACTGCCATCTCCTCACAGAAACACAAGTTTTATATAGCTGGGAAAATCAATTTAATATTGTAAGAAACTTAAGTTGGAATCGTAAACACACTTATTACTGAATAAGCTCCACTGAAGTCGATGAAATTTATTTCTGAGTAAACAGTCATAGAACGGCACTGCCATAAATGTAACACCTTTACATCCAATGAAACATGTTCAGGGTATAATAGAATTTTTCCTCATCTTAGTTATAAATAGAAGGCGGGAATACTGGTAATGAATTGTAATGGAATAAATTGAATTTATGCTATTGCATTCACATTATGGCTGTTAAGTAGATTGAAATTTTGTTCCCATCCAGTAACAGCCAGTCTCCCCACTCCTACCTTGCCCAGAATAGAATCTTACCTGGTAAGCAGTACATCCACCCTACATGACAATTTATGTGTTGTTGGAGCAGGGGAATAATCAAGGATATATCTAGGGGTTGTTGTTTTTTAATGTTTGCAAGGAATCCCAAAGGTGTGGCATGCATTCAGCTACTCCAGGTTTGGGCAAACTTCATCCCTCCAGGTGTTTTGCACTTCAACTCCCACAATTCCTAACAGCTGGTAGGCTATTAGGAATTCTGAGAGTTGACGTCCCAAACACCTGGAGGGCCAAAGTTTGCCCATGCCTGAACTATAAGAATGTAATAGACACATCCCCTCTAATCCCTCCACTCTCTGAAACTGCATTGGAGGGGAGCTGCACTGCTTACACAGTGAGTTTTTTTTAGGAGAGACATGCTAACTGACCTAATTAAAACAACTAGAAAAATATACCAAAATATGCTAAATACTGCAAAAACACAAGGTTGTTGGGCTGAGCACAATCCCTCAGTCCCAGGCACAGTTGGTACTATTTTTGTGATGTCCTATGATACTATGATTTAGATATCTCATTAAGGAGCCTTACAATTACTTACTATTGATCGCCCTGAGGAAGTGCAACATGAAACGGGCTGGATCCATGTATGGTTTACCCGTAGGCAATTTGGGCTTCAATGCAGTTGGGTGCATCTGAACACACCCTTTGGATCCATATTTGCAGCTTGCTTACTCACCGCTTGGCGATATTGGAACTTTAAGCATTACTTTGTGAGTTTGGGAGATCCTGACTACAGCAGAGCGATCCACTGCCTGGGTGATTTTGGAAGGGTGAACGCGATCCTGTGGGCATCTTGGAGACTTTGTATTGGGTGCCACTCCACAAGACACACCAGACACGCCCACTTCCACCCAGTTTGCAGCAGTGAGAGCAAGTTGCGACGTTTTGCACACTCCGCCCCAGTGAGACTGTAGCTACGTGCAACCAAGGATTATTACTCTTGTGCTCAGGAGTGTATGGATGTAGTCACCATCACCCCACATTGGATTATTATCAGGGACATATTTGTTTGACTCTTTTCTTTGATGTAACGCTTTAAGAAGCACATGTAACTTTGGAGATGTGAGTATAACACTCGAGTTTAAGACTGTATGGACTACAAACTGCACTTATGGATTCTGTGTTTACACCTTCATACTGCTGTTTTGGATTAGATTGTGATGATGAATGCTATATTGGATTATATTTGATACATGTTGATTAAATACTATTGGCAGATGTAATAGATAGAATTGTTGTTTTGCCTGGGACAGAGGGATTGTGCTCAGCCCAACAACCTTGTGTTTTTGCAATGCTAACTGACCTCCCTAGTCCCGATTTTACTTCCCATAAGACCAAGCAAAGGTCTACTAGCAGGACACGAGGGCAACAGCACTCTTCCACACAGGATCCACACAGGCATCACAGATCTGTACAATGGAGATCAACATTCTCACTTGAGCAATCCCATACTCTGTTTTCATGTGTTCCGTTGACATTGAAATTTTGCATCTTAATAAATTCTGGAAGTCCCTGCACACAAGTGAAGAAGCAATGGAAGAGTATATGATTGTTCAAAAATTCAAAATACACAACCCAAACACCTTTTTCTGGTGGATGTGTTGGTGCAGGCCTGTTTTCTCTGTCCATTTAACAGGTATGTTCAGGAGAATAATTTTGTTTGTCATATCAGCATGGTATACTCACCCCAAAAGGGAATGAAAGGATATTGTCTCTTGGGCAAGCTGGATAAAATATGCAAATTGACTGCACTAAGCACACCAAGTACTGAATAACAGCTGATGCAGTTTTAAAACAATGAGAATTTCCTTTGCAAATGTCAAGGTTTAGCAGGGCATTGGTTGTTGTAGCTGATACAATTGAAACTTACTCTATGTATAAATTAAAAACCAGCTTGGGTATGCCAGCTAATACACAGTATGCAGCTCATACCCTTTTTAATTGAGGGAAAGATACTTCAGGTTGGCAACTAAAATTAGGAAGAAAGTTTGTTTCTACAAGCTACAATTTGACCTCATGCCCTTGCTGGTTGGAAGGAAAGCAATTACAAAGCATGCAGAGATTTTTCTAAGGAGTGTTGTGGGATGGAACAATGGGGGAGCAGCAATTATGACACTCCCACCCATAACATAATGAAAACCAACCCTAGGAAACCATTACTTCATACTGTTGCTATAGCAAAACACCTATGTGGTACAGCAGACACAGTGGTGGTGGTTTCGAACATGGAAAAGAGATTCAACAATCGTCTTATGCAGCTTTGTGAAAAGGTTCTATTTCTCAGGCTAATCTACTTCAGAAGTCTCGAGGACAAAATCAGGCTACTACTACCCGCTGAGGGTAGCTGAGGGAAGAAATCTAATAGTGTTTCTCAAGTACTGCCCACACAAACCATCCACCTCTTTGAATTTTGTTCCAGTAAGTCCTCACAATTGCTTTAAAGGGTCAGTTACTTTTGATGAAGGCTCGGTCTATAAAAGCATATATAGTAAGCCCACATGTTAGCACATAATCTGTTATGGGACCCTTTGCATAATATTTTTTTACATAATATTTAGAACATTTTTCCCCCAGCTGGCATACCACTGAAAGCTTAAACTACCATACAGTACACCAGGGGTAGGGAAGCTATGGCTCAGGAGTCAGATGTGGCTCTTTTCATGATTGCATCCGGCTCTCCTTTT
Source organism: Anolis apletophallus (assembly GCA_030556195.1). NCBI lineage: Eukaryota > Metazoa > Chordata > Lepidosauria > Squamata > Anolidae > Anolis > Anolis apletophallus. The sequence goes on from JARBWK010000004.1 coordinate 80,903,632, forward strand.
CCCTCTCTCTCCTTCCTTCTTTCCTCCACTCTCCCACTAACGGAACTGGAAAAGGTACAGAAAAGGGCAACAAGAATGATCCAAGGGATGGAGCGGCTCCCTTATGAAACCAGGTTGCAACGCCTTGGTCTTTTCAGCCTTGAAAGACGGCGTCTGAGAGGTGACTTGATCGAAGTGTATAAAATCATGCATGGGATAGAAAAGGTGAATAAAGAAAAAATATTTTCTTTGTCACAAAACACTAGGACTAGAGGGCACTCCCTGAAGCTTCAAGGTAGGAAAATTAGGACTAATAAAGGGAAATATTTCTTCACCCAGAGGGTCATTGGGTTATGGAACTCACTTCCAGAAGAGGTTGTGACAGCTGTCAGCCTGAACAACTTCAAGGCAGGATTAGACAGATTCATGGATACCAAGTGTATCGGTAGTTACTGAAAAGGACATTCAAGTGCCACCTCGGAGTTGGTTGAGGTAGGCAGGATTTCTCTGGGTACTGGTTGTGGGGGGTCGGGAGCAGGTCAGGGTTTTGTCCTCCCTTCTGCTCGAGATCCCCGTGTACAACTGGTGGGCCACTGTGTGATACAGAATGCTGGACTAGATGGGCTGAGGTCCGATTCAGCATGGCTCTTCTTATGTTCTTATGTTCTTATGTTCTCCCTCTTCCTTCCTCTTCCTTTCTCCCCTTCACCCTTTCCTTCTCTCCTTCCTCCCTCTCTCCCCTTCCTTCTTTCCTCCATTCCCCCTTCCTTCCTTCCTTCCTTCCTTCGTCTTCTATTCTTTCCCCAAGTCTTCTTTTCCTTCTCCTCCCTTTCTTTTCACTTCCCTTCTTTTCTTCTTTTCCCTTCATTATTTTACTTTTTCCTCACCCACTTTCCTTTCTTTTCCCCACCCTTTCCTTTCCTCCCCATTTCATTCTTTCTTTTCCCCTCCTTGTCTCTCTCCTGCTTTTCTTTTCTTCCTTTTTCATAGTTCGTTCTACTTTTCTTTCTTCCTCTCCCCCTTCCTCTTTTATTTCTTCTTTCTTTCTCTTCCCCTTCCTTCCATCTTCTCTTCCTTCCTGAGCGTGCCTTTTGTAGAGCCAGGTATGAAGTGTCTCGTCATTCTGCCAGAGGAATCCTTTTCTCATAGTATGTACATATATACTCACATTTAGTTGAATTCAATCTTAAAATATATTATATATATTATATGGCTCTCACTGAGATAAATTTCCAAATATTTTGCTTTCATGGCTCTCTGAGTCAAAAAGGTTCCTGACCCCTGCAGTACACAATCAAAGTATTCCATCTCCCCACCCTCACTGTGGAAGGGAGAGTAGCTGGGGGTAAGACATAACATTTTGGGTCACAGCCTGCCCATGCCTTGCTCCTCCCTAAGTGCCTAAATCTGTTGGGAATCCCAGCTGTGCAGAGAACCATACATCTCTCTCTCTCTCTCTCTTATGAGAAAGGAGTCCATCTCTTTCCTCTATGGAGAGAAGCAACAGGAGTCCAGCTGAGTTTGTGTCAGGACATGAGTCAGTGTCCCTTCTCAGCTGACACAAGCAACCAAAGCCTGCCTGCATTTCTGTCCACCAAGAAAGGCAATGGGCTCCATTCTTGGCAGAGGAGAATGCTGCTGGGCTTCAGCAATTTATCTTCACTAAAACAGATGGACTCCTTTCTCTGAGGAGAGAAACATAGCAGGACTTCCATCACTTCTCTTCACAGAGGAGAGTGATGGACTCCTATCTTCATGGAGAGAGGTGTATGGCCCTTCGTGGCTGGGCTTTCCACCATATTTGGGATCCACAGAAGGGATTGTTTTCAGGAGTTAATCTTCACTGCCCTTGCTTTCATCCATGGGGGTGGGGGAGATGCACATATAACTGAAACAGCACAACACAATCTTGAAAATGTGTGATCTTACTGTGATACAAAGGATCCCTTTACAGCTGTATCATGTGGGCTTGGTAATGCCAAAAATTTCCACATTAGACTGATGGGAGATTATTTTAATGCTGAAATACTTCTGAGAAGCAATAACTTCAGTGAAATCTTTGGAAGTAGCCTAGTTATAACAGATGTGTAACTCTCCAAGCGATCTCAGTGCCAGGACTTGATGAGTGTTATAGTCCAACATATTTTGAGGACACCAGATTAGAGAGTTAAACAATAGAACAACCTATGGCATTAGGTTTGATTTGCCATTAATGTTGTCTGTGACTGGGAATATAAGTGTTCTTAGATATCAGGTCATTGACTGACCAGATAAATCATTCAATTTACACATATTAAAAGAGTGCCATACATTGAAATTCTTCTACCATAAAGAAACTAAGATTTGAGTTGTTAGAAACAAAGAACATAATAGACTAAGGCAGAATTTTATAGGAAGACGACACAAGCAGTACTAGCTTCAGAATGGAATGGGGAAAAAATAATTTCAGGAATCTTATTAAAGAGATTAAAAATGTATGCACGTCTAGTTAATTTTTATATTATTTGAGGTTTGCTGAGGATAATGTAAACTGCCTCAACCTTGAACCTTCTCCTTTGCACAGCTTTGTGCAGAGGGTGATTTCTAATACCAGTGCAGGTCTTCCTTAATTTTCTGTTAGTCCTTCTTCAAGATGTGGGAGAAAACTAATTTCCCAAAGGAAACGACATTGTTCTAGCCTCATAAAGCAGTTAAGTTTTTATTCACAATGCCAGACTCCATTTCCTCCCTCTACTGTCAAAGGTCCTTGAATGTCTTGTTTCAGGCTACATTCAGACCAGTGCAGAAAGCAATAATAGGCTTAAATTAATCCATTAATCAAGCAATTAATTAATTGCAGATTGAAAATGTGGATTTTAATTGGATCTTAATCAGACTTGACACCTGTGAAAGGGGTGGTGATGGCTGATAGCATTAATGTAAACAACCTACACATCTTTCGATCAGGCAAAGTCTTTTAAGACTATTTTCAATACAATAAATATTGTGTTTGTTTTAATTAGGTGAGACAAAATTATCTTGATTAAAGGCACTTAATGTGTAATCTGTGCTACATCAGTAATGTTTATCTTAAATGTTTAAACATAATTTTGAAAGAAAAACAATTAAGGGACTAAAAGAGTCTAATTAAAAATGTAAGTACCCTGAAGACTTCATCGCCAAAGGCTGATTCCTGCTATTTTCTCAGATATTTGTTTTTTAACACATGTGATTGGGATGCTTCCCAAGATTTAGATATTACAATTTGAAAAACGGATGCTTTCTGCTGAGGGTCACATGCTTTTAAGCTATTAAGGACAGCATGAAGGAGCCAGTGATGAAAAAAATAATGGGTTGACTCATCCTTTCTTTCCCTTCTTCCTCCCTTTCCTTCTACTCAGCAAAAATACAAGCCTTAACTAAAATTCTGAAATTACACCAAGGGTTTTATGAACCCCGGCACAAAAGGCTGCTCCCATGGCATGACTAGGTGGATGTGGGAGGTGTGAGCCATATAAGGGGACATCCTTAGAGTGAGCAATCCCAAACTGACACTCTACAAAATAAAGGAGTTTCCGTAGACATATATAGATATAAATCAATGGATGGATACACACACAAATATCCCTATAGTTAGATATAAGCACAAGAACATTTTTAATAAGCCCACCTTACATGCAGTATACCAATATATCTACAAAGTTACAACCTATTTTGATTTGCTTTTTGAATCTTCTAATGCATGTGCACTCTAGTCAAAACTGTCATAATTACTCAATTACAATGATGCACAGTAATGATGCATTGATGAAATGTACCATGTTTGCTTATTTAAGTTGTTATTTAATTTTTATTGAGCCTGTTTCTTGATTTGTTATATCTTGTTACTGGCATTGAATGCCACTGTGTTTTATTTTATCACCCTGGGTTCCCTTGGGGATATAGGATGGGTTATAAATAAAACATTATTATTATTGTTATTATTATTATTATGCATCAAATCACATGGTTTCATCAGTATTCGCTACAAGTACGCACTGTTGTTTTAATTGCTTCTGTTTGTTTTTTTCAAAAAATATTTGCAAATTATGTCAAAATTTCTGGTAGTTTACCATCAATATCTGGTACAAACTGATGCCATGAGTTACTACACTGCATGACATGATCCCGTGTGCTACCACTGGACCGACCATTCATGATTTAAATATACCCCCTTCCTGAAAACACACACCTGTATTTTATGCAATGTGTACTTGGAAAATCACAGCAACCTCAATACACATTCTGTTCAAACACTGATGGAATAATATTGGGTTAGTAATTCTTGCTTGCCTCAAAGTACCTAATTGAATCAGAATTAGATAAAATTATAAAATCATACTGAAATAAATATTCTCAGCACAGTTTAACATTCCAACTTCCTTTATTTATTTACCTTCTATATTATTCTGATACTTATAACCCCCCCAGCATTCATGTTTGAGCCAGCATGATATAGTAGTGATTTGACCACAACTCTGGGAGGCCAGGATTTGAATCCTTTGTTATCCATGAAAACCCACTGGGGTCACACTTTCTCAACTTCAGAGGAAAGGAGCCCCCGGTGGCACAATGGGTAAAACCCTTTTCCCAACAGGACTAAAAACCAACAAGTTGTAGGGAGAGTAGATGAGCTCCCTCTGTCAGCTCCAGCTCCCTATGTAGGGACATGAGGGAAGCCTCCCACAAGGATGGTAAAACATCAAAACATCTGGGCGTCCCCTGGGCAACATCCTTGCAGACGGCCAATTCTCTCACACCAGAAATGACTTGCAGTTTCTCAAGTCACTCCCAACACCAAAAAAGCCTCAGAGAAAAGCAAAGGCAAACCTCCTCTAAATACATTTTATCTTAGGGTTCTTTGAAGGCAAGTATTCATGTTTTATTGTGAATGCAACATGTTGTAGAAGCTCATTTTCTGATTCGTTTATATAAACAGTCTGGGGCTTTGGTAATTTTTTTCCAGAATACAATTGCAAAACCATTCTAAGTTTGTCTCAGTAGATTTAAGGATTTGAGTATTCCCAAAAGGTATACATTGAGCCATTAGTAGTGCAGAATAATCCCCAGGCATGCTCCCAGAGACATGACCAGAGGGCTGAAGCTTCAGCTTCTTTCTTGTGCTAGAATTTCTCGTGTCCGCTCAGGTCTTCCTTAGGTTGGCTTCTTTCCCCTTTGAGAACAAGAAGATAAAGGCGTACCTTCTCTTCTCTCTTTCAGTAAGGTCTGAAGGAGATATGGCAGCTGTGGCTTTTCCTCAAAGGTCACAGCAGAGCACAGTTAACAAAGTGTCAATAAAATACATTCTGACAGCAGTAGTCTCTGTCTGCCAAGGCTAAATTAAGAGCTGTCCAACAAATCGGAAACCTTCACAAAACCAAAGTAGGAATGTCCTCAGTTGCACCACTGGTCCAGTGTGTGGTGGGGGAAGGGGATCAAAAAATCCTAAGGCAGCAGAATCACTCTTGGCATTAATTAAGACACAACATGTTTATCTGACTCTTTGGTAATATAGTACTATAGGACAGTGTTTCCCAACCTTTTTTGAGCCACTGCACACTTTTTACATTTGCAAAATCCTGGGGCACACCACCAACCAAAATGACACCAAATGACACTCTATCACAGTCATACATATAATTAATATGTTTTTAAATGCATTGATACACTCAGTGTGAAACCTAGGCCTGTTTCGATGAACACAACATAGATATCCTGGCAGGAATGGCAGAAAGACACAAACTTCCCACACAGAACTCCCATAACCAAGAGGAAATCCTATAAGAGTTTGGTGGGCATTGACCTTGAGTTTTGGAGTTGTAGTTCACCTATATCCAGAGAGCACTGTGGACTCAAACAATGTTGGATCAGGACCAAACTTGGCATGAATACTCAACATGCCCAAATGTGAACACAGACGGAGTTTGTGGAAAATAGACCTTGACATTTGGGAGTTACAGTTTCTGGAGGGGGGCCCTCAAAAGACCAGCAGACTCCCTTTCACTTAGGTTGCCCCCTCCCTCCCCGCCAGGCTTGAATTGGGGTCGTGGGGAGCAGGAGCCTCACTCACCAGCTGCGCAGCTCCTTGGGGGTCAGCGGGGTGGCCCGGGTGGGCATCTCGGGGCTGGCGAAGCAGGCAGGAAGGAGGGTAGCGGCGGGCAGGGAGCCGGAGGGAGGCCAAGAGCGGTTTCGCGCACACTGGGGAGGAGGGGGAGGAGGGAGTGGCGGGGCTGGTGCTGGACTGAACCATCTGGCATTAGGCCCGGGGGGGGGAGGCAAGAGGAGGTCTCTACTTGGGGAAAGGGAGGCAGGCCGGCCTTCCCAATGCATGGAGAGGGAGAGACCAAGTAGACAACGAGTGGGGAGGGGGGTGTTTGTAATTTTGTGCCTTTATTGAGGTAGGTTTCTTAGGGTTTTTATACTTCAACACACTAGCCTCTCCCCCCTCCCGTCCTGGAGGTTCCAATTTCCCATGGCACACCTGATGATCACTCACGGCACACTAGTGTGCCTCGGCACACTGGTTGGGAAACACTGCTATAGGGGATACAACACACTTCAGTAAACAAAGCCCCTGACAAAGAAGCATCTTTTTATAAAGTGTTTTTTTTTACTAAGGTCTCACCCCAGCAAAACTTGTTAAAATGTATAATGGAGGAAACAATAATTCTTGGAAATATAAAAAAACCCAATAAGAAACTTTATATCACATGTGGTGATCTTGTAAAAAAAAGCAAGGAAATTCTGGGATCAAAAACACTGCAAGACACTTTCAAATCTATTTTTCTCTATTTTTCAAATCGATTTGGATTATTTTTTATTAGAAATGCCAAATAAACAAACAAAATCACTGAACTACAAAGTACTGTATTACATGATAATTGCCGCAGAGATGCTATATATATACACAACATTGGAAAAAGTTAGACCTTCCAACAATAGCAGACTGGGTTTGAAAACGTTTTTAGAAGCAAAACACACACACACACACACACATTATCAAAGACTGGAATCCATTTCTAAATTTTATAAGTGAACAAGCAAGAGGTAAAAGGTTTTATAAAGGTTTCATAATTTAATCTGTCAGAATCATTGTATGAATTTATAATTAATAGCTATCATGCTAGAAGGAATCATGGAAAAATATTGTAACACAAAGGAAGAATATACCATAATTGTACATGGTTAAATCTAAGGCAAAGGTCTCTGGGAGTTTTAAATTGCTTTTGTTCACATATTCAAGCCTTTCCCGATCTAGTTGTTCCATTTTGTGTGCGCATATTGTTAGTTTTGAATTTTAAAAATTGCTGAAAAATATTGAGCTGCTCATCTTTGTGATGCAGGAAATTACTCCTATTCTTTTCATGTCATTTCTACCTCTGGTACAATTTCCCCATTAAAGAAGTAATTCCCAGGAACCCATCTACTTCATTAACTGAAGTATACCTGTGCATGACTAAAAATAATTAATGGGATTTGGTTTATCATGAATCATGTCATTTGTCATTTAGTACTCAGCATATTTGCAATCTGCTATGTCCTTCCTTCTTCTTCTTTTTCTTTTTCTAGTTTTCTGTAAAATCTGTGCTGTCTGCTGGGAAAAAAACAAAAAGCCATGCTGTGTGTCTTTGCCTGAAGTATCTGTTGGCACACAGTAGCAAGTAGTGGGCCTAAGCCCAATGTCACAGTGCCACTAGGATGGCATTTTCTTCCTCTCCCCTCTTACAACACTGATACTTCCTAAAAAAAACACTGCATTCAAAGGACTGTCTTCCTTCCAGAGCAATTTTTTCTGACCACAACAATCCCTTAGCTACATGCAGTGGTCAGCAAGTAGGGCAAGATTAGGAAGAATAATCAGTCCCCACAAGGTCAGCTTGTAAGCATATTTTGCTTAAAGGGATACTTGTACATACACCACATTCTTTTTGTATTGTTATTCTATATGTGACCAAAATGCATTGGAATCATACATATAGAATCATAGAATCATAGAGCTGGAAGAGACCTTGTGGGCCATCCAATCCAACTCCCTGCCAAAAAGCAGGAAAATTGCATTCAAAGCACCCCTGACAGATGACCATCCAGCCTCTGCTTAAAAGCTTCTGAAGAAGGAGCCTCCACCACACTCTAAGGCAGAGAGTTCCACTGGTGGACAGCTCTCACAGTTATGAAGTTCTTCCTAATATTCAGGTGAAATCTCCTTTCCTGTAGTTTAAAGCCATTGCTTCATTTCCTAGTCTCCAGGGCAGCAGAAAACAAGCCTGCTCCCTCCTCCCCTCACATATTTATACATGGCCCTCATCATGTCTCCTCTCAGCCTTCCCTTCTGCAGGCTAAACATGCCCAGCTCTTTAAGCTGCTCCTCATAAGCCTTGTTCTCCACACCCTTGATCATTTTAGTCACCCTCCTCTGGAAACATTCCAGCTTGTCAATATCTCTCTTCAATTGCAGTTCCTAGAACTGGACACAGTAATCCAGGTGTGGTCTGACCAAGGCAGAATAAAGGAGTAGCAAGACTTCCCTGGATCTAGACACTACATTCCTATTTATGTAGGCCAAAATCTCATTGGCTTTTTTTGCTGCTGCATCAAATTGTTGGCTCATGTTTAACTTGTTGTCCACGAGGACTCCAAGATCTTTTTCACACTTTCTGCTGTCAAGCCAGGCGTTGTCCATTCTGTATCTTTGTATTCCATTTTTTTCTGCTTAAGTAGAGTATCTTGCATTTGTCCCTGTTGAACATTTCGTTAGTCAACATCTTTATATATTTATTTATCGAATTTAGCTTCTAACTTGCTTCAAAAATGCAATTCCCAGAGTTTTAAAATTAGCATTCTAGAAGAGATGCCCATAATGGATGTCAAGGGTTATTGCCCTTTTTATGTGTATCCGATAGATATAGAAGTAGAGAAATGCATAAGACCAGTCTTACATATCAACTCAGTTTGGGCCCTGGAGTTTTAAAAAAAAATTCAGAGCAAATTTATGAAATTCTTCAGATTGTTTTGAGGTCAGGGGAAAAAACGCTCCTTTTCAAGTCCCGATGTGCTAGAAAGTAACTGTAGTCAAAGACGATTATTTGCTTTTATGCTAACATGCAACAAAATCTAGGCATTCAAGAGAACTATTGTGGAACATATTTTTCTCATAAAAACTCCCATTTCCATATGTTACTCTTATTTTCTCAGTCCTAATACCAACAGATATTCCTTCTGTCAGGCACCACAGCTCCAAATGTGCAAAAATTTGAACTCATAAACAAAGGCATAAAATACTATATTAATCTTCAGATTGAATTTGGGAGACAGCCAGCCATTTAATCCAATGCTTCTGTTCTAATGTCATGTATTTTTCTATAATTAAGATGGATATTAAAACATTGAATACGCTGCATTTCTTAGAAGTCATATTCTCAGGAAGTGAACAACATATAGCAGCTACCTCTCAAGTGAAACAAATAACAAGAGAACCAATTTCTTCCCAATTCAGTTATGTGCTCTAAATATGTCATGAAAATAGCTTCAAGTGTGGATATATTTGAACTATAGATTGAATTGTAAAATTCAATGTACATTTAATACAATATAAGTCAATACATGAAATATTTTTTCTTTGTACTTTGGAATAAATAGTATTTATTTTCTAGCAATACAGCACACTAAAATGACTTGCCTACAGAATGTTTTGACACTGAGACCTTGTGCTTTTTGGAAATTTGCTTGAAGTGCCTCCTGAGGAATTTGTTTAAATAAATTACAAAACTTCAATAGGGTAACACCATACAAATACTTATGTATTACACGAAAAGATAGAAGGAAAGTAAAAAAAATACCTATAAGAAACAAAGCCTCGTGGAAATATCTTTGATAGAAGTAAATAATTAATACTCTCAAGGAAGTGTAGTAGACATTGCTTAAAAGCATCAAACATCTTCCATCTCACTGGCAAACATGATACTCTTCACTATGTGAAAGAAGTTCTGGCTTGTATCTGGTTAGGAAGACTTGTAATACTCAGACATGCAAGACAACTTTCTTTGGCTGGTGATGAAGGTTGGAAACAGCTTTTCACCACCACCTTTTGGGAGGCATACCATCTTCCCACATATATGTAACTACACTTCACAGACCTAAAACATTAGGATGGGACATTAACTGGTAATGTTAAACATTAGAACATGTGTAATTTAAACACTATCAACATTGTTTAATTAGTTGTGTTATCATTAATTAATTGATGGAAACAGTGTGGGACTAGAATTACAGAAACCAGCTTAGTGGGTTGTCACTATTGATCTTGGACATTTAAATATTGGCCTGCACCTTCAAAAGGATTGTTTTGGTCCTTTAAAGTCACTAGCATCCTACTTAGATACCTCACACACATACACACTTGTACTAGAAAGTCAGTAATTTGATTCTTTCCTGGAAAGGGTGAGAGTTCAATATATCTGGGAACTTTCAGGTTCAGAAAGGCTGTCCTGAAGCAAAGAATCTGAACTTTCAACCTCTTCTATTCAGTTTGTCCCTTATCTCATCTTTCTTTCTTTTCTAAACTTATCAACATGAACTCCTTACTCACCCTTCAGTTCATTTAAATCGGTTGGAGTATGATAATCTACAACAATTACAGCAATAATAAAAATGAGCAATGGAAAGAAGGGCAGAGAACTTTGTCAGAACTAGTCTGAGTCAATGAAGAGCATTTTAATTTTTTTAAAAAATTAAGATATTTCTACCCAGTTTTTCTCTGTGGATGGACCCAAAGCGGTTTACAGCATATACAACACAAAATATCAAAAATAGAATATAAAATACAAAAGTTAAAATATACTAAAACACATATACCATAAATACCAACTTCCACCTCCCCCATATCAGCCCCTCAATAAATAGTCGTAAACCTTAAAAACTCAACCCATTCCTATGGCACATGTCATAGTTAAAGGCCTTCTTGAAAAGAAAGGTCTTTACCTCCTTTCACCAGGGCCCCCGGTGATGCAGTGGGTTAAACCCTTGTGCTGGCAGAACTGCTGACTGACAGGTCAGTGGTTCAAATCCAGGGAGAGTGGATTGAACTCCCTCTGTCAGCTCCAGATCCCCATGCCTCCCACAAGGATGGTAAAACATCAAACATCCGGGCGCCCCCTGGGTAATGTCCTTGAAGACGGCCAATTCTTTCTCACCAGAAGTGACTTGTAGTTTCTCAAGTTGCTCCTACAAACAAACACACACACCTCTTCCTGAAGCTTGGGGGGAGACGGGCTGATCTTAGTTCCTTCAGGAGAGAGTTCCACAGTGCTGGGGCTGCCCCAGAGAAGGAGCGTTCTATCATTTTGTGTAAATGCATTTTTGAACAGGGTTTCTCATTGGAGCTTAACTCTCAACCTGGAGTGAAAAGGGGGAGACGGTGTTCCAGATGCAACTGAATACTTTCTGCCTTCCTACTTGCAATCAACTAGAACAGAGGTTCTCAAACTGTGCTCTGCAGAGCCCTTAGGGCTCCTTGGGTGATAGGGAGGGACCATGCTGCTTCCCATTTCCTCTTCTTTCCTCCTGTTGATAAATGGAGGGAAATTAAAGATTTGAGCTGCTGGAAACAACATCAGCAGCAACAACATCCTCCTGGGGCACAGACCCTTTATCCCTTGCCTCACTCACCACCCAGACTCTTTTTTTTTGCCGCTTAGATCCCCCCACCCCCTCACCCCCCGCCAAACACACACACTCTTTGTTTCCAAAACCCTATTCCCCTCCCACTACTCAGGGGGTGCTTTGATTGTGTGTTTTCTGTATGGCAGAAGGGGGTGGGACTGTATGGCCTCTGGGGTTTCTGCTATCATCATCATAATCACCATCATTATTAAGGCTGGGTGGCAATTTGTTGGAGATGATTTGACTGTGTTTTTCCTGCATGACAAATGGGGGTTGGGCTGGATGGCCTCTGGGGTTTCTGCCATTTATGGTTGGATGGCTATCTGTTGAGGGTTCTTTGATTGTGCTTTTCCTTCATGGCAGAAGGGAGTTGGACTGGATGGCCCCAGGGGTCTTCCACTGAAATACTGTTAAGTCCATGTTGATTGAAATTGTTTTTCATCTTAAATATCGTATTGTTCTTTCCCCCTTTTTTGAGGATTGTGTGAATTAGTTCACACAAACTCTCTCCATCCATCTGCCACTGGCCCAGCCCATGCCTGCTCTCTCTCTCTCTCTCTCTCTCTCTCTCTCTCTCTCTCTCTCTCTATATATATATATATATATATATATGTGTGTGTGTGTGTGTGTGTGTGTGTGTATGCATACATACACACACATACAATCATAAAATCATAGAGCTGGAAGAGACCTCATGGGCCATCCAGTCCAACCCCCTGTCAAGAAAGAAGGAAAATTGCATTCAAAGCAGCCCTGACAGATAGCCATCCAGACTCTGTTTAAAATATGTTGCAGTACAGAGGCATCTCTGGAAAGGAATACAATGCTGTTCTGTGCCTTCAAGTTATTTCCAACTTAGGGTGACCCTAAATCAAACCTATCATGGAGGTTTGTTGACAGGGTTTGGTCTGGTAGGGGGGTTTGCCTTTGCCTTCCTGTGACACTGAGAAAATGTGACTTGCCCAAGGTCTTACCCAGTGGATTTCCATGGCCAAACACTAATTTGAACTCTGGTCTCCAGGGTTGTAACACAATGCTCAAACCACTACACTATGCTAGCTGGAGACTAGCACATTATTTTGACATGTGAAAACAACCCAGTGTTTATTTTTAAATTTACAACATGGTATATTTCAAAGAGGGGCAAGGAAACTTGTGAACATGGAGGGAAGTGTTCAAGAGCACTGTTGAGGCTATGGACACCATGGTAGGAATCCAGGATTAGTTTCAAATCCTCCTTAACATATGGACTAGTTACACAATCTTAGTGCTTTCCTCCCTCCAATTCCCAACACCCCCTGCCATGTTGTTCACAAGGGCTCCTCGAGCCTTCCAAATAGACATTTTCGAAGTGGAGCAGCAGAAGGTGACAATAAATTTTCCTTCTGTGAATTTTTTTAGGGAATCATATCCTGCAACTCAGCATTTTAAGAGGTATGCAGTTGACTAGTTCATCACTTGGTCACCATCATTTAAAAAACATATTACAGTCTGGAGACACTGCCTTGTCATCTTTCATTCAATATATATTTTTATAAAATTCTTTCCTCATCAGTGTTTGCTTAAAATACTTCCATACTTCTTAGGCACAAAATAATCTGCAGTTACAATGATACATTGACTGAAGAGTTTAATTCATTCTGTGACTGCTCTTAACTCAAAACTCTCTTATCTCAAAGCAAAATTTCCCACTGAAATGCCCTGAAATTCTATTAATCCATTCCACCCCGCCTCCCAAAATCCCCCAATATTTTTGTTACATGTTTTTAAATAAGGAATGTACTTTATAAAGAACAAATAATGTATAAATGCACATTCAAATGGAAAAATAAAAAAATCAATTTTAAAATGGTAGAAGCACAAAGTTGTAGCAAGAAAGCACAAAGCACAAAATTAAGAGGCAGAAGCATCATTTTCTTCATACTGTACTCATTCCAGCCTCCCTCCCTCTCTTGCTCTCTCTCTCTCCCTCTCCCTTCATGAAGCCAAACATAACAGGGATAAAAACCACACAGAATCAACTAATCCAAAGTTCCTCAAAGCAGGCAAGAGCAAAGCAGACCACAGTCTCCCAAACTGGACAAGAGCATGAAAGCACGAGGCACTGAGGCCGTTCCCTTGAAGCCCTGAAGCCCTACACTTTTATGCCAGCAATCCCTCTGGCCAGGCATGTAGCCAGGGGGGGGGGGCTAAGGGGGCTTCAGCCCCCCCGAAATTCTCAGGGTGGCCCGCGAAAAGGCCTTACTGGTACATTATTTAAACTGTTATGTTTATTCATATCATGATCTGATCATCATGCTCATTATATACCACATTAATGAGGTTATTGGGATAACAATACAAAAGGTTTGCTAGGGTAGACCCTCTTCCACCCAGTCTCAGCCCCGAATCAAAGCCCTGGCTGGCTACGGCCCTGCCTCTGGCAGTAGCTCTTAACTCAAAATGCTGCTCATATGTTAAAGAAAAACCGGGCTGAACAACAGCTCTTAACTCAAAATACTCTTAAGTTGGGATATTCTTAAGTAGAGGTTCCACTGTCTATATTTTAATTTCCAGAATTCCTAATTCCATGGGTTTATTTACAAACATTGAAAAGTGAACAAAACTCATCACAAGTAAGCTAACTATCAAAATGGGGTGAACATATTAGAAGTCATATTCCAATACTATTTTAGAAAGAAAATTGTTGGGATCTGGCGCCTAAAGATGAATTCTTCTAAAAACATTAAAAGGAACTATTGTTCATTGATGGACTATAGCCCTTTTTATCAAGAGGGCCTTAGGAAATGTCAAATAACAATACTTCCATTACATGCTTGGAACTTCAATACGGTTTATAGTAACTCTGCAAGGACCTCAACATGCTCTGAGTTCCATAAACACACTTGTAACTGTAGTAAAGTGCATTTATAGTGCAACCAAATAAGAAACAGTGCTGTTTGAAGCAACATCTAAGCTGTAAATCTTTGGAGAATTTGGTGAATTGATTGTAAACAACCTATGCATTATGCACCTTTTTAATGTATACGGGAAATGCATGGGGTACATTTTATTGCTATAACTATTACTTAGTGTCAAATATATCATTACCTAATTGTGGACTATGAGTATAGATTTTCTTAAAGGAAAACCAACTGAAATCTTTACAATACAGCTGGGGATATAACGGTTTCCTCATGCATTGTGCAGAACCTAGAAAAACATTGCAGTTTCAGCATCAGTTTATTTTTTGCGTAGTAGTCTGCAGTTGACATTATACTAGGAAATAATATCTACAGTAATTATCTAACTACGGTATCAGCAAAATTCTTTTTCAAAAACCATGATTCAATAATACTGATCTAGCCCACAAAAGGCACCACAGCAACTGAACTCTATACAGTATACATGGCCACTGAGGATTCTTGTGTTGCTATTGATTTCATCATCATATTTGTACTATTTACTTTTGTTAGAACACAAATCATTTTAAAGGCTAATTCTTTAAGAACATAAAATATAGCATCATAAAGAGATGTTACTGTTATATTGAAATTAATTTCACCCAAAGCAGTTGAGTACTCTGAGACAAACAGCTCTCCTGTCATTAGCTGAGTACCCAAATCACTGAAAATATATCCCGAAGCACAATAAGACTTCAGAAGTCTTCAAGAATATTGCTCTTCAACACAAAATGACATTCACATGTTTGCACATTTTTCTTTCATTCAGGTAATAGCAGCAACCGTGCTTAGAACAAAAAGAGTCTGTCAACTCAAGGCTCTTGTGCCTAAAATTAGATCTGTGATGTGTATTTTGGTCTGTGGACACATCCTAGACAGCAATAAGACTGTACATATCAATAACCCAACTGCTCAAAATAATGGGATGGAGAGAAAGAGTAGAAGTGGGACATGAATAGACTTCCACATGTACCAGCTAGCTTGTAGTTTAGTGTTATCTTCAGGCAAGGAACCCCTGGTGTCACCATGGGTTACCAGACCTGGGCAATTGCCGGCCCTCCCGGTGTTTTGGACTTCAAATCCCAGAAATCCTAACAGCTGGTAAACTGGCTAGGATTTCTGGGAGTTGAAGTCCAAAACACCTGGAGGGCCAGCAATTGCCCAGGTCTGGGTTAAACCCTTGTGCCAGCAGGACTGAAGACCGACAGGTCAGAAGTTCAAATCTAGGGAAAGCATGGATGAGCTCCCTCTGCCAGCTTCAGCTCCCAATGCAGGGACATGAGAAAAGCCTCCCACAAGGATGGTAAAACATCAAACATCCGGGCACCCCCTGGGCAACGTCCTTGCAGACAGCCAATTATCTCACACCAGAAGCGACTTGCAGTTTCTCAAGTTGCACCTGACATGAAAAAAGAAATCTTCAAGCAGGTTACTCTGTGGTGAAGCCTTAATTTCATCAATATTAATGCTTGAAAGTATCTATGAATATTATGTCTCTACTCTTAATTATACTGTAATACTAGCCGTCAAGACAAGACTAATACAGATAACCCCTGTCTATAAAGAACGGAGAAGCAAGTATAGAAGTGAGTGGCAAATATAAATTAATTGTGGGTTTTGCCACCCGTGAGCCAAACGACACAGGTCTTGCCAGACACTTTGCTGCTCCTCTGCACCACAATGATTCTCTGCGTGATAAAGGGCAAGACAAAACACTCAGCTTCAAATGGGGTGATTCAGTGTTGTGATCTATGACCCAGTGGGTTATCATGAAACAAGAAGTATAGATATTTTGTGGTTCAGCAATGCGCAAACAACATCTCAGTGCAACCTTGAATTCCTTTTATAAAACTGAACACAATGGGACTAAGACACATATAAAGCATTAAGCATCTGTGCCAAGATAAATTCAAGAGGATACTTAGGATTGCAGTCTAGGCAAACACATGCTATTCACATAAGGTTAACCACACTGCTTCAGTTCAGTATAATCAAACAAACAATTCAATTTATTGATAGTCATAATACCCAATATTACTTTAAAATTACCAGAATATAATTTGCTGAGTGCTACTTCTCTCTTCACAATGTTATTGTGTTATTTCTGAATCCTTACAGAAAGCATTTCCACTGTAAAGGAAATCAAGCTCTCCTTTGTTTGGAGTAGAAAATGTAGAACAACCAAAATATTATCTCTACTCCATCTTGTTGAGTAAACATTTATGGGATTTTGAGGTTTCTGCGAGCTTTGAAACAGCTACAAATAAATATTACAGCTTAGCTATTACTCATAACCAAAAAACAGACATAACCGTAATACATTATTTCTATCAGGAACACTATAATGATGAACCTTTACAAACTTCCAATATATTCTGTGTTATATTTACTAATTAAAACCCCATAGGTGATATAGGCCATTTATTTTTTAGCTGTATCGATGGTTGCTATTCTGCGCTTATTTAAGCATCTTAGTAGGAGTCTGTGAATGATGAATGGATGATAAGTCCCATTCCCACTGAGTTCAGTAGGGCTTTCTGCTAAAATAAAATGAAATGAAAAGTGCATAGAACACTGTAGACGTTACAAGGTAAACAATGGGTTTGATTGCAATCCGATATACATAGATCTGTGGGTAAACCATCCCACTCTATGGATCTTGCTTCTGAATGGACATTTTAAGGATTATACTATTAAGATACAGGATTAAAACCATTGTCCTGCTCTATAGAGACAATATTAGCAGAACTTGCATGGCATGATCTCAAGACCTTTCTAAAAGGGAGAATGTACAACCAAGCATATTTGCCTTGCTTGGGTGTCCCTTTCATGAGAAGCAGCCAGTTGTAGCTAGACCACAGATCACATGGGACATAAAGTGCTGTGTTTATTGACCTGATGAGGATGTACACTCCGCTCCTAGACATGCCTTTACAAGAAGCAAGAAACCAAACTACAAATATTTCAATTTCAGCAAACCAGCTCCATCATCATCATCCAAGATGCACAAGATTTGCTCCAAAAACTGTAATAGGGCCTTGAAAAGGGTGCAGATGTGAGCAGACCTGTTGTACAGCAAACATCCTTGACTTAATATACAAGTAAGTGGTATGTCAAATTAAAACACACTGCACTTTCTTACATCAAGAAATTTACAAATTACCAGTCTATATACATACATACATATACATTATATATATATATATATACACACACACACACACACACACACACCACTCATTAATGGGGCTGTGGTGGTGCAGCAGGTTAAACTGCTGAGCTGCTGAATTTGCTGACCAAAAGGTCAGCAGCTCAAATCCGTGGGGGCAGGGGTGAGCTTCTGTTGTTAGCCCCAGCTCCTGCTAACCTAGCAGTTCAAAAACATGCAAATATCAGTAGATCAATAGGGACTGCTCCACTGGGAAGGTAATGGCGCTCCATACAGTTATGATGGCCACATGACCTCGGAAGTGTCTATGGACACTTTGGCTTAAAAATGGAGATTAGCACCCCACCCCCACCCCAGATTTAATGTTGAGGGGAAACCTTTGCTTATGCCACTCATTACCTTCTGGGACAACCCCCAAAGGTTAAGCAGCAAAGGTGATAATCAACAGGAAAGGTGGCACGGGCTGAAGTGGCACCCAGCCATGGCACAAAGTACCCCTGTTTGGCAAGCTGCTGCCAAGACACATGGGCACCCCTTCCAGGCACCCAAATATGGAGTGAAAGGGGGGTGTATCTGGGAATCATCCTGGACTGGAGAGCAGGAGCACTTTGGAGGAGGAGGAGGAGGAGGAGGGTGTAATTTCTACCTGGAGGCATTAATGATGTTTCTAGAAATGGTTTCTGACTGCTGCCAGATGCTTCTTGGAAATGCAGGAGCTTCCAGGCTGAGAGGCGCAAGGAGCAGCAGCCCAAGGTGAAGGAGGGAGGGAGGCAGGCAGGGAGAGAAAGGTTCAGGGGCAGCTAAGGATGGAAACAGGGGGGGGGGCAGAAACACAAGGGGGGGCTGTCACATCCAATGGGACACAGGAAGGCGGGAATGGGGCTTTGGCTTAGGGGTGCAGGGGAAAGGGGAGAAGAAGTCCCCAAAAGAAAAAAAAGCCGAAAGGGGTGCAAATAAAGGGAGTTTCGGGGTGGGATGGCAGAAATGACAGGGGAAAGGGGGGTTTGGAAAAAACATGTCCACTCGGGGGGCCTTTGCGCCTCAACAGCAGCCAGCCACAATGCCACTCTGTGGGGAGCGAAAGACAACAGAGAAGAGGAGGGTTTGCGGGGTTTTATCATAAAGGTTACGCGAAAGGGCGAAACTCGAAAGGGAGGGGGAGGGCAGAAGTGACACCCCACCAAGGCTCTCCCCTCACCCCACCTCTCTGTGACACACACACGCACCCCGAGAGAGAGACCCAGTGTGCAAAGGCAAGCATCCTCACCAGAGGGAATCCAGGTCCCATTCCTGCAGGAGCGCCAAGTCGAAGCTGTCCATGGTGAGAAGAGGAGGAGGAGGAGGAGGAAGATGTCAGCCGAGGAGCATCTTAGCGGCGCCGCGGGTGGGCCAGGAGGAGGCGAGGAAGGAGGAGGAGAAGCAGGGGTCCTCCTTCCATGCGTCCCTCCCTCTGCTCACAGCAGAGAGAGAGAGAGAGAGAGAGAGAGAGAGAGAGAGAGAGAGAGAGAGAGAGAGAGAGAGACGCTGCCTCCGTGAAGCGCCTCCGCTCGCCCTCCGGCGGCGGCTCTTCCTCTGCGCGCCTTTTCCCTCCTCCTCCTCCTCTCCTCCTCCTCTCCCCTCTTCTCTCCTCTCCTCCCTCCTTCACCTCGCCTTCTCTCTGGCTTGTGGCGGGGATGCAGGCTGCGTAAAAGCACCTCGCCTCTTCAGTGGAGCCGTGTGGTTGCAACCCAGAGCGGCTTCTTTCCCTCCCGCCTCTCCCAAGCCGCTTTGTTCCCTTCCCCTCCCCGCTTCCTTCCTTCCTTCCTTCCTTCCTTCCTTCCGCGCTTCAGCCCTCGCGGCGGTTTTGAAACATTTTGTGAGGCGGAGAAGGTGGGGGGTGTTGGGGGTGTTGTGTTTGGCTTCGGCTGTGTCGGAATGCCTGGCCTGTGTGTGTCGTTTGCAAAGCTGAGGCGGTGTTGACAAGCCAAGCGGCCTCCCAGGCGCAACAGACACAGAAGAAAGGAACACCCGACTTGGAACTCACTCCTCTGTCACCTCCAACACAAGGCCCCCTCCTTCCTTCCTTCCTTCCTTCCCCCTTCCTTCCTTCCTTCCTTCCTTCCTTCCTTCCTTCCTTCCTTCCTCCCTCCCTCCCTCCCCTCCTTCCTTCCTTCCTTCCTTCCTTCCCTCCCTTTGTGAAATCTCTACAGGTATCTCGACTCTGCTTGGGAAATAGAAGGCAGCAGTCTCAGGCGAGGAGGAGGACCCTTTGGGGAGCCTTCTTTCCACTAGGTCAGGCCTGGGCAAACTTCGGCCCTCCAGGTGTTTTGGACTACAACTCCCACAATTCCTAACAGCCGGTAGGCTGCTAGGAATTGTGGGAGTTGTAGTCCAAAACACCTGGAGGGCCAAAGTTTGCCCAGGCCTGCACTAGGTTGATGCGACTGAGGGGACACTTCAGGCTACCCACACATTTCCACACTTTCCAAACATTTCATGTTGGGGACAGACTTTTCAGGCATGCATCATTTCGCCACACCGGCAGGCATGTAGCCGGGGGCTAAGGGGCTTCAGCCCCGAAATTCTCAGGGTGGTCTGCGAAAAGGCCTTTCTGGTACATTATTTAAACTGTTATGTTTATTCATATCATGATCTGATCACCATGCTCATTATATCCCACATTCATGGGGTTATTGGGATAACAATACAAAAGGTTTGCTAGGGTAGACCCTCTTCCACCCAGTCTCAGCCCCCCCAAACCAAACTCAGCCCCCTGAATCAAAATACTGGCTACGGCCCGGCACACAGGAATTCAGTTTTGATAGCAAAACAGACTATTATTATTATTATTTACAACATTTATATTCCACCCTTCTCACCCCGCAGGGGACTCAGGGCGGATCACAATGCACATATACAGGCAAACATTCAATGCCATAGACATCCAACATATATAGACAAACAACGAGCTACACAATTGGTCGAGAGCTCACCCCAACCCGGGCAGGCCTTGAACTCATGACCTTCTGGTCAGTAGAGATCTTATGCAACTGACTCCCAGCCAGCTGCAAGGTCCTCAAACTAAGGCCTGGGGGTGGATACGGCCCTCCAAGGTCATTTACCCAGCCCTCACTCAGGGTCAACCTAAGTCTGAAATTACTTGAAAGCACACAACAACAACAATCCTATCTCATCAGCCAAAAGCAAGCCCACACTTCCCATTGAAATACGAATAAGTTTATATTTGTTAAAATTGTTCTTCATTTTAATTATTGTATCATTTTAAAGTGTTTTTTGGCACTACAATTAAGATATATGCAGTGTGCATAGGAATTCATTCGCTTAAAAAAATTCCAGCCCTCCAACAGTTTGAGGGACTGTGATCTGGCCCTCTGTTTAAAAAGTTTGAGGACCCCTGGTTTAAACCAATCCCTTATAAGAGATTTATTTATTTACAATCTTTCTACCCTGCCTTTCTCAAGCCCAAATATTAAACAAAAGAAGGGCAGAGAGAGTTCTCAAATCCAAATATATGTTATATATTGTGTAACAATAGTATCCCAATAAATTGCAATAAAGTATGGCTTATATATAAATCAAAATGGGTTAAATCACCTAATAAGTCAATAATATCTAAATGAAATAATTATATGCTGCATATAACCTTACATAAGCATATAGTAAGTTGGAGTGAGACAGTAGAAAATGCATTCAATAATAGAGCAGTTCGAAATACCCACAATATAATTTACATAATATATTCATATAAGTACAACGCTAACATATACAAATCAGCACTCATTTGTTCAGAAACATATTGGCAAAGCGATACAATATTCTCAAGCCCGAAGGCAATTCAAGATGGCTTTACAACATAGACACTGACAGCTAGTTCATGCCGAGATATGGACACATTGTTGCAGTTTATTCCTTCAGTGGCTTCTGACTCTTCGTGACCTCATGGACCAGGCCACGCCAGAGCTCCCTTGTGGGCCACCCCCAGCTCCTTCAAGGTCAAGCCAGTCACTTCAAGGATATCATCCATCTTGCCCTTGGTCAGCCCCTCTTCCTTTTTCCTTCCATTTCCCCCAACATCATTGTCTTCCCCAAGCTTTCCTGTCTTCTCATGATGTGGTCATAGTACTTCATCTTTGCCTCTAATATCCTTCCCTCCAGTGAGCAGTCAGACTTTATTTCTTGGAGGCTGGACCGGTTGGATCTTTTCGTGGTCCAAGGCACTCTCAGAATTTTCCTCAACACCACAGTTCAAAAGCACCTATCTTCTTTTGTTCAGTTTTCCTTATGGTCCAGCTCTTGTTTCCATAGGTACTATGAGGAATACAATTGCATTTACTATGCAGATCTTCGTTGCCAGTGTGATGTCTCCTTTCTTCACTATTTTATCAAAATTGGTCATTGCTCTCCTCCCAAGAAGTAAACGTCTTCTGATTTCCTGGCTGCAGTCTGCGTCTGCAGTCATCTTTGTGCCTCCATGTTTACTCCCTCTGTTTGGCAGTTATCAATCAGTCTGGTTGCCATAATCTTGGTTTTTTATGTTTAACTGCAACCCAGCTGTTTAACTGCACCTCTTCTGAACAAACCTTGCCAAGAAAACCCTGTAATAGTTTTGCTTTAGCATCACCATAGGTCAGAAACAACTTCGGGGAGCACAACAACTGCATCATAATGTGATGATATAATTCCCACTTTAGCCCATGACTGAGGGGATAGTTGCATCAAGACTGATATGGCCAGATTAGCCCTGAGAGAGATCAAATGTATTGATTAGCTAATTGGGATATTCCACAATAATCTATGAGTGTATACTTTTCATTGTAGCTGGAGAAAAAGGCATAATATTAATGGAATTTTGAAACCATAATCCCATTAATTCAAAAAACATTCATTTTAAAAAATCAACATTACATTAGTTATATAGCATATTGAGGAACCTTGGTACTTCAGATGTGTTGGACTATAACTCCCAGAATTCCTTACGACTGCCCATAGTAGCTGAGGCTTCTGAGAGCAGAAGTCCAATAGATTTGGAGTGTTAATTTCCTCCCATAACTGTTACCGTGTTAGCAAGCTATTTGGCCTCCACTCTGTTCAAATTAAGATGCCCAGACAGTCTCTGAAGTCAAATCACCCCTTCCAGCATTTTAGTAAATCACTAACTGTATGACTGCAGGAAAGGAAAATCAAGAATAAGTGCCTCCACTTTACTTGCTTAAATGTTGATTTTACACAAATTTCCTTTTATGTTCATTTACAAAAGTAGTCCCAAGTGCGATTACTGACGGCTGCAGTGTCAGAATAAACATGTTAGCAGAGGTTCAGTTGTGAAAGGAACTCTAAAAGTATCTTGGCTGTATCATAATAAAAAGAAATTAACACTTACATCGATATGCAGTGTTTCCATTTACCTTAGTGTGAGCTGGTGTGTTACTACTGAATGCTGCTAACAAGCATGAAGGCAACATAATTTATCAAGCACATTTCACAGTACACTGTTCTAAGTAGGTTATGTCCCTGACTGTCATGTCACATTACAATGGAGTTTTTCAGTAATGAGTGAAGCAAATGCGCATATGTCTTCCCTATTAGCTTTAAGCTTGGGGATCCTTTTTAGACAATAGAACATATGCATCTTTATTTGAGTCTCCTCATATTCTTAATATGAGTAAGAGAGTAACAATAACAACAGCAATAACTCCTGCACTGTGGCCTTTAAGTTGCATCTATACTGTAGCATTCATCTAGTTCAGTGGGTGGTCCGTGGACCATCAGTGGTCCGCAATAACTAAAATATGGTCAGCGGACTCACCGTTACTTCACCGTTGCAACAAGAGTAACTGGTCTCGCAAAACTCTCTTATAGTGCAGAGGCTTATTAAATATGGTTTTCTGTGGGCGAGCAGATGGCAACTACTGGATGGCATATGTTCTGTATCAGAAACTAGAGCTGATGTGGTCTATCCAATGCAATTTTCTGAATCAGCACCCCAAATAACCAAACCAAATCTAAAGTTGACCAAAAACTGATTCATAACCCTTTTGGTACTGATGTTGAAGAGTGGTCCCTGATCAAGTGGTCCCTGGTCAAAAAAGGTTGGGAACCACTGATCTAATTTGACACCATTTTAACTGCCATGGCTCAGTGCAATGGAATCATGGGAGTTATAGTTTAATAGACACCAGCAACTATTGACAGAGAAAGCTAAATATTGTGTACATACAACTACATATCCTAGCATTGAGCCATGCCAGTTAAAATGGTGTAGATCAACCCACATTATTTCCAGTATTAGAAGATTATCCCAGAGGCATTAAGGTTTAACCAAAAGTGGAAAGGTATTAACAAGTCGGCACACATCTCAATTTTTTTTGGTAATTTACTGTTAGCCCCCTTCTATGGAACACAAACATGAGCATCAGGAAGGTATTTCAAACACAGAAAGAAAAGTCACTTTGGTGGGCAACAGCACATCTAAATTAACCATAGTACAAATTCATAACAGCATGCTGCCTTTTATAGTGTAACAACACTGTTGGCAACTGATGTTCCTCTTCCAGTAAACATGCATATGCAATGTTTCTCGGAATAAAGGTAAATTAATGTGGTACACAGAAGGCAGCTGAAGCTAGATAGACAGTCCTCAAAAATGAGCAGAACAGTATGCTGATTTTTAAATATGGCTAGCTAAAAGACCACGAGGGTTAAGTACGGACAAATACTATTTGTCAATTCCACTTAACTATTTCTCACTCCTTCATTCATCATTGCACTCTTAGCATGGTTTTGCCCCTACTAGCATTTTTCCAGCCTACGGCTCTTTAGTTTTCTCAGACAGTGGTGACCATTTGTTTGTATGGCATACACTCAGGGAAGTTACACAAGTCTAAGGATGGATGATGCACATTTATAGGAATTTGGTACATATTTAACTGCCACAGCTCCCTCTTATGGATTCCTAGGATGTATTTCAGTGAGGTATTCAAAATTCTCAGTTAGTGCACTTTTGGTTCACTCCTCTAAACTTAACTGGGGCTCCTTAGGACAGTGTTTCTCAACCAGTGTGCCGGGGCACACTAGTGTGCCATGAGCAATCATCAGATGTGCCGTGGAAAATTGGAACCTCCAGGAAGGGGGGGGGGAGAGTCTAGTGTGTTGAAGTATAAAAACCCTAAGAAATTACAAACAACCCCCCTCCCCACCCGTTGTCTACTTGGTCTCTCCCTCTCCATGCATTGGGAAGGCCCGCCTCCCTTTCCCCAAGTAGAGACCTCCTCTTGCCTCCTGGGGGTTCTGTGTGGGAAGTTTGACCCAGTTCTATCATTGGTGGGGTTCAGAATGCTCTTTGATTGTAGGGGAACTATAAATCCCAGCAACTAAAACTCCCAAATGTCAAGGTCTATTTCCCCTGAACTCCATCTGCGTTCATATTTGGGCATATTGAATATTCATGCCAAGTTTGGTCCTGATCCAACATTGTTTGAGTTCACAGTGCTCTCTGGATATAGGTGAACTACAACTCCAAAACTCAAGGTCAATGCCCACCAAACTCTTATAGCATTTCCTCTTGGTTATGGGAGTTCTGTGTGGGAAGTTTGTGTCTTTCTGCCATTCCTACCAGGATATCTATGTTGTGTTCATCGAAACAGGCCCAGGTTTCACACTGAGTGTATAAATACATTAAAAACATATTAACTATATGTCTTACTGTGATAGAGTGTCATTTTGTGTCATTTTGGTTGGTGGTGTGCCCCAGGATTTTGTAAATGTAAAAAGTGTGCCGCGGCTCAAAAAAGGTTGGGAAACACTGCCTTAGGACATAGTTTCAATTATCTCACTACAAATCCTAGGATTCCAAAGAATGGAACTACAGCCAATAAGGTGGTATCAAATTACTATAAACTGTGTCGTGTGCATAGCACAAATAAAAGCATGCACTGGAGGACAAACTAACTATATGAAGTAAGGTTGGCCCTCACAACTATGCCATAAGTTGAAGACACTTAGTTTTGTTCCATGGAACTAAATAACCATATTTGAAGCTGTCTTCAACTGTTGTGTTCTCCAATTGTATGATAAAATGTGAGAAAGGGCAGTATGTTGGGAACTCAATTGTATATGGATCATAATATATTATTATTTTTCAGAGGGGAACTCCAGTTTGAGCCTGAGCAGGAGACTCATCAAGAGTATCTCCAGTTTGAGCCTGAGCAGGAGGTTCATCTCCTGCTGTGCTACATAGCAATGGAGGGCCACCAAAACCTACTCAATGAAGAAAAAATAAGGCACACATGTAATGGAAAATGGAAAAGGTAACTTTCCTTCTGAACTGTTCTTATATTTTATGGGGTGAGATTTTGCTTTGTTTGTAATGAATGCCACCATCCCAGCTCTAAATCACTGTGTCTTGGGGGACATATTTCTTGTGGCCAGTTCTCTTCTTTCTCTTCCTTTGTCCTTAAGGTAGAATTTTTAACAGCTATCTGAGAACTCTTCAGTTCTGTATTAGAGACTAAACTGATTGATTCACAAAGTCTGCCAGACTACATTAAGAGTGAGCAACCTGGTATCCTGTAGAACAGGGGTGCTCAGTATGGTGATCGGGATCACCAGGGTGATCTTCAGGCCTCATCCTGGTGATCTTCAGACCCCTGACCAGGTTTTTTTTGCTGTTGGTCCTCTTCATGCGCCCCTGCACGCTGCAAAGAAGTCCTCCGTCATTGCTCCTCCCCGCTCCCTGCTCGCGCACCACCTCCAAAAGCTCCAGAGTTCAAGAGGCAGAATGGGTCCCCTCTTTTGGATTTCTCCTCCTCCCTCCGTCCTTCTCCAGCCACTCAGAGTCATAGGAGACCAAAGGGGGCGGGCCTGGATGATGCGATGTATGGCTGGCCCCGCGCGCATGGGCAGAAGCGCCCATTCTGCCTCTCGGACTTCTCGTGAGCTCTTGGAGGCAGCATGCATGCTGGCGGCGTGGAAATAAGAGCAACGACGGAGGAGGAGAAGGACGCTTTGGGGTCATTTCCTTACCGCATCTCAAAGGTCGGTCTTTTTACTTTGGGGTGGGTGCTTGATTGTTCTGTGGCATGTCTCTTTGTTTATTTTTAATGTTTAAAAATGGCCGTTTAGCTCCAAAGCCTCTCTGCTTGCTTTGTTCCTTGAGAAATATACTGTATGTTTGGGAATATGGAAATGTGGGAGAAATGGGGTGGTTGGATGTATTTTTGCATGCCCCTTTGTTTACCTTGCTGCGTATTAAATGGCCTTGCAGTTCAACAGCCTCTCTTCTTACTTTCTGGCTGATAATATGTGTGGTAATATGGCAGTGTGGGAGAAATGGGGTGGTTGGATGTATTTTTATGCTCTGTTTTATATTGTTGTTATTAAATTGAAATGTTGATGTTTTATAACTTCATTTTATGTAAACTGCCCCGAGCCTGCTGGAAGGAGCGGCACATAAAAATGAATAATAAATATAAATAAATAAATAAGAAAATAGTTATATGTTTTACATTTCTGGGCAGGTGATCTTTGGGACTTGGTTTTTTAATCAGTAGCTCCCATGCTGAAAAAGTGTGAGCACCCCTGCTGTAGAAGTTTTGAACTACAATGCCCATAAACCCCAGCCAATCTAATGAACAGCCTGAACTTTTGAGAGTTGTAGTCCAAAATTAGTCCAGAGTATCAAGAGGATATCACTTGAAACTCACACTGGTTAGAAAAAAGATATGGTTATGGAACCGAGCATTTGACTAGTAATGCAGTATAAGAAGCAAAAATGGAATATGGGCAATTGACATTTGGAATGGCCCAGTATATGAGTCGGATAATGTGATTTTAATTCTTTTATTAGGTGTTTGATTTCATATATTTCATGTTTTAAATGTCCTTTTACCTTATCTCATGGTGAATTGTCCTATTGATTTTATGCCTTTATTTTTGTGTAAACCACTTTGAGTTACCCCAAGAGTGAGAAAAGCTGTATATAAGTACTGTAAATAAATAAATAAATAAATAAATATTGTTATATTCAAAGACATAACCATGTTATTCTGACACAAGGGAAGTGCCTTTGACAATAACTGAGAAAAGGACATTTTTAACATACGCTTTTGTGGACTCCAGCCCATTTCATCTCACACAGTAGTTTACTGGGGTTTTTTTATAGTTATTTCAAATAATTTTCTGTAGCAAGTATACAAACAGGGGGATAACTCACAAGAGACACAGTATTCATTAATACTCCCAAAAGCATGTTTGTTATCCAAGACGTTTGGCAACCCTTTGAAAGACACCAAGGTTCTTACACTTATTTAATATTTGTACAGTGCTACACTGCTCTTTGTGAGCCATGTTTGTATAGTCGGGTTAAATGATTCACTCTTTCAGGCTATGCAAAGGGTTCTTTTGAAAGTGGTAAAGGGTATCTGAAATTCATGACTATACACCGCAGTAAATTGGAAATAAAGTGTTCTGCAAACTTTACCTAGAGCGAAGGATAGTTAAATCCACTTAAGTAGGATGCAAATTAGGAAACCAACCCAACTTTGTTTTAATAATAATGCGACTGCAGAAGACAACAGACTATATTTTAAGACATCTCCTTTTCACCTCTTTGTACAATAAACAATTGCTTGTTTTAAGCTTTCAGATTACGATATAAAACACATTCAAACTAGTTTCCCCCCTCAACCAATTATTGTCTACAATGTCAGAGCTGTACAAGTTAATTGCCACAGGTGCTTTCCCAGTAGATGTAAATATGGGATTTGGTCACAGACATGTTTGCTCCATTGAGAGTTCTTTTGCTAGTTTTTACTTGCTAAGGAAATAACTGCTCCAACATGACCTGGAATCATAAAATAAATTGCTTCTGAGGTTATATCTGGGAATATGGGGGGTTGCAACTGAACCTCAACATGGGACAACAGCATGACAATTACCAATGGAAATAAAACCAGGCCTTTAGTACTAACAATGCACCTGCACTGCATTATTTTATCATCTGACAGTATTCTAGGCTTTGCCTGCAATAAAAGTATACCAATCACGTGTACATATTACCTACCTGCATTACACAATTTGTTCTCCTTCCAGAATTAGAGTTTAGATTTCTTCAAACTCAGATAAATTGTGGATGTTTCTGAGCAAAGAGGGGTTAAAAATAAGCCAGGAGGTGGCAGTTTGTTTTGTTTTGTTTTTTCGTGTCAGGAGCGACTTGAAAAATTGCAAATTGGTGTGGGAGAATTGGCCGTCTGCAAGGACGTTGCCTTGGGGACACCCAGATGTTTTACCATCCTTGTGGGAGGCTTCTCTCATGTCCCTGCATGGGGAGCTAGAACTGACAAAGGGACCTCATCCGCGCTTTCCCTGGATTCGAACCTCCAACCTGTCAGTCTTCAGTCCTGCTGGCACAAGGCCTTAACCCATTGCATCACCGGGGGCTCCTAGGAGGTGGGACTGAGATGTAGAGATATAAATGGGGCTCAACAGGAACAATAATAATTATAATGATGGTGGTGATGGTGGTGGTGATGTGACATTTTCTCTGTGTGTAAACCAGGCATAAGCCTGAAGAAACAAAAAAGGGGAAGTGTTGATGATTCATGCTGAATCCCTGAATGGAGACACTTGGGGGTCTCTGACATAAGGTGACTTTTGGCAGTTAGTTGGTGTCGGCACAGGTGGTTGAGCAGGGAATGATGTGAGTTGTAATCCTCTGTTATGCACAGCAGAAGTTGTACATGGATGGACTTAGTATGCTCCAGCAGCCTGGAAACATACAGCTGTTTTCCCCCACACAAGCGATGACACTGGCCAAATAAACAGGCGGACATTCTTGCCAAACACGGCAAGCAACTTTATCTTTATTGTTCAGTTCCTTTTAAAAACTTTTAAACAAAAACATCCCGCAGCTTGCTTCAACAAAACATCCAGCAGCTTGCTTCAACAAAAACACACTTAGACTTCAGCTTCAGTAAAGGCAAAAAAAATAAACAGTAGATAGAGGCAAAACACAAATAAAACTTTGCCCTGCTTTTTCTTCTGCCTACAAACTCCTTACTGTCCAAACAAAAACAGTGAAGCCTTTTACAGCTGCTCCAACCAGAAACAGATTTACATAGCTGTTTCTTACAGCTCTCTCCCAGTAACATGCTCAGTTACTCCGACTTAGAAGCAGATTTACATAGCTACTTCTTCCAGCTCTCTCCCAGGAACATTTTCAGCTACTCCAGCTAGAAGCAGATTTACATAGCTGCTTCTCCCAGCTCTTTTCCTGGGAAACATTTTGGCTTCTCTTGCTCCAATATGAGCACAAACTACAATGAGCAACATGGAGAAATTATAGCCCCAAAACTCCACCCACTCAATTAGCCCAGGTGAGCCAGGTTAATCAGCTATACTCAGAGCTTGCACCTGGCTGTAAAACTACACAGACTAGGACTTTCTTACACTTAAGTATACAGCAATGAAAACCTCATTTACTCATGAGTACACCCAAGTAACCAAACACTCATTTATTTTTCTTTACTTGGATTTCTACAAATCCCAACAGTTGGGAGTCTGTAACTAGATACTGACAACAGAAACTAGTGTGTGCTGTGGTGACTCCTACCTATTTTGGTAGCTTTGGGGGCAAAACGTGGTACTTGAAAAATAATTGGGAGGTCTTGAGTCTTTGGGAACCGTGCAGACCAGACCTGGGCAATTGCCAGCCCTCCAGGTGTTTTGGACTTCAACTTCCAGAAATCCTAACAGCTGGTAAACTGGCTAGGATTTCTGGGAGTTTAAGTCCAAAACACCTGGAGGGCCGGCAATTGCCCAGGTCTGGTGCAGACTATTTTCTCCCGTTGAAGAAGCTCTAGATGTACTCTATGACAACTATGGTTATCTGTCTTAAAAATCAAAAATCAACAGCTTTTCTTCACCTCAAGGCTCCAAAGCACTGCAGCCACAATCAGAATAAATTATGCAAAGTAAGCAAACATATGAACAATATGCTAATTTGCAAAATTCATCCAGATTGCAGCATTTGCTTTTTCTTGGCACAATAAACAAATCTGCGATGTTCGGCACATGGCATCTACCTTACTCTATGTTTATCAATAGAATAAATCATATTCTGCCAATTATTCTCCTGTTGTTTAAAACACAGATTAATATTCCACTGAGGGTGTCACAGTGATTGGCTGAAGCTTGTTCAAGTATTAACATCAAAAGGGTGCACGTTCCTTTACAATATTAAAGTTATATTTTCTTGCCTGAAGGGTGACAGAAAGTAACACAAGGTTAATAAACATCAAAAATATATAATGTCTGAACAAAGTAGATAGAATTATTATAAGCCTGAACAAATTATGTATTTTAGTATCATGGGATAAAAATTTCAGAAAATCATAATCCTTTATATTCTCATTTTGTATAATTCCACCATAAAACAAATGCAAAGAAATATAAGTACATTTTAATCTTGGTAGTTATTTCACCAAAATTTTGCATGCAAGTGCCCCTGATGTCCAAAATAAACTTAAGCAACATTCATCATTGTTCATAAGTCAAATAGTAAAGTTATATAATAGTAATCTAACATGTTTAAATAACACATGTTTTTGAAATAATAACAAGTGATTAATATTAGCCCTATGGCAGCTAGAGCAATGTACTACAACAGAAATGTGAAATCTTTCGTCCTCCAGACCTTTTGGACTTCAGTTACCAAAAGCCACAGATAGAATGGTCTATGGGAAGGTACAATGGGAGCTAAAATCAGTCCTACTATATTTTCAGCTGATTATAGTATTTAGAAGAACGAACTGTCTGATCATTATGAGGAACTGTTACAGTTCAGAAAAGAACTTAAACGTATATTTCCATATTCCTTGT
This sequence comes from Anolis apletophallus, assembly GCA_030556195.1. Taxonomy (NCBI): domain Eukaryota; kingdom Metazoa; phylum Chordata; class Lepidosauria; order Squamata; family Anolidae; genus Anolis; species Anolis apletophallus. Next base: position 80,935,273 of record JARBWK010000004.1, read on the forward strand.
CTTTTGCTTGTTGGCCTATTTGTTTATTTTGCAGTCGCCTTAAGTCCTTAAAAAGTGTTATAGGACATACTTTGTAATAGTGAATTTGCTTTCAGAATACAGGAGTTCTCTTGTTTTTAAAAATAATATAGACAGTGGTTTAAGATTTCTTTATTATATTGAAATTTACTTCTGCATCTTCCTCTATGAACCAACTCAGAGGCTAAGATCGTCTGGGGAGGCTCTGCTCTCGGTTCCACCTCTTTCGCAGGTGTGACTGGTGGGGATGAAAGACAGGGACTTCTCAATGGTGACCCCTCGGCTATGGAACTCCCTTCCAAGCAAAATCAGGTCAGCTCCCTACTTTCTGACTTTCAGAAAGCATGTAAAAATTTGGCTTTCGGACCAAGCCTTTGGCTAATAGTAAAGTGCAATAAGTGAAGATGAAAAATGACAATTGGAATAGTGTGGTTTTAATAATATGTTTTAATCTTTATATGATTTTAAATTCATGTTTTAATGCATATGCTTATTGTATGCCTGTTGTGTATATGGAATCAAATTGTTACCTTGTAAGACCACTCTGAGACCTCTTTGGGGTTGAGAAGGACGGTATTTAAATACCATAAATAAATAAATAAATAATAAATCCATCAGTATGCCTATACTGATGCCTATACTGATATACAGTGATTACTGAAAATATGTGATGTTCAAAAACACATTGTTTTGTCATTGTCTTGAGAAGATATCCACAGGATTGTACTTGATGGATGATATTGAATCTGCAGAGATTGTACAGACAGTAAAATGAAAGAAATTATAGACACTTGGTGTTTTTTGTCTTGATTTTTCACACATCTGCAGCTATGGTTAGAGCACAATTATTCATTTTTAAATTGTGATATTTGCTTTCGTATTTAAAGAGACAAGAGGTGAAGATATTAAAGCAAGAAAGGAAAAAATTAATTAGGATTATTTTAAATCTAAGATTAAAATTGTGTGCTTGCATATTGATTTGCTTCAATGAGAAGAGTATACTGTAATGTTAAACAGGTTGGTTTATTAGGGAAGGCAATAGACATAGTATCTAGAGAATAGTTGTTGTCATTTACTAATGCAGTACAACCCCTGAATCCATGGGGATATGTCCCTGAACTTTATGTGGATATGCAAAATTGCCGATAATCGCAAATCCTATTAAATTGAAGGACTTCTGGCCCAATAATTCAATCAGGTCATGCTGAAGAATCTAGAAAATATCTAAAAAAGACATATTTTGTGAATGTGGATAAATGGAACCACACATACTGGTTTCATATGGGGGTTATACTGTATACTACCCCTCACATACAGCTAAGTCCATGGCAGTGTGTTTTTGTTGAGATGCACAATGTTAAGGGTACAATCAACAGGAGCTGGAAGGCCCCATGTCAGTGAGGTTGTCTACTCTACTATTTATTTATTAATTATATTTATTTATACCCCACTTTATCTCTTCCAAAGATGACTCAAAGCAGCTTAACATAAAAGCATTAGCATACAATTTAAAATATACAATATGCAAACATTAAAACAGAATTAAATATAAACAGTATTTAAAAATTCAGAGTTAAAATCAATTAAAACATTTTCAATGTTAAAAACCACAGTACTCCCCTAATTGGTTTTAAAATGACCTTCTTGCAAGCAAAGTAGTGGGCTAGGCAATGCTACTATTAGGATCTGTAATTGGTTAGGCAACCAAACACAATGGGTCCATGTGAGAAACATCTTGGAGTTTTCGTGGACAAGTTAAACATGAGCCAACAGTGTGATGCAGCAGCTAAAAAGCCAATGGGATTTTGGGCTACATCAAAAGGAGTATAGTGTCTAGATCGAGGGAAGTCATGGTGCCTTTGTATTCTGCCTTGGTTAGACCTCACCTGGAATACTGTGCCCAATTCTGGGCACCACCGTTTACAAGAGATATTGACAAGCTGGAAGGAAGGTGTCCAGAGGAGGGCAATTAAATGATCTAAAGTCTGGAGACCATGCCCTACGAGGAGTGTCTTAAAGAACTGGGTATGTTTATCCTGCAGAAGAGAAAGTTGAGAGGAATAGGGAGCAGGCTTGTTTTCTCCTGGTTTTGAAACTAGGACTCGGACCAATGGGTTGAAATTACAGGAAGGGAGATTCCACCCGAACATTAGCAAAAGTTTCCTGACCATACAAGCTGTTCAACAGTGTGATAGAAGCTCCTTTCTTCGAAATTTCTAAACAGGGACTGGGTGGCCTTCTGCTGGGGGTGTTTTGGTAGTGCTTTTCCTGCATGGCAGGGGGTTCGACTAGGTGACCCATGTGGTCTTTTCCAACACAATGATTCTTTGATTCATTTTTAAAAGCCTGTCTGACTAAAATGTTTTTGCTTGCCACCAGAAGAACAGCAGGAAAGGGCCCATTCTGGCCTCCCTGCAATGAAGTTAGTTCCAGAGTCAAGGGGCAGGCACCAAGAAGGAACGCTTGCTCTCTTGTTCCCACCAACCAAGCTTGAGATGTAGGTGGAACAGAGAAAAGGGCCTCCCCTAATGATCTCAAGGCCAGGGCAGGTTCACACAAGGGGATGTGGTTAGCCAAATAGCCTGGACCAGGACTGTCTAGGCTAGGGCTTTAAAGGTCATATTTAACACTTTGAATTGGGCCCGGAAACAGACTGGCAGCCATGCCAGATCTGGCTTTTCAAGGAACGAACAAATTTGGTGCACACATTTTTATTGTGCAAAGGCCCTACTGGCCACCACAGATACCTGGGCCTCCAGCTTCAGTCCAAGAGGACCCCCAACTGTGGACCAATGTCTGCATGGAAAGTGTAACCACATCCAGCACAGGCTGGAACCCTATTCCCTAATCTGCCGACTGATTACCTCTGTCTTGAGCACCTCTGTCTTGTCTGGATTAAGTTTCAATTTGTTTGCCCTCATCAAGTCCATTACTGATGACAGGCACTGGGTTAGGGTCAGGACAGCTTCCTTGGCATTGGGTGGAAAGGAGTAGTAGAGTTGGGTGTCATCTGTACTCCCAAACTCTGGATAACCTCTCTCAGTGGTTTCATGTAGGTTTTAGGTTAGACTTTAAAGATATACAGGTTGCTAAATTTGGATAGATACTTTCAAGTTTAGACAGGACTCTTGAATAGATTCTCCACAACACGGGGCAAAGGAACTATTTGTTACTATTGGCAAAAGTCTTATATGCAGCTATCTGGGAATTTGCACCATTTGCACAATTGAATTTAATGGGATTTACTTCTGTGTATGGATTTCATATTAAACAATTACTATTTTTTGTTCAGAGCAGGAGTATTAATCATGCAGCTCTCCTGATGTTGAACTATAGCTCCAAGCAGCTGAAGCCAATGACAAAGTCTTCCGGGATCTGTTTCTGACTAATATTTGGAGGTACACATTGCAATATTCCAATCCATGTTCTAAACACTGTGTCAATTAGAAAAACCCTCATTAGCATCCCTTGGTAATTCTAGCTGAAAACATGGCCCAACTTGCCATTCTGATCATTTTTCCAAATTCCTTAATTCAGCTTGAAAGAGAAGACTATGTAGTTTTGATTCATTGTGTGAAGGGGACTGAGGACCTTATCAAACAGAGTATTCATAAGCCGGGGGGGGGGGGGACAGTGAGGGAATCCATGGGGCAGCGGGGCAAATCTGTGGGACAATGGGGGAAACCATTGGGCAACACTTCGCATTGCTCCCTTACCATCCCCCGGCATTTCCCATCTGCCCCCAGCTTCATGCTGCACTGTCCCTGGCTTAGTCGATGAGAATATGGGTAGTAGTCACCCATATTTTCTCAGGGCAGCCTCTTAGCACACTGCCGAGACATAGCGTGCAGAGAGTCGGGACGGAGCCCTACCAGAAGTAGCCCTGTGTCATGTGATGGGCTCCAGTGGACTCCATCCTGGCTACATCTCGGCAACATTTTAGAAATCCCCTTCTAATTAGGTCCTAAGTATGTGCCATATCATCCCTGCCCATCTACTCGAACTCTTCAGTCTGCCCCACTAGCTTTGAAACAGTTGTTCATTCCAGTTCAAAAGACAGCATATCCTTTTTGCAGAGCAGCTTGATCTATGCTACAAATACCTCCTTTGTAGCCCTTTTTACATACTTGCCCTGCTTCCAATAAAATAATTTTATCTCCTTTCTAATAATCACACTACATTGTTTAGGCAGAAATAACACAATTTAGCTCAGTATCTGTGGCTAGCATGAACATGTTTTTTTGACCTCTATCAAATACCTTGCAAATTGTTGCGCTCTTGCAGAAATAATATGCCAGATGTGTATTACAATCAGCAATCAGAAGGGATATCAGTATATCAGTATTACAAGAGCAAAATTACTGTTTTTGCAGCATTTTGGTTTCCCTTTCTGAACCAGAGAGAGCTTTATGGAGTTTATGATTTTGAAAGAATATATATCCCCTAATGCCTAATAAGATTTTAAATTGCAACTACTTATTGGAAGGGAGTAGTTTTATGCCATCAGACAACTCAGCATAAATAACAACACAGCGAAAGGCTCTTCAGCAGACAATGACAGAGATGATGACAGAGTGGCAAAGGAACACATTTTTAATTCACCGGGGTTAACCGTGCTGCACCGCATTTTCTAAACAAAGGTTGCTGAACATTTTGTAAAGTACCCACTTAATATTCAATCACAAGATTACAGATGCGATAAAGGCAACTGATAAAATTCACAGCAGGACATTCAACATGATGCAAAATTTCCAGCAACATTTCCAGTTCACTGTTTTTCTGTACTGTATCTAATCTACCATGTAAAATTAGCTCACATTTCTTATTTGATTTCAGAGTTTAATTATGCTGTTCATCTCTTTAGAAACTAATTGAGCTAGGGCTTGCATCATCAAAGAATAACTTATCTTTTAAGACTTTGGACTAAACATGGTTGTCACCCTGTTTTCAAGCAACTTAACTGTAGATTCCAAATTATGTCATTTACTCTCCTCTGAGGATCATTCAGTTGGAGATACCATAAAGGACATCCAGTCCAACCCCTGCCATGCAGGAACAAACAATCAAACGATATCCCTGACGTATGGCTGTTCAGCCTCTGCTTTAAAAACTTCCAGAGAAGTAGACTCCACCATGCTTCGAGGCAGAATGTCAAATAGTTCTGACCATCATGCAGTTCTTCCTAATTTTTAGGTGGAGTCTCATTTTCTGCAATTTGACTCCATTGCTCTATGGCCTGGTCTCTAGAGCAGAGGAAAACAAGCTTGATCCTTCTTCAACGTGGCATTTTCAAATATTGAACATGGTTGTCATTTTCCTCTGAACCTTTTCTTCTCCAGGCTAAACATATCCAGCTCACTAAGCTGCTCCCGGTAGGTCTTGGCTTACAGACCTTTAACTATTTTGGTTGCCCTTCTAAGAATATGTTCCAACTTGTCAATATCCTCCTTGAGATTGACATAGGGTACAGAGAAAAAGCACCGGCTCAACTATGGGCAAATTGCAAAATATACTCAACAAAACTTGCCAGTGTGGAGCGCACTCTACCTGACCATTCATTTGTGGGATTGTGCTCCTTCCCTATTGGGGTCACATACCAGCCCCTCTCAGCAACAAAGTATGAGATAGCCTTTAGCAGAATGGCAAATGAGTCACTGCCAGCTGTAGAGCCCAGAGCATTAGATTTGAAAATCAATTCAATAATGTAAACCATTTAAAATTGGCAAAAGTAATTAACTACTGTAAATACCAATTGAATCTATTAGTTGGCTGTGTTACTGTTCATTAATTCATTGCTTAGAACATTAGTGTTAGACCAAATCATAGAAGTTGCAGACAATGGCACAGAGGTTGTCCCCTTTGAACTTAAGGGGACACATTTTGTTACTGGTTATTTCAAAGGGGCTTTTTTCACCTTTTGAGGCTCACTTTTTACTGTCTATTATTGTTTTTCCATATGTGGACTACAAATCCCATGTTAGGGTGTTGTCTGGTAAGGGTAAAATTATCAAGTTGAGAAAGTGTCACTTTTTTATTTCAACATTGGAAGTACTACTAAGAGAAGACAAAAAGAAAAGAGCAAAGGTTTGAAGATGAAAATGAAACTACAGAAAGAACAAATGAAACAATGTATGATTCAATGGGTGCAAAATATTGGACAGAACATTGAGTCGGAAATGTGAGAAAATGTGGTCAAAAATTAAAAGATATTTTAAGCCCTTCAGCCCAGCTCCCCCACCCATCTAGCGGACTGAAAACAACAATGAATAGGAACCACAATAAGTGGGTAGGTAATTTAGGCTTGGCGTTTCAGAGGAAAGTTTACCAAAAAAGCACTTCAGCAAGGAGATGGAGCGACCATACCCCCTGTTTCCAGAACCGAGCACAGCTTCCAAAAGATACCGAATGATGAGAAAAAGCCTAAATATACCTCTATTTGTTGTCTGTCTTTTCATTGTATAATAGGCATTGAATGTTTGCCGTATGTGTGTTCTGTGATCCGACCTGAGTTCCCTTCGGGGTGAGAAGGGCAGAACATAAGTACTGAAAATAAATAAATAATATAACAAAAAGATGTATCGATGGCAACTGACTCTATCAAAGATGTATAAGAACACTAAAATCTACAGTATATTGGCAATGTGAAACACGTCAAGTTACTCTCTACCATATGTGGTGGACATGCGACAAAGCAAAGGAATATTGGCGACTGTTACAAAACTTGATACAGGAGGCCTCTAACATCAGAATGCAGCTTGATCCAACTCTATTTTTTCAGACTCCCAAATGAACAAAAAAATTCAAGATTATGCACAAAACAGGGGTGGGGAAAATAAAAAAATGCCCTCAAAAGACAATTGAATAATAAAAGTTCTAGAACTGACAAAACTTGACAAGTTATATTGTTTAATAAAGGAGAAGCTGAGTGATAACTTTTTTAAAGAATTGGAACCATTTGTAACATTTATAAAGAAAAAAGAAAATGCAAACGCATTTATGGGTTTTGAAGATTAAGTAAAATATTGAGATACTAAGGTTGAATAAAGAAGTCATTTAGGATAAAAGTTATCAGGATGATAATTTTCATATGTTTTAACAAGGGAGATGGAAAGTCTATTTTAACTTTTTAATTTTACATTTTACAATTATTGTTTTTGGGGGGAGGATGGGAGAAGTACATTTTAATGGATGTATATGTGCTCTAAGTCATGTATTGGAACATAATGGCTGTAAAATTATATAATATGACTTCTATTGCCGAAAACCTCCCAATAAACATATAGATTTATAAGAGAAAGGTGATGCCATCTTACAAACTCTTCAGATTCCTTATTAAAGGCAAATAAGGAGTGATTTACTTCATGTAGATGGTATTGACCCATCATAAGTACAACAGTATCAAATTGGGTGAAGAATTCTTAAGCTGAAATTTTGAGAATCTCTGATATGCAGAACATCTTTTTGCACAACTAAAACACTGCCTCTTTCCTCCCTCCCCACTTTCACTCATGAAGTGTATGTTCAGTGAATGCCAGTATTAAGCACAGAATTTGTGTGGAGGACCTGGGGACCCCAAATTCACACACTTCAGTTCAACATAAATTTGGGGAATTGAGTAGTTTAGGGGAAAATCAGGGTATCAATATCAGAAGGTGTTATCCCAGGTATGGGCAAACCCAGGCCCGGGGCCCGGATTCAGCCTCTTGGGTTCTTTTCTTTGGCCCTCCTCTCTCACACCATGATATCCTTCCTTCTCTCTTTCCTTCCTCCTTCCCTCCCTCCCTTCCTTGTCTCCCTCTTTCTTCCTTCCTCCTTCCTTCACTTCCCTCTTTCCTCCCTCCTTCCCCCTCTCAATTGCTTCTCCTTCCTTCCTTCCTTCCTTCCTTCCTTCCCTTTTGTCTTTCCTTCTTTCTTTCCTCCTTCCCCCCATTCCCTTCCACCCTTCCTTCCTTCCATCCTTCTCTTCCTCCCTCCCTTCTCTTTTTTCCTTTCTCTTTTTCTTCTCAGGGATGTTTGGCTGGGAGAAGAGAAAGTAGATAAGGAACAGGAGAACCATGTTTCAAGATTTAAAAGGGAGTCTCCTTGAGGAGGAGAGAAGGGGAAAACTGTCTTTCTGCTACTCTAGAGACCAGGGCACAAGGGAGCAATGGTTTCAAATGACAGGGAAGAATTTGACTTAAAAGATTAGGAAGAACTTCCTGAGAGTAAGCGTTGTTGGAGAGTGGCATAGGCTGCCTGGGAGTGTGGTGGAGGCTTTTCAGCAGAAGCTGTCTTTTGGGTGTGCTTTGATTGTGCCTGGCAGAGGATTGGACTGGATGGCCCTTGGGGGTCTCTTCCAGCTCTAGAATTCTATATCAGGAGTAGGCAATACTGGGTCTAATGGATATATTTTTTCTCTCCCGTCCACCATCTCATCCTGACCAAGGCTAACCCTTTCCCATTTTTCCTTCACTTTCTGCCTCCAAAAGAGAAGAAAGGCAGGGAGGGCAGGGTGGGAACTTGGAGAGAACCCCCTTCCTTCCAGCCCGTCCAACCTGCTCTGGACCGCCAGGCAACCCCCAAGTTAGAAAGTTTGCCCATGCCTGCCTTATCCAGTTAATTCCAAGATCTGGACATCAGCTTGCTCACAGGTCACCAAAGGACGTGGCAAAATCTTTTGAAGAGGCTGAGTTTTAAAAGGCATGAATTTAATTCTCTTCCTTGAGATTATTTCCATATTAATTTCCTATAGTATACTTAAAATTGGAAATTAAGGATGCCATAATTTCCTTAATCGTACATGTCGGCTTGCCTGAATACTTCCAAAAATCTTAAGATACACATATCATGAAGAGAAATTGAGGGGACCTATACATCTGCCACAATATTCAGAATGTTTTGTGTGCTTTCCCCCTAACCCAGCAATGACCCTTACAAAACCCTCAGTGAGATTATTTATGTTAGTGGCGGGGGGGGGGGGGGACACTCCATTAGGAGGCAGAATGCAACTAGAATTCATGCATTAATAAGATTAGTTTCATAGCACCTGTATGTGCTTCATTCTGAAGACAATGGCTGACCAAGACTTTGGATTATGCTTAGCTTCTATTTCCAGTTTGCAAATGATAGGTGTAATTTTGGGGGCGTTCACATTAAGAGTTTCCCTTTCCTTCTTTCCTCCTTTTTGGGGCTTATTAATAATAAAATTGATCAAATGTTGATAAAATGCAAATGGCAAAAGGAAAGGAAATGGAAGAAATGGACATTAGTGCAGAAAAGATGAGCAATCACAAATAGAAGCCCCATGAATATTGTATTGAATTATGTCTTTAAAATTGCAGTTACCCTGGAATGACAGTAACAGATCTAGCCCATCCATTAAGAAAAGAAAGGTGCTACTATTCTTCTTACACAGCTCCTTATGATCATGATATAAAGTATAGTGTTTGTTGCTACAAGACTATATTAATATGCAGTAACAAAGACTGCACATAGACATGCATAAAATTATAGTGAGGTAGGACACTTTATTAGTAGCATTTTCCAATGAATAAGATGCATACGAGTAGATTTGCATACAAATGAGTTAGCAAGAAAGAAATAATGGGACTTTGATAAGGCTATATATACGGGTGGTTAGACATTTTTGTTGGAAAGATGCACTATTATCCAGCTACAATGCTATCCTCATTTACTGGGACACAAGTTCCACTGAAATCAAAGGATGATATTTGTAGGTTTGCTGGAACAAGGTGCAGAAATAGCTGTTTCAGAGAAGAGGCTAAATTACATCCAATTCCCATCCAAGCCCAAGCAAAGGCCAAGAGTTACTTAGACCTTTGAATACATTGACAGATTTGAAAAGCTAGACAGAATGTGCCAGTAGATTACTGAAATACTTGGCTGCTGCTCTTGCTTGAAAAATAATAACTGATTCTACTGAAGTTACAGCTTCATTGGAAAAATGTGCTTAAATCTTAGACATAAAATTGGCCATATCTTTTGCTTTGAGTCACCTAGGCAGTTGCACAGATACACTTCCATAATGTAGGCAGGAATCCTGTTAGCACACCATGACAGGCAGTAGAAGGAGGACAAAAAAGGCCACAGGCTCAGTATGAGAAAAATAAGGCACTGAAGAAATATGCTCTTCAGTGCTGACAAATTTTGGCTGGCATCCTGTTGGCGACATATAGGGGCCAAAGTGGGGATCATGCCTATGTGTGTAACTATTTGAACTACTGTAATTTCCAGGGTATAAGATGACTTGACGTATAAGATGACCCCCAACTTTTCCAGTTAAAATATAGAGTTTGGAATATACTCGCCGTATAAGACTACCCCTCTTCCAATGTACACCAAATGAAAATTTTTAAAGCATCAGATTTGATTTCAATATGGTAATTTTCCTATTATTGTACCTCCTTCTCTGCCTCTCAGATCTCGCACCTGCACCGCTTCACTGCAGTCTTTAGGAGCGAGATCTGAGAGGCAGAGGAGGAGGTAGAGTAATAGGATACAAGGGTGGGCCAGACAGGTAAAAGAGGTGTCTTTTTCTGGGCCCAGAGCCACTCTCTTTTTTCCATACACAGGGAGCCCCGGACGCCTGCAACTTGCTCTGCCCTTCACTTACACCTTCCCAGTGAGGCACCCCTTCACCTCACCATCGGGACTGCATTAAGTCCACGAATCCTGATGAATGGATTTTCTTCTACCGTACTTGTACAGCGTCGCCCTTAATGCTTTCATACAGTTGCTGCATATGGCAGGAACGCAGCCACTGCCATTTTTGAGGGGGGCCCCCACTATATGCGGCAACCACAGATTCTCCAATCCAGATTGGAAATTTCAGCACTTCTGGTGTATAAGTTGACTCCCATGTATAAGATGTCCCCTGACTTTTGAGAAGATTTTCTTGGGTTAAAAATTAGTCTTATATGCAAGAAAATATGGCAATTTTAAATATACATCTGTCACACCCCAGCCTGGTCGCCAATCTGTTTCTTTGGTCAAACCAGACCGAAGCCATGTTATTCCAGTCAGGTTTGTTAGGCCAAAAGACAAACCGCAGCTAAGCAATCTTTGCAAAGACTCCCAGTTCACGCATCGTTCAAGGACAAGTGGAGCTCGGATCCCGCTTGGCCCGATAAGCGGAGATGGAGTGACTCCCTTTTACCCAGGTGCTACTACTAATTGGGAGCACATACCATTCCCATGTGAAAAGGCCCGAGAAAGCCCAGCTGGAGAACTGTTATGAGAACCCAGTCCGACGTCTTTGTGCGTCGTAACATCAAAGCCCATGAGACCTACTTAAACCAGGTCTCAGGGAGGGAAGTATCTTTCGCCAACGTTCAGAACTCCAAGCCAAGTCTTCACGGAGCCTTGCCAGGCCTTTTGGGGCCTGCCTAGAACTTTTCCTGCCAAGCCTTGTACCAAGAACTTACCCTTTCCTGGATTTAGCCCGTTGGAGCAAGAAGATTCTCTTTGCTTTGTTCCTGTTTGCCAAAGGACTATAATCTTGCTATCCTGCTTTTATTGGACAATTTGCTGCTATCTATTTCTGTGAGAGCATCAATAGACTGTAATCCTAGCCTCTTTATTCTATTCATTTATTCTAAATAAAGCATTTAAACGTGGCCAGTGTCAAGCAGATTACTGAGGGGTCTTCCAGGTCCTTGGGTCGCAACAACATCATGGTATTTTCGCTGTTTTGTGGGATTTGCCACCGCCGCTCTCCAAGGCGCTGTCCCTCCACATTCCTCACTCCCTCCCTCCAGCCTTGAAGGGCTTTTCCTTCCTTTCCTTCACTTTATTTTAAGTTAAGACTTAAAATAGTGTATAACTACTAAAATAATGTATAAATATTAAAATTAATAGAGCATACCTACATCGCGGTTTTTCACTTATTGCGGGGTGCCCTAGAACGTAACCTAAGCAATTCGTGAGGGAACACTGTATTTTTCTTCAACAGTTCCAGTCTCATGAATGATACTCTAAAGAAATTGCGCACAAATGATATTTTTTCTTGGCAGTTTCTGACAGGTGGAATGCTGCAAGTCTTTGTTAAGGATAGATTTAGTGAGTGAGCACTGCAGTGGATGTAGACAGCCATTGGATACTGCTGCGATATAATTGTGTGTGCTCCACTAACATGACCACTCATATTACAGCTCCATCATAACCCTGCCCACACAAATATTGCAAGGTCAGCCCAATTTTTTCCAATGTTTTCAATATAATGTCTGCAAGTCCTCCACCTCTCATATAATTTATCTTCACAAAGTCTATAGTCTTCTCTTATTCCTGCAACTTTGACATCAATGTACTTTACTGAGGGAGATAACTGTTCTGAGGTACTCACATCCAAAGTTTTATCTGTCAAAACAGATAAATACTGTGATGCATTGCATCTTTCAACGCCCTTTTTAACTATCTTCTCACCACAAATGTTTATTAGTCCATTTTGTATTTGAGGATTAGTATATTAGGTATTCATAGCAGTTTTGAGATGACTTTTCAGGTCAGTGTCTCCTGAACTGGCATGAGATCTCAACAAGACCCTAAAATTACTATCATTGTGAAAAGGTTCTTCATAGGTAATCGATCTTGAATCTTTGCTCTCTCTTAAAGCCAATTCTTGCCTAACTCCATGCCACCTTTGGTTACAGACCTGCTGGTAGGCATGGCTTTGCCCCACTGGCCACTGACCAATCATGGATGTTCAGCAGCTCTTGTGTTCTGATGAAGGAAGGAACAACTTTATCTTTTAGCATAATATAGAGGCTGCTCATTTTTAACTTCTGTGCTGAAAAATAGTTAAAGCAAGCCTGGGTGCACCCGACTGAAAACCAGTCTTCCCTGTTTCCCTGTGCTGCCACAACAGTCCCATGGGCAGCCACTGGAAGTGCCTTGTGCCATGTGATGCCCTCCGTAGAACTGCATTTCAGCAGCACAGAAAAATGGGGAGAAGATGAGATGCGCAGGATGAGGTCTGTAATGTAGGATTCCAATGAGGATTATGGCTTTGATGAACACGCAACATCCAGCCCAAACTGTACATATTATCATACTGATTTCTATAAAGTCTAGCATAAGTTTCAATGCCCCACATTACATGTTTACATTTAGTCAGACCACAGTTACAAGCTTATCCTAATATTTTTCTCAAAACTTCAGAAACTGAAAAGGATTTCTTTATAGAAATACTTCACGGATTCATAGAATCATAGAGTTGGAAGAGATCTTGTGGGCCATCCAGTCCAAACCCCTGCCAATAAGCATGTTACTGATTAAAGGTTTACCCCTCAAAATTCTGCCTACTGAAAATGACAATAGATGCAGAAATATCGAATGAATAAGACTAGTTCAAATCACAGCATATTAGAAAGTGAGAAATGCTACAACAAATTTAAACGTAAAAGGGGAAAAAATTATAAACTAATACTGCAAGTGATTACAGAGTATTGACTTGATAACATTTTTAAAATGTTCTCGCAAATACTGGTGTTTTTTTAAAAAACCTGTGAAAAGTAATTAAGAACTGTTCAGTAGTGTGTGTAATAATAGTAATGACATATTTATGGCCATCAGCTTACTCCTATGTCAGTTTTCATTGTTTTCCAATAGCGAATATTAAAAGCTGCCTGAAAATATAACCAATCCATATTAAAACCTGAGCATTAAATGGATTTCTGTGACAGTTTCATAATGCCGGGAGGGCTTTATAAAATCAAGGCAAAGACCTTACATAGTTTCTGTCAAACGTTATGACTGTTGTGGAAAATAGAAGTTGAATCCTTTCGTGCTATCCAATATTTTTGTACAATATATTGCCACTCTCTCCTTTGGCTCTCTTGTGCAAACACACACCAAAACACAAACACATTCTAAACTAATTTATGAATGTTATAGAACATGCCTTGCGTGTGCAAGGTTGACACACCTCACGCCAATAACAATACGCAGACACAAGTGGTTGAATAAAATGGCCACAACTCATTTATTGAAAACAGGGTTGGCGGCCATGCATTGGTCCTGGATCAGGGTGGAACAGCCCCCACAAATGTCCAAAGGCATTTGCAAGCCTGGGGTGCAAGCGGCCCAATGCCTGTCCACGGAAACTCAGCACCCCAGGGGACCTGGGCATTATCCCCCCTAACAACCAAGGGGGGCAATAAGCCAGCCTGATCCAGGGGCCATGCCACACGCCAAACACTGAGTTGCGACAAATAACATGAAAAAACGCATAACCAAAACAGTGCAACAATGAGGTGCAGTTAAACAAAAGACACCAACACACATTGCTAACAGTGGGGGGGGGGGGTCGGAGGAAAAAAGGACTGGCTGCACGTGTTGCCAGAATCCCCGGGCAGCCTTAAGTAAGCTGCCCAGGCGGAAGTAAAGGCCGGCTGGAAGCAAGGAGGGGGCAGGGTGGGGCTAGCCCCCTCATTGGCCGGCCGGCATTGGTGGCGGGAAGCTCTCTGGGGAGAAGAAGGCCCTTACAAAGACAAGATGGCACGAGGGCAATGCTGCCCCGCAACCAGCTCGGCCGGTAAGTCGGCCAAGCCCATTACCACTACTAAGAATGAGGTAGCTGCCTCAGGCAGCAAACAATGGGTATCACAAAAGGACAAGTAGTGTTCATTGAGAGCTAGCACTCAAACCCTATAGTGGTTTGAGTGCTACGCTATGACTCTGGAAACCAGGGCTCAAATCCCTGCTCAGCCACAAAAGCCCATTGGGTGACATTATACAAGTCACTTTCTTACAATCTCATCAGATGGGCTAAATTGCCTGTTATACAGTGGTTCATCTTCCTTTTTGCCACGGAGCACGCCAGCTCCCATCTCATAATGTACAGCCACTTCAGTGGGGCCTCCGTGGCAAAAGGAAAGAGGAATCTGCATACATCACCACCACGGCAACACAAGAGGCTTCCCACATTGCATTAGGATCAATGGGGAAGCCTGGTGGCAGGTGCTCCCCCCTGTGTGATGAGGAAGCCAGGAAATGTGGGATGGCGGGTTTGTCCCATCCGTTCCCCCTCACCGGGCCACAATGGGTGCACCACTATGCTTGACGAAACCCTATGTGAATGTGATAAGGTCCTCAGCCTCAGAGAAAGACAAAGGAAAGCCCCATTTGCAAAAATCTTGCCCCAAAAGAACCCCATGATAGGGTCGCCATACATTTGAAATGGCTTGAAGGACACAATATTACTTATTTGTAATTTGTGTTTTTAACTGCCAAGGATCAGGATAAGTGCTTAATTGGATTTTCAGTCTCAGGTGCCAATGTAACTTGGCTGGCATTGAATGCTGGGCACCTCCACCAGAGTGGTGGCAATATATCTGTTGCTCTGTGCTTGATTTATGGTGACCCTAAGATGAACCTATCATGGGGGTTTCTTGGCAACATTTGTTTAGTGGAGTTTTACCTTTGCCTCAACTAGGCTGAGAGAAGCTGAGCCCCTGCCCATATATCGTAGGCAGATTGGATGTCCTTAATGAATTATTAATCATTAGTGTGCTAAATGATTAAGTAGTAAGAAATATTAATAGGTAGCCCACAATATATGTGGGGAATTGGTTTCAAGACTTCCCACCGATACCAAAAATGTTCGTGCTCCAGTCCCTATTAAAAATGACATAAGGCAGCTGTGGAGATACTAGCTGCCCACTTCTACCTTATGAAGGAACCCTGCTGTTTTGGAGGTCGCGGGTGCGCTCACCACCATAGATTCAAGTGTACAGTTGGATCTGAATGTGTTGAATCTGCAGATTGTGAGCTTGCAGGTACAGCAGGACAGCGGTATAGCGATTGCCATTGAACCCTTCCGGGAATAATAAAAACTGCCTGCAATCTCTCCTATGCACACTTAATTGGGAATAAGCTACACTGAACACATGGAGGACACTTCTAAGTACACATTGTACCTGTAAAAGTCATTATATTTAAAGATGTTTCAGTGACAATGATGGGAAAAGTAATTTACTCTCCCCTTGAAGTACTTGCAAGTGGACATAATTAATAGCAACCTATCTGCCAAAGTTGAACCCTTGCCTTAAAAACAGGTCCAAGTTATTTGCAAAAAGAGTAGACTGACTTAAATGAATAAACTTACATAAGACCCATTTATTTCAGTGGCTAGGAGCCCCCAGTAGTGCAATGAGTTAAACCCTTTGCCTGCAGGGCTGAAGACCGACAGGGCAGAGGTTCGAATCGGGAAAAAGCGTGGATGAGCTCCCTCTGTCAGCTCCAGCTCCCCATGAGAGAAGCTTCCTACAAGGATGTTTTACCATCTGTGCATTCCCTGTGAATTGTCCTTGCAGATGGCCACTTCTCTCACACCAGAAGTGACTTGCAGTTTCTCAAGCCACTCCTAACACGAAAAAAATTCAATTGTAGTTAACACTATATTTAGTTCTCAGGATGTTACAGTACTAAGCATAATGTTTAGGTAGTCACCTGCTAACTAATACACATTTTTCATTTCAGATTTCCCCAGAGTTCATTCAGTCTGTTTAAAAGAGACGGAAGATCTTTGGCAGACACCTTTACACAGACAGGTCTCCTTGCATCTGCAGCAGCTCACTAGATCAAGCTGATAGTGATTTATCTAAACTAGTGTTTAATAATTGATAAGTAAGGTTTTATATTGTTACTATGTGCCTGAGCAGCAAGACGCATTACCTGGCTATTGCTTGCCTTTGGAGGAAATATTAGTACAGGAGACATGTGGCATTTTTGCTTTACTTTATTTAGTAATGTACAAATAGAGGGTCACTTGCTTTCTTATCATTTTAAACTGGAGATGTCTGGGACTGAACATGAGATAACAAGGTGTCTCCGTAGTGACACATGAATGGAGTTTATGTATTTACAGTTGTTGGGCTTTTTAAAAGCCTAGCAGGGGGTGCTTAAGAGTCAAACCTCATCACATAAGGTCTGAATGCTTTCCCCCTCAGTATTTCTAGGGCAGACAATCTCCCCCTGCATCTGCTTCTAATTTTCCAGGAGGCATGCTTCCTTTCAGAAACAGCAAATAGGGTTTTGGAGAGGATGGTTTTTGTGGGAAGGATAGGACATACAGCACAGAGGAGATGCTTGTACACCTCTTCTTCTCATAACTACATCTTGCAATTTCGTTTTTTGAAAGAGGGTTGAGGAGGAGAGCAGTGAGATTCCAGATCAGCTACTTACTTCGTAGTCTCTCCTAGCCTGATCCCCCGCATATTATCTTAAAATATTTTATTGAACTATTTTTCTATAACATAAAAAAGGAATAAAAAGAAAGAAATGGTGGAGAAAAGGAAGGGATACGGGGGTAAGAGGGGAGGCACCATATATACTTCAGTATAAGCCATCCCGAATATAAGCTGAGGCACCTAATTTTACCACAAAAAACTGGGAAAACTTATTGACTCAAGTATAAGATGAGGGTGGAAAATGCAGAAGCTACTGGTAAATTTCAAAATAAAAATAGATATCAATAAAATTACATTAATTGAGGCATCAGTAAGTTAAATATTTTTGAATATTTACATAAAACTGTAATTTAAGACAAGACTGTCCAACTCTAATTAAAACATTATTCTAACCTCATTCAATGTAAATGTGCTTATGTATCCTTCCAATAATCACAATAGTTTATTTTTATACATTTTGAGGAAAAGGCTGCATGTATATGAACGAAAAGTGGGAAAGACTGGTGTCGAGAGAGGAGGAGAGGACGGTGTGTGCTGTGCCGAGAGCGGAGAAGAGGAAGGAGAACTGGGTTGCTGTGCAGAGAGGTGGGTCTCTGATTCTATTTTTTAACAGTATCCTCATTTTTTTTGTTTCATATATCTGATCCATAAATCCAGTCCGCTGACTTTTTAAAATTACTTTGTCGATTTGCTCATTGTTGTGTTAGTTTATCCATGCTCATGATTTCCCCCATTTTTATCAGCCAATTCTTCAATGTAGGGATTTCATTTACCCTCCAGTGTCGTGCATATACTATTCTGGCCACAGCTACCAGGTAGTTGAAAAGGATATCTTTGTTTATCTGTAGTTTTCAGTCTATGATTCCCAGAAGGAAGTACTCTAGTTTCATTTGTAGTTTTATCAGTAAGATCTTCTAAATTGTTCCATGTATTTCCCTCAAAAAACTCTTTGTCTTGTTACAGCTCCATCACTTATGGAAATAAGTACTTATTTCCGTGTCACATTTCTGACATTTTGCACTCATATTTTTGTAACACATTGCTAATTTGCTTGGGAGTAATGCACCATTGGTACATCATTTTATACCAATTCTCTTTCATGTCAAATGAATATGTATATTTCAGTTTACTATTCCAAATCTTCTCCTAATCCTCCATTCTAATTGTGCATCCTATCTTAACAGGCATCAACTGCTATGAGTGATGGCAGTCTGTTTCCTGCCCATCAAGATGCAGCAAACTGACATTTCCACACCTTCATCTGCAAGTAATTTATGGTCAGAAGTAGGATCCTTGGGGCAATTCTTTCTTGCACTGGGGATTGTTGGCAGGAAGGGATGGAAAGATCAGTCTGCTGCATTCTGATCAACAGGGGAGCCTCGTCCATCAAGATTAGGGAACTTTCATGATGCCTACATATTCTCTGCCCACTGAATATGTGGGTAAGGTAAAGGTTTTTCCCTGACATTAAGTCCAGTTGTGTCCAACTCTGGGGGTTGGTGCTCATCTCCTTTTCTAAGCCGAAGAGCCAGCGTTGTCTGTAGACACCTCCAAGGTCATGTGTCCAGCATGACTGCATGGTGCGCTGTTACCTTCCCGCTGGAGCGATACCTATTGATCTACTCACATTTACATGTTTTTGAACTGCTAGATTGGCAGAAGCTGGAGCTAACAGTGGGAGCTCACGCTGCTCCCCGGATTCGAACCTGTGACCTTTCGGTCAGCAAGTTTAGCAACTCAGCAGTTTGATCCACTGAGCCACCAGGGGCTCCTACTCAATATGTAGGGATCATGAATATGAATCGGTTATAAATATGTAACTCTAGCTTACAAACTCATAATTGCAATTGTAAATTCCAGCCATTATTTTATTCATTCTGCCTTTCTTCCAATAATTAAACTCAAGGCAGCCTAAGCCCAGATCCCTTTTTCATCCCAGATATCTCCCAACCATTAATTCCCATCTAAGAACATCAACTAATTATCCAGAACAATTAACTGCCTGCTTGGTGAAGGACAGTCATACTATTTTTTAAAAAGTACAGATTAATTAGACAAACAAGATAACTTTTTGCTACTTCTCCCAGAAAGCTCCATATTGTACATTCATATTGTAAAAAACCAAGAGCATATATAATCTTCTAATGCAGTGTGTGAGTTGTGTGAGTGCCCATCAGTAAAAAATCAACCACACTAACTCAATCAAACACTGTATAATCCAATCTTAAGATCTGAAGTTTGTATTTTCTTCCTATCTGTTAATATTATGGTTTGCAATTTCAAAGCTGGTGTTCCAGCAAGAAAATTTATTAGTTCAATTTCAAGGTGTCAACTGGTGTACAGTTCAGCACACAGTAAAATTCAATTTTGGTGATTAACACTCAGAATGACTTTTTTTTGTTTTGTTCTAACAGCCAAATCCTTATCTTCAGACCCCGGTGTTCATTGTTCTGGTACATTTGTTTCTCCTGCAATCATCAGCTAGTTCCTAGTTTGGAAGATCATCTTAAAAATAAGTTGAGTGCTAACAATCGACTGTGCAAATGTTATTTGTATTGTATTCATCATGACTGGTGGAAAGAGACAGCAGGAAATGAGGAGGAAATGGTTTATGCCAAAAACGAAAAAGAAAAATGAAGAAGCACCAATCAATTTCACAATGCATTGCAATGTATGCAGGGAAATCTGATAGAAAATGGCAAGACGTATGAATCCTGGGAGCCTCGCAACCATAAGGAAGAGTACTGGAGTACTTGTATCAGTACTAGAAAAATTAACAAGAAGGACATAATAACATTTTCATTGCCTACCCACACTGCAGAAAGTTTTAGTACACTCTATCATCAGTTGTACATAGTCAACTTGTATTTACTTTTATCTCTTTTTATTTTACTATTCACTGCATTGGAGTGAAGCTCTGTAGGATGTATCCAAACACACATTCGGATGCCCAAGCTAATTCAACTAACAGTACAATCCTGTCTGTATCTACTCATAAGTAAGTCTCATTGGAAATGCCCCCGGCAGGTATGAATAGGATTGCTGCCTATGTGTGACTGAAGCTCCATCAACAGTGCCATAAAATCGCTCACCTCACGGCCCCCCTCGTATTTCTTTGGATTCTGCTTGCTTCCCGCAGGAGAAAAGTAAATGGTGGGGAACCCTCGGACTTCGTAGGGAGAAGGCACATCATTGGCTGTAGCATCCATCTTGGCAATGATGATGTTAGGGTCGTTGCCGAGCTTCTCCCCCAGCTCCTTGTACTTCGGCTCCAGGTTCTTGCAGTGGCCGCACCACGGTGCGTAGAACTCCACAAGGACGTCTTTGCCTTCTGCATTGACAATCTCATCAAAGTTCTCAGCCACAACCACCTTCACAGGCCCCTCATTGTCTTCTGGGATGGGCTCAGACTTCAGATATCTTTTCAGGTTCCCATCAAAATATTCCTGAAGGAATCTCTCCAAGGCCTTCCCATCGCGCGAGAACTCCTCCTGCATGGCGTACTTCTCCCCCTTGGCCGTCCTGATGGCCACAACGGGGAGGCCACCTACCCGCCAGTCCTGCAGGAGGACGAGAAGCCCAAGAAGAAGAAGAAGTCAGCAGCCAAGGAAGATCTGTGAGGAGAAGGAGGAGGAAGGGGTCTCGCCTCGACACTCACTTTGCCTGCGGAGGAGCCCAGTGGCCCCTGAGCTCGGAGGCCGGGTCCCTTTGTCTTGCCATCGCAACCTCCGTCCTTGAAAGTGAAGCGGGGGCGGCAGAGGAGGGCCGGGCCAAGGGCACCACTGCTTGGCTTTGCCTCCTCGCCCCTTGGCTGCCACGCTCGCTGTGGGTGCCCTGGACTGGTTAATGTTTGTGGGAGGGTGGGGGGCTTGTTTTCTAATTTTTTGTACATTTTGAGGAACTGATCAATAAAAATACCCCTTTAGGCCCCCCCCCCCCCAAAAAAAAACCAGTGCCATAAAATGCAGTTTGATAATACAGCTTAACTGTATTGAACTGCATTATATGAGTCTATACTGCCATGTAATGCAGTTCAATGCAGTTAAACTGCATTATGAAATATGATAGTGTAGATGGGGCAAAGGGTCTCGGTCCACTGAACTCAATAACAAAAATATGTTATTTTATCTACTGGAAAACCTTTTTGCAATGTAATTGGAGCAGGCTGCCAAAAGGATGTTGTGGGCGAGAAATGTCTTGTATGAGGCAAAAAACACCCCTTGTTTTGGCTCAGTGTTAGTTTGGAATTTAGGTTTAATTTATTAATGTCTGCACTGGTAAGTTTGCTAGTTGTCTACTTACATTATACAAAGCTATAAACACACTCTAAAACACCTCTTTTGTATGTGCAAACATGCTTTTAAACCAGTGCGTGTACTTACTTTAAGGAAAAGTAATGGTTCATTTTTAATTTATAGGCTATGTAGTGCCATCTACATATCACTCTTTATTTATTTATTTATTTATTTATTTATTTAGGGCATTTATATCCCGTCCCATCTCACCTCCGCAGAGGGACTCAGGGTGGCTAACAACCAGCACTGCACAGTGCCCACAATAAGAAAAACATAAATATACATAATATAATAAAAACGGTATAAAAACAATATAAAAATATTAAAACACATCACCAAATTCAGTTGTCATCCTAAAAGCAGTCCATCATAGTCCATTAAAACAGTAGTTTTGCCAGCAAGTCAGTCTAGTCCGCAAAGGCCTGATCCCACAGCCAGGATTTCACCTCTTCCTCTTCCTCTTCCTCTTCCTCTTTGGGAAGGACAGGAGATGGAGCAGATCTGATTTTGTTTGGGAGGGAATTCCATAGCCGAGTGGCCACCACGGAGAAGGCCCTGTCTCTCCTCCCCACCAAGCATGATTGCAATGGTGGGGGGCTAAGAGCAGGGGGGGGTGATGTTAAGGTCCTAGGTGGCTTGTTGTGGAAGATACGTTCAGAAAGGTAAACTGGGCCAGAACTTTATATTTCTTTCCTTTTTTCTCAAGTTGGGATTTAAGCCACCATAAGCAGATGAAATGTTTAGTTTCATATGCCTATGTTTTACTTTTGAATGTTGTACTAATATTGCCATATTATTTGTTTGTTTGCCTACTTGGTTCATTTATATTCCTCATTTTTTTCCAAACCTAGGATTGAAAAATCCAAAGAAAAATATCAAAATGCATGATCTAAACCCATGGTCTCAATGGAGTTTACCGAAGTATTGTTTCAAAGGGTTCCAAATGACTCAATGGGTTCACTTTAATGAAGTTGGCGAAAATGGGTTAAATCCTTGTACCTGCAGGACTGATGACCGACAGGTCAGAGGTTCAAATCCAGGGAGAGCGCAGATGGGCTCCCTCTGTCAGCTCCCGCTCCCCTGCGGGGACATGAGAGAAGCCTCCCACAAGGATGGTAAAATGTCAAAACATCCAGGTGTCCTCTGGATAATGTCCTTGCAGAAGGCCAATTCTCTCACATCAGAAGCAACTTACAGTTTCTCAAGTTGACATGAAAATAATGAAGTTGGTTATTGTGGCTGCCATGTCTTGTATTTGTTGCAATTTCTTAGATCTATTCTAGAGATCTTTACCCCACCCCAATGATAATAATTGGAAAGGAATAGTTTGCTGAGTTAATCTAATGGTTTGAATGGCAAATTTTCTTTCATCTGATTTTTAAAAAATGTTTTCTTAAGAGCTATAATGCAAAGGTGCCATTTTAATGACAACACTATAGCCATTTAACTATTAAAAAGAGAGAAAAGAAGACTGTGCCTCAAAATTAAAAAGAAATCCACTTGATGATGGTGAGTAAAATGTTGCAGGTGGTACTAGGAATTGTCACAAAACAGTCTTGGACAATAGAAATGCCATTTGGTCTTTTAATGAAGCCCGAGAGCTACAGTAACAAAGGCTGTAGCATGCAACAACTTCCTGGCACAGTTGGCCAATGTGGAAGAGTTTATGCAGAGCAGAAATCCTGGCATCATCCCTGAATGTGGGAAGTCTCCAGTGAGATGGTAGGGAGGTTGGCCAAAAGAGTGCTTAAAACTGCCTTATTCACATAATTTATTCACATCAATATATATACATTTTTCACATAGCCACCTATTATATGACAACTTCATTTCATGATGACAATCAGCTCTCTTCCCTCATTCATCACCAGTCAATGGAAGGGAGGCACTTTAAAGTGTGATCTGCCTGTCACTTAATCACCAGGCAAGCAGAAGGGGTTGGAGGTGAAGGCAGGGGAGCAGACATGGAAGGTTTCTCTGGGCTAATTTGTGTTGCCTGTGAATAGCTAACTCGAAATAAACCCCACAGGATTCTCTCTGGGAAGTCCAACGAAGTGGATAAGGCACTTCAGTTGTGTGCTTTGCTGAAAGCCGAGTGTATGAATTTGAAAATAGATGGCCAATATGCTGGAAGAAGCCTCGTTGCATTGTTTCCCCACAGAACAGGGGAAAAAACCCAGCTAATGACAGGCTGCCTGTGTTGTGGCTCCTAGTCAGCTCATACCTTGATTTTATTCATTTTTTTCCCCTGGACTTCATCACAATACGAATCTCCTTTGCCCCTCAAGGCTTCCTTTCTGTGGAATATGCTTTTTTCTTTCTAAGGAAATTACATTTGCGGAATCCAAGATCTACCAGAAGAGTAAAAGGCTTTTCTTCCCATGAGAGTACTGTGTAAATAAATCTTTATGGATGAGGACACATGTAACTTCGATCCAGAAAATTAGAAACAGCAGTTGCAAATTGCTCTGCTTCATTCAGAGGTGCACAAACTTTGCTACCATTTTCTAACCTATAACCTTTTCCTAACCATTCTGTCATCCCTCTCAATCCTGATTCCAGAGTTTAACTGCAATTTTTCTTTAAAGCATTTGCAGATTTTGTGCCTTACAGTGTATTTTTCAGCTGACTTATTAGAGCCATCAGACTTTCTGCATAAACTCTTCCATAGGGGCCAAATTTGTAACTGTATTACAAGTACAGACTTGGCACCAAAAGTATAATAAAATCTCAAAAGTGTTTTTATTAAAGTCCAAGGAATGCATTTGTAAAGTGATCACAGAAGAAAACAAAATGTACATAACAAAGGAGCCTTACAACATTATTCTAGCTGCAAACAGAGAGGACACTTGTTCCAATTCTAGCAAAAAGAAAGATGTTCTTCAAACATATAGCAAGCATGATTTGCTGGGGTGTTCCATACGCATCACATAATAAATAAAGGGCCACCCAAGACTTTTTTCACCTGAGGAAAAAACAGGATGGCACAACTACTTGCCAGTCCCATTTCCAATCTATCCATCAAAGCTAACTGACCTGGCCCATCACTAAATATTACTTTCTCTGAAGATATATGATTCTCCATGGCATTTGAAGGCAGCTGGTCACCGTAGGCTGTATTGCACCCATCTTTCCCTTCCAAACTCCTGCTAACCTGTCACACCCCATATAGCCCAGGTTGCTGAAGGTACCACCTCACTGCCCCTGGTGATGACTTTATTATTCCTGTATATATATACAAACAGAATGGGGAATGTGTGGCCCTCCAGATGTTGTTGGTCAGCTGTTCTCATCAGCGTCGCCTTAACATTGGCCAGCTTAGCCAGTGTTAAGTGAAGATGGGAGGCACAGTCATCTGAATGACAACCACTTCCTCCACCCACACAGGCACTTGTGGGGCAAAGGATACTTTTTTCAAAATATATTGCTTTACTTTTAATTATCAGCTCAGTTTTATTTTGTTCATCCATTCTATAAAACATTGGGAGATTCTTCCTAAGAGTGAAAATGAGTCAACAGTAGAACAGCCTGCTTTAGGTATTTAACCAGATCCCAGATGCAGTTGTTAACTCCCACATTACAAATCCTGCACTGAACAAGCTGTGCATGTAGACAAGGAGGCATTCAAGGTCTCCTGCAGTTCTGTCATACTGTCACTTTCCTCCATGTGTCACAAACTACTGAAGCTTTTATATTTGTCTGATTTTTAAATAAAAAATTGTCACCTTCAGTCTTCATTCAGTTATAGACACCATGACCTTCATGGTAATAGGATATAGACAGAGATACGAATCTTAAAAGCATCTCCATTAAGACAGAGACATTGCTAGGAATCAAAATGATAATAATGTTAAGTCTCCATTACATCTAATTCTCTTACAAGTAACAAATGATAAAAATGAGCCTGGACGGCTAAAATGTCTTGTTATTCCCCCCTCCCCCCCCCCCCCAATTGTCCAGCCAATAACTTATTTTAGAGCACATGATGTGGTTAATTTTGGCAAGGTTTTGTAGCTAAAATGGCTCAACATTACAAGGATCTTCTTGACAGTGAAAATGATTCAACAAGGAAACCAATTGCTCAGACAGGTGATGCGGCCTTCTATTCTGTATGTCTCCAAAATGAGCATGGATGGCTACCTCCTGAGGATGATGTACCTGGAAATCCCACACTGAGCAAGAGTTGGATTCAATGGTCCATGAAGCCCCTTCTATGATTCACTCTCTCCTTTTCTGTGTGTCAGTGCGGTGGAGAGAAGGCCAGTGCATATCATCTTATTCAGACAAGTGAAGACCAACATTGGACAGTCCACTTTGGTATGAATTAACATGACCAGTTTTATGTTGCAGATTTCAGGGCACTAATCCAAGTTATTATCCCTTGGAGATTTTTGTAGCTAGCCAATGCCAAACTATGGGGGATATTGAGAAAGTAAGGTTATGGGATTTTTTAAAAAATACAAAGAATACATTTTAATAAACCTTACATAGATTATAGCATAGTTATTACATTATTTTTCCACATAATCACCATTTAGTTCAATACATTTTGTCATCCGTGCAACAAGTTTTTTGATGCCTGTGTCATAGAAGTTTCCCGCCACATTTTTTTCCCAGCCAGTTCATCACTTCAATTTTCACCTCGTTGTGAGAAAAGTGTTTCCCATTCAGGTGTTCCTTCAATTTAGTGAACAGATGATAGTCACTGGGTGCAAGATTCGGGCTGTGAGAAGGGTGCTTAAAACATCCCAACCAAATGAAGTTAGCAACGCTTGTGTTGCATGAGTAATGCGCAGAGGCATATTGTCATGAAGGAGACAAACTCCTGCCGTCAGAATCCGACGACATTTGTTTTTGATGGCTCTGCAAAGTTTCTTCATGGTCTCACAATATCTTGCAACATTGATTGTTTCACCTCTTTCCAAAAAATCAATGAGCAGAACCGCTTTTCTGTCTCAAAACACTGATGCCATTATTTTTCTCATGATGAATCACAGCGGTGTTCATGCCCTTAGCATTTGGGTAGTATATTACAGCACGAACTTTGCACTTGGCAGGAAACAGAGTGAGGATGCTCATCTCTAACCTTCACCACAATGTCAGTCAATGAGCTACAGACGACTGACACTGCTCGCTCACTTCCACTGGCTTCCCACTACACAGCAGTAATACCAACTTCCTCCACGGAAATTTGCCATGAGAGCTACATGCCTTGTAACCTTACTTTCCAGATAACCCTCATAGATTATGCATTTCAGATGTTTTTTTTGAAAATGTGCTTCCTCAATTGGTGAAAAATGTCTGTCATAGGATATTGTTGTCTTTGTTTAGATTGAAAGTTGAGGAAACATAGATGCAATTATTCAAGGCTATTTCAAAAAAAGACATATTGGAGTATATATGCATACCCCCCCCCCCCCAACACACACACAAAGACCATATAAATTCTAAATCCCGGTAAGCTCTTTCTAAGAATTCCTTATATTTCCTTTTTCTTTAAGCAGCCTCTGCACCTGACTTGTAACATCTGTCGTTCACACGGAATACACTCAGCACTAAAAATGTAAGTCATGAGCATGAATTCTATTTGGGGAAGAAAAAGGCAAAAGGGAACTTGCTGATTTTTCTGCATGCAGAAAAGAAAATGGAAACCACTCTTAGTATAGAAGACTACATGTCTATGTACTGAAAGGGAGATAGGGAGATAGACAAATAGATATCGTATTCCCTTCATCTCAATAACAGATATCATTAAGTCATAAGATTTCACTGCTGATTAAAAGTTTAGCATTCTGAGGCCTCAATGTTGCCCTACTGCAGTGGTTCCCAACCTTCCTAATATAGCGATCCCTTAATACAGTTCCTCATGTTGTGGTGATCCCCAACCATAAAATTATTTTCATTGCTACTTCATAACTGTAATTTTGCTATTGTTATTAATTGAAATGTAAATATCTGATATGCTGGAAGTGTTTTCATTCAATGGACCAAATTTGGCATAAATACCTGATAAGCCCAAATTTGAATACTTTCCCCCCTGCCTTGAAGGGACTCGCTGGTGCGAATGTCCTTCCAGCCTTGCACACTCTCCCTCGCCCACAAATGCACACTAATGCACACAATGCACACAAATGCACAACCTTTCTCTAAGATCAGGAACTGTACCCGAGGACTGGAGGGAGGCAAATGTAACTCCGATCTTCAAGAAAGGATCCAGGGGTGATCCAGGAAATTATAGGCCAGTTAGTCTAACCTCAGTTCCAGGCAAAGTGATGGAACCCATTATTAAAGAAAAAATTACTAAGCACATAGAAGAACAGGCATTGCTGAAGGAAAATCAACATGGTTTCTGCAAAGGCAAATCATGTCTTACTAACTTGTTGGAATTCTTTGAGGGTGTAAATAAACACATAGATAAAGGGGACCCAGTCGATATTGTTTACCTTGACTTTCAAAAGGCTTTTGACAAAGTCCCTCACCAAAGGCTCCTAAACAAGCTCTTCAGCCATGGAATCAGAGGACAGGTCTTGTCCTGGATTGGAACCTGGCTAAACTGTAGGAAACAAAGGGTGGTAATAAATGGACATTTCTCTGGGTGGAAAGAGGTGAGAAGTGGCATACCCCAAGGTTCAGTTTTGGGTCTGTTACTTTTTAATTTATTCATTAATGATCTGGATGTAGGAGTGAATTCTGAGGTAGCAAAGTTTGCAGACGACACTAAATTGTTCAGGGTAGTTAAAAATGAAAATGATTGTAAAGAGCTCCAGAAAGATCTCTCGAAATTGAGTGAATGGGCAACAAAGTGGCAAATGCATTTTAACCTAAACAAGTGTAAAGTCATGCACATCGGGGCAAAGAACCCCAACTACACCTACAAATTGATGGGGTCAAAGCTTTCCGAGACAAACCAGGAAAGGGATCTTGGGGTTTTGGTGGACAGCTCAATGAAGATGTCAACCCAGTGCGCTGCAGCAGTGAAAAAAGCAAATTCTATGCTAGGCATGATCAGGAAGGAAATCGAAAATAGGTCGGCAAATGTTGTATTGCCTCTCTACAAATCTATGGTGAGGCCACATTTGGAGTACTGTGTACAATTCTGGTCACCGCACCTTAAGAAGGATACAACGGAACTGGAAAAGGTACAAGAAGGGCGACAAGAATGATCCAAGGGATGGAGCAGCTCCCTTATGAAATCAGGTTGCAACGCCTTGGTCTTTTCAGCCTTGAAAGACGGCGTTTAAGAGGTGACTTGATCGAAGTGTATAAAATCATGCATGGGATAGAAAAGGTGAATAAAGAAAAAATATTTTCTCTGTCACACAACACTAGGACTAGGGGGCACTCCCTAAAGCTCCAAGGTAGGAAAGTTAGGACTAATAAAGAGAAATATTTCTTCACCCAGAGGGTCATTGGGTTATGGAACTCACTTCCAGAGGGAGGTTGTGACAGCGGTCAGCCTGGACAGCTTCAAGGCAGGATTAGACAGATTCATGGATACCAAGGGAATCAGTAGTTACTGAAATGGACATCCAAGTGCCACCTCTGTGTTGATGGAGGCAGGCAGGATTTTCCCCGGGTACTGGTTGTGGGGGGGTCGGGAGCAGGTGAGGGTTTTGCCCTCCTTTCTGCTAGAGATCCCCGTGTACAACTAGTGGGCCACTGTGCGACACAGAATGCTGGACTAGATGGGCTGAGGCCCGATTCCGCATGGCTCTTCTTATGTTCTTATGTTCTTACACCATGCTGCCATGCACTGAGCACAGCTGCTTTCCCCACCCTGCTTGTAGTATCAGAAATAGCCCTTCCCTTGGCTGAGAGGCCAGCTGAATGGCTGGCCAATCACAGCAGGATGAGGGCTTTTGGTGAGAGGATTCACCATCTGTTTACAAAAACGAGGAGAAGGACAGGCGGAGAGATCTTCAACTTTCTCTGCCAAAGGAGTTCCTAAAACCATCAGAAATATGTGTTTTCTGATGGTATTTGGTGACCCCTCTGACACTCCCTTGCAACACCCCCCCCCCCCAGGGGTCCTGACCCACAGGTTGAGAAACACTGCCCTAGTGGTAATATCAGTTTCTCCATGTTTGTCCCATTACATTCTAAGAACCTGTACATACATATATGGCATAACACAGCTTCTTATCCTATCTATATTCTGTGCTGGATAGAAATGTTAGAAAATCACGTAGCTTTCTCAACAAAGCAGGTGTATTCTTGTCCCGTCCTGCCTCGCCCTCCCCCTCCCTGTGCTTGCTGTACAGCAATAATTTGTCACTGCAGGACGGTTCATCCCTGTGATGTATTGAATATGCCTTTAAAGGCTCCATAATGGAACAGTCTGGGGTCCCCTTTGACACCTGCCTGGGGTGGTTCAGTCCCTCTGGGGAAGTCTCGGTTTTCCTTGCATTTCTCAATGTGTCTGCTGAAAGATTTACCTGCTGTTATGCTTTGCTATTGAGAAGGTAAGTTTCAATGTGTTGTTGTTAAATTTTTAAAATCCGTTTATCATCCTACCTGCTTGCTGAACATTTGTCTGAGATAAGACTCCACGGTGCCATGTAAACCTGCAAAGATAAAAAGGAAAGGTAATCCCTAAACATTTTAAGCCCTTAAAATGTATGGAGCATGTTGGCCCACCGACATCCATCACCCCTAATGAGGGATCATGAGGACATACTGTTCAATAAGAACAGGAAAACAACATCCTTGTGTTCTGTTCTTAGTAATGTAAGACCTGCAGAGGTTTATGTCAGACTTTGAGTCAGGTTCATACATACTTTGGCGATCCCTCATTGTCAGAGTATGATGGCCTTCCAAGTGTAGTGTCTTGGTGGTGGATAAGTAGGTGAATGTAGAGCCCTATTATTGACCCACATGTTCTTCCAGAGTTGATGATATCAGTTTCTAGGTGGAAGGCGGTCCTCGTCAGGGTTAGCTTGACGTGCCTTCCTCTTGGCACGTTTCTCCCTTTTGCTTTTCATTCGTGCCTCTTCAAATTCCACAACACTATTGGTCACAGCTGACCTCCAACTAGAGATCTCAAGGGCCAGGGCTTCCCAGTTCTCGGTGTCTATGCCACAGTTTTTAAGGTTAGCTTTAAGCTCATCTTTCAATCTCTATTCCTGTCCATTCCGTTTTCCTTTTTTGAGTTGGGAGTATAGTAACTGATTTGTGAGATGGTGATCGGGCATTCAATGTTGGCAGTCCAGCGGAGTTGATGGCATAGGAGCATTGCTTCAATGCTGGTGGTCTTTGCTTCTTCCAGCACACTGACATTTTTCTGCCTGTTTTTCCAAGAGATTTGCAGGATTTTTCAGAGGCAACACTGATGCAATCATTCCAGGAATTGAGTGTGATGTCTGTAGTGTAGACAGTCCACATTTTGCAGGCATTTAACAGGGTGGAGAGGACAATAGCTTTATAAACAAGCACTTTGCTATCCCTATGGATGTCCTGATCCTCAAACACTCTCTGCTTCATTCAGAAGAATGCTGCACTCGCAGAGCTCAGGAGGTGTTTTATTTCAGTGTCAATGTTTACTTTTGTGGAGAGGGGCCTGCCAATGTAGCAGAAATGGTCAACATTTTCTAACATTACGCCATTAAGCTGTATATCTGGCATTGCAGAAGGATTACTAAGCAATATGCCCTTATGAACCATCAAGGACTTTACGATTGTCTGGGGAGGCCCTGCTCTCGATCCCGCCTTTGTCAAAAGGACATTTGGCGGGGATGAGAGACAGGGCCTTCTTAGTGGTGGCCCCTCGGCTATAGAACACCCTCCCTAGGGAGATCGGATCGGCTTCTTTGTGCCTAACATTTTGGAAAAAACTCAAGACATGGCTATTGGAGCAAGCATTTGCAAATATTGAGTAATGGACATAAGAAATGGAACAACTACACAATGGGACTGGACAATGCTATAATGAGAATTTATTGACTTATGTTTTATTGCTGTTGTTATGATTTTATTGATGTTAACTTTTTTATATTGTACTTTATTTATTTACTTACTTATTTATTTATTTATTTATTTATTCGTTCGACTTAATATACCGCTCTCTCAGATGACCACATAAAATGCAATAAAATGCAAATACTTGTGTTTTGTGGCATTGAATTTTGACTTGTAAACTACCTCAAGTTGCCAGAAGGCTGAGAGGGGCAGTATACAAATACAGTAAATAAATAAATATCCCAGAATGCTTGTAAGATATGCAAACAAGCACAATATATGCAATAGGGGAAATGTAATGACCATATAGCATATAGTGACCAAAATCCCCAATACAAAGCTCAATGCAATGAAATGAGAAATACAATAAAAAGGAGCAACCAATCTCAAACAGAAAGTATCTCAGTCTGACATCAGTCCCAATGTATGAAGGCTTCAAGGGCCCAAGTCCAAATAGGATGAAAATCCACCAATACAAGGAGTGAAAAGGTCCAGTTGCAGATACAATATGAGTGCAACAGGGGTGCCCGGGATTTTCTAATACCCTGTTTCAGGAAGACAACTCCCCTTCTTCAGGTGGTAAGGTGACCAGCAGCTACAAGTAATGACTCACATCTATAACAATACATAATATAACAAACAATTTATCATAATATAATATACATAATATAACAAACATAGATAGGATGTGACTTTTAGAATTTTTGGTCAGAGAGCTCTAGTGCCTCACCAAGCTACAAATCTCTGGATTCCTTAGCACATTGCAACATGGAATCATATTGCTACAGCTGTGTAGTGTGAATATTCTCCTGAAGACCCTAATCTAGCCAGTACTTTCCTCTCCACAGACAGAAAAAGCAAGGTCAGAGATGTATGACAAGGGGGAGTGCAGAGGTTATAACATATCATCCTTCACTTCTTCTCATGAAAAGGGAGAGGAAGTAAAATAATGATACTATATTAAAACCAAAACCAGTGGCTGGTAGTGACTTACATGGGATCAGGGCCGTAGCCAGGATTTTGCTTCGGGGGGGGGGACTGAGTTTGGTTCGGGGGGGGCGAGACTGGGTGGAAGAGGGTCTACCCTAGCAAACCTTTTGTATTGTTATCCCAATAACCCCATGAATGTGGGATATAATGAGCATGGTGATCAGATCATGATATGAATAAACATAACAGTTTAAATAATGTACCAGTAAGGCCTTCTCGCGGACCACCTTGAGAATTTCGGGGGGGGGCCTGAAGCCCCATAGCCCCGGCTACATGCCTGCATGGGATGATAAACTCTTCTGGCTTTTAGTATGAACTTTAAGCAGCAATAAAAGGCTGAACCTATTTTGGGCATTTGGGGCGGAATGCTGGAAAGTTCTTTTAAAGTTCGGAGTATAACCTGGGGTAGATAAACTGCCCCACTGAAATGTAATCTCACAGTGACTCTGTTCTGCTGCCCTTTCAAATCCAAGGCAAACACCAGCACTGTCTCGTCTTACTGTCTACCAGCCATTCAGCAAAGGTTGAGCTGTCAGATCTTCTGAATCATATCCGCTCAAAGATTGGCCACTCATTACACAAGCATCATTGTTTAAAGAAATGAAGTTAGAGATTGACAGTATATGTGTAAGTATTGCCAGCCCATGTTGATTTATCACTATACTGGTGGCCATTCTGATTAATTTGGAAGTCTTATTTAAAATGTGACTGTGATTAAAAGAAATCATCAACCCACCTTTTCCTGAATCATCAACCCACCTCTCTCCTCTAATGCCAAAGAGTGTCAATGCCTGTGGAACAAAAGGAATTTATCCAAACATGGATACCAAATTGTAGAATCCTTGAGTTAGAAGAGACCTGTGGGCCATCCAGTCCAACCCCCTGTCAAGGAGCAGGAAAATTGCATTCAAAGCACCCCCGACAGATGGCCATCCAGCCTCTGTTTAAAAGCCTTTAAAGAAGGAGCCTCCACCACAATCCTTTCTCTTTCTAAAATATTATTATTATTATTATTTAAAAAGAATAGTTTTTATTAGCATGCCAGATGAATTCCTAATGCTGGAGAAAAAGAAAATAATAGTTTAGCATAAACCAGTAAACGTAATAAAAAATGAACAGTGCTAGCAACTTAACATCATAAGAAAACAGATGGAATTTTTTTCTCCAGAGATCATTGCATCTAGTATTAGGGGATGAGTTTCTGGACATGCACAGGGTGAACAGTTCAAGCTTGAATTACAATGAGGTTTATGACACTTTTTTGTTATAAATATATGGATTTCATGTCTTCCTCTTAGAAAACGCTGCCATTATATCATTCATCTGTTTCACTGAAGCAAAATGCAAAATCTCAAGCTGTTAGAGCACGCCCAGAACAATAAAATGAAGAGCTGACTCTGGGATTGCCTTCCTGGGTCTTAAATCATGCGGCAATGCCACAATGCCATCCTCTGCCTAAGGAAAGGAGCAGAAGGTGAGCTGAGCCCTCTAGAACCTCATTGCTTGAGGGAAACACATCCTCTCTCTCACTCACTCACCTGTGTCCACCTTCATTTTGGGCAGAAAGGTGGCAAAATAATGCAAGAAAAACGGAGAAATATCAGCAGTTCTGTCAAAATAAATATTGCCGGGGGAAATCAGTTATTCCCACTAGTGTAAACTAAAACTATTTTTCAAAATGAAGACGAATCAATGGTTCTGTCTTCTCTACCTCGTGTATGGGGGTATCTGGAGCCAGCATGATTTGGAGTGCACCTGCATTGCAGAATTAATGAATTTTGACACCAATTTAACTGTCATGGCTCAGTGCTATGGAAGCATGGGAGTTGTAATTCTACCAGGTCTTGTCTGACAAAGAGTGCTAGTGCCTCACCAAACTACAATCACCAGGATTTCATAGCATTGCACC
The DNA here is from genome assembly GCA_030556195.1 of Anolis apletophallus. Taxonomy (NCBI): domain Eukaryota; kingdom Metazoa; phylum Chordata; class Lepidosauria; order Squamata; family Anolidae; genus Anolis; species Anolis apletophallus. Next base: position 80,969,625 of record JARBWK010000004.1, read on the forward strand.
ATGGTAATTAAAGTGGTGTCAGATTGCATTAATTCTAAAGTGAAGATGCACCCCATAGTGGTGTGAATGGTGGAGTAGGACTCTGAGGCTGGATCTAGACTGTCATACAATCCCTATTAACATATAAATCAGATTATCTGCTCTAAATTGGATTATATGAGTTTACACTGCCATATAATCCGGTTCAAAGCAGATAATTTGGATTTTATATGGTAGATGGAGCTCGAGACCTCTTCTACACTATCCTTTTATCCCAGGATCTGAACTCAAGTTATCTGCTTTGAACTGGATTTATGAGTCTCCACTTCCAGATAATCTGGGATGAACAGATAATCTGGAATCAGATCCTGGAATATAGGGCAGTGTAGAAGGGGCCTGAGAGACCAGGCTCCAAATCCCTGCTCAGCTGTGGAAACCCAGAGCCCTTCCACACAACCCTATATCCCAGAATATCAAGGCAGAAAATCACACATTATCTGAGTGTGGACTCTGAAAACCCAGTTCAAAGACGATATTGTGGGATTTTCTGCCTTGATATTCTGCGATATAGGGCTGTGTGGAAGGACCCCCACTTGAGTGAGTCATTCTTTCATGCTCTAAGGAGGACAATGGAAAAGACCCTCTGAACAAATCATAGAATCGTAGAGTTGGAAGAGACCTTGTGGGCCATCCAGTTCGACCCCCTGCCAAGAAGCAGGAAAATCCTATTCAAAGCACCCCCAACAGATAGCCATCCTGCCTCTGATTAAAAGCCTCCAAAGAAGGAGCCTCCACCACACTCCAGGGCAGAGAGTTCCACGACTGAACACCTCACAACAGACAGGAAGTTCTTCCTAATGTTCAAACTACTTTCCTGTAGTTTGAAGCTATTGCTCTGCATTTTGAGAAGAAAACTGCTTTATAGGGCAGAGTTTTTAATTTATATATTCAGTCCAAATTTTTCTTTCATTTATTTATTTATTTATTTACTATATTTGTATACCGTCTTCCTCAGCCCGTAAGCTTGTATCCTCAGGCTGTTCAAGTATTTTACTTGATATGTAAAAGCTGCCTATTTGGTTCATAGCTTTGAAAATACACATTACATTCAGACAATACTTTTAACCTTACACAAATTAATCAATTTACAGTATAAGCTGTAGTGGTTTACCAAACTTAGTTCAGTAGGGTTTGCTCTCTAGTGCATTGAACTTCAGGGTTAATTAAATTAATATATTTTAATTAATAAATTAATTATGACCTAATTTAATTAATTTAAGTGCATCCTTAATCTTCACACCTTGAAAAAGAACTCTATTGTGTTAAAATATCTACCTACTGAAAACAGAATATATTTCTCTTTCTCCGGTCTACTAATGTCTCTGGAAAAAGGGAATATGCCTAGATTAATAAATATTTGGTGTTTATATAAAGGTAAAAGTTATTTGCTGTCTAGCATTTAGGGATAATACTGTTTGGGATAGATGTGGCAAAACTTAAGGAGACTAGTGTAGCAACCCAGTTCCCTTTCGTGCCTGGGGGGCAGGGGGCAGCACCGGGGGTCCCACTTGCATTAGGGCCAGCTGCAGTTGATGAGGACATGGAGGAAGGGGCTGATGAGTTAGCTGGGCCTTCCTCTCCCACAGAGAGCTTGGCCTGGGATGATGAATGGCCTGACGGCTATGCTAGCTGGGAAGTTCAGGCTGACCCTGAGAGTGATGACTCTGATCATTATGAGAAACCAGGTGGTTACGGGTCGCAGGAAAGGATCAGGGAAACAGTGGAGGATGAGCCCATGGAAGCTGAAAGGGAGTTCGGCTCTCATGAAGATAGCGACCCAGGTGCTGGGAGGCAAGGACGGAGCTTTGATAGGAGACGGAGCATTGAGTCCAGCAGGAGGGATTGGCACCGTAGCCTAGAGCGCCAGAGAGGCACTAGATCCCGTAGCACAGATTGGCGCAGAAGCCTAGAGCGTCGGGGGCCTCGCCAAGGGGATTAAGTATAGGATCCGTGGGAAAGGATCCTCAGTAGCTCGGCCACTTCTATTCTAAGAGGAGTGAAGCGACAATTTACCTTTTCACCTGTTTCTTATTATTCAGTAAATAGTTAGCTGATTACCGTCTGTGTGTGTGTGATTAAGGGGCTGGGCCAAGACCCTGCATCGTGACAACTAGCCAGTTGGAAAGCTAATCAGTAGTTCTCAACCTGTGGGTCCCCAGATGTTTTGGCCTTCAACTACCAGAAATCCTAACAGCTGGTAAACTGGTTGGGATTTCTGGGAGTTGGAGGCCAGAACACCTGGGGACCCACAGGTTGAGAACCACTGGGAGAAAACACCCATCAGACAAAGAATTTAGTATATATCTCTCTAGTAACACTATAACAGCAACAGAAACCTGAAACTTCAGATTCTACCTATATTCAAACTGTGAAATGCAGTCTATTGACAAAAAAATATTACATTAGTACTATCCATCCCTACAGGACCAGTCATGTTTTTTATATCCCTTCTATAAATGTCACTTACGGCAAACTTCTCTGAGCAGTGCCTGCATTGCTGGTGTGGTGCTAAAAAGTCAGATAGGACTTGTATTGTTCTCTTTTATGACTGGCAAGGACCAAGTCTGGAGTTTTCTCCCCTTCCATGCATTTTTATTATTTATGACTCTTCCAGATACACTGATTGGGACCTCAATAGACTTTGCTGCATTTCTGAGAAGGCTGGCATTTGGATGCGCTGAGGAAAAGTATTTCATCACCTCCATCCGAGAGGTGTCACTCCCTTTGTAAACCTCAAAAAAATTGCTGGAGTAGAATGTTAATGGATTTCATGTTTTTATGAACTTGGCAAGGTATGTGTCTGATGCTAGAAATGTTTGATCTATTTTTAATTTGTTTAAGTCTGTAGGCTAAGAGCCTGCCAGCTTTCTCTCCCAATTCCCAGTACACCTGCCAGGTGGAAGCTAATAGGAAGTTGGCTTGCAGGACATGCATTTTATGCTCTGCTTATTGAGACATAGACACGGAGCATTATACTTTGGGGCCATGGGACAGAGCTATATTCTTCCATATGCAAGCATAATGGTGGTTTTAGCTCCTTTAAAGTTTGGGTTCTTATCTTTTACTTTCTAATGAGATGAACAGGTCTCAATTATGTTCCCAAAAAAGGATATATTAATGTCAGGGGTCTCATTATTCTCAAATAATTCTTGTATGCCCAGCTGGAATGCTTGGAAGAAACCAAAACTTTAAAAGGGAAGCATTTAATATTTTACAACATTGAAGCCTCCAAGCCAGAGAAGAAGAGTATCAGCACTGTAGGGCTAATTTGATTCATCAGGACCTGCCAGGAGTTCTCCAATGTCGCTCTCACCTCTTTATTTATTTATTTAGGGTATTTATATTCTGCCCTTCTCACCCCAAAGGGGACTCAGGGCAGATCACAATGCACACATTCAATTCCATTTTCTAGGCAGACAGACAGACAGACAGACAGATAGAGGTATTTTTGGCATTTCCACTTCAGAGCCTGGAGGTTATGCTCAATTCCGGCCACCGGGCGGAGCTGTCGTTTCATCCACTATGACGGCGAATCATTTTGATAGTATTTCCTCCTTGCTCTTAGACCACTGGCATTTTTATGGTGTCGTAAAATACCTCCCTGCTTTAAGCAGTCCCTAATTTCTTTACTCACAGTTCAGCTGTTTTTATTATTCCTTCTTATATTCCGCTCCTCCCAGCAGGCTCGGGGCGGATCACAGCATAAAAACCCGGCTAACATGTAGCATTCATGTCGCCGTACAATAAAAGCATAGAGCAATAAAAGCATAGAACAGAAAACATACACATTGGTCCCGAGATTAACAATTGTGTCAAACCATGGCATTCCAGTGTTGGGGTACTGGTCAAGAGATGGATACGTTCGGCATTATTCACCTAGCCGAAGGCCAGTCTAAACAGGGCCGTTTTACAGGCCCTGCGGAACGAAATGAGCTCCCTGGCGGCACGGACGTCATCTGGGAGAGAGTTCCAGAGTACCGGTGCCGCCACGGAAAAGGCCCTTTGCCTAGTCACGGACAAATGGCAGGTGCGGACCGATGGGATTAGGAGAAGATTAGACTCCCCTGAACGTAGTGATCTCGGGGGTACATATGGGGCAAGGCGGTCCCTCAAGTACGCAGGCCCTAGGCCGTGTAAGGCCTTAAAGGTTAACACCAACACCTTGAAGGCAATTCGGTACTCAACAGGCAGCCAGTGCAGTTGCCGAAGGATGGGCGTGATGTGCTCCCTTACTGGCGTTCCCGTCAGCAAGCGAGCAGCGGCATTCTGCACTAGCTTGAGTTTCCGGTGTCGCCAGGGAAGGCCAACGTAGAGGGCGTTACAGTAGTCTAGTCTCGAGATGACCGTCGCTTGGATCACCGTGGCCAGGTCATCCCTGGAGAGGTAGGGTGCCAGTCGCCTAGCCTGTCGTAGGTGGAAGAACGACGCCCTGCTGGCCGCAGAGACCTGGGTCTCCATGGTCAGCAGGGGGTCCAACTGAACGCCTAGGCTCTTAACAACCGGCGACGGGTTAAGCCGTTCGCCGTCCAGGGTAGGCAACCGGCACTCACCCCCCAGGCCGACCAGGCCACACGATCTCCGCCATCGACGGGTTCACCTTCAGCCGGCTGGCTCGCAGCCAACCAGTCACGGCTTCAAGGCACCGATGGAAACAATCGGTACGGTATCCGGCCTGCCGTCCATTCTCAGCAAAAGCTGGGTGTCATCCGCATACTGATAACACTCCAGACCAAAGTCGCGGGCCAGCTGGGCCAGGGGGCGCATGTACACGTTGAATAATAAGGGGGAGAGGATGGCCCCCTGGGGGACCCCACAATCAAGTGAGGATCTCCCGGAGACCTCCCCGCCCCTCCACACGTTGTCCCCGGCCCCGGAGGCCCCCAACCCCGGCGCCGGCTAAACGGTGGGTTAACAAGGCATGATCTACAGTGTCGAAAGCTGCCGTCAGATCTAACAAGACGAGCAGTGCCGATCCACCCTGGTCCAGCTGGCGGCGAAGTTGGTCTGTAATGGCGACAAGCACGGTCTCCGTCCCATGCCCAATACGGAAGCCGGACTGGTAGGGATCAAGTCCAGCTGTGTCTTCCAAGAACTGCTGCAGCTGATCCGCTGCTGCCCTCTCAATTACCTTGCCTAGGAAAGGCAAGTTGGAAACTGGCCGGTGGTGGAGGAGCCGAAGGGTCTAAATTCGGCTTCTTCAGCAGCGGTCTCACCATTGCCTCTTTTAATCCCCCCGGGAAGACTCCTTGCTCAAGGGAGCTATTTATGATCGTGCCCAGGGGGCCTCGTAACCCCTCCCGGCAAGCTCTAATAAGCCAGGAGGGGCACGGGTCGAGGGAGCATGTAGTTGGTCTGGCTGCAGCTAGTAACTTGTCGACAGCTGCTGCGTCCAGCAGTTGGAAGCGGGTGAAGGTGGACCCGCCGAGTGGCGGCGGGGTCTCGAGCTCACTAACTGTATCAACTGTGGCAGGAATGTCCCGGCGGAGGGTCGAAATCTTGTCGGTGAAGTAACTCTGGAAAGCCTCAGCGGAAGGCGCCAAACCCCTATCATTTGGGACAGTTGGGATTGCTGTCAGCGACCGAATTATCCTAAACAATTGCGCTGGGCGTGAGTTAGCCGACTCTATCAGGGAAGAATAGTACATTTTTTGGCTTCAATGATAGCATGCTCATAAACCTCTTTAAACTGTTTATAAGCCGATTTCGACGCTTCGTCACGGAGACTCCGCCACACGTCCTCTAGCTGTCTCCTCCTCCGCTTCATCGCCCGCAACTCCTCGGTAAACCAAGGCGAGCGATTCCTGCGGGGGAGGAGAGCGCGCCTGGGGGCGACCTCGTCTAGAGCCGTGGAAAGACTGGCGTTCCAGTAGTCCACCTGCCCATCGACTGAGTCGCTGGGAAGTTCCCATTCCCTTAGAGCATTCAGGAACCTAGTGGGTTCCATAAGTCTCTTCGGGCGAACCAGAATGGGCTCGGCACCCTTACCGGGAGGGGGAACCACCCCCAGCCGGACTTCCAGGACCCTGTGATCCGACCATGGAACCTCCGTAGTGGAGGCTAGGGTCACATTAATTCCGGCGGCGAAGATCAGATCCAGGGTGTGCCCGGCCTGATGCATGGGACCGGTCTTACAGAGTGAGAGTCCTAGTGTCTCAATGGTAGACACCAGGTCCATGGCTGCCGTTGAGGAGGTATCGGCGTGGACATTGAAGTCCCCCAAGACAATAAGCTTAGGGAACCTCAATGCCCACTCCGCGACCACCTCCAGCAGCTTAGGCAGACTCCCCGCCGGTGCGTTGGGTGCACGGTACACCAGCAGGAAGGCTACGCTCCTTCCTCCCAGCAAAGAAGAGAGTACCATCAGAAAGAAGAAGAGCTCCAGCACCATCTAGGGGCCGGAGGTCATATTACACCATCACAGACCACCTTTCAGCCGAGGACCCAACAGGTGGAACACTGGGAGGATCCACCCCAAATTCGTGGCCAGGAGCCACGAACAGACACAATCATCATTACCACCTGGCAGCCCCAGGTCAGAAACCCCCATAGAGGGACGGATTCGGCCACACAGCCTACTGTGGAGAGCCAGCAGGACCAGGGCGCGTCAGGGAGGCAGAGGGAGGACGTAAGGACGCTAATGGCCCCCACTGCCAGGGACGTCGACAAGTCCTGGGAAAGTGCGGTTCAGGACAAGGACCTTTTGGGGAGCGGGTTTTAGCAACGGGAACCGGGGAGAAACCTCCGGCCCCGTGCCCTCACCCCCCCAACCTAGGCAGACTGGAGGACCTAGTGGACCATTGGACACAGAGCAAGACCTAGCCATACTGCCACGGACACCACAAGACTCTGCTGAGAGGAAGATATCTCAGCCTCCACCCGCGACCCACCGCCCTATGGGGAAGGAAGGTCATCACCGGCACACACCCCCTTTTCAGAGGGAGGGCAGAAAGCCGGATACTTAAGGGTCCCGGGGAGGACGAGTGCGGGGCGGGCATACGAGTGATCTCGGTAGGGGCAATTGGGACGGTAGACGTAGGCCTAATGAGAGAAGGCGGAGGAGACACAATGAGGCTCGTCCGCCTTCTGACCTACGAGCTATCCCTAGGCACGCAGATGTGAAGTTCCCTGCTACCTCTCCTCCGACTCTGATTCTGGCCAATGCCAGGTCCGTGCGCAACAAGACCGGGACCATCCGGGACCTCCTCCTGGAGAGAGAGATCGATCTAGCCTGTTTGACAGAAACATGGCTCCAGGAGGGGGACGAGGTCGTTGTGCATGAGGTGGCGTCTCCTGGGTATGTGGCCAGTTATCAGATGAGGACGGAGAGGCGGGGGGGAGGGGTCGCCATCCTTAGCTGAGACACTTTTAATTCCAGGACGATTCCGACGGCGAACATTCCGGGGATGGAGTGCGCGGGCCTGGTGTGGGACCTTAGTGAGAGCGTAGCCTCCTTTTTGAACTGCTTAGGTGGACAGTAAGCTAAGCTTAACAGTTGGGTGCTCAATTCAACTACTACAGTACCAATTATCCAAAAACAATGGTAAGGAAGACTGGGACTAACTGATGTTAGAGTTGAGCCCTAGGTAGCAGGTTAAAATGAAAAATACGTAATATAAGATGTTATTGTTCTAACTCTAACAAAACAGATCAGCAAAAATATCATTTATCTATAAAGATAGAGATGCTAGGTTACGAGAACAAGACATTTTCCCTGTACTTCCATATTCCCAATATGTGTGAGGGAAACAAGGAAGCTGTGCTTCGAACCTGTCACCTTATGGTCAGCAGCGATCCATTACCAGCGGTGCTAAAAGCCTTCTCCCTTGCAAAGGGAGAGAAGTTTCCACTATGGGCCCATCTGCACTGTAAAATTAATCCAGTTTGACACCACTTTAACTGCCATGGCTCAATGCCATGGGATCGTGGGAGTTGTAATTTTCCAAAGTCTTTAGCTTTTGCTCCCAAAAAGTGCCACTGCCTCATCAAATTATAACTCCCAGCATGTTGATTCAGCCCACATCTGATCAGAGATAACATAAAGGACCTTCCATGGTTCTATATCATCTGTACATAGTCCCTATGGTGCTGCAACTGGAAACCGTATGACATTAGGAGATATGATCACTCCCCTGACAATATCCAGCCTCCTTTACATCCTTTTGAGATGTCAGCCTTGTTCTAGCATCTTTACTGGGGGGTCAATCATCAAGGCAAGCAGGACATGATCAGGGATTAGTACACAGCTAACTGAGCTCCGTTACACATTCTCAATTATTGGGTGAAAATCAGAAAACAGCCTTGGAATTTCCCAAGGCATATCTTGCTCTTGCTCAAATGAGTTGCCTTTAGATTCAATCATTACTTCTCCGATGTAGTTTCCCCAATTGCTCTGTTCGTTTAAGAACCATTTTCTCTTTCTCTTGAGAGCATCCAATAATTTAATCCACAAGTATTACGCTTTTCACTTGATTGGTTCCAGGTCAGGTCACTTCATTCTTTTATTCTTGACACACTTACTATACACCACCCTGATTTTATTGGTGTATAATAATACAAACAGTTAGGAAATAATGTAAGTAGGCAGAATGCATAGTAGACACAGTTTGGCACAAGAAACCAATTAAAATCAGTTTTAAAAGTTTAAAATAATGTAATTGTCAAGCAAGATCAATCAGCCTTTGAGAGCAAACCATATATGAATTATATGTGCTATATATACTGCATCTACAGTATATAAAGAATGACTTTGATTTAATAGAGTATCAGGTATAATCATACCCACATGGATGTCTCCACAACCGCACTAAAGTAATGACATGATAGTATTATGGTGGTACAAAGTAAAGGTTTCCCCTGACATTAAATCTAGTCGAGTCCAACTATGAAGGTTGGTGCTCATCTCAATTTCTAAGCTGAAGAGCTGGCATTGTCCATAGATACCTCCAAGGTGATGTGGCCAGCATGACTGCATGGAGCACCATTATCTTCCTGCATATGCATGTTTCCAAACTGCTAGGTTGGCAGAAGCTGGGGCGAACAATGGGAGCTCACCCCACTCCCCGGATTCGAACCTGCGACCTTTCAGTCAGCAAGTTCAGCAGCTAAGCAGTTTAACCCACTGCACCACCAAAGGGTCCATTATGATTGTAGCAATGCATTAATTCCACTTTTGACATAGCCATTGCTCAACATCATTTCTGTCCCGTCATTGTTGCATTGCAAAGGGGTTGAAAATGTGTGTATGTGAATTGGGGGGGGGGGGTTCATACTGGAAATTATCCATTAGTGACCTTTGGAAGCAACAATTCTGTAACCATTTTGGGTGCAGATTTCCCATAGTGTTTTTCTTCTGTGAATGATCAATTAGTATTAATGGTGTGCATATGGCAAGGTTATCTCTTCCTCAAGAATTTTGAAAGAAATCACTGGCAGAGAAGCCTGTGACTCGAATGCTATTACCATTTTTCTCCTCTATGATTTTAGCATCTTTGTCTGATGAAGAAGCCAGTGAAGCTTCAAAAGCTTGCACAATCTATTTTACGCGTTGGCCAAAAATGATATTGCTGCCTGCAGAATCCACAAAGCACACTGGTGTTACTGAAATTTGAAAATGAGGCAGAATATTTCCACTCAGCCTTGAGCAAATCGTACTGGCACAAGCATTTAGGAAATCTTAAAAGGGAATTGTATCAAATGCTTAGCTGGTCTCTAGATAAATCAGGCAAACTATTATGCTAAATGAGCAAGAAGGCAATGAGGTTAAATGAGAAAGAACTGAAAGCAGATAAATGCAATGCTTTTGCGAACAGCAGTTTCAGAACCAGGCTTCGCAAATAAGGGGATTCATTTGTTACATATTCCCTTGTATCTTGCTTTATACACAAACCATAAGTATACAGTGTCTTCCAGAGCAGTGTTTCCCAACCTTTTTTGAGCCGCGGCACACTTTTTACATTTGCAAAATCCTGGGGCCCACCACCAACCAAAATGACACTCTAACACAGTAATACATATAGTTAATATGGTTTTTTTAAATGTCTTTATACACTCAGTGTGAAACCTGGGCCTGTTTCGATGAACTCAACATAGATATCCTGGCAGGAATGGCAGAAAAACAAAAACTTCCCACACAGAACTCCCATAACCAAGAGAAAATGCTATAAGAGTTTGGTGGGCATTGACCTTGAGTTTTGGAGTTGTAGTTCAGCTATATTCTGAGAGCACTGTGGACTGAAACAATGTTGGATCAGGACCAAACTTGGCATGAATACTCAATATGCCCAAATATGAATGCAGATGGAGTTCAGGGAAATAGACCTTGACATTTGGGAGTTGTAGTTGCTGGGATTTATAGTTCCCCTATAAGCAAAGAGCATTCTGAACCCCACCAATGATAGAACTGGGCCAAACCTCCCACACAGAACCCCGGGAGGCATGAGGAGGTTTCTACTTGGGGAAAGGAAGGTGGGCCTTCCCAATGCATCCGCTACAGCAGCCAGGGATATCGCAGAGGGCGCCTCACCGCTCACCCGTCCCGCCTACCACCCTGCCGCACATGCCCAGCGTCCTGCGCGCCCCACCCCTTTTTGGCGGGGCTGGGTGACATCAGGCGTGGCGCCGGCGGTGAGGAGGAAGAGGTGGAGGCAGAGGCCCCGGCTTCCCTCCACCTCTTCCTCCTCGCCGCCGGCGCCACGCCTGACGTCACCCAGCCCCGCAAAAAGGGGCAGGATGCCGGGCATGCGCGGCAGGGCGGGAGGCAGGCGGGGGAGTGGCGAGGCGCCCTCTGCGATGTCCCTGGCTGCTGCAGCGGACACGTCCGGGAGCTTACCTTCCTTCTCCGAAGGAAGAGAAAGGAAGGTAAACTCCCGGGCGCGGCCGATCCAGCACCCAGAAACATGGCGAAGGCGGGCGCCTCGCCGCTCCCCCGGCCCGCCTCCCGCCCTGTCGTGCATGCCCGCGAGCGGCCCCGCCCCCTGCTGCGGCCCCCCAGGTCATCCGTGACCGGAATTCCGGCCCTTGGTCCGGTAGAAGTTGGACAGCCCTGGTCTAGAGCTCAATGGCTACAGCATCAATACTACACAGAGAGACTCAAATCCCATTGATTGAATCTCATCAAATCCACTGAATTAATTGTTGGAAGTTAACACATAATCAAACTTCACTGATTCAATCTGTCTACTCAATTTTGGATAACCAATAGGATTCAGGCCAGAAAGTCTCCCGAATCTCCAACGAAAAAATCAAATATCAAAGAATGGACATTGCCCAAATGTCTGAAAAGCCACTACCAATCAGAATATATCATACTGTGCTAAATGGACAAACAGCCTGATCTAGAGTAAGATAAGTTTTTAGGTTTTTAACCATATATGCACCAGTGGCCATAAGAAACCACATCTGTTAAAATGGGTTATAACGGAGATTCAGGCCACTTCTATCCACCAGACTGATTGATAACTGGCAAATACAGGGAGAAAATGTGGAGGCAGTGACAGACTTCGTATTTCTAGATGCGAAGATTACTGCAGTCACAGACTGCAGCCAGGAAATCGGAAGACTTTACTTCTTGGGAGGAGAGCCATGATAAATCTCATAAAATAGTGAAGAGTAGAGACATCACACTGGCAACAAAGATCCGTATAGTTAAAGGAGTGGTATTCCCCATAGCAGGGCCGTAGCCAGGATTTTGATTCGGGGGGGGGGGGCTGAGTTTGGTTAGGGGGGCTGAGACTGGGTGGAAGAGGGTCTACCCTAGCAAACCTTTTGTATTGTTATCCCAATAACCCCATTAATGTGGGATATAATGAGCATGGTGATCAGATCATGATATGAATAAACATAACAGTTTAAATAATGTACCAGTAAGGCCTTTTCGCGGACCACCCTGAGAATTTCGGGGGGTGAAGCCCCTCAGACCCCCCCCAGGCGACAAGCCTGCCCCATAGTAACCTATGGATGCGAGAGCTGGACCATAAGGAAGGTTGATCGAAGGAAGATAGATGCTTTTGAACTGTGGTGCTGGAGGAAGAGTTCTGAGAGTGCTTTGGGCCACAAGAAGATTAAACCAGTCCATACCCCAGGAAGCAATGCCCGACTGCTCACTGGAGGGAAGGATATTAGAGGAAAAGATGAAGTACTTTGGCCACATAATGAGAATACAGAAAAGCTTAGAGAAGATAATGATGTTGGGGGAAATGGAAGGAAAAAGGACCAAGGGCAAGATGGATGGATGTTATCCTTAAAGTGACTAGCTTGACCTTGAAGGAGCTGGGAGTGGCCACAGCCAACAGGGCACTCTGGCATGAGGTCACGAAGAGTCAGAAATGACTGAATGAATAAACAACAACAAAAAGGCTGCTTCTACATTGCCATATAATCTAGATTATCAAAGTGGATAATCTACATTATCTGCTTTGAACTGGATTATATGAGTCTACACTGCCATATAATCTAGTCCAAAGCAGATAATCTGGATTTAATATGGCAGCTTGGCATGATCAGGAAGGGAAATCGAAAATAGGTCGGCAAATGTTGTATTGCCTCTCTACAAATCGATGGTGAGGCCACATCTGGAGTACTGTGTACAATTCTGGTCACTGCACCTCAAGAAGGATATAACGGGACTGGAAAAGGTACAAAGAAGGGCAACAAAAATGATCCAAGGGATGGAGCAGCTCCCTTATGAAATCAGGTTGCAACGCCTTGGTCTTTTCAGCCTTGAAAGACGGCGTTTAAGAGGTGACTTGATCGAAGTGTATAAAATCATGCATGGGATAGAAAAGGTGAATAAAGAAAAAATATTTTCTCTGTCACACAACACTAGGACTAGGGGGCACTCCCTAAAGCTCCAAGGTAGGAAAGTTAGGACTAATAAAGGGAAATATTTCTTCACCCAGAGGGTCATTGGGTTATGGAACTCACTTCCAGAGGAGGTTGTGACAGCTGTCAGCCTGGACAGCTTCAAGGCAGGATTAGACAGATTCATGGATACCAAGGGAATCAGTAGTTACTGAAATGGACATCCAAGTGCCACCTCTGTGTTGATGGAGGCAGGCAGGATTTTCCCCGGGTACTGGTTGTGGGGGTTGGGAGCAGGTGAGGGTTTGCCCTGCTCTTCTTATGTTCTTATGGGCCAAATAGAAGTTTTCAGTATCGTACAACAACAGAGAAGCACAAACATTACTTTGATAAATTAACAAACATCAGATGTGTTATTAAAACTTCTGTCACTAAACCAGGATTTGTAATCAAATCATATATTTACATTAAGATAATTACGTTGAAGAAACAGAGACTAAGCACATCACTTGAAGTCCCTGGGAAGAAAGGCAGGGTATAAATACAGTACAATCAATAAAGACAGTTGCTTGACAAGCATGTTTTCAAATGCATACATTTAGCTTGTCTCAGTATGGATTTGTGACAATCTTCATACCTTTGAGACCAAGTGCAAAATTTCAGACTATTCCGCAATGAACTGCATGAGTCTTTCCTTAATACTTTCTGACATCCCTACAATTTGGTGTGCAGAGAATATGAGGTCATTATATCTCTTTCCCTATTTTGTCCAATTATGCAAAGGAGCAAGAAGCTGGAGGAAAGAGTTACTTCAGTAGCCACGGATACTTTTACCGAGTATGCAACAGACTGGAAACTCAGTACTAATGACTGCTAGACTAGAAACAGCCAGGGTAAGGACTCATTATCATGCCCATTGCACTAAGATGTCCAGGTTCCTTTTTCATCTTAACCATTGAACAGTAACATTTATTTCCGGAACCACTGGTGCTGTTTCCAAGCGGAAAGGAAAAATATTAAAACAAGTAAATTAGGAAAATGTCTGTTGAATGGCTGGGGAGAAGAAATTGTTTGGAGACCACAAACTGGAGCCTGGTGCTCTATACTCTCACCATATGTGATAAGTATTTCAAGAAAGTAGAAATTTAGTGTGACTGTAACCAAACTTTTAAGACATTTCTGTCCTGTTTTGCTTGCAAGCTTTCCTAAGACTTTAGAGATTTTCCTTTTTTGAAAAATCTAAGAATATTGTTCTCAAGATGTTCAATGCGGCAAGAAGTCTTTCTGGAGTGCTAAAAAGGTGTAAAATGGCACACACACTGTATATTAAAATGAAATGTGGGAACAATCTTAAGTATAATTGAGGAGAAGGCTTTTATCCTCCAACATTTTAGGGATGAACACTAAGACACATGTGTCCAAGCACCATCAAAATGTGGCCAAGATGGTAAATTTTATTAATGAGGAAGAACACATAAACTAGGAGACACTGCTGTTGTTTGTTTTGCTTGGGCATAGGCAACCACTACCTCCCACCAGCAAAAGCCAATGACAACACACATACAGAGTTGGGATAACAAAAGACCACAACTTGTTTATTGATTACAGAAGAGGAATAGGGTTGGCTGCCACGTATGGGTCCTGGATCAGGGATTGGTCAGCTCACTGCTGAGCGGTACTACTTCCCACTTCAGACGGTGTTGCTGGCACAATATCAGACCACTGTTACCACTGCACCCCTGGTAAACTACAGGACGCTACCCCCTTCAATAGTGGGGGGGGGGGAGTAAACTAGCCAAATTCAGGGCCCATGCCACACACAAACCTGTAAATTGTGACTAAGGAACATAGCTCAAATGAAACCATCAAACAGATAAACATATATGAAGGGTGGGTGGGATGGGACAACAGAGAAAGGCATGCTGCCAGCTAGCAGTCTAGGGAAGCCTTAAATAGGCTTAAATAGGCTGCTGGAGGATTGAGCAGCGGCAGGCAGTAAGTCAGGCAGCACATTTTGCGTATTTCTCCAGGGAAGGGCAAGATTCCTTCCTTACTTCTCCTTTGATCTTGTCACCTGCTGGGTTGAATGCAAACTACTTTTGTATTTTGAAATCAATTTGCACTGTCCACTGAGGACAGAGGGGGCATTGGGAGGAGATAAGAGAAACTGGGACATTTTAAAGCAGTTGAAAAAGTGGAATGACAGAGAATTAATTGGGACTGTTCTGCCAAATCAGGATCATAGTAGGGTATATTTTATTTTCTAAACTAAATTATTTCCTAGAACACTCAAATATCCCATCAAAAGCACCTTTCCTGAACTTCCATTTCTATTTGCAACAAAAATAATCTATCTCTCAAAACCAATTAAGCAAAATGAGAAGGCTGGTCTAAGGCAATGGATTTTGAGTAGAAATGGTAAGAAAGAGGGTTTTTAAATGGTCTGTTGTTGCTTTTGTCATCATGTTTGTTCTCATGTGTTTCGGTGCTTCTGCTTTGCATGTAAAAAACAGAGGTGGGACTATACTACGTACACACACTTTGTCCAAGTCATTGCTATCCTTTACTGTACATGATGGTGAATGCAGTTGCATGTGCACTAGCCATTCTAGCTTCAACCATTCCCTAGAGACGTGAGCATCCCTAGTTCTTGAAAAGGAGCCAGCACAAGACTCTAATCTAATTGCTATTCAGGTCACCACCAACTTTTAGCCTGTCTGAGAACCAAGACATTAGTAGAGGCATAAAGGACTCTCGCTGTGGGCTGAACAAGTTCCTATGGCCTCCGTCTTGAAAAGATAATAGCAGCATCATTGTTATACCATGGAACCCACGCCAAGTCAACATAACTTTACACAGTTCCTGCATAGTTAACATTTAGCACTCTTGTTCAGCAGCTTTCACTTGAAAAGGCTATGCCAGTTGCTCATCCTTTATTAGCTCTCTTGTACTATTTGCTTTGTACGTTATACAAACCATTTTAAAAGCATAGCAAAATTGGTATCTGAAATTGAGCTGAAACAGCTAATGTGTGTTTTCTCTACCAATATGGAGTTGGACAGATGCAGTGATAAAGGGATAAGGATGATGACCTGTTAGGATCACAACCTATTGGGGATTATGGGTTATGACCTATTAGGTTCATAACCTATTGGGTAGCAGAGTTATGGAGGTGTTCCTTTAGTTTATTGAATAACAGATGATCGCTGGGCTCGTAAATATCTTGTTTCTATTCAATGCTTTCAGCAGACAAAGATTCAAATAGACTTATTTAAAATTACATGTTTTAAAATTACTCACAACTTCATGTATTTAAATATACAGTCACATTTCTTGTCAGGTTAAAGTTTAAAATATTTTGGTTTCTATCTTTAACTTATTGTCTTTAACAGTCTCTTCAAAAACTATGTATATTGCTCTGTACAGTTCTCTTTCATAAGAGTCTACTTTCAAAGGAACTCAAGCCTCAACAGTTTTCTAACTTCCTACACTAATATCTGACTGAAAAACAGACTTCTTTACTCAAGCTGACCCAAGGCTCAACTCTCATCATGTTTTTAAACTGCTTTCTAAACAGTCACATGGCCTGCAGCCCTTCCCACTGCCTCAAGTACACAGAGCTAAGGAAACTGCAAATCAAAGAAGACATACACTTCAGAAAATAAAATGACACATTATAAACTTACATAACATTAAATAGAGGAGTCTTGAGAAGGCTGCTATCTCCAACTAGTAAAGTCAGAAAAAGCAAAAGTATCAATCTGTTGAGAAAAAATTGCAAGACCAAATGACCTACCTCCCTATTTTCCTTCCCTCCGTACTTTCTTCCTTCTGATCTGCTTTTGCATTTGTCACATAAAGGTAACACCGTTGTTGAAACATCCTCCCTGGTTCAGCAATGTTTTCCTCTCAAAAATGGGAATCTTTCTTCTGATGAGGGTCGTAATGCACAGCAACTTCCCAGAGTCACAACACTACATATTGCAAAGGTGTCTAATGTCACCTTTGAAATATAATAGCAGCTCCAGTAACTCTTTATGATACAAGAAGATACTTGAGTATTCTGTGCTTGAGTGTCAAACCCGGTAATATTGCAAAATGTCCCCTTCCCTAAAGTGAAGGAAGAACTATGGAAGACACTACTGGGTGTCCACAGCTAGCATGGTGGGCTATAATGGGTGGATCCTACTTTCAATTGCCAAGCTTTTCCAAGCATGCCTTCACTGAGGACTATTATTTTAACTTACAATCCTCCTCTTCCATTACTAACCCCTCCCCCACCAAGACTACTGTTGTCACATTACATTAACTCATTGTGAAGACATAGGGGGTTTTTTTTATTGATTTTTAGTTTTTTTTTATAGGTTTCATGCATTTATATGTATTATGGTGTGTTTTAATTGTTTCTTTTGATATATGCATTTATATATGGCATCTAATTGTTGCCGGTCTGTATGCCGCCCTGAGTCGCCTTCAGGCTGAAATGGACGGGATAAAAATGTTGTAAATAAATAAATTATACCTTGCTTCATCTTCAGTAGCTGTGTGTCTACAAAGTATTTAAAATATTCAATGAATTTATTTACAGATAGTATTTATTTATCATTGACAATAAGTGTAAATATAAATGTGACAAAATAACTACTAAATGCCACGGTGGCTTTTAGCAATCTGACTATATTAGAAGCAGGTTTCCTCTCTGTCTGTGGCTGTGATTTTCACTTTAATCATAGTTCTCTCTTTATGGCTGCCTCTGGACTGTCCCTTTCCTACATAACTTCTCCAGATATTCTCCTTCTCCAGTTTGTCTGCTGCTTCTTTTGACTTCTTCTGCTGCCGTGTTCTGTTCTTTCTTCAGCAGCTACTCAATCCCAAGTGAGCCTCATTAACTGACTCACTGCATGTATGCACTTGACAACTTCAGTGACTCAAATTCATCGCTGTCAGAACTGTGTCAATTCCCTATTTATTTAAATCAGGCAATCACACAACAACTACAATTAAACAACGCTTTTTCCACCTGATCTTTAAACAATCAACCTTCGCAGTTCTGTGATAACAGAAGTAGTTACAGTTCTCACCTTTTTACAACTCTATTTTAAAATGAAAAAAATAGTAAGCAAATACATTTTTTTACCCATACCAACAACAGACAGAATTACTTTCAGGTGCATCTACCTACACTGTATAATTAATGCAGTTGGACACCACTTTAACTCTTGGGAGGTGTGGTTTGCTGAAGCATTAGCACTGTTCAGTAAAGGAGATTAAAGGCTTTGCAAAAACTACAGCTCCCAGGATTCCATAGCATTGAGCCATGGCAGTTTAAAGTGCTGTCCACCTCATTAATTCTACAGTGTAGGCCAGGCACGGGCAAACTTTGGCCCTCTAGGTGTTTTGGACTTCAACTCCCACCATTCCTAACAGCCAGAAGTGTAAATGCATCCTTCAGCGGATCATAATGCAAACAAATTACAGCTAGGTTGAGTCTGACCTGAGCTCTCTCTTTATGATTGTGAGAACTAATTTGAGGCTTTCTGAACACTGACTTTCAAGCAACAGACTCAATCCAGTCAGTCAAAGCTTCAGCTCTTTCTCTGTAGATCAGTGGTTCCCAACCTTTTTTTGACCAGGGATCGGTTTTTGGTCACCTTTAGCTTTGGTTTGGTTATTTGGTGTCCTTATTTTTTAAAATGCATTGGATATATCACATTAGCTCTAGTTTCTGATACAGAATATATGCCATGCAGTAGTCACCATCTGCTTGCCATAGAAAACCATATTTAATAGGCCACAGCACTATAAGAGGGTTTCACGAGACTAGCAGCTCTCATTGCAACGGCGTAGTAATGGTGAAGCCACAGACCATATTTTTGTTCTTGCGGACCACTGGTGGTCCATGGCCCACAGATTGGGAACCACTGATGTAGATCATCTGTGAAGACATTGTTACAGAACTAGTTTTTTTCTGATGTAATTGCTCCATTACAGCCAATTGCTTCTTTTGCAATGATCCCACTGTGGTGGCTGACCATCTTTTTCTTCTCCTGTTACCATGAATGGCCCAGGATGCTTTCTTGCTTAAGGCAAAGGCACTTCCTTCCTCGTACATAATTAAACATCCCAGATCATCTGGCAGAGTAGCCTCATATAATCCAGTTCAAAGCAGATAATCTGGGATCAGATCCTGGGGTATAGGGTAGTGTAGACCCAGCCTCAGTTTTCCTTCTGCACTGAGGAAGACACCATGCATTCACTGCACCTGAGGGCAGAAGCTAGTTCAAAAGGTCCAGCCATGTGATACAGCTTTAACAGAAGAAAATGGTTTGAGGGCCCAGGAGTCATTAGATGGGGCTGCTACCACACTTTCTCATCACATAAACAAAATTCTCAATTTTTATTTTTATTTTTATTTTTTGTGTGTGTCAGGAGTAAGTCACTTATGGTGTGAGAGGACTGGCCGTCTGCAAGGATGTTGCCCAGGGGATGTTTTGATGTTTTACCATTCTAGTGGGAGGCTTCTCTCTTATCTCTGCATTGGGAGCTGGAGCTGACAGAGGGAGATCATCCACACTCTTCCTGAATCCGGACCTCTAACCTGTCAGTCTTCAGTCCTGCCAGTACAAGGGTTTAACCCATTGCACCACCAAGGGCTCCGATAGCCCAATTCTCAATTGTAATTGTATAATTAATGCTACTCAAGCAACATTGACCTGGAAAGTACACAGAAAATATCCAGTAAAACCTTTAAAAAATTAAAATAAAGCTACTGGCCTAAACTATAGGCATCCCATTTTGCTCCCCCCCCCCCTCCCAATTAGCTAAGCTTCTGGGGTCATATGGCTGCTTTTGTCCAATTGTCTAGTTAATTCAAGAATGTGATATGAATTAGAATGTGACATGAATTAGAAATGTATCCTTCTTGTACAATTGATGTGTATATTCAAGAAACCTTGCTAACGGCTATTGATCAGCAGTTTCTTTGCATGCGTTTACATTTATTGCCTTACATCTAGAGGACAAATGTGCTTCGTTACCCCTGTTTGTTTTGCTTTTTGAAAAAAATGTGCCAAACATTACTCTCAGCAGCAGCAAGCACTTATAACCTCCCTTTTTCTTGAGACTGGGATTCAAGACATCTTATAAATTAAAATGATTACAATATACTTGAAAACATACCAAAAAGTCCGCTTGTATCTTAACAGTATAATATAAGACAATTTAAAATATAAACATAAAAAATATTTAAAGAGTTTTTAAAAATAGGAATACACACACACAAACACACACACACAGCATCCTCCTCAAAGTCCTTTTCTTAAAAAGCTTTAGCTCCAATTGCCTGTTGGACTTTGCTGATGATGGAAGAATAACAAGAAACAAGCCATTTGAGTCCCTAAGGAAGGAGTTCTATTAATTCTGTTAAATCAAAACTTTGAGGAACTTTAGGTTTGTTAATTTTGTGTGGCTTTTATTCCTGGTATGTTTGGCTCCATAAGTAGAGAGAGCGGGAGAGAGAGCAAGAGAGGAAGGGAGGTTGGATTGAGTACAGTATGAAGAAAATGATACTTCTGCCTCTTCACATTGTGCTTTGTACTTCCTTGCCACAACTTTGTGCTTCTACCATTTTAAATTTGAGCTTTCTTTTTTATTTTTCCATGTGAATACGCATTTATACATTATTTGTTATGTATAAAGTACATTTTCTTATTTTAAAACACGTAACAAAAAGGGAGGGTGGAAGGGATTAATAGCATTTCAATGGGAAATTCACTTTGAGATCAGAGCATTTTGAGGTAAGAGCTCAGTCATGGAACAAATTAAACTAATCAAGGTATCACTGTATATAGTGATACAGTACATTGTATTATATACATTATATATCTATATCTATCTATATGCGTGTGTGTGTGTACATATTGAGTCTCCTTTGGGGTGAGATAGAGTGGGGTAGAAATATAGTAAATAAGTAATAAACAGTTCCTTTTGGCTTGAGTACAATTATGAGAAACAGAAACTTTCACTTTTCCCCAACAACTGGTTGACTGTCTTCTGACATGAGGTTTACATCTTCTGGTACCATTTCTTGTTTTATATTGGTCTGTCGCATTGCTGGGATTTCATGGTAAAGGACATTCAGAAGCATAATATTGCCAATATTCATAAGCACAATATTACCAAGAGATAGCTACACTAATGCTGCCATTGTGAAAGAGGTCTTCCACCAGTACAACTGTCCATTGTCACTCAGCATCTCTTTGGCATATTTAGTCTTCATCCTAGGCAAAAACATGTTTGTCTTAGAAGACCCTATCAGTAGCAAAAATACCATCACCATTGCCTGTACGTATCACCAGTAAAAGCAACAGGTAAGCCTCAGCCTAGCCTCCTTCACTGAAGATCTCATAACCCACATATGGGAGTATACAGTCCTTCAGATATGCTTACCTGTTCATTCACTGAAGTTTACTGACATTCATGAAAGGACATGACATCTCTAAGGTGATGTAGAATGAGTCTGGGGAAGTTCTCAGGAGGGATGACATGAACCAGGCCAAAATGTGCCTTGTATATAATTTCACTGTTGAAATTTATTTCTAAAATTCATTTGATGATGCATTTTTATTTGTTTTATGTGCAGAACTGGAGAAAAGGTACGATAGAATTATCATTTTAAAATAGGGCTCTTCTTGCCCCAAAGGGGACTCAGAACGGCTTTTACAGAACACACTTTTGATTGATTTTCTTTTGAATGGTACTTCACAGTGCTCCAAAGCTAGCTAAAGGATCCAAATGAGTGTTATGCTGATAGAACTCGCAAAACTACTTCTAAATATTCCTCGTCAGAAAAAAAAACCCCAATTAAATTCATGGGGTTGCCATAATTCCGCAGGCAACATTGAAGGCCTTCTCATTCTCACACAAGCACACACACACACACACACACACACACAAATGTCCCTTATACATTTAACAGGTTATTTTCAGCCACTAATAAATTATATAAGCATCCAGAACTCCCAAATGAAACACCCCAGGTCTGACATGCTGGGCATCCTTATCCAGTGAAACCCGTTATTATCTTCTGACATCTGCACACATTTGATTTGTGTTATGCAAATGGAGAAATGATTACTTCTGAAAGGGTTGCGTGAGGTTAGTGACACAAGTGGCACACCTGCTCAAAACACTTGCTTGCCTTTAGTTACTGTGGGACATACTGCTAAGTTTATTATTTATGAGATTGCTATTTCTGGTTTCTTATATAATAGCATTATGCCAGGATGCTCTAATGTTAATGTCTGCAGAACTGTGTGCACATTAAAAGCAGACTGAGTCACGCTTTTAAAAAAGACAGTCTGAAATCCTATCGCCTCTTACACCTAACGATCTTCACAAATTCATTGCAACATACTCAGAACCTATTCATTCTGTATTATTTAAGCCCAAGTATTAAACTGCGATTTCCCCTAAAATAATACGTACAATATATTGTGAAATGTATTGTTTCTTTTAAAAAAAATAAATAATAATGACATAAACACTAGGCTGATTACAACTTTAGTGTTGCATTTAACAAAAAAATGCATTTTAAAAATCTGTATCATCTCTACATATTGAGAACATATAAAACATCCTTCTTATCTCGTGCCCACACAGATTTAAATTTTAATACTAGACATTATTTTTGGGATTTAGACAAAACTACACTATCAAATATGGACAGGCATAAACCCTATCATTTAGGCATGCATACAAGACACACCTGCCTCCTTTTGATATTCGGCTTTGCTTAGAGTCAGAAAGCACAATATGGTTTGCTGTGACCTCTTATACACATGCTTTTTCTCATTGGTAACCAGCTGAGCCATAGACATACCCTTATAAATCCTTCTAATTAAAATGTCTTTTTTTACAAAGGTCAATCTATTGGTAGGGAAAATGCCCTGTCAGAGCATGCTTCTACATGCAAGGTTTCTCATAGAAAATTTAACTTTTTACTTGTCTATCCTTAAGAAGGCAGGATAGACAAGACTACGGTTCCTGTTAAAAGTAATTGATTGAGGAAATGACTCTCTGTTACCCTTTACCTCCCCTCCCCTCAAACACAACTGATTCTGTATTATAATTGAAATTGCAGACTTTCCATTGATAGAGATTGCAGTGACCTCTGGTGGAGATTTTGGAAAAATGTAAGTTATTGCTTTTCTTTTGTGAGCTTTGAAAAATTGAAGACTTCATCACACTAGAGAAAAAATACAATGTTTTCCCAATTTTATGATACAGGACTTAAACTGAGGACAGTCAGATTTAAACTGTTATCCACTTATATGTTTAAAAAGAGGCATACAAACATCTGCATATACATATCTACCTATAACCTATTAACTCCCAAGCAGTTTCAGAGTAAAGACACTACGATACTGTTCCATTGTCCAGGTGGAGGCCACAAGGGGGTGATAGACAGAGAAGGATAGTCTATTTTATGGGCGGGAGTGGGGCTTGAAGGAGTAATACCATTTTCCCCTATACATTAAGCATTTTGACCTTACCGCAATTACAAGATTTAGAAATATCTCCATACACAACATATGACTGACTTGTGCTCCATAGATACCTACAAAACCAGCAGAAACTCATGACTTCCAAGGAGACTGGCCCAAATAAAGAGAGACTTCCTGTATCTACATATGAGAAACAAAGAGGGGAAGGAACCTAGAAGCTGTGCCAGCGGGGCTTACAGTCTTCTCCCCCCGAAGTTGCTTTGGTGAGTTGTTACTAGTTCCTGATCATTTATTATATTTATTATTTAATGTATGCCCTACCTTTCCAAACTAAACTAGGGCAGGTACCTGAAACACTAGTGATAAACACAAGTTGGTATCTCTATTACACAATATAAACATAGACACAGAGTCTGGTATAGTAAAATGCAAAAATCAGTAGAGTGTAATTCAAGTCCCATCAATTGGGAAGTATGGTGCTTGATGCTCTAAACCAATGATATATATAGTAGCAATAATATTGTAGTACAAAGGATATCTTGAACAAATATTCAAAGGTGCATTACATTCAAAGAGCATAGGCAAATCAAACTGTACAATCAGTACAATCAAGGTGCCTTATATACACAAAATACTCTCTATATATAGAAGGTGCAAGGCAATAAATCATATACAGGTATAAGGGTGTGTACGACCATTTTCAGGGGTGAAACATACAATCTTAATGGGAATTCCCATCCCTGTTCGCAGTCCGCTGAAAAGTCCTCCAAGTTCGCTAGGAGAAAATGCTCCAAGCGAGCTTGCAGCCCAATAAATCGTTCCGTGAAACAATAAAAAATAGGGTGATCAAGACTCTTACAGGAGAGCTGGTATTGGTCAATGATGTCCTTTAAGAAGCAGGAAAATCACATTTAAAGCACCCCGACAGATGGCTATCCAACTTCTGTTTCAAAGCCCCCAAAGAAGGAGCCTCTATCACAGTCCGGGGGAAAAGTTCCACTGCTGAACAGCTCTCACAGTTAAGAAGTTCTTCCTAATGTTCAGGTGGAATCTCCTTTCCTGTAGTTTGAAGCCATTGGCTTGGACAGCCTATAAGTGCAGAACGGGGATCATGTGGTTAATTATTGATATTTGATTGTTTTAATCTGTTTCATAGTATTTTATGATGTGTTGTTGTTTTGTCTCCTGTGTATGTCGCATCAAATTGTTGCCTTTTTGTTAGCCGCCCTGAGTCCCCCTTCGGGGATAGAGAAAGCCAAGTTAGAAATAAATGAAATAAATAAAATAAATTGTTCCACATCCTAGTCTCCAAGGCAGCAGAAAACAAGCCTGCTCCCTCCTCCCTATGTCTTCCCCTCCCTCACATCTTGATCCATGGCCCTCATCATGTCTCCTCTCGGTCTTCTCTTCTGCGGGCTAAATATGCCTAGCTCTTTAAGCTGCTCCTCATAGGGCTGGTATGACCGTCAATGGAAATGTGTTTGACACCCCTGCCTTACTTCATCATCTTATAAATTTTGGCCACACTAAATATTTTTATTTTAGGAGAAGGCCAAGTCCTGCTCCCCCCCCCCCCTTCCTCTCCCGTTTAGCATTTAGCCATCTTGTCCACACAGAGGCCCCATTATTTCCTTATTTTTTCTTTCTATTATTTTTGATAATAGCAAGCCTGAGCTCATTTTGACTCTTTTTCTGACTGTCTCCCTATATGTGCTGTCTATTCATTTGAATTCGTCCCTTTTACATCTTAGCTCAGTTGAAAGTCCTTTTTATACGTATATCCACCCTGACTTCTTTAGACACCTCTCATTTTTCTTCATTGCAACTGTTTGAAATTATGCCTTCAATATCTCACTTTTAAAAATGCCAATCCATCAGGAACAGCCTTTTCTTTTAGTATTCCTGACCCAGTGTTTTCCCAAGTTCCTAGGCTTTCTTAAAGTCTGGAATGTGTGTCTGACTATGCTTGGCTTTCCCTTTCCTTTCCTTGTAGGTATATTTATTCAGTGCATTTAAGTTTGGCTTACTAAAATTGTTTTTGTGTAATATATAACTTTCAGTTCCCTTAATGCTTAGCTTTTCCCTGTTTTTTCCCAATTAAAGATGTTATTTCCCATCTCTGTCACTCCCAAACAGTCTCCTAACCATACACATAACAGAGGTTAATCAGCTTATATACCGGATTGCTGCTCACTAAGTAGTATGGCTTCACGTTGTACCCTTAATAGGAAATAGGCTATTTACCGTTTCAGTTTTCACTGTGCACAAATACAGATCTGTAATCCCTGCCAACCATCAGAAACATCTTGTACAAAATGTTACACATTTGGAGCTGAAGGTATCATGTTACCATTTCACATGTTAAGAAAAATAATCTTCTCCACTAGAGATCACTGTTTTTCCTTTTTTAAAAATCCATCAAGTGGTGGCAATTCAAGTTTCACTTGGCTCAAAATGTCCCAAGACTTTAGGAAGCCTCATCTACAAATGAAGGTATCAAATACAGTTTGTTTCATCACAAGCTAGTACTAACCATTTCCATAATCTAAAATCACAGGATAGATTCAGTACATGTGTGCCTTTTGGGCTGGTGTAATGTGACACAGTGCTTATCAGGTCTACCTATTGTAGAATGTTGAAACGATAATAACTACAATGATTCTGAGTTTTGATGTATTTCTGGTATTTCTCAGCTGTGTGACTATTAGAAAGAGAGTGAGTGTATTTTAGGGCTGTTTTAAAATTTCGGATACTCCCGAATTTTGGAAGTTTTTCGGATACTTCCGATTTTTTTAACCAATTTCGAGTGCAGCCCTTCCAAAAGGAATTCCAAATTCCAAATTCCGGATGTCATTTCCAAATTTTCTTGCTGATTGCTCATTGGCTGATGGTTAACAGCTGACTCTCCCTTCTGTTGATTTTTTTGCCCTTTTTTTTGAAAGCGGAAGCCATTTTTGAAGACTTGCAAAGACTTCCAAATTTCGGAAATACTTCCAAATCAATTTCGAAATTTATCGGATTTTTTTCTGAAGTCTAAATAATCCGAAACGCTATCTATGACTAGATCCGAAACGAGTTTTGAAACTTTTTTTTAATCAAACAGCCCTAGTGTATTTTTCTAACTTCTTGATGTAACAATGGAAGTTTTACTTGCTGATTTACTTCTTGTCATGTAAGTAATAAAGGACAAAGAGGTCTTAACAAAATGCATACTTATCCAAATCTTTATTGTTATGTGTCTACAGGTCAACTCCAACTCCCCAAGGCAGGAGGCCGCGTCAACCTGCAACAAGACATGAAAGTAATGCTTCATCGTTTACAATAGAAACCCCCATTGAGTTATTAGTGGTGGCAGGAACAATCAGACAATAATGAAGTTACTTTGCCAAAAAGAGGGGGAAAAACTTTGAAAACAACTAGACATTATTATTTATCGCACTACAAAGCAACATTTTTTCACTTGTTACAATATTATGTAGCTACTTAGGCATTTTGGATGCATTTTGTCAAGATATTTTAAAAATATTTTCCCATTTTTCCATCAATCCTAATGTTCTTCTTCCCATCCTGAACAACAAAACAAAAAGAAAAAGCAGAAAGGCAATTATGTCTTTCAACTAATAAAGAACAACTGTTTCATTTATCAATCAGCATGAAAAAAATGGGAATTATTTGAAAAGTAATACACTTAATTTTTTTATAATAGATTGTTATTCAAGAAAAAAGACAAAATAACACACACAAATGATATATAAAACTACCAAAACCGACACATCTGCATTGTATCCACTACTGTTATTGAGCCACGGTACACCTCCCCCAAAGATTTATAGTTCACCAAGGGCTCTGAAATATTTTATTTATTTATTTATTTATTTTTAAAAAATCTTTTCCGGCCTTTCACAGGTTTGAGGCATCAAGGGACTGGGAGTGGACAAGAGGCATCTTTGCTCCCCCCCCCCCCTCCCGAAGACTCTATCATGTTTAACTCTTCAGTCAATTTTATCAATTTTCATGATTTCCTGTGTAAGTTGTATCTTTTTTTTTTCACGAATGCCAGCTCAGATAAGCCCAAGACTGTTTGAATCACCCAAGGTTAAGAGATTGCTGCCCATAGAAACAGAGACTTAACATTTGTTAACTGTTTTATGTAACAGCAACCAAACCCTTGAGTGCCCAGGATCATCACCTTTATTCCAGGAGTCTCATACCTCTGTTTCCTGAATCTCATATCTTTGTTCAACATGGAACTGGACAGTTGAGCAAATCAAAAGCTCATTAACATTTCTTTGACATTGCCTTTCCTAGATTATGCCTCCTCCCAGGCAGGGCCGTAGCCAGGATTTTGTTTCGGAGGGGGCTGAGTTTGGTTCGGGGGGTGCTGAGACCGGGTGGAAGAGGGTCTACCCTAGCAAATCTTTTGTATTGTTATCCCAATAACCCCATTAATGTGGGATATAATGAGCATGGTGATCAGATCATGATATGAATAAACATAACAGTTTAAATAATGTACCAGTAAGGCCTTTTCACGGACCACCCTGAGAATTTCAGGGGGGGGGCCTGAAGCCCCCTTAGCCCCCCCTGGCTACATGCCTGCTCCCAGGGGGAGGGGGAATCACACCAGTTGATTGGTCCTTCATGCCCAAATAATCAGATAAAGAAAAAATAATGAAGAAAAGGGGACAGCATTAGTTAGTTGCCCCATTCAATGGAAGAAAGTATAAAGGGAGTGGAAGTAAGACTTCATAGAAGTAAGGGAAGCTGACCATGGAAGACAAGAGTAGGCTCCACTAGAATTTTGGAAGAAGGTGTTGCATAAGAACAACATAAAGCTAATAGGCAGACAAAGGTTCAGAGGAGAAAATACTACGAAATTGGGTTGTTGTTTATTTTTTCAGTTGCTTCCGATTCTTCATGATCTCATGGACCAGCCCAGGCCATCACCACCCCCAGCACCTTCAAAGTCAAGCCAGTCACTTCAAGAATTACCATCCATCTTGCCCTTGGTCGGCCCCTCTTCCTTTTTCCTTCCCTTTTCCCTAGCATCATTATCTTCTTCAAGCTTCCCTGTCTTCTCATTATGTGGACAAAGTACTTCATCTTTGCCTCTAATATCCCTCCCTCCAGTGAGCAGTCGGGTGTTATTTTCTGGAGTATGGATGGGTTGGATCTCCTCGCGGTCCAAGGCACTCTCAGAATTTTCCTCCAACACCACAGTTCAAAAGCGTCTATCTTCCTTCGCTCAGCCTTCCTTATGGTCCAGCTCTCACATCCATAGGTTGCTTTAACTATGCAGATCTTTGTTGCCAGTGTGATGTCTCTACTCTTCACCATTTTATTGAGATAGATAGATCATTGCTTTCCTCCAAAGAAGTAAATCAGGTAGGTTTTGAAATACTGATTTGTACTAATCAACCAGTCCTCAATTATTCAACAAGTCTGACATTCTGGCTCTTCATCACCAAGCACTTTATAGCCTCTACTGTTTAATTTAAATGTGGAACATATCATACATAAAGCAGGATTAGACCTGGATGAAGGAGGCATGAAAACTGGAGAACAGAATATCAGCAATTTAAGATATGCAGATGACACCACACTGCCACCGGAAAATATAAAATTCTTGTAATGGTTACTAAAGAAAGTCAAGGAAAAAAGTACAAAATGCAGTCAAACATTAAAAACAAAAATAATGACCACAGATTATATATATAACTTCAAAGTGGACATTGAAGGCATTTAAATAAAGATTTGCCTACCTTGGTTTAGTCATTAATCAGAATGGAAACCGCAGTGAAGAAATCAGAAGTGTAGAACTTGAAAGGACAGCTGCAAAAGGAAATAGACAAAATCTTGATATATAAAGATATATAATTGAAGTCTAAAGTTAGGATTGTCCATTTCATTGTATTTCCAGTGTCTACATATGGTTGTGAAAGCTAGGCAGAGAAGAAAGCTGACAGGAGAAAAATCAATTCATTTAAAATGTGCAAGTCGCTTCTGGTGTGAGAGAATTGGCTGTCTGCAAGGATGTTGCCCGGGGAACACCCAGATGTTTTACCACCCTGTGGGAGGCTTCTCTCATGTCCCCCCCCCCCACGGGAAGCTGGAGCTGACAGATGGGAGCTCATCCCACTCTCTGGATTTGAACCTCAGTCTGGATTTGACTTGAAGCGACTTACCATTCCTCAAGTCGCTCCTGACACACACAAAAATTAAAATGTGGTGCTGAAGATGAGCTATATGAGTGTCCTGGACTACTTTAAAGACAAATAAATGGATCATGGTACAGGACACCAGCTCAATTAGCAAATATGGGAACAGGATTAAGCCCATTGTGTTGGCACTGCAAAGCTGAGAAGGGCTGGTATGCACACATGTGGTGGGACTGTATAATTGCAAAAGATTTCTGGAATAAAATAATGAGAAAAATTGGGAAACTCTTCAAAATAACAACTCAAGCTAATATGGAATTTTTACTAATGGCAGTCACAGGGAATAAAAACATTGCTGCAAAGGACCAAGAGTTATTTAAAGCAATGATCCTAGCAGGAAAAGCAGTAATAGCATGGGGATGGAGAGATGAAAAAAAATGGAATCTGGAAAATTGGAATAACTACTTATTTGAACAAGTCCAATCTGATATCATTGCATGTATAAACCAAGAAGATTCACAGATAGATATAACAGAAGAAATTAAAGAGAAATGGGGGACTTATATGAAATGGTTAGAAGAAGGAGAAGCCAGTCCAGATATTGTACAGAGATTTCAAAGGTTGTGTTCGTGGTTAAAAATAAATATATAAAGAAGAAGTGGTGGGAGGGATAGGGAGGGGGGGGGGGAGGTGGGAGAAAAATAAAAAAATGTAATTATGAATGTTCTGTAAAGAATGTGAATAGATAACACAGGAATTATGTTCATTATAATCTATTCCTACAATAGACTATTATAATCTGTTCAAATATATTATTTTCTTCCAATAAACAAACCAAAAAAAAGACAAATAAATGGATCCTAGAACAAATCAAAATGAACACCCTTAGAAGCCAAGATAACTAAACAGAGACTGTAGTACTTTATACATACCATGATTAGACATGGCTCACTCGAAAAGGCTATCATGCTTCAGAAGATCGAAGGCAGTAAAAAAAAAGAGGAAAACCACATTTTAAATGGAGACACTCAATCAAGGAAGCCATGGCCCTGAGTCTGGAAGACCTGTGAATGAAAGGGAGACTGAAAGGTCTCCATGAGTTGAAATCAACTTGATGGCAATTTAAAAACAAATAAAAACAGACCATACAGCATAGGCACCGATACACACATCTTCCTTTCAGGCTCATTTTGGGTAGACAGAATCATAGAGTTGGAAGAGAACTCGTGGGCCATCCAGTCCAACCCCCTGCCAAGAAGCAGGAAAATTGCATTCAAAGCACCCCAACAGATGGCCATATAACCTCTGTTTAAAAGCCTCCAAAGAAGGCTCCGGGACAGAGAGTTCCACTGCTGAACAGTTCTCATGGTTAGGAAGTTATTCCACATGTTCAGGTAGAATCTCCTTTCCTGTAGTTGGAAGCCATTGTTCTGCATCCTGGTCTCCAAGGCAGTAGAAAACAAATTCACTCCCTCCATACATATTTATACATGGCCCTCATCATGTCTCCTCTCAGCCTTCTCTTCTGCAGGCTAAACATGCCCAGCTATTTAAGCCACTCCTCATAGGGCTTGTACTCCAGATCCTTGATCATTTTAGTCACCCTCCTCTGGACACATTCCAGCTTGTCAACATCTCCCTTAAATTGTGGTGCCCAGAATTGGACACAGTATTCTAGGTGTGGTCTGACCAAGGCAGAATAGAGGGGTACCATGACTTCCCTGGATCTAGACACTATGCTCTTATTGATGCAGGCCAAAATCCCATTGGCTTTTTAAGCTGCCGCATGACGTTGTTGGCTCATGTTTAACTTGTTGTCCACGAGGACTCCAAGTACTTTTTCACACGTCCCCCATTCTGTATCTTGCATTTCATTTTTTCTGCCTAAGTGGAGTATCTTGCATTTGTCACTGTTTACCTTTGTTAGTTTTGGCCCATCTTTCTAATCTGTTAAGATTGTTTTGAATTCTGCTCCTTTCCTCTGGAGTATTGGTTATCCCTCCCAATTTGGTGTTGTCTGAAAACTTGATGATCATGCCTTCTAACCATTCATCTAAGGTCATTAATAAAGATGTTGATTGATTGATTGATTTTATTATTTATGAGTCGCCCTCCACGTCAGTGCTCCGGGTGACTTACACATAAAACACATAAAAGAGTTCAATAGTTAAAAGCTAAAAGAATAGGAAGATTAATTAAAATAGTTCCAGTAACTCAGGCCAAGTCTGGAGGGTGTCCTTAGCCGTAAGCCTTTCGGAAGAGCCAGGTCTTCAGTGCAGTCAGGAACTGGGGCATGTCCCGGATGGCTCTCTGATCCGCCGGCATCAAGTTCCAAAGAACAGGGGCCGCGATGGAAAAGGCTCTCCGTCTCGTGGTGTCGAGGCGTTGAAGAGGACCGGGCCCAGGACGGGACCCTGAGGCACTCCGCTCGTCACTTCTTTCCAGGATGAAGAGGAAGCACTGGTGAGCACCCTCTGAGTTCGTCCACTTAACCAATTACAGACCCACCTAACCGTACTTTTGCCTTGCCCACATTTGACTAGTTCGTTTGCCAGAAGGTCATGGGTGACCTTGTCGAAGGCCTTACTGAAATCCAGATATGCTACATTTATGGTGTTGCCTGCATCTACCCAGCTTGTAACTCTATTGAAAAAGATATCAGATTAGTCTGGCATGACTTGTTTTTGATGAACCCATGTTGACTATTAGTAACTAAGTGTTTGCAGACCACTTCCTTAATTCTCTTTTCCGGAATCTTGCTTGGTAAGATAAGAATCTAAGGATCAAAAACATCTTCACAAGATCAGATCAAAGATCCAAAATCCAACAAAGTTTCTTTTTTTGGATTTGGACTCCCAGAATTTCCCCAACCAAAAGGCCCCAGAATTGTAGCTATTGTTCTATGTGGCTTCAAACTGTTTACAAGGTATGGCAGCCTTATCAATGGGGTTTGTTGGAAAGGTTTTAGAAAGGGTTTTAGAACTCTAAAATTATAACAGTAAATAAAAACCAAAACTCAAACACAGGGGAACTCCAGACAAGAAACAATCGGGGACAGCTAATCACCTCTCAACAAAGGATTCTCCCAGGCACTAACAAGCCACACCTAAAAACTGCCAGGCCATCAAATGCTAATCAAGGTGACCAATTGAAAGATTCACACCTTGCTCCAACAGAGAAGAGCTCTTTCTCCCACCCTGGACCTTCCACAGATATGTAACCCAATTTTCCTAGTTTCCAACAAGCCTTACAACCTCTGAGGATGCTTGCCACAGATGCAGGCAAAACATCAGGAGAGAATGCTTCTAGAACATGGCCATACAGCCTGAAAAACCTACCACAACCCAGTTTTAGAAAGGGTTTGCGGCGTTTGCCCAATCCTCAGCTAAGTGGCTGGGGGGGGGGACACACGAATGGGACGGAGGCTATTAGGGACTGTGAGAGTTGAAGTCCAAACCCCCTGGAGGGCCCAAGTTGGCCCATCCCTGCTGTAGAACCTCCACATCTAAACCCCAATGTGTTCCACTTGTGAAAACTTTAGAAAAGGGTCACCTGTTGTAAACATATACATTTCCTTCTTGGCACAGAGCTTGGAAACTTTACATTTGGAAAGGGGTTATGTATAATTCC
Source organism: Anolis apletophallus (assembly GCA_030556195.1). Lineage (NCBI taxonomy): Eukaryota > Metazoa > Chordata > Lepidosauria > Squamata > Anolidae > Anolis > Anolis apletophallus. The sequence continues at coordinate 81,002,755 of JARBWK010000004.1, forward strand.
CACACTCCCCATGCCAGGCTGAATGAGGGATTCTGGAAGGTGTAGTCCCCAAAGTTGGGCGCTCTGTGGTTTCCAACAATAGATGGAGAGCTTCCTGTTTTCTGTCAATGGAGGAGATGTGAGGAGTGGACGCTGGAAGAGGGAGATGTTTCTCCACTCAGGCTCGAAGGCACAAGCCGTCCTGGAGCCCGCCCTTTCTCCCTGGCTGTGTGTGTGTGTGTGTGTGTTGTGCCCCTGGTTTTGGAGGAGGTCCCAGGTGCTGGTCCTGGCGCGCCTTCCTTGCTTCTTTCCTTCCTTGCTGCGCGCCCGACGTGAGCCGGAGCCTGTTCCCAGAGCCTGTGGCTCGCCTCCTACGTGAGGGAAGCAGGACGGGCCCGAGCCGAAGGGACAGATGACTCAGCCTCGGAGGCCAGGCGCCCGGGAAGCCCTTCCTCGCTGGAGGAGGAGGAGGCCAGCCAGGGCCCCGCGCCAAAGAGGCGGAAGGGAAGGAGGAGGAGAAGAAGAAGGGCTTGTGCAGCTGGCAGGGAAACTTTCCCCTGCTTGGAACGAAGCTGTACCATTCCTCACACGTAGAAGAAGGCTCCCTCCACCTCTGCAGAGAAACGGAGGGTGGGAAACTACAACAAACAGCCTTCCTGCGCCTCACAGAGATGTCATTTTCCTGCCTGGCGGGGGTTGGGCTGGGGGGCCTTGGTGGCCTCTCTCAACTCTAGCGAGCAGGCCAGGAGCCTCTTTGAGGATTGTTGTGCCCCTGTGTGTGTATCTATATGGTGGCAGCTGGCAGGCAATTTGGGGCCCTCAGTCAGCTTCCAGGGAAGAAGCTTTGCTGAATTGTTGTTGCTGGGTGCCTTCTAGTAGGCTCATCACCCAAGAGCAGTGCTTCTCAACCTTCCTAATGCAGTGACCCCTTAATACAGTTCCTCATGCTATGGTGAACCCCAACCATATCATTAAAACCCTTTCTAAAACCTTTCCAACAAACCCCAATGATAAGGCTGCCATACCTTGTAAACAGTTTGAAGCCACATAGAACAATAGCTACAATTCTGGGGCCTTTTTCATTTGGGAAATTCTGGGAGTCTGAGAGTCCAAATCCAAAAAAAGAAACTTTGTTGGATTTGGGATCTTTGATCTGATCTTGTGAAGACGTTTTTGATCCTTAGATTCTTATCTTACCAAGCAAGATTCCGGAAAAGATAATTAAGGAAGTGGTCTGCAAACACTTAGTTACTAATAGTCAACATGGGTTCATCAAAAACAAGTCATGCCAGACTAATCTGATATCTTTTTCAATATCATTATTTTCATTGCTAATTCATAACTGTAATTTTGCTATATGTTATGAATCATGGTGCAAATATCTGATATGCAGGATGTATTTTCATTCACTAGATCAAATTTGGCACAAATACCCCATGTTTGAATACTAGTGGGGTTGGGTGGGGTGTATATATTTTGTCATTTGGGAGTTGTAGTTGCTGGGATTTGTAGTTTACCTAAAATCAAAGAGCATTCCAAACTCCACCAACGATGGAATTGAACCAAACTTGGCACCCAGAACTCCAATGACCAAGAGAAAATACTGGAAGGGTTTGGTGGGCATCGAACTTGAGTTTGGAGTTTTAGTTCACCTCCATTCAGAGAGCACTGTGGACTCAAACAATGATGGATCTGGACCAAACTTGGCACAGATACTCAACATGTCCAAATGTGAACACTGGTGGAGTTTGAGGAAAATAGACCTTATCATTTGGGAGTTGTAGTTGCTGGGATATATAGTTCACCTATAATCAAAGAGCATTCTGAACCCCATCATCAATAGAATTGAGCCCACACAGAACCCCCATGACCAACAGAAATTACTGTGTTTCTGGTGGTTTCTGGCAACCCCCCTGACACCTCCTCATGACCCCCTAGAGGCTCCAACCCCCAGGTTGAGAAACGCTGCACTTTAAATACGGTTTCTTCCTCCTGCAGAATTCTGGGGTTGGTATTTTAGTGAAGCTGTTAAAGTCTCCTCCCTCAACTACAAACCCCAGAATTCTGCAGGAGGCACCAACTGGATTTAAAGTGGATTCATTCTCTAGTGTGATGAGGCCCCTATAGTTATTTCCAAAGCCCTGACTTACCCAAGTGTCACCCAGTAGTAGGTTCATGGTCAAACTCATTTGAGTCCTGAGGTGTGTCTATGCTACAGAAGGAATACACTGGGGTGCTGTCAGTTTTCTGGGCTGTTTGGAGACATGATGGCCACGTATAAACGTGTGAGGGGAAGTCATAGGGAAGAGGGAACAGGCTTGTTTTCTGCTGCCCTGGAGACTATGAGATGAAACAATTGCTTCAAACTACAGGAAGGGAGATTCCACCTGAACATTAGGAAAAACGTCCTAACTAAGAGCTGTTCAGCAGTGAAACTCTCTGCCCCGGAGTGTAGTGGAGGCTCCTTCTTTGGAGGCTTTTATACAGAGGCTGGATGGCCATCTGTCAGGGTGCTTTGAATGCGATTTTCCTGCTTTTTGGCAGGAGGTTGGACTGGATGGCCCATGAGGTCTCTTCCAACTCTATGATTATATGACCATGTTCCAGGAGTATGTCTCGCCCACATCTGTGGCTGGCATCCTCAGAGTTTGTGAGGTCTGTCGGAAACTATGCAAGTGGGGTTTATATATCTTTGGAATGTCCAGGGTGGGTGAAAGAACTCTTGTCTGTTTGGAGGGAAATGTGAATGTTGCAATTGGCCACCTTGATTAGCATTGAATGACCTTGCCGCTTCAAAGTCTGGCTGCTTTCTGCCATGCGGCATCCTTTGTTGGGAGGTGTTAGCAGGCCCTCCCAACAAAGAGTGCCTCCAGGCAGGAGGTCAGACTTCACCCCCTCTGAGGATACCTGCCATAGATGTGGGTGTAATGTCAGGAGATAATACTTCTGGAATATGGCCATACAGCCTGGAAAACTCACAACAACCCAATGATTCTGGCCATGAAAGCCTTTGACAACACATAGAATGAATACAATTTGACATCACTCTGTTGTAACTCAATGCTATGGAATCCTGGGAGTTGTAGCTTTGCAAGACCTTTTGCTTTCTCTCCCAAAGAGAGCTCACAAAACTACAATTTCCAGGATACCATAGCACTGAGCCAAGACAGTTAAAATCAACGTCAAACTGCAATGTAGATCAGGCATGGGGTAAACTTTGGCCCTCTGGGTGTTTCGGACTTCAATTCCCACAATTCCTAAGCTGGCTGGGATTTCTGAGAGTTGAAGTTCAAAACACCTTGGTCTCCAGTCTAAGGGCCCTTCCAGGCAAGCCCTATATCCCAAGATCCGATCCCAGGTTTTCTGCTTTCAACTGGATTATATGAGTCTGCACTGTCAAATAATCTGGGATAAACGGAAAACTTGGGATCAGATCCTGAGATATCCTGGGATATAGGGCCTGTCTGGAAGGGACCTTAGACTCAGAGTACTATACCCTGTTGGCTTGATGTTATGCGAATTCAATTTGGTTTCATATTCCTTCAATAGTACTTCAGTTACGAAGCATACAGTTAACATTTCTCTCCTCGACTATCTTTCTAGTCCTTGCCATTCAAAGCAAACCAATGGTTTAATAGCTCTGGTGTTTTGTTTTTCATTGGATTCTTTTGCTTCTGGGCACATTGATATTCTAAACCTATTGAAATCACAGCACTGCAGTGATTTGGAAGCAAAATTGAGTTTGCACCAACATTCCTGGTGTTATACATATTTACTCAACTATAAGTACCATCTGGTAGTGATGACATGAATATAGGAGAGAGTACAGCAGTGTTGGTCAAATTGCAACTCCATTTTGTGGCCTTTGAGACCATTTCGTATTTTCCTCCAACTCCTACCCCACCCCATTTTTTAAAAGGCATAATATTCAGGCAAGCTTTGTCCCTGGAATCACACAGAAACGCCCTTCAAAGACCCCAAAACACATGGAAAGGTCTTGTTCCCCCTTTGCAGTCTCTCAAAATGCTAACAGGAAATTACAGAATTTCTTGCTGCCATTTTGAGAGAGACTGCAGAGGAAAATAGAAGTTGTTGAACCGATGGCCCACAGAGGGGTGCCCAGAGGAAAAACTGTATTTGCAGTGGGTCCAATTGAACGCAGGAGTTGTGCCGTGCAGCCAAAGTTCTTCTGTGCTCAGCCCCACAAGAAGAGAATGGCAAGCATCAGTCAACCCATTGTGAATAATATGCTCACTTCATAGGAAAAATAGCTCAGATTCTGCTACGTATTACTTCAAATGCTATAACTGATGTGATTTGGTGGATGTACCTGTGTTGCATCATTGTGTTATTGGACATGTTCTCATTTGTGCAGTCTGAGGGTATAGACCGGATCCACGGAGAAGGGAGACTGACCAAAGGATGTTGGTCGCGTGCCCTTCCTGACTCATGAAACCAGCTGGGGAGACATGCTGAGTGTAAAGGGAGTGGTAATTGCCTTGCTGTAGGACTGGTTCTCAACCTGTGGGTCCCCAGATGTTTTGGCCTTCAACTCCCAGAAATCCTAACAGCTGCTAAACTAGCTGGGATTTCTGGGAGTGTAGGCCAAAACACCTGGGGACCCACAGGTTGAGAACCACTGCTGTAGGAAGACAGGGCTCTCTCCTCAGTCTGAAAGAGATTGTAGTGAAGCCACGGCTGAAAATATTTCCCTTAAATCTCACCATACTTGATAATTAGTGGTCAGTCCCAAATATCAATTTCTTAAGTAAAAGTGCTGGAACACATGGTGAGGTCCTAACTCTAGATATTTCTGTGTAGAATAGATTATCTTGACATTTGCTGTGAGGGTCCTAAGCCACTCACAGTTTGATAAATTCAACCCATTAGTTTTTTACTGGCTACTGATTTGTTTTTGGGAATAATTCAAAGTGATGTTTATAAACCTATTAAGTCAGAGCTTTTCAGCCATTTCATGTTGGTGACACTTTTTAGACATGCATCATTTCATGTCACAGTCATGCAGTTTTACGAGCAAAACAGGGGTTAAACCAACCCTTTATAAGAGATACATACATAAATTGCAATAATGAACTGTATGGGGCCATAAAATATCCAATATGTGATTTATTGGTTATTTCACATTGACTTAAGAGGTTACTCATTACATTAATGTGACACACCTACACACTGCGACTCACTGTTTGGAAAGTTCTGTATTAAGCCCTATATGTCTTGGGTCCCAACATTCTGAATGATTTCATCTCCCGATATGAGCTTGATAAAGGTTTAAGAATTTCTGAGGGAGGGTATGCCAGGCCTGATGGCCTACCATACTTTATATCAGGGCTGTCCAACTTCTTCGGGCCAAGGGCCGGAATTCAGGTGACTGATCACCTTGGGGGCCGGAGCGGAGGGCGTGGCCGCTCACGGGGGCATGGCCGCTCGCTGGGGCGGGGCCGCTCCTGCCCTGGTGCTCCTGCCCAGCGTCCTGCGTGACCCACCCCTTTTTGCCGCCTGACGTCACCCCGCCGAAAAGGGGCGGGTCGCGCAAGATACCGGGCATGTGCGCCAGGGCGGGATCGGCGAGCCGCCCTCCGCCGTCTCCCTAGCTCTTGCAGAGGCCACGCCTGAAGGAAGGTATGCTCCCAGGCTTACCTTCCTTCAGGCGCGGCCGCTGCAATCGCGATCGTCACGGCGTAGGGCGGCTCGCCGATCCCCCGGCCCGCCTCCCGCCCTGGCGCTCATGCCCAGCATCTTGCGTGACCCGCCCCTTTTCGGCGGGGTGACGTCAGGCGCCAAAAAGGGGGCAAATCACGCAAGATGCCGGGCATGTGCGCCAGGGCGGGAGGAGCCGAGGATCGGCGAGCCGCTCTCCGCCGTCTCCCTAGCTCTTGCAGCGGCCGCGCCTGAAGGAAGGTAAGCCCGGAGCTTACCTTCCTTCAGGCGCGCCACTGCAAGAGCTAGGGAGACGGCGGAGGGCAGCTCGCCGATCCCGCCCTGGCGCGCAAGCCCGCGAGAGGCCCTGCGCGAGCAAGGAACAGTCGGGGGGAAGTCCCGCCCCTAGGGCATCTGACGTGGCTTCCCTCCGCCTCCTCACTTGTACCGGCCCCGCCCCTCCTCGCGCTGCCCCCCCCCCACCGAGGACAAAATTTTTTGGAATTTTTCCCCCCAATTTTTTTTACAAAAAAAACCCTGATGTCTTGCAGGGGGTTAGGGGGGCGTAGGGAAGGGGCTCGGGGGCCGTGTATGCCCCCCCCCCGGGCCGCCAGTTGGGCAGCCCTGCTTTATATTATACCATACCATACTCCCTACCATGCTTTGGGACAGTGGGTCATGAGGTTGCAGGGGTACATGGCATTGGACTCTGGCTTTATACAATGATCACTGGCTAAAATCCATTTCATCAAATTCCTCCCATCTGATCATGCAAGCTCATCCATTCTCTGAATATTTATATGCAGTGACAACACTGTTAATCTGATAGACAATATTTTTCGTGCCAGAATTCTATTTTAAAGAATTTTATTGCAAAGGAAGCTGTTTCTTTCATTCCTACCCTGCTCTTAATCCAGACAATTATCACCTTTTCTTTTCCATCCAATGATTTTAATTATCCTTTTATCACAGCATATAGAATAACACAGTAAATCAGAAACTTTTTTAGGTATTATTTTATGTGGTCTGATCTCTTACCACTTGCTATGCTGTTGGAATTTGCAGATTAAAGTTTGTTAGTCTGTTGCAACATTAAAGTGTTGGGTTACCTTTAAAGTAGTATTTATTGTGGCATAAGCTTTAGTCTGCAGTGACCCGTCCAAATCCCCTTCTGGGCTCACAGTTACCCTCCCTGTCTTATTTTGTACCTCATGGTAATCTCTCAGCATGAGTGCATGCAGAAATAAAAGCCAGTTACTTAAGGCTTAACATCCTCACACTTTGTTACATCTGGCTGGTAGTTGGAGTGATTTGGATTTTAAGTTGCACAATTTCCATCTTGTATTAGACACTGCTGTTCTCACTCATGAAAGCGTTTTGCATCCTGAAGACATACTATTACAATGTTTGAAAATAAAATCAATTACAATTTAAATCATGGCTCATAGTAACATGTTTCCTTATCAGGATAAAGCATCAAGAGAAATAGAGCAAGCAAACAGAAGTTGAAAACAGAGTTTAATATTTAACTTCTTGATGTTTTGAGCTTCTGACTGCAGTAATCATAAGGTTATGAACTAGCCTCTGAAGTATTGACATAGTGTTAAACCTATGGAATTTGCTGCCACATAATGTAGTGATGGCACCAAACTGGAAAGCTTCATTGCAGGGTTAGAAACATTTGCAAAGCATAACTACATTTCATGATGGCTATACATTGCCAATGGTATTAGAGAAGGCAAAAATCTAAAGGCACAAGATCCTGTCTTGGAAGTTAAGTAGGATCAGACCTGGTTACTATTTGGGTGAAAGACAATCAACACATACCAGATGCTACAAGCTATATTTCAGAGCAAGGGACTGAGGATTCCTTGCCTCTCTATTTATCCCTTGCCCAAGAGAATATATGAAAGGCATGGCCTTGTATGTGTAAGTCAGAACAACAGTGACTGGGGAATACAGAGTATTATTGCATCCATTTTGTGTTCGTAGGTTTCCCACAGGCATTTGGTTGGCTGCTGTGAGAACCATTTTTGAATTCCAATAAACTGTGATATTTGCTGCTTTAGATCAGGGATTCATAAACCTTTCCACTCAAGAAGCCCAAGAAATTATTTTACTAGGTGCTGTTCAGAAAACTTACCAAATTTTTTGGGACCCCAACATTGAGCTAAGGGGACCCTGTTTAGGATCAGGACCCACAGTTTAAGAAACAGTACTGTGAGGATATGAGCTCATACATAAATATAAAATGTTTTAACATTCTGCAAAGAATAAAAAAGGAAGAGGAAGAAGAGTAACAATAGCAGATTGTAAACCTGCACAGTGCAAAACTATTAGTCATAGTTAACATGGAAATCTCTGCAGTTCAGTGACGTGACACATAAGCTATGGCTTGCCTACATGTGTTGGTGCTTAGAGGAGACTGTAATCTTGCAAATGGAGCTTAGCACTAATTACTCCAAAAGCTTCAGGAGAATTTAAGTGACACACAGGTTACTGGACATACTTGAGTCTTTTTTTTTTAAAGCCAGCTAATTCTTTCTCTTTTGTTTCTTTCCCCCCTGTATTTTTAAAGGCATACAGGGCAAAACTAAGATTACTCATTCCATCTCTCTCTGGGGAGATTGATCTCCTTGATGATAAAGCCACCAGAGAAATCAGAATCCCATGCCATGTCTTCCCTTTTGCTGACCTTTTCATCTCTCAGGGAAAGTCACTAATGTCACTGAGATCATATGAGGTGGGTGAAAGAGCATGTCAGGCACAGGAAGAAAAACCAAATTCCTCTTTTGACAGTTTCACATTTTTCCATGTAGTTGTAGCTTGCAATATTTCTCAGAACCTAGTTTTCAAATACCATTGTCTTTCAAAGTTGTTCTATAGAAGAGTTCATTTTTGTGTAGAGTTCATTTTTAAACTCTACACAGGCACAAGTATTTGTGCCAGTTTGGATCTGTTCCTGATGTGTACCCAACTACAAGAATCAACCTAAATTGAGAATACGGATAAAAGGAACCGCTATAATCTGGATAGAACAAACCCATCTATATTTGCATTGATAAATAAAATATATATTCACTCTCTGGAAGCTGTAAATTTAGTCCCTACAATCTGCATGGAGCACCACCCCTTTTGTCCCAAAAACTCACATCCAAAATTTTCAAGAGGGCATTTTTGTTGGCATCTTGTTCAGCAATTAAAGTGTAAATTATACATAGGACATTATAACTTATTCAGCTTCTCAGCTACAATCATGGCACTATTGCCACATCCACAAATAATTCCCAAACCCCCAACAGCAAATCTGTTAAATTGTATGTTTGAAACTGCTAATCTAAGAACATTTTTTGGTTCAGATCTAAAGATTGGGGTGCAGGGGATTAAACACTTTCTAGCTGGTGATTAAATTTAAACTTAATTGCACAGATTTAACAAACACAAATTATTCACAAACTCAACCTACATGTGATGTTCAACCTCAGTGATCCATTTGGGAATATTTTATGTAATCTAAGTAGAAAGAGGTGGGACAGTCTGGTGATGGAACCTTAAACTTCCCTTGCTATACCTTTTGCTCTTAAGGAAGAGAGAAGGGATAGCTGTTGTGGAAAGGAAAACAGCTGGAAAAGGAAGAAAAGGTTTTAAACAACTGCCATTCCATCAGTCTCAGAATATTATCTAATATGGTTGGAGGGAAAATACATAAAACAACTGTTAATTGAATTTATTTTATTCCAAATATCACATAAATACATTTTCCCATGAATATTCCAAATGTACATGAAATGAACATTGCAGCAATATTTTTTTTTAAAAAAAGGTTTGGCTTTGCTTTATGCAACTAGAAGTGCCAAACATGATTTTAACACATACTTGTTTTTTGTGATTTTTTAAAAATAAGTACAAAAAGGCGCAGATGAATAATTTATATTTATACATATGTACACGTACACCCACACATACATCTTCAACTAGCTTCAAAACAGATAATGATTTTGTTTCAAGTTTAATCTACATAAATATGTTTTTTTTAAAAGACAACTGGTCACAAGTTCCAGATCTGGTTTTTGTGGTGCTTTGTTGATACAATCATTCCACAGCTGCAAAATTAAGGCGCTACCACATTCCAGGCCTTCCGTTATGCAAGCTTCTGTATGACCAACACATACAGCCCTCTGAATAGCTTTGCCATTTATTCCTTTTAAAATTAATTGCAGCACGAACCAAAGAAGCAGAAATCTGCCGATTATCACCTCACTGGATTCACACAGCAATCTCAGTGAAAAGAAGAAAGGATGTTAAGAGTAGTAGATAAAAGGCCACAGTAGCAAACAATTGGTAGAGTCTGTGAAATTCAAAAGAGATTGAACTTCCCACTAAAAAATCTGTATGTTAGTGTGAAACTTTACTGGCAGGCCAGTGATGGAAAACAGATTTTTGAATCCTTGCTTTTTATAGGGGAGGCTGGGATGCCACTCCCTCCCTGTTATACTCAATAAAATCTGTTTTGAACATTTTTCTTCAAGACTTTTTGGGCTGAGAAAAACCTTAAGCCCCCACTCTTTAAAATATTCAATCAGCCAGCCAAAGACAAAACATATTTTAAACATTTGCCATTCATCAGATACTTTGGCTGAAGTATTCTACTTTGATAGACTGAAGTGAAATCCTGTTTACTGCCAACTCAAGTAGATCCAACGAATCAATTGAATTAACCTATTTTTTGCCTCACCATACAACAGTTGATTCAATGGGTTAACTCTAGTTGATACTGTTAAAAAACCAGAAAACCAAATCTTAAGGGTTAACATCACCACACAACTGTCGGAAAAGGTCTCCACCCAAAACAGAACACCAGATATAAATATCAGGGGTCTACCAGAGAACAGAATTTCTCAAAATAAAATTACTCTGTTACTTAATGGGACAAATATATGCTCAATTGTTGTTTCAGATATTAATAGAACACAGAAAATACAAGGGAAGAGAAGAGAACTCAAATCAAGAGGAGAAAATGAAGCAAACACAGTGAAAGGTAATGTAAGAAATCATGAAAAGGTTTGAAATTCCCTGCCAAAGACTATTGAGGGCACATTTTGAAAAATCTCTTGCTTGGAAGCTTTTAAAGTCCAATGGATTAACAGGAAGACAGCTGTGTTGGGAAAAGTACAATAGCACCCAGGGAATGCAGAGAAGGGAAAAAACCCCTCCTTTCTGGCTTTAATGCTAGCTCCTTAAAATACTTGAACAAATAAATGTAATCTACCAACTTTGGTGAAGGTAATAGAATTATCAGGAAGGCTATGCTAGAGACCATTAGATTATCAGTCACAAGTTATGGAGCTTACAATTAAGAGTAGTCACAGGTCTTCACTTACTACAAAAGGCGAATTCAAGGTAGAGGCAACTACAGTACATTCAGGGTGTGTTTGATCACTTTCTAGCAAGCTACTGGCAACTTCTGATAAGGTATCAGTCTGACTACATAGTATAGCTAACAATGCAGTCAATCACCTTTTGGATAATATTTCTTCCTGAATTCATGTGCAAAGATTTTCATCTCTGTCTGAAGAAAACAGGCTTTTCCTAATGTAAAAGGAGGCACTTTAAAAAGGTTTTGGTATTGCCACTATTTCACCTTGCCAGATCATTTGCACATGATCACAAACCTTTCAATTTGCCTTCTGTTTGTGCAGCATTCTGAAACTTGAACCAATGCTATTTCCCTTCCTGTTAGGACAATTATTTCGACAAATCCATAGATCTCAGAGGTTTGCATCAGGAGGTGTTTTGCTATTTTATTTTTACCACTAAAGTTTCTTCCCAACATGACTTTTTTAAAGGAAAAAGTTACCAACAGGTACCAGAACACTGAAATACAGCTATCTATATTTACAAAACCAACAACAAATTGAAGGTAACACCTGGTTTAAGCTTGCATTGAAATTTGCCTTTACAGGTTCAGTGTGTGCCTCCCCTCATGTTGTCACCCAGGACAGATTCCAAGCACAGACAGTGGTCGGTACAGAACGAGGAATATTAAAAGTTTTGGTTTTTAAAAAATGTGCTAACAAACATTATTCCAGAATCACAGATTAGGCCTGTATGGCAGTTGTGAGTAGAGGTGGAAACTAGACCTTAACCTGCTTTAAGTTTTTTTTAAATTACAGAATTACTATGAAGGCTAATCTAAAGTGGCAATTCCATTTTTCAATGCCTTTAGTAAGTTAGCCATTGAACAACTTGAAATGAATTATAAGGAACATGTTCTGGCTATAATCCAGCAATGGAGTTCAACATACTCAAGGGCTGCAATGGCAGACAAAAGCATCTCACATTGAAAGATAACTCCTACCACAATGGAAGGGAAACTATGGGATTTGCAAGTGTGTAGGGTTCCCCGACATAACCACAAACAACTGGACTGTCCATATGCAACTTTTCTTCTATTGTGATATAGGTTGCTTGGGCTTGTTCTGATACGGGAGGGGGAGGAACAGCCTTCCTAGCTATATCTTGAAATAGTCTTCCCATTACATACAGCATGCAAATTACAAACACACAAAATTGATTTATTATAATCAGATAGAGTGCTGTTCAGTTTTTCTTTTGGATGATATCCTTGGAAAGGGAACATTTTGTCCAGGAAGTATAATTTAGCTTCACAGATCAGTTGTGACAACACCAACATGCTGCAGTTAAAAGGTTGTTCTGTTCATGGATGCCTGTTGCCTTTTGTGGATTCTTCTTTAAGAGGACATTTTGGAGAATTTTCCCTTCAGTTGGCTACCTTTACAGAGTATTCTAACAGTACATATTCTCAGTTTCTAATTGACCATTGCCCTTGCTACATAAAAGTCAAAACCTCTGATGGGGCTTTGGGGACATTTTAGGGCTTCTGACACAGTCATCTCATCACAATAAATAAACAGTCCATTATGAGCAGTAACCACTGCAACTACTATTGGCTATGTTGCAATTGTGGCACAACTTCCAAGAGGCTCAGATTTCTCCAGGACAATAGGCACAGAATACTTGGTTAACTACAGGGTAGAGGTTGTGCAAAGAAGGTGAATGCTTAAGATGAGCAGATCAGTGTCATTCAAAGGAAGAATTGTTCAGTCTCCAAATTCTTTCTTATGGGCATTCACAGCCAGTAGCTTTCAGGATCAGTAAGGCTGTGTCATCTGGGTCTTTTGCGCGTCACAAATATTAAAACACGTCGTATGGCAATGAGACGATCTTTAAGGGACGTCATGGCAAGAATAGCCAACTGGGCCCTGTTTTCCAGTGGCAATACTGCCAAAAGCCACCAATACCAAGCTGGACCGCTGGGATTGCCCTGCAAAGTAAGGGGGAAAGTTCTATTATACATGTCACTATAGGCAAATCCAGAAGGAGGGTGTTTAGTATACTAAAATATCTTAGTATTTAAAGAATAATCCAAAATATAGCATTCAGCATTATTCTTAGGCTGTAGAGCAGTGGTTCTCAACCTGTGGGTCCCCAGGTGTTTTGGCCTACAACTCCCAGAAATCCCAGCCAGTTTACCAGCTGTCCGTATTTCTGGGAGTTGAAGGCCAAAACATCTGGGGACCCACAGGTTGAGAACCACTGCTGTAGAGACTGAGAACAAACCCTTTCCCACCTCCTCCAATGATATTTTAGAAACAAGAAACATGAGTTACAACAAGAAAAAATGGGGGGGGGGGAGGGCACAGCACTCAAGCTTATGAAGCCTTCTGCTACTTTTTAAAAATCTTTGCTCACTATGGAGCAAAGATAAAATGAGCCAGAACAAAAATAGATGAAAAATCATTATCTGTTTGCAAGGTACAGTATAGTAGTCACAACTGGAATGCTGCAGCATTGATATTTATTTAGTTGGAATATATATTCTCATTTCAAAAAAGGACACTAAGATTCTTAGAAAAGTGGGGACCTATACCAGCAAGAGATCCATGATTCTGGCCTTTCAAGCTTCTCCTTACAGTTGGAGGTGGACACAAAATTCTCCACACCAGCTGGGAGGGAAAATGCTTTCTTCATCTTCCTATTACATCAGCTGAGGGTTGCACAAGGCTATAGGTTACTTGGCACTGGAGACAAGGTCCTTACAGACTCTTTTATGCTGGGTTTTTAAAATGTATTTTAATATGTTGTAGTAGTTGTTTTTAAATTATATACAGATAGCATTGAAATTTTGCTGTTATGCTGGTCTGAATCCCTCGATAGAGGTGAGAAGGCCGGGGTACAAAAATTTAAAATAAATAAATAATAAATAAATATCATCACAGTACACAATCTCTTTGTCTGAACCATATTCTCTCCCTACCACCCAGTTCTATAACCTATGATGATTGAGACTGGGCTTTGGTCAATTGCTCATTTTTGCCCAAATCTATCATAGTCCAGACACACCATTAGGTGGATGATAAAAGCTTATAGCCACGTTACTAATAGCCATGGATTCCTTCAATTGCACCTCCTTTGTATTTTGGGATGTTCTCCCTTCTCTCTTAAATGAAAAGATATTATGTTTACCTGTGGCTCATTTTCTTTCCCCGGCATTGACCCAAAGTGGTTTAGAATTTGCGCTTTCATGTTGTCTTTCAGTGAAGTGAACCAGGAAACAGCTTGATCATAGACTGAATTATGAAGGCGGACAAGTTCTTCATACTCTGCCCCTTCCACCTGCACAATGAGTGATAAACAAGTTTCTTTTGAATTTGAAGAACAGTAAAGCCCATTGATAATAATTTTCAAGATAGTACCTTGATTTCTGGACAAAGAATGGGCACAGACATCGAAGCCCCGTCCGGGCACACCCTGCCACCTAAGCTTAAAGCAGAAACTGCTAGACATTTCTAACAATTCCAGGTGCTACAAGCCAGAGCTTGGGAAAGGTACTCTTTTGGACTAGTTCCCATTAGCCATGCTAGGGTATTCTGGGACTTGTAGTTCAAAAAGGCACTTCAAGCTCGGATAAAAACGTCCTTCTTTACAGTGAAAACAATTATCCTTAAGGCAGTGCATTGTTTCAGGTGCAACAGCATGTTGTTAATTTCCTCATTTCACTCAACAGAGTATGATAAAAGTATAATAATTATCTAGCTAAGTGAGCAAATCACTGATCACATAAGTAAAGCAATCACACTAGAAAGCCACAGCAACATGCCAATATATGTGAATCAGATGGTAGTGTCTACTGTTGGTAGCTGTTTCCCAAAAATACATTTGGGAATGCACATTAAGAGCTTTCCAGAGTCCTAGTCCAACACTCAAACTGCTCCACCACATTAGTTCTCTGTTTTTGGTACACCTTTCCATTTTTTTCCATGTCAGAGCAATTTGAGAAACTGCAAGTCACTTCTGATATGACAGAATGGGTTGTCTGCAAGGACGTTGCCCAGGGGACGCCTGGATGTTTGATGTTTTACCATCCTTGTGGGAGTCTTCTTCCATGTCCCCGCATGGGGATCTGGACCTAACAGAGGGAACTCAACCCACTTTCCCCGGATTCAAATAGCTAACCTATCGGTCAGCAGTCCTGCCAGCACAAGGATTTAACCCATTGCACAACCAGGGGCTCCACAACTTTCACATTTCAATAAATAGTCCTTAATCTAGTACATCCAAATTTTCAACCCATACACGGGCATGTTGTTGTGATCTTTTGACTGGACTTAACAATTATTCAAAACAAGCACTCTTATGCAAGGCTTGCTGGCACAGAAAAATAATTCATTTGGGCTTGGTATTTGGGAAACCTATTCAAAACTCAACTCATCATTTCTGTCAATGGACAGAAGGATACAGATCATCACATTAAGCAAACATTCCCAGCAGCAAAAGGATCTGACAGTAGCCAGATCACTAACAATCTTTTAGGGACTTGTACTTAGCTGGGTATTATTCTTAAGGAAGATCAAGTGCCATGGTGCTTCTGTATTAAGAGATTTCACTCTTAACCTTAATCACTGCATTTAAAAGGTAAAGCTATTCAGAAGCATTCTTGAGAAGAGAAAGAGTAAACAGAGTTCAAGACAGTAAATAAAACATAAATCCACATATTGATGTTAATGCAGTAGTGGAAATCATGTGGACATCCAAATGTTGTCAACTTGCAACCACTAACCTTCATAATCATTGATAATGGGGCTATAGCTGTAGAATTCCCAAATCAGCTCTAATGGAAATTTCTTAAGATTCCCCATATGTACCATGGTGCTTTTGCTCACACCTTTACTTGGAAATCCAAGTGGGATCTTGGAATTGGGGAATGCTACAGTTATTTGTTGAGGTAGATGAATATGTCAACACTAAAAAAGGAATCAATCTGATTCCAAGGATGGATGGATGGATGGATAAATAGATCACACATATCTGCATCTGTATTTTCCAATCTGCACTAACATCATGCAGGATAACTTTGTGTCTACTAAAGATGTCATATTAGTGACAGATACTATAAATAATGTAATATAAATAAAAAGTGGGAAAGAAAATAAGATGATTCACTCACATTATACAATGGGATAAATACAACCATTTATCAAGTAGTCACTTTACACTGTGTGTGTTGTATAACTATTTCAGCCATATTATTCTGGTCAGTTAGTAAGGGAATTATTACCATACTTCTGTACCAGCTCAAAATTCCATGGAAGCAATTAAGTTCCCCTTGCCACTTGGCAAGACAACACAGTTACCTGGCTTGCCAAGGGATTATTTATGCACTATGGCAAATTATCACTTGGTAAACAGTTTGCTCTGTTCTCTCAGTGTCTGTGAATGATATGGAACAGTGCAGGCTAGACAAATAAATTAACAAAATAACTTTACAAGACAAGATGAATTTTGAGGACAATTGAGGGCACTAAACAAATGTTTTTTTTACAAAAACATTTGTAATACAATACAAATGTTTTTATGATATTACAAAAATCTATCAACTTTGGAACCTGCTCACATATAACTGAGCTCTGACCTGCATCTTTTGTCCAATGAACCAAAACGGATGTCACATTTAAAAACTTTCATATAAAAAAACTATTTTTCTTGGAGTCATCTTTTATTTCTGTTTAAAAGCACCTTTATTTTGTTCTACTGAAGAAACTACTTGCAGAAATTAACGAGATTAAAAGTCAGTGACCAAAGCATGACTGAAGAACATGTGATCTCATAGAGCTTTTTAAAGCTGTATCATCGATCTAAAGAGTGCCACAACATTAAGAGGTCTGATGTAACAGATTAGAAATGCTGTTCCTATCCCATGGCTACAACAGGAGCATACAGAGTTCACTCATTTCAGTGGAGTCTACACTTCTCATCTTCCTGGCTGCCTTTTACTATACACTTGTGATTTCTTATCTGATAAATGATCCTGGAACAGACAATGAACAACTGAATTCGGAGACAAGGCAGTTGTAAGCATATCTATAAATATGCTCCTGGTTGTGATGACACCTTGGATGGGAACCTGATGTGCAAACGTTTTCAGTGTAGTGTTTGATTAATAAACAATAACTATTAATATGTGCTAATGTTAGGGTTGAGAGCCAGTATTGTGTAATGGTTTGAGTGTTGAACTAAGGTGTGGAGACCAGAGTTCAAATCCCTGTTCAGCCATTGAAACACATGGTGTAACCTTGGGTAAGTCACACACTCTCAGTCTCAAAAGAAGGCAAAGACACCCCCCCCCCCCACCAAATAAACCTTGCCAACAAATCCCTGTGATAGGTTCACCGCATAAGAAGGTTGCCATAAGTAAAAAATAAGTTGAAGGCAGAAAACATTAGCCTGGTAAAGTCTTGTGTGTGGTGTAAATACAGGTCCTTCTCAAAAAATTGGCATATAGTGCTGAAGTTCATTGTTTTCCATAATGTAATGATACAAATTAAACTTTCATATATTTCACACCAACTGAAATATTAAAACAAAAAAGACCTGAAATATTTCAGTTGGTGTGCAATGAATCGAAAATATATGAAAGTTTAATTTTTATCATTACATTATGGAAAATAATGAACTTTAGCACTATATGCTAATTTTTTTGAGAAGGACCTGTATGAGAAAAGAAGTTATTTCAGGGCAAGAATGTAAGTAAAGTTGTGCATTAGAGAAGGGCTTTGCATTAACCCCAAGCAAAACCAACACAGAGATTAACATTAAGAAGCTTGGGTAAGAGCTGTCAGATGGTGAGTGAGGAAAATGTGTAATTTAATTTACAATGAAGAAAGAAAAGGCACACATGGAAGGGAAATGGAGAAACAACTGCACAAAATCTACCTTTTTATCTTCCAGGTATTCAATGTTTGCAGTGTTATATCCATCTCGTTGACCATGGCTCAAGACCCGGAAACGTCGAACCCCAACTGTATCAACAACTGAGCGTCCATCAGGAAAAAACTTCACGTCCCTGACCTCTAACATACAGCCGTAATCAGCAAACCTAAAGGGACACAAGAGACAGTGAGCAATGTTAAGGCAACTGTCTTAAGCTGACTTATAAAGTAAAGGTCATTGACACCACATGGGTTCCTTCTAATAAACAAATCTAGGATCAAGCTGTACATTTTTTTGGATGACTTATAGACCTACTTGGCCAGACAAGGTAAGAGGTACAAAGAATGTGGATAAATGTTTCATATTTCAGTACTGTGAAAGGTCAAAGAGCCATATATTTTTTCTTTAGCACAACCCAAATAATGGAAGAAGACAGTGATGCCACGTATTTTGTTACTGATTAACTACCCACTTATACATATTACAAAAAAATGATACATGGACATGCTATACTCACATACCAGTAGACAAAAATGTTCACATGAAGGTGAAAAAATGGTAGCAAAATAAGATGCTGTTTGCAAAGAATGTTGTTGTTTTTAACAATCTTCTAAAGCAGCAATTTTTAAACCACTACACATATCTAGGGTTTTTTTTAGTGTAAATTTGAACTATACAGCCATGGATTGCCAGAAATCGTGTAAAGAAATCTAAAACAGACAAATTTAATCCCAAATGAAAACAAATTGATTTTTTAAGTATCAAAGCTGAACACATAAGAGGAGTGGGTGTGGCAGGGAGGCATTTCAAACTTGTTATAAAGTTTGAGGAAGAAATGCACTGTCAGTCTTCACAGCCTCATTCCCCACCACTAAGAATTAGGAGGGATTGAGAGTATGGTAGCCATAGCAAGGACAGTGGGTGGAGAAGAGAAGCACTGGGAAAAGCAGCTCTCACATCAATTTTCTTCATTTCCACATATTATTTCTAGGCCCTTGAAGTTTCCACTCAGGGAGCAGTATGAAAAGACAGTGAAATAGTGCTTCTTCTCACCACTCTGTTCTCCCACTCTTAAAAAAAAGAGAAAGTGGCCATGCCATGCTTTTATAAACTGCAGCCAAACCACATATTCTAGGGATGAGGGGCCTTCCAAATCAAGTGGACTTAAATCTCCAGTAGGTCTTCTTTCAGAATATTTGGCAGAATGACTTCCAAATCCTTTGCTCACCCTTTCAGTTCATCAGCTAAGCACATGCCGAATTGTTTGGTACCGGTTTCCATGCATCTTCTTATCATTAGCCGATATCGGGGTTCAAAGACGTGAAGAGGGCAAGGGATGGTGGGGAAAGCCATGGTGCACACAAAGATGGGCACATCTTTATTCAGACTATAAGAGAACAAACAATAATGTTTTAGTTCATGTAATGTAATAATAATAATAATCTTTATTTATATCTCGCCCTATCTCCCAGAGGGGAAGGTTTGTTACAGGATCAGTCAGCACTCAGCAATCACAATGTCTAACTTAAACAAAGTTCTGTCAGTGTTGTCTTCTTCTTTAAAACAAAAACTACTTACTTTGATAATTCCTTCATTTCTTCTTCATAAACTTTCTTCCTTTCAGACAATTCTTCTGGCAAGTATCGAACTATTAATTCTTCAGTAAGGACGGACTTTTTGTAAGTTCGGCTTGCCAAAAACTGAAAGAGCAAGTTCAAGAATGTAAGTTATTTTGTTTCATATCAATGGCCCATAACTAGACTGGCTTTGAGGAAGAAGCCAGAGCTGATATTACCATGGCAATTCAAAATCATCCAAGCTTTAAGATCTGAAGTGTGTATTAAAGAATGTATGCCAAGTACGCAGTTTGCCAACATGTCCTTGTATTATATTTCAGTAGCTGGATAAAACTGTTAACAGCCAGAAATCTGGACGAGCAAAGTAGTGGCAGGGAATAATGCTTACCATAGTGCCTAAAGTTGACGCTGAAATAATGAAATGGAACACCCACTATTACAGCAAGTTATGTTGGCTGGTGTTTCTCTGTCAATCTGGTCTGGGATACACTGTGAACTTTAAAGGAGCTATGGAAGCTGCTATACCTATATTAGAGATAAGGCTGAGCACCTAGAACAGCTGGCATTATGCATGTCTGTGCCTTTAAGTTGTCTGTTGACTTATTTCATAGGGTTTTCATAGGCAAGGAATCCTCAGGTGTGGCTTAGCTATTTCCTTTCTGAAATATGGCCTACAGCACATGGCATTTTAGGAGTCTTCCATCCAACTTCTAACCAAGAGTGACACTGATTACCTTCGAATATCATGTTGAATCTGGTGCCTTCACAATAGTTAGGGCACAACTGGCATTAGTGCGAAGTAATTTCAAATTACTTCCTGAGTTTTACTGGAAAAGCATTTAACAGTCTAAAACTGTTGAAAGAATTCATGTTTTTAGACATGCATCATTTTTGACACAGTAACTCAGTTTTACTAACAAGCCAAAGGTTAAACCAATCCTTATAACAGATACGGGCTCATACAGAAAATGTAATAACAAAATGCATGAGGACACAACATATCACATGAAAACCTTTATAAATTTATGATTTATTACTTATTTCACATAGACTCAAAGGTTTCTAGTTATTTTCGTGTGACACACCTACACACTGAAGCTGACACGCTTTAGAAATCTCGGGTCTGAACTTTTAATAAAAAAATTAGAACCTGGTGTGTGTAGAGGGGACACAAAGAAGTTTTCCTGTCTCCACTTATATCTCACTAGCTGTACCCGGCACGCGTTGCTGTGCCCTATTTAGGAGATGCGAGAAAGTCTGAGTATGTAAGGGTTGGAATTGTTGTTAGTGAATTGGGTGTTTTATGTTTGTGCCTCAGCTCTTTGCCTGCAGTCCTTCGGGTTTGACTTGTACCATGGCCAGGACAGATCAGCTTGGGGAGGGCTTGTCCTGTCAGGGGATCTCTATCTTCACAGGTGCGTCCAGTGTCTGTTGGGGGACTGTTAAAAATCCCTTCCGTATCCTTTTTAGCCACCTTTCTCAAGATCTTCATGTCTAGCTTACTTTCTGCTCCTCTCTTTTTCAAGATGTCCTGCTCTGTGTCTTTTGCATCCATTGGTCAATGTCCGATGAGACTTTCCTAATGGACAGGCCATCTGAGGGAGCTCTTCCAGCGCTGGGCATCAGAAGGTACTTGGTGATGACCTCCATCCCTTGGAGCCAGCATATAGAGGGGCTGGAGCACCCTCCTTGGCAAACCCCATTGTTGCTGGATGGTCCTCTTATTAATGTGGAATTCCAAGCCACTGGAGATCTTTTGGGAAAGGAAGAAGAGCTCCCCTTGAATGGTGTTGATCTCCATCATGGTCTTCTGATTTGAAAGTGTTGGAGGAGGCTCTGGCAGTCATCTGACAGTTTGTTATGGGTCGGAATGTTCATGTTGGCTGGCCAGTACAGCAGTATTGCAAATCCGCCCTTATTGGCAGCCAATCATGTTGTCAGAATGTAGAGGCTGGGGGAGTCTTTGGCAGCCCCAGAGGATGCTGGGAAATGTAGTTTTATTTTTACTCATTGTTTTGGGGGCCTTTAGGTTTTGGGGGGGAAAGTTTCTTTGCTACAAACGTACCTTGCTTGAGGCCTATTTCTGTTGGCAAGTTTTGTGTTTCTGCGTTGTAAGGTTTCTCTGTTTGAGGTAGTCTTCACATGACGGCTCTTCCTTTATATATATAGATAGTCAGTCACTGTATTCCTTTGATCCAAGAGAAGATGTGTCCAGTTAAGAAACTGTGTAAAGCTCAAGCTCCTTCATGCTGAGGAAGCTAGTTCTATCCCCTGTATTCTCTTGAGCAAGATTCAACAGCCCTAGCCATGCAGCCCCAGGGCGGCATTTCAGAAGACCTGCACCAGTCCAGTCAACATCAACTGTATCTAGAACAGGGGTGCTCATTACGTCGATCGCAGCCAGGGCCGGATTTCTGGGGGGTGCTTCTACCCCGTGCATGGCGCGCATCTTCCTCCAGGCTACCCGGCTCAGGCTGCCCCTGACGCGACTCCCCTGCCGGCGCAGCATGGTCTGAGGAGGAGGGAGAGGAGGGCAGCAAAGGGAAGGAGGGGGCGGGCGCCCGGCCCGCGCATGTGCACTTGGAGCGTGCGGCGGCAGCGAAGATGAGCCACGAGGGAGAACAACAACAAGGAGGCTTTGGCAGCCATTTTCTGCCCAAGCCGAAGATCTGCGACAGCGAGGAATTCATCTGCACAGCAGCTTAAAGGTCTGTCTGTTTTCATTCTGCCTGTTTATATCTGTGGAATGATGTCAGGGTGGGAGAAGGAACTCTTCTTGTCTGGATGTATTTTTTGAAGTGTCCTTTATTTTTGCGAAAAATCACGTAAACGTCCCTTATTTCTTCTATCAAAATATGGGTGGGTAGATCATTTTGACTTGGTTGTTTTATAAGTAGCCCGCATGCTGAAAGAGTGTGAGCACCCCTGATCTAGATTAATGCACATGAGTTTGTCCCTTTGCTGTTCTGTTCTATAAAAACACAAATTGTTAATCCTTTTGAGTTTGAAGTTGTACAGCCTCCAGGGAGTTTGCCTCCAAAGATATCTGGCAGTTTCATACTGAACAGAACTCATCAGAAGGCTCCTTAGTTCCTTTCTGTCTCACTCCTATTCCCAGAAGAGCCCTTGAATGTTGACAGTGGGGTATATTCAGCTCCCCACTTTCTTCAAGTTTGGGTGGAAAGCAGGTTACATTCTGATCCTTTTCCAAAATTCAGTGGAACACCTATTTCCAGCAAGTTTCTATGACCGGAAAATGCCCTCTTCGTAAGCTCATTTTACAGGTCATTGCATCCATAAATAAAAACAGTTAATTTGCTAACAGTAAGAATTTTTAACCAGTATTTTTTTTCTTTCTTTCATTTAAGCAGTACACAGGGATTGGAGGGGAGGCAGAGAACTTACTTCAGAGAGCTTTTCTTTACAGAGTGGACAATGTGGATTATGGTCAAGACAACGTTCAAGGCATTTGAGGCAGAAGGTATGTCCACAAGGAGTAGCAACAGGTTCATAGAATAACCTGAATGAGAAACATTGGGATTTTAATAACTACTGGTTACTTCATACTTCCATTGTCCATGTGAGTGTAATGCATGAGATGTTCAAGTCACATTAAGAACAATAAAATTCCAATTCAATCTAATAAAAATTGACATTCACAATTAACCCTTCTTTATGGAGAAGCAACTATCAACTTAAGGCCACCAAAAACTTAAGTTAATTATTTTAAACTGTCTTGGGTTATTTATGCAAGACATATATTAACTCTCCTTTAAACCCCTACTACACCATGCTTTAAAAATAACTGTATGAGCTGGAAATACGGTTTATTAATTTTAAGGGAATTACATCTTATGTACTTCTTATTACATACTTCTTCCTCTTGCCCTACCCCCTCCTCAATTGCAATGATTGGCAAATGTAATTTATTTTTTGTTATCTTGGTAATACCTCATGCAGAGGGAACACTCAAAATCTGATGCATCCACAAGATTTCCAAGTATCGCTTTTAAGGGAGAAGAGGTGGAGTTTCGACAAGCAGCATCTCCATCTTTTTATAGAAAAGCAGAACATTCAAAATTAGCAAAGCTCAAAAAACACACATAATTTTAGTTCCCATTAAGATCATTTGAATTAAACCTCAAATAAACTAGTCTGTCATACAATAAATTAAGATGTTGGTGTTGTTCTGATGTGTCAGAGCAACACAACAACCCTTCTAGAAGTTGCATCAAATCTACTCTCCAGAAGATAAACATGGATCTGGCCATAACTTGCACATTTTGGTTTGTATATTTACTCTTATGGTATACAGACTGGAATTAGTCACTTATTATTACAAGTAGGTAAAGGTTTCCCCTGACATTAAGTCTAGTCGTGTCTGACTCTGAGGGGTGGTGCTCATCTCCATTTCTAAGCTGAAGAGCCGGCATTGTCCGTTGATACCTCCAGGTCATGTGGCCAGAATGACTGCATGGAGCACCGTTACCTTCCTGCAGAAGTGGTACTTATTGAACTACTCACATTTGCATGTTTTCAAACTGCTAGGTTAGCAGAAGCTGGGCCCAACAGTGTGAGCTCACCCAACTCCCTGGATTCAATCCACCAACCTTTTGATCAGCAAGTTCAGCAGCCCAGCGGTTTAACCCACTGCGCAACCAGGGGGCCCTTATTATTACAAGTACACTTTTTTGCATTCTACAAATAGATAATTAGAACATATTATATTTGCTACAAATTTCACTTTCATTTAATGTAAGTTTGTAACCCACAGGCATTTCCCCATTTCCCCACTCTATAAGAACAGTCTCTTCTTAACACAAAGTAATTTGTGTACTCTAGAAATCCGGGCATTTTTGGTTATTCTGATTAGAACAGAAATGGATCAGCTAATCCTAGTAAAATAAACCCTACAAGCAAAAATGCATTCCCTTGCAAAATGAGTACAGAATCTCATAAGGGAGCAGTGTAATCCACCTTCAGACACAGACCTTTGCGAAGAATTTTACTGGGGACATCCAAGCCTTGTAAATCCCCCACATCAGTAGAGTACTTTCTTTTTAAGGTAGCACTGGGTAAACTGGACAGGATCATTTCCAAAGATTTTTTATTCTCTTCAAAATATGAATCCAGTATCGGATGAGAAACAGAACTATCAACATTTCGATATACATCAGTCTCTTGAGATAGGTTTTTTGTTAACTTCAGAACAGTCTCCTGAAACAGATAAGAAATATGACTCAGATTTTTCCATCTCCATTTACCAATGGAGATGTCTGTAGCAATGACTTAAGAATGATATTACAGCAATTTATTCCATGACCTAAGCTAAATAATGCTTCTACCATTTCCTCACCCTTCTTTCATTACATTGGACTATGTGTCTTGTTTACATTTAAAAGACCCATGCACCCGACCCCTCCAGATATTATCAGATTCCAGTTCCCAGAAGCCTTAGTCACACAGTCAATGGCAAATGCTTGAAATTCCAGTTCAACATTATCTTGAAAGCCACATGTTTGTCACCCCTACTCCAGGTCAGTGAAATAATTGCAAAGCTCTGCTTGTTTGCATAACTGCAGAAACACAGCAGGTATATTTAAAAAACATTATTATAGATATCAAAATTATTTCAAGAATTCCTCCAGAATAAAAGGCCAGAAAGGCTTCTGTAGTTAGTACAAACAGTAAGCTTTCCCAGTACTATTAAAAGAGCTCCAAAACATGTAATACAATTTCACATTTCAGTTAACAAATTATTTTCTCACATTCAGCTTAATTTGAGATACGGTATTATAGACCCAACTCATCCAGAAACTGGGTAGGAAAACAATATACTAGCCTGCATTATGTTCTAAGGACAAATGAAAAGAGTATTCAAGCAAGCAGGTTACATTCAGACTTCTGGCTTTAATTTTTGGTGTATATGTTCTCCAAGTCTTTACCTTTGAACTCTCTGCAGATGATCCATCTTCTCCAGAAGACTGGGTATTTATGCTACTTAGAAATGCAGGTTTCAACCTTGTATAAGAAGTCCGGTTACAAAAAGGTGTTGTTAGACTATCTTGCACATTTTCAAATGCTGGAAAAAACATGTCGCACATTATCTAGACAAAGAAAAGCACATATAAGTTCAAAAATGTTGATTCACAAGCTCAGTGTATCTATAGAAAAATAAATCAATAGAAGGTAAAGCATTCCAAAAAACAGAACCTCATGTTTTATTACTTCTCAATTGTCTCCCCCACCCAAAAGAAATTCCTATGAACACATTTTGTACCCATCCCAGTTATGTGTATCAAACAGATGTTCATTCTCCCTACATCTTTCAAACAAACAAACAAACAAACAAATGCTTTCTCATAACAATTATACAAAATTTAAATACTTGCAATCTATATAAATAAAAATGTAATGTTGGTTTGTGGGATTAATGTAACTCAAAAACCACTGGAAGAATTGACACCAAATTTGGACAGAATACACCTAACAACCCAGTGAATGACCATCACTAAAAAAAACCCACTTAAAAAAACAGCAAAAGGGACTTTAACACTCCAAAATGTACAAAAACAACTCCCCTGGCCTCCCTTCCTGCGCGAGGGGAAAAAACAAACAGCTGCAAGGAGTGTGGAAGGCTCAGATGGGCTGGGCAGGCAGACCCTCAGCTTTCCCAGGCTCCCGGTTTGGGGTCTCACCCCTCTCCCACCTGTCACCCCTGCGGGGTCCCTTCCTTCCCTTTGGGCCTACCCTCCTCTGCCATTCCGGGGTCTAGCGTGGGCCCTCCTTACCTCCCTCCCACTCTCTGTCCTTTCTTTGTCGGCCCCACCAAACAGAGACCCCTTCTCCTTTTCCACGTGGTGAGGCAGGTGGATTGCTGCTCCACGCGGGTACCACTCGTCAGGCTTCCCTTGCCTGGGTGTTGACGGGAAGGGAGCCTTGCAGCCCTCAGTCTTGCTGGGCTCAGCACAGAAAGCCCTTTTTGAGATGGGCCTTGCTCGCCCAGCACCAAACCCTTCTTTCTGCTGCAGCCAGAGGGTGCCTTTCATGCGACCCCACCTGTGTGCCCACCTGCCAAACAGGTGGGAAGGCGCCCTGCAGCCATGGCAGAAAAAAGGGACTGGTGCCAGGTGAGCGAGGCCCACCTCAAAAAGTGCCTCCTGCCCGCTCCACGCTGGCCCCAGCAAGGCCGAGAGCTGCAAGGCTCCCTTCGCGTCGGTACCCAGGCAAGAGGTAGAGAAGGAAGGAGAGAAGTATAGACAAAAGGGAAGGAAGGAAAGCAGGAGGAAAAAAAGAAGAGAGAAGGAAGTAAAGAAAGAGGTAGAGAAGGAAGTAGAGAAGGAAAGAAAAAAGGAAGGAAGGAAGGAAAGACGGAGTGAAGGAAGGAGAGAAAGAGGGAGGGAAGGTTGGCCACAGAAATGTGTGGCTGGTACAGCTAGTATTTGTTATAAATAACAAATAAATGACCTACAAAAAGAGTGTTTTAGAAGTGTTTTTTTAATGGCTGGTAATTAGACTAGATGTACTTATGGTTTCATTAGACAGAATTAAATTATCAGAGCATACTTTTCTGGTGCTAAATACCGTAAGCTTATGAGCCAAGAAGAAGCATTCTATGACAACAACAAAAAAACCTAGTCTAACATCTGATTGAGTAACACCTGAGCTGTTACTCAGGACGTTTTCAGTCAAAACATTATTCAACTGGTGAGCCCAACAAATATAAACACACAGAGAGATTATACTCATCAAACAATATGTACTCTTTACCTTTTGGGCCTCCAACTTCATTGAACTCCACTCAGGATTTAAGGCAACACAATAAAGAAATTCCTTCAATGCTTCTTCAATCCTTCCTAATCCAGAAAGAGCACGTGCTTTCACATAATGACCCTGTATGCATACACATAAGAAATCAATGCATTATAATTTCCAAACCCATAGGCTGTCATGTACTTATTATAGTCAATCCTTAAATCTTATAAGAACTTAATTCTTTCAAAATAATGTTGAATCCAAAGAGATGAAAAAGGAGATGAAGGGAATACACAGTTGAGTTTTAAAATAAAATCTGACCTAGTGCCCTTCCAAATATGTTAGACCACTTCAACTAACAAAATCATTATCATGCTGGCTATTGTGACAGGAGTTCTAATACAACACATCTGGAAGATGTAAGTATAGACAAGTTTATTTCGAAACTGAATCTAAATTGTAACAAAGGGCTTTGAAATATAAAGCTGGATTACCTGAAACTTTGAAAATGCACATGGGTACTAAAAATGTGACTTTGCTGTTGAAATTAGATTCATTAACCAGAAAGGTTCAGAACCCCAGCATAGTGGTGCACTTTAGACAATCATTGTTGTCACTGTAAACTGATGAAAGATTGCTCAAAATCTGTGTGCATATATGTGCCTTCAGATCACATGGCAAACTGTAATTACCTTCATCTACAATTAACTAAGGAAGTCATATTGAAACCATGGTTTATACAGCTGCCTTCTCCCAATCTACTATAACTGATTCCTGCAGGTTTGGACTTTGTGCCAAATTACAATTAAATGATACAGTATGAAAATGCCACAAGAAAATAAAACCGTAAGAATTTTCATTGGCCAGAATGAATGACTCCACAACAACCATAATTTTTCACAGATAAAAGGCATTTTTCTTAAATTGTTGTAAAAAACCATTTCCAATGTACTCGTGTTCAAATCCAGCCTTCTACTATATCCACCCTCCACTCTTTCACTTTTTGGCAACTTGCACATACCTTAGGCCAATGGGGTTTGTTTTGGCAAAGTGCCTCTGCATCATAAAGAGCTTGTTGATAATTCTTCATAGATATAAAAAGTTCTGCCCGCTGTGCTATTAACACACATTTACAGGAAGCTGAAATACAAGAAGACGAAAACATGTTACTGAAACTTTGTGGTTAAGTGTGAAATGAGTAGTTAATGAAATATCATTTAAGACCATGAAAAAGGACTGTAGTTAGAACTGGAAAGTATAAATCATTAAGAGCCTACAGAAAAAAAATGCAAATTAAGATGATTTTATTTTAAACAGGCAAATTTAAAACATTGTCCATTCCTGCAAGCTAATTTAGCTTTAAAGGAACAAGAGACTTCAGCCACAATGCTACAGGTACTAATTCTTGTAGTTTTAAAACTGTAAAAACAATCATTGAACTTTCTAGGACAATCAAAAGGTTGGCTATGTATATACCTGAGATCTGTATAAGAATAATCCTGCCAAAATTAGAAACATAAGAATCACTAAGGAGGTCATTTCACTCTTTCAGGCAAGATTTTTTTCTTTGCAGACATAGGAAGCCTGGAAGCAACCATGTATTAGTAACATAATAGTTGAACTTTTATGCACATCCCAGACATCACTCAAGTACTGCTTTTATTATTTCTGACTTACATAATTTAGTTTTCCAATACATTTTAGCATATGATTTCCAGTGTTTTGTTACTTCAAAAAAATCAGAGTTGCCATTAGATTTCTTAGGCACATCTGAATCCAGACAATATAACACATTAAACACATTGTTTGTCATATCATGCAAATTATTCAAAGAATGGAAAATCTGAACTATCCAAAAAGTAATCAAATCATTTGATTTAACTACCAATATGTTTTTCCTGCAGGAAGGTTATGCAAAATCTAGGGTTCTTGGAATCAACTTTTTGCCTGCTAGGACCCACCAAAAACATCTCAAACATCTCTCCAACATGAAACAAGGAAAGTAGGGAAGAAAATGAAACAGGAAGTGGATGGATGGTTACACGCCTCCCAATGAAAAGGCGTAGCTTGGGTGTACACTAGATGCTCTGTCAAAGGAGGCCAAAGTAGCTCCAAGTACTCAGGCAAGCTTCAGGGATAACCTGACAACAGGGCAGCCATCCCTTCCACATTTGCGGTTTTTACTTTTACTGATCTCATTATTCATGCATTTGATCAAAAATATTATATAGAAATCTCTAGGGCCTCCAGTCTGAGTCTATGGTCAATTTCCAGCAGCCATGCTTGAAGACCTAGAGATTTACAGAGAGAACACATATCTAGAAATCTCTAGGGTCCTCTGATTTTATGTTCAGATACCAGATGTTCCTTCAAGTGAAAAAATAGCCATTTTATTATTTGCAGTCTTTAATTTTAATGAGAGTCTTGTGCCCCTAACCCTTTGAATATGGAGGGGTGACTGTGGTTCATGCACAAATTGTGCTTGGACAGCAGAAAAAAAGAAGAAAAAAACGAAAAACCAAACAATCAAAAGACACCCCCCCCCGCCCCAAGCGTATCTTTGGATATGGCTGGAACTCCCTTGCCCAGACCGGTACGATCCTCCTTGTGATCTTTCTGAAGGCAGATAAAAAAAACTGTACCAGCAGATCGTGCACACTGTGCAGAAATTTCTATTCCTTTTAATAGTCAATTGTTTTAAAAGGTTTACATTTTTTATAGTTTAATTGCATATTTAATCTTTTTATGTTGTGAATTTGGGGGTTATGCTTAACTGTTTTCAGCTAACTTTAGTCCCAAAATGGGAATACGGCAGGTAGCAATCATCATGCTATCATTTTGAGTCAAAGGGCCCACCCTTTTTCTAATACTCTCTAAAACATCAGATGCAGTAGCAATTGACTTGTAGAAAACACTAGGACCTTCCTTTTCAGATCCTTAGCTAACTACTTCATATGTGTGTGAAATCTGTCAGCTTTCAAATTCATATAGATGAAAACAGGTATTTAAAATAATGAAATGAAATACTTGTTCATTTAGCACGTCAACATCTAAAACAACCAGTCAAATTCTAAAAAAGTACAAAGTAGCAGATATAAAACCCAACATCACACCTACACTTTTCATCATTCTTCGCCCTCTCTTTTCCAAATTCTAATTTCTGATGCTACCCACTCGCTTTCCCAAATGTCATTCACATCACCCATCACAAGGCCTCTATTGCCAGTCATTCTGCAGAGACTGAATCAAACTCTTTTCTGGTTAAGTGACATTGTGTTTTAGGAAATAAGGGATTTGGCAGACACTCTCATCTAATGGTTCCACACATCTTTAATCAAATTACAAGACACTAAAATGAAAAGGTTTGCTACTGTGGCTGGAATAAGAGCTCTCCCTTCCTATTGTGAGCATTTTTTCTTTTTACGGGGACAGGAGAACAAAAATAGCATATTTAAAATATTTTGACCACTGGTTTGTAACACCTGGGATTAGAATTTGGAAAAATAACTATAACTGTAACTTTCAGCCATTGACTATGTTGGTTAGGTGTCTGGGAATTGCAGTCCACAAAAGAACTGCTATAATTTTACCAAATTCTATCTCCAGAGATGCTCAGGTTACAAGATCACCAGTCAAAAAGTACTGAATCCTTTGATTTGAATCCACTGGTAATGTTCTGTGTAAAAGTGCTCAAAATATAAACACAACCAACACAATCTCTAGCAAATCTAGCTGGTGACTGGAGTCCTAACATGTGATGGATGATGCTTTAACTATCACATCACAAAGCACATCTGCAATACTGCTTCAAAACCTGTTTTTCAAGCTCCTAAATATTTCGTTGACAGAAGTATACACACCTCTCTCTTAGAAGGAAAATGCATTTATTCAAACATAAACGGTGCTGGGATCTTGTTCTAACCACTATTGTGAACTGAGGCTGGTAATAATCCTCAACCAGTTGGAATATCAAAAGAGATGTGCAAATCTTTTTTTTAAAACATGTTCAATATTGTAATGTGATGTTTTAAAAATAGAAAGAAATAAGCAAACAATTATACATACGTATCACTTTCTTAATTTATCTTATTAAAGGTATATTAAATACATAATAATACAATATGTGAATAGGTAAAAGACATCTGTTGCAAATACACATTGTACATAATGGAGCATTTCTATATTATCTATTCATCTCTTTTAGAAAGTTAGTATTCTTTTCATTTTTCCTCTTTTCCCCCCTCTCCACCCCCTGCCCCATTTTCCTCTATATCTTTAAGAATGAACAGAATTGTATTAGTCTTTGTACAATATTTGTGTTGGCTTTACTATTTTATATCCATTTCATGCAGATCAATTTCTTTTGTTTAATCCTCCTGCATATTATCTCAAGTTATACATGCTATAATAGCCGATTGGACTTGTTCAAACAGATAATTATTCCAGTTTTCCATATTCCATTTTTTCATCTTTCCATCCCCATGCTATTACTGTCTTACAGCTTATTTATCTGAATTGCCAGTACTGCGAAAACATATCAAAAGATTTTTCTAACTTCTCAAATGTGTGGACTTTTTAAACTTTTCAACATTACATTAAAAATTCAACACGGGAATAAAAATAGCCACAAAAATTAAATACCTAGGCATAACTGTAACTATGAATAATATGGACTTAATTAAAAATAATTACGTGAGGACATGGGATGAATTAAAAGGTAAACTAAATAAGTGGAAATATCTCAAGCTGTCACTACTAGGAAGAATTTCCTTAATAAAAATGAACCTATTACCAAAGATGATATTCCTTTTTCAAAATATTCCTATCATCTTTAATGAAAAGTTTTTTACAACTTGGAACAAAGAGGTAAGAAAGTTCATTTGGAACGGGAAAAAACCCAGAATAAACTGGACAATCATGACCGATAAAAGACAAAGGGGGGGCTTTGGGGCGGCAGACTTAAAAATATACTACGAGGCCTGTACTCTAGATTGGGTGGTAGAATGGGCAAAATTAAAAAATACAGCCTTACTAAACCTAGAGGGACATGATATAAGAGTAGGGTGGCATGGTTATATGTGGTATAATAGGGCTAGCATAGAAAAAAATTTCAACAACCACTATATCAGGAAAGCATTGATGAAAGTCTGGAATAAGTATAAAGGAAGACTATGTGAGAAATTGCCACTCTGGATCTCCCCCCAGGAAGCCTTTTACAGAAGGCAGCAGGAAAAAAAACCTGGCTAACATACAAAGTATTGTTAAAAAGCTCCCCAGATGGCATGATCCTAAAAGATATGAACGAGTTGAAAGAGCTAGATAGCTCGATGAATTGGCTCCAATATTTTCAAATAAATGAGATATTTAAAAAAGATAAACATCAGGGCTTTGGAGGAGCAAAATCAGACTGGAATAATCTCATGCAGAAAAAAAACAAGAGAATTGCATTTCTATATAACAAACTTTTAGAATGGCGGACGGAAGAGGAAAGAGTCCAGGCTTGCATGATCCAATGGGCTCAAGATGTAGGACACCCAATCCCTTTAAATTTATGGGGAAAAATGTGGACCAAACACTTCAAACTCACATATGCATATGATTTAAAGGAAAATGGAATGAAGATGTTCCACCGGTGGTATTTAACACCGGCCAAATTGGCAAAATATAAGGATAGTATCAGCAACAAATGCTGGAAATGCAAAAGGGAGGTTGGATGTTTTTTCCACATGTGGTGGAACTGCCACAAAGCAAGGAAATTTTGGAAAGGAATCCATAGAGAGACAAGAAACATTTTGGAATTAGACATAGAGTTCAAACCTGAATATATGTTACTAGGATTAATGGATTTTGAACTAGAAGAAAATAAAGAAAAACTTTTTATATATTGTATAACAGCTGCGAGGATGACGTACGCGAAGAAATGGAAGGACAATGACACCCCTGGGCTAGTAGAGTGGAGAAAGAAAATTATGGACATAATGAATATGGACTCACTTTCGTTTGCCCTATCAGAGGAGATACATAGAAAAAAGACGGACTGGTCTCCTATAATTTCCTACCTGAACAAATCCAAGCCGAAATAGATGATTGACCCTTAATAGTATCTATAACTGTATTACCTTCTTGGGCCATATAGAGGCGGTTCGAATGAGCAAACTAGTCGTATCAAAGTTAAATAGCCTTTATATACTTTTATTTATGAGCCTAACTTAGAACAAAGGGCAGGGGAACTAGAGAGAGTAGGAAGTACTCATTGTATGTTTTCTTTTGTTCGTTGGGGTATATGTGGGGGAGGGGGGGAATAGGGCTAGGGCTAGGAGGGGGTATATGTGGGCGAGGAGGGCCAGGGGGGGGGGTACATGGAGCGGGGTGTCGTTGTGTACGTCAAGCAGCCTGTGGCGCTGCGTGTGCTTTTTCTGTTTTATTACGTTGTAAACCAATAAAAATTATTTTAAAAAAAAAATTCAACATGCTTAAAGGGAGCATACAATTTTTATATTTATTAAATTAGTACAAGTTTAAAAGGTAGCATACCTTTTAAATGCTGAGAAACACTGATTTAAGCCTTTGAAGTATCAAGCTCACTCTTCATCTAAGCTTTTTAAACAAGTGTAACAGACTCTCATTTTGATACCATCTTTTTATCTGCCTTAACTTTGCAAAGAAAATTGTTTATATGACCTAGCAAGTGTACTTTGCCTTCAGAATTCTTACTTAAAGACCAAGGAAGGGTAAATGAGAAGCAGAAGTAAAAAAAAAAAAAGAATCACTACTGGTGACTAAAATACTATTTAACTATATAAGTGGATCAACCGGAGCCCCCGGCGGAGCAATGAGTTAAGCCCTTGTGCTAGCAGGACTGAAGACCGACAGGTCACAGGTTCGAATCTGGGGATGAGCTCCCTTGTCAGCTCCGGCTCTCCAGACATGAGGACATGAGAGAAGCCTCCCACAAGGATGGTAAAACATCAAAAGATCCAGGCATACCCTGGGCAACGTCCTTGCAAACAGCCAATTATCTCACACCAGAAGTGACTTGCAATTTCTTAAGTCGCTCCTGACACCAAAAAAGTGGATCAACTGTGAGTTTTTTAATATGTGCATTGCACTTTATTACAATTAAACATGGATGTATAATCTTTAGCTCTCCAGATTTGGTCCACAACAGTGCTACTCAAAGTAGTGGCCCATGGAACAGTGTTGGTCCACAGTGAGTTTCCAGGAAAGAAAGAATATATTGTAACCAGTGACCACAATTAAAGTACTAGTCCTTGGCACATTGACAAAACAAAACCAAACATGGCCTCTGGAACATAGCCATACAGCCCGGAAAACTCACAGCAACCCTGTGATTCCAGCCATGTAAGCCTTCAACAACACACAAAACCAAACAACTCCTCACATCAGAAAGACTGAGATGCACTGGCCTATAACTCCCACCAGCTTCACTGAACATTACTAAAGGTAACAAACTGTAGGAACTATAGTCCAAAATATCCGGAAAACTCTCTCTCCCCCCTCCCCCCCGCCCTACAAATTGTATATACTATACACTATACACAATATTATTACAGTGCAATCTAACACCTGCATACTGACTAACATAGATTTCAAGATAGGAAATAGAATAAGTAGACTAAGTTGAATAGTGCAACACAGGAGTTAAAACAACTGATTATTTTAAATAATACTAATAAAATACTTGGTGGGGCATGCTTTAATTTAGAATAGTACTGTGTATTCTGAAGAACTGTAGAGAGGGATTTTCACCATTTTTTGCAACAAAATAAAGAAACAATACAAATTTAGCCTCTATGTTTTTTTCTGGAGGCTGTAAAAAGTATTTGGGAGATCAATGTGTAATTCGTATGCCTATCCCCAGTTAATTAAAAAAATCCTGAAGCTAGTGGTTTAGAATCATAATAGAGAAGTTTATTTCCTTTTTCCTTCATGTGTTTTGATGAAATCAATATTGAATACAGAAATAAAGATTCCTGCACCTTGTTGGAGAAGACTTGCAATTCTCATGTAATGAGTGTGTCAATCAAGGAAGATATAGCATTGTTTTCAACATGTTATTTAACGTCATTGACAGAGGAAAACAGGTTTATCCAAGTTTATAAGGAAAGTTTCATTTACAAAGCCTGCTTACATGATATTTAAATACATTTAAGTACAACTTCAAAACAAGTTTGTGCAAGCCTCCAAAAGTGCTTTCAGCAGATGACAAAGCTAGACGTGGTATGCACAGTTACAGGCATTTTACTAAAAAAAATTAATGCAAGTTACAGATGAGGCTTGTTTTATTATTTACTTGTAAGTTTTCAAGATACACTTGGTTATGTTACCTTAACTGACTGTACATATATGGGCCATTTGAACAGAAGGGGGCAAGATAGTTGCTGGTAATTGACTAAACAAATTACAATACAATATGAAATTGTTGTAGTTCTGCACTTCAAGTCATTTCTGACACAGGGCAACCCTAAGGAAAACCCTGTAACATGGTTTTATAGGGCTGAGAGGGTGTGACTTGCCCACACTCTCTCAGTCTTAGAAATTCTTTAGAATTTCACGGCCAAGCAGGGATATAAACCCTGATCTCCAGAGTCTAGTTCAACTGTATTATGCTGGCTTTCACAATATGAAATATACCATTCATTTCAGCACACACCTTTCAGAGGTGTATGCTATTTTTGTTTTGTCTTCATGTCCAAGTTTACTAATCTATTATTTATTTATTTATTGCATTTATATCCCGCCCTTCTCACCCCGAAGGAGACTCAAGACAGCTCAGAACAAAGGCACAATTTGATGCCATACATACATATATAGAATAATACAACATATATTTTTAAATTACACAATTAAAATATATCAAACTTAAAACAATTACTTAAAATCACACACTCCGAAAGCATACTCCAGGAGCCATTCTGGCTGTCACTTGCATTATTTATTACTGCATTAGGAATCATTGTCCAAAGGCTTGGTCCCACAACAATGTCTTCACTTTCCTCCTGAAGGACAGGAGGGAAGAGGCTGATCTGATTTCTCTGGGGAAGGAGTTCCACAGCTGAGGGGTCACCATTGAGAAGGCCCTGTTTCTCGTCCCCACCAGTCGTGCCTGCAGGTGGGGTGAGATCGACAGCAGAGCTTCCTCAGACAATGTTAACCTCCACGATGGTTCATAGAGGGATATACGTTCAGACAGGTAATCTGGGCTGGAACCATTTAGGGATTTATAGGCTAAAGCCAGTACTTTGAATTGTGGTTGGTAGCAAACTGGCAGCCAGTGGAGTTGGCGCAACAGGGGGTTTGTATGCTCCCTGTACCCCGTTCCAGTTAGAAACCTGGATGCTGCCCGTTGGACTACTTGAAGCTTCCAAGTAGTCTTCAAACGCAAA
Source organism: Anolis apletophallus (assembly GCA_030556195.1). NCBI lineage: Eukaryota > Metazoa > Chordata > Lepidosauria > Squamata > Anolidae > Anolis > Anolis apletophallus. Next base: position 81,039,422 of record JARBWK010000004.1, read on the forward strand.
CCCACATAGAGCATGTTGCAGTAGTCTATTCGAGATATACCAAGAGCATGGACTACCATGGCCAAATCAGACTTCCCAAGGTATGGGTACAACTGGTGCACAAGTGTTAATTGTGCAAAACCCCTCTGGCCACCACCAAGACCTGAGGTTCCAGGCTCAGTGATGAATCCAGAAGAATTCCCAAGTTGCGAACCTGAGCCTTCAGGGAGAGTGTAACCCCATCCAATACAGGCTGTAATCCTATACCCTGTTCGGCCTTGTGACTGATCAGGAGTACCACTTTGTTGTCTGGATTCAATTTCACTTTGTTCACCCTCATCCAGTTCGTCACAGCTGCCAAGCACCGCTTCAGAACCTGAAAAGCCTCCTTAGTAGCGGTGGAAAGGAGTGATAGAGTTGGACGTCATCTGCATACAGATGACATCAAACTCCAAAACTCTGGATGATCTCTCCCAGCGGTTCCATGCAGATGGTTTTTTTTAATGAATCTTTATTAGCTTTTCAATAAAAGACAGACAGTAAAAACAAATAGTGACAAACATATTACGAACAGAGAGTACATTTAAGTTCCGGAGTGAGCAAAGAGTTGGTCGAAAAGAAATGTGGCTACCTTAGAAGGTAAGTGTGTGTAAAGGGTGAGAAAGAAGTTGAATGGGGAATGGGGATGTCCAAAACTGTCTTTTCTCCCTCCTCGCTTCTGATGTACTTTCCCTTATACTGCCTGTATAGGGGAAGAGAAGAGCATGTCTTTATAATCAGTTTAGAATCAAGTCAACATTATATTCTCTTCTGCAATATTGCCGTACTACCCCCCAGTCTGTTTCTTCTGGCCTAGTTTTGTTTTTCTTTCTTAATCTTTCAGTTAACCATTCTAGCTGAATTGTTTCCATGACCTTCATAAACCATTCCTCCTTAGTCGGGATAATGGGGGACTTCCAGTTTTTGGCTAATAGTATCCTAGCAGCTGTTATTCCCATTAATATTATTTTCTTCTCCATTATCGGAATTTCTTCCTCTAGAATTCCCAATAGGAAGATTTCTGGTTTTCTCTCTAGTGTACTTGTAAGCATTTTCTGCAACTCTTGTTGGATCATTGTCCAGAATCTGGCTGTCTTTGGGCAAGTCCACCAGAGGTGGAAAAAAGTTCCATGCAGATGTTAAACAACATGGGAGACAATACTGAGCCCTGCGGAACCCCACAGGTCAAAGGCTGTGGGGTCGAGCAGGTGTCCCCCAGCAATACCTTCTGAGACCAGCCCTCCAGAAAGGACTGGAGCCACTGTAAAACAGTGCCTCCCAGTCCCATTCTCGCGAGGTGTCTTAGGATACCATGGTATATGGTATCAAAAGTCACTGAGAGGTCCAAGAGAACCAACAGGGACACACTCCTCCTGTCCAGTTTCCTGCATAGATCATCCACTAAGCAGTGGTTCTCAACCTGTGGGTCCCCAGAGGTTTTGGTCTTCAACTCCCAGAAATCCTAACAGCTGGTAAACTGGCTGGGATTTCTGGGAGTTGTAGGACAAAACACCTGGAGACCCACAGGTTGAGAACCACTGCACTAAGGTGACCAAGGCTGTTTCAGTTTCATGTCCCGGCCTAAAGCCAAACTGCAATGAGTCTTGATAATATGTTTCTTCCAAGAACCCCTGGAATTATGAGGTAACTATACATTCTGGGACTTTGCCAAAGAAGGGGAGATTGGAAACTGGCTGAAAGTTGTTGAATTGAGTGGGGTCTATCTATCCAATACAACATGTTCCCATTTTTACAAATTTTTGTCAGAGATAAGAACATTTAAAATGCATGGTACATTAGATGCCAAATACTGATCAAATACAGAATGTATGTGGCTTAGGGCTTCTGATACAAAAAGGTGTTTATCTCACACCAAAGAAGTACATGTACTTGGCAACAATCTGGTTTAGCTGTTTTGCTAAAACTGCAAGCTATCAAAACAGAAAATATTGCCTGCGACAATTTTAGTTGGGGGAAAAAAGTGTAGTAACACTTGTTATTGCATGCACCAGTATCATCTTCCACAAGTACTAGGATGATGCTTATACCGATAAAAGCATTTATATTTAAAATCATCAAGTAACTGACTTGTCTATGATCAGTCTGTGAGCAAAAATGTTGATGAGAATTTCAACTTGGACCTTTCTGACCAAAGTCCCCCACTACATGAGCCCACACTGCTAGTATGCAAGGTTGGCTAAGACCTAGTCTCTCTATAAATATTTAGAAAAACATATACAAAAAGTAAATTTGCCATGCCATGCATCAGGTACCATCCTGTTGTGTAGGCATGTCCTGCAGCAGCCTCCAGCCATTTCTTAGATTCCCAAGCTCATTTCAATAAATTTCAATTGTTTGTCATTTTACACTAGTTGTTTGTCATTTTACTATGCTATTGTATATAATGGGACTTAAGCATCAATTGATATTTGTAACCATGGGAGGTTCTGGAACCAAATCTAGCTAAGGGCCTATTGTATTTTTAGTATGTGTTGGATCATTAAACCTTTACTGATTTGGAAATTGATGTGTTCCCCATAGCAAGACAAAACACATCAAAACTGAGTTGGGGGAATATATGCAAAAATTGTCCTTTTCTAAGCAGCACTGCCATTAAGGAGAAAATATACAGTTCTGTAGAAACAAGCATACATTTAATGGTTCTTCTTTCAATTCCTAATGCTTCTAGCCAAAAAAAACCCCGAAGTTGTTGAAACTAAGGTCCAAAGAAATCATTGCATTAAAATGAATGAAGTCAGCAAATTGGCTGTGCTTCTCCAAACTTTCTTCTCAGAATATCATAAACAAAAGGGTTAAAAAAGAATTTATAGCAGCTCAAACCTAAGTGCGGTATGCTTTTTCCCCATCTTGCTGGCTCTAAGATTGGCCTAGAGAATGCCAAGCCCCCTAAACACACTTTGTCTTTGGACTAGGTAGACAGATTTAAGAAAATAAATAGAAAGCATCTGAAATAATTTGCAGACCATTGCTATGATAATGTCTGGTGGGGCGGGGCGGGGCATTTTCAACTTCCAACTCCTTTTGCCTTACTTTTTCTAGCTCAAAAGGATGAACAGCTTTTCCTGAAGGTTTCTGGTAGTGGCAAATCATTTTTAAAATCAGTAAGTGATTTTTTTTCTATGCAGAATCCTGTAGGAACCTTTACAGTTCAAAATCGGTAATCTGCCATGCTCAGTTATTCTCAAGGGAGATAGAACAGAGACTAGAACATGACACACTTCAAAAGAAACTGCAGCTGAAGCAAGGTAAACCTAAACACACACAAAACTAACAAGAAAAGTTCAACTCAGAGGGGAAATATCTGAGATCATTACAGGTTGAGCATTCCTTATGAAGAATTCCAAAAGGCAAAATTGACCACATGGGTACCAAAGATATGGAAACGTTTGCTTTCTGACAGTTCAGTATCTACAAACTTTCTTTGATGCACAAAATACTAAAAATAGTGTATTAAATTACCTTTGGGGTAGGCTATATGTATATGAAACAAACATTTTTTTTGTTTACAATTGGGTCTCAATTGCAAGATATTTTATTATAAACATTTATTTATTTATTTATTATTTAAATATGCAAATACAGGTATTTCAAAATCTGTGGGGGGAAATCAATATCCTAAATACTTTGGGTCCCAAAATTTCAAAAAAGGGATACTCAACCTGTATCTATGTCTAGAGCAAATTCATTTCTTACTTCTCATGTGCTTTACATATAACAGGTTCAAAGTTTAATCACTGACAGCTACAGATTTTAAAAAGTTAATGAAGCTGGAATTGCTAAAGATTTCAGCTTGGCCATGTCAGCTATTGCTGTCATGTTGACTTTTTATTTTCTTTTAGCTGAGTCCACCCCCCACCCCTTTAAGATTTTTATATTGTATCCAAACTCCAGATTAAAACAGTGGAAATAACTGGTGAAACAAACTCTAGAGACAGCCGCCTTTTATACTGCTTGTTGTAGGCAGGCTCAACAACTACAGTTGGATCAGCTAGAGTTGAATCCATTTTTCCCAAGCTCACGCTTTATTGCATTGTTATAGTTTCACTGAGACCCAACGTGAGAAATCTATTTCTCCAGCTTTCTTTCAATGCCTATGCTGCTTTTATACACACACACACACACACACACACACACACACACACACACCCTACTTGGCAGAGCATGAGCAGGAAAGCAGGCGCTGGATGGGCACAAAAGGTCTTTGCAAAAGTAAGTCTTCATTATCTCAGGTACGCCTATATTCTAACCTGGTTTTAATTCTGGCATAAAAAGCACTGTAAGTCCACAGGCTTCTATTGTGACCTTGCAGAATAAGGAGCAAGTCTTCAAAGTATGGGATAATATGTTTTTAACAGAGCATCTTAAAATAGAACTCTATTTAATTCCCAATGCTATTGGCACAGCAAAAGAAGAAAACTACATCTAAGAATGAATAATGCTGGGATATATCTTTTAATAATAATTTGGAAGAAGGTATACATTTTAATGCAGAAAAGAAGCAGCTTTAACCTATGATTTTTATTTGATCTGTTATCTCTAACTAGTGCCTCCACTAACCAATCTTCAGTTCAACTTCATTTTTTCATTTTGTAATTATAAAAGAAAAAAACAAACCCTTATATCTGCTTAAACATTTTAATTTGCAAGGCATGTGGAAGCAAAGCAAATTTATACATGTCAATTATTATTGTGGATTGAGTGTGGAACTATGCTTCTGGAGAACTGGGTTCGAATTCCCACTCGGCTATGAAAACCTAAGTCATACTCTCTCAGCCTCAGAGGAAGGCAAAGGCAAACACCTTCTGAACAAGGGTACTCTATAAATATGTGTTGCGGTTATACTCAGTTGTAACTTCAGGAACCTCAACTAGGAATTTAAAACGTTTGCACAGAAACTATTAATTTACTCTCTCAAAACCTGTGCAATGTGTGGCCCTCCAGGTGTTTGGGACTTCAACTCGCAGAAGCACTAGCCAACTTGTTCAATGGTCAGGAATTCTGGGAGCTGAAGTCCAAAACATCTGGAGGCCTGTAGGTTGCACAGACCCGCTCTTGTCCTACCCAACCTCTAATATAATAGCCTAACAAGTGTTTATCAAGCAAGGGTTTAAAAGCCTAACAAGTATCATTTAATAAACAGACTGAGAAATTAAATAGATGTTGATAGCTTACAGCTTAATGAACATGAAGGGAGAATAAGGTAGAGCAGAACAATTTCTGAAACAGTAAACTTTCTAGGAAGGCACCACTAATATTTGCTAAATATAACAACACAAACAGACTTGTGAAAATGTATTGTTGCTCATCAAGAAGGACATGGTGATTATTTGCTGCAGACCAGCAACGTTTTGGAAGTATGTTGGGAAATAAGACATACCTTCATAGTTTTCATTCCAATTCTGTAATAATTTCAGTGCTGTTGTAATACTATTAAAGTACATTTTCCCTGCAGTGTAGTCCAATAAGCTGCATTTCTACCTGGTTCTTTTCCACCTCTGACATAGACTCTGGCCCAATCTCATTCTCCAAAAAACTGCCAAGATGGTAACCTACCTGGTGATGTTTGTTTCTATTACGAGCCTTCAGGTTATTTCTAATTCATGACGACCCTAAGGCAAACCAATCACCAGGCGACTGTGAACGGAAAGCTATGAAATACTTCACAAACTAAAAATGCAATTTTATGATTATCTACAGTATTGAGAACATCACTTTTCCTGATGTTGCTAAGAGGACTCATGGCACTTATGAAATTAAATGGTGACAGACACGCAGGTAAATAGGGAGTGATGTGTTGTTTTTGTTAAAAAAAGAACTAGAAACATGTTCAGTGCTCTAAATAGTATTACTTGCTTTAGCACATATTACATTCAAAGCATTACATGAAAGCCATTTTACTTTAAAGTGTTTAATAAAGAGAATAAGTTCCAGTGTGGTATGGTGGTTTGAGAGCTAGACCATAAATCAGAAGACCAAGGTTTAAATCCCTATTCAGTCGTAGAAACCCACGGGGTATCCTTAGGCAACTCAGTGTCTCTAAGCCTCAAAGAAAGACAAACAAATTCACTCTGAATATATCTTTTCCCTCCCCCATAAAACATTTGTCTTAAGAGTCATCATGCATTGGAAAGCACACAACAACAATAAAGGGGATAGGCATCTACTTCCTTTATACTTAATACAGAATTACTACACCTCAAAGAACACTGTTTTAGGGTACATAAAGAGAGCTGAAACTGATATATTTTATATCAACATCTAAATTTTGTTCTGATGAGGTACAGATGGAATATTTTCAGTCTCACTCATCCTTCTGAACCAATTATCAATTTTGTCTCAAACTGAGAAAAACTGAAAAATGTTCTCCACATTTCTGGATATGGCTACCAGCAGCAGTCTTCAAGAGAATTCTGATAGTTTTTTGTGTGAGAGAGAGTAAAGACCTCACTGTCATCTTCGTCATGTCCTTAACTTAGCCTTTAGCCACAAGTCTTGCTTTTTAATCTCTGAATCTCTCTTCCTGCTTTGCAGTACAGACCCATCTACAGCCAATCACCATTTTTTTTCCTTTTGGCAATTCTGACAATGTCTGTGTTTCATTTCTTTATAAAGCTTGGATCTCCTCATTAGCTGTTTGCACCTACCTCTAAGAACCTGAAGAGGGGCATGTTAGAATGAACATATATTTATGGCAATACTTCTACATCGGCACAACAAATATTACCCAGCTACAGTACATAAAGATGAGAGCTACTGACAGTCTCTAGGTAACCATTTACTCCCACTGCATGATGTTTTTAATGCACGTGTACTCAGCAGAACAGCTGATTTCAGAGATGGCAAACGCGAGGCTTCTGAAAAAGGAGCAGGTTGATCACTTCCTTTGTGCCATTTCAAAGCACCAAACATAGTTGCTTGCTTTGTGGTCACATATACCCATAATAATATTTTAAAGCCATGACTCCAAATTTTATTGCAAGTAGTTGATTGACTTCCAAGTGGGTAGCACAAGGGGATAAAAAAACCAGCACAGTCAGCCTTATACATTCGTTGACATTGGAAGCACAGGACCGCCATGAAGTGAAAAACTATGAATTAAAAATGCTCCTTTTTATAGCCTTCTTTTTCATCAGTTTGTTCTCTCTAGGATCTCTAGGTCCTCTAGTCTGCCTCCAAGGTCAAGTTCTAACAGATGTTGACCACAGAGTCAAACTGGAAGACATAGAGATTCTGCAAGAAATAATTTCAATCCAATTCGCTATGTTTTACCATCCTTGTGGGAGGCTTCTCTCTTGTCCCTGCATGGGGAGCTGGAGCTGACAGAGGAAGCTCATCCATGCTCTCCCCAGATTCGAACCTCTGATCTGTCGGCCTTCAGTCCTGCCAGCACAACTGTTTAACCCATTGCACCACCAGGAGCTCCGGTAGCGCAATTCTCAATTGTAAAGCAACATTGGCCTGGAAGATACACAGAAAATATCCAGTAAAACTCTTAACATATTAAAATAAATAACAATAAATCTCTTTCAAAATCTTTCAAAAAGTAATCACAAACTGGATTGAAACATTCTCTTCCGAATGACCTGACACTGAGCCTGTTTTTTGTATTAATTACCAAACAGCTGCAATAAAGAATTCATTCAACCGCACGTGGTACAGAGGAAGCCAGCAGCTTAGTGCAAAACAGCAGTGGGTGTGTTTAAAAGAGATGACTTAGTCACTGAGAGCTAAGAAAACTGAAAGGGTTAGAAGATAGCAAAAAGGAAAGCCTATGTGAAAGGAATCCTAAGCATCTAAGTTGGAACCAATCCTCACTTAATTCAATTGTATGTACTCCTCGGTAAATGCATGTACATTGTTGTAGACTCAGTGTTATTCCTAGATTCAGAAGACTTACGTTGAAAGCAATAAATATAGTAAAAGATATTGAAAAGATCCATCTTGGAAAAGGCAGAAGAATAAAGTGTAACAGCTGTTGATTTACACTTGGACATTTGACACAATATAATGCTGACAGAATTGAGTATCTCAAGTAGAGATAACGAGGTATGGAATCAAGTTACTCTATCAAAACCAAAAGCCACAATTTCACCAAGAAAATATTGTCTGATAAGAGACTTTACAAACAAATGTAACTGCCTTATCATTAGTTAGAATGGCAAGTGTTCCATATACATTACTGACAGACTTAACACAATAGCCCTATAAGATATTTTGCCACTACCATACTGATATTAACAAAAAGGGATGCGCATTTAGTGAATAATTTCAAAACAAAATATTTTTTTTAACAAAAATCTTACTAGGTCACGGAACGCAGACCTTCTCCAGAAGCGTGGCTGTCGCAACACAGAGAGCCTTAAAGCGCCACACCCAATAGAGTTGAAAGCAAAGTTTATTCAAAAATACAAAATAGGGCCAAATTGACCCAAAAACACTTAAACTTCAGTGTGAGGGTGAAAAGAAGACAAAGTAATGACCAAACTGGTCAAAAATAGTCCTCAACACAAAACCCGGATTAAATCTCCTTAAAACCTGCAATAAACCCCAAAACGCGAAACAAGAGAACAAGGCACACGATGATAAACACAAGGATGTCGTCATCAAATGGGAGAAGGCAAAGAGCGAAGAGACGTCAGTGCAATCCGGAGGTCAAAATGGGAAGGCGGCAACAGCGTGTTCAAAACCAGGAGGAAGCAGCAGCGACAATAAGCCAATCCGGGTCAAAACAAAGAGGAAACAGCAGCGTTGAAAATCTGATCCAGGGTCAGCACACAAGTAGGCAGTAGCAACTAGCACACAGGGAGTAAACGTTGTGTAGCCAAAAGAACACAAGATGCGGAACCCAGCCGATACAATATCCAAGTCCATGGAGGTAGAGCAGGATCCAAACTCATGTCCAAGAAGCAGTCCACAGGAACGCAGGAACACAGCACCCAAAGGCAGGACACGGGCACCCAGCAACACCTTACCAACTGCAAGGAACCCCCAATTCCAAGCCTTACTTTATTCACAAATCTTCATCAGAACTCAAATGAGGCAACACCCCATCATTAGCCCTCTCAGCTGCCACTGCAGATTCACATGCAGCCCTCTATCTTTCCTGCCAAGCTCTCCTTCTCCTGCAACGACTTAACTCACTCCACATTGACGTTTAATCATCTGAACTCCAATTCCCATCCCCAGGAAACCCCACAAACATATCACTACTTGTTGGTTCTGCACAAACATCACACACTTCTTGTACTTTAGTCCAGTTCATATCACTAGACACATCTTCCGAATCCCCATCCCCACTTTCCATAGTTGGCTCATCACGCTTAGACCCATCATCCCCAGAGAAACCCTCAAAGGAATCATCATCAGTAGGTTCACTAAGTATCTGCCGGATTCTTTTCCTTTCCCGTTCCCCATCTGACTCCTGCTCACAAGTAACCCGTTTTGCCCTTCGTGCTTCGTGCTTCAACCTCCATGCTTTCAGCATCACTCAAGGACTCATCTACAACAGTGGCTTTCTGAATCAGTTTCTCTACATTTTAAAAACCTATCAGTAACATCTATGTCTCCAGACTACACTGCAGGTATAACTTGTTATTCGAAAAATGGCACTGAATGAAACGGATCATTGCCTCAATTATGTAGTGAAATAATTTGTTTTTACTTATGGCATGGCATAAATAATAAAGCTGCCATTTGAAACTGAAGGACCAATCAACAACTGTGCTAAAGGTATCCTACCACTTTTAGCACTGGTTTCACAATTACAGACAAACTGATAGGACTCTGATGAAACATACCTTTGTTTAAATTCCTTCATTTTCTTTACATTAAAGAAAAGGTTTCCTTTGTTTTTGTCAGTTTTGTCTATGTGGGACCCAATTAAATTATATCCCCACAATGCAATATTTTTTTCAATACAATGGGTCCAATGTATTCATGAGGGCTCAGTTCCATGCATTAAGATAAAACACTTCTAATCATACCCCATACTTGTAAATGGAAGAGACATTAATGTAAACACTTCAGTATATACATGTTCATGTCACCATCATTTACTAATTTGGGGTGTGATGATCTGTGGTCAATGGAAATTATGGATCCTGAGAGCACTCACTGTACTGAAGGGACAAGCTCACTTGAAGTTATGAAAGTTATGAAAGCTAAAGCAATCTTCTGAACTTTACTTCATAATTATAATTATTATTTTATTACCCGCATCTTCTTGTAGTTCCCTGGTTAAAACAGAGAGATAAAACACAACATTCTTAAAATAATATAACAAGAAACAGAGGTAATAAAACTGACTGCATATGCTTGCCTTTGGAGGAGAACTACTTCCAAAAATTACAATTACTCTTTTGTGTGAGTGTGTCCTAGCAGGAAAGGATCCAAGAAAGGAAAATACCTTTAAAGACATGGGTTTGCATGCAGCCTGTGAGTTACATGGCTTCCACTTCTGCATTAAATAAAGCAAACCTGATTTAAGAACTAAAATGAAACACCTATCCATATTTTTAGATAGCCACATGATTATTCTTAGGTAACAGTGCTCCTAGAAAAGCATAATCCACTCACACATCTTTCCAAAAATACACAGGATTGGTGGAAGGGAAGTGTTCCTTCTGAACTACTATGCAGATGCCCTTATTTCTGTATATTTCAGATCGACTGGGTTGCACAATTACTTTAGCTTTACATGGTCTGATCCATTTCGATCCCCTGACACTATTCTTACCTCAATTTAACAAAGCAAAACTCAATGAATGTTAGCTCCTAAGTAGTTCACAAAGGTGCTTAAAGCAAACTGGGTGAAGAGTTTTAAAAAGTTGTAAAAGAAGACAGCTATTTGCTATTCCAGCAACAGGAGTGCCTGCTGGGAAACACAACAAAGGTTCAAAGTACACAAAGCTGTCTAGGAAACCAATACCTAGCAGGGGGTCTATTTATAGCAATTTAGGTAGAGAAAACTCCTTTTTTAAAGTAGTAAACTATTTCCCCAGTACTATTAGGTAGTCCTGGTAACGGCAACATCTGAATCGTTCCATGTATAATGATAATGATACAAGTATACCATCACAACTGGTAGACTCTTATTGCAAATGCAATACACTCAAAACTTCCATCTATTCCTTCCTTTTTGTGTGCTCTGCAAAAGCAAAAAATAAAATAAAATAAAAAGCCTCTATGGGCAGACTTTGGCCATTCAGGTGTTTTGGACTTAAACTCTCACAAACGGATGTTAGGAATTGTGGGAGTTGAAGACCAAACACCTGGAGGGCCGAAGTTTACCCATGCCTGCTCTATGTATTGGAATCGATCCCATCCAATTTTAGAACTCTTCTCTTGGATTCACTCAGGTTTTAAGCCTAGCATCAAAAATACCTTTAATCAAACGTTTTTCACCATTGCCCTCCCTTAAAAAACAACAAACATGTTATCTCTTGGTACTGATAGTATTTATAATCATTATTAGAGAAATAATTATTGTTTGAGAAAGTTCCAGTAAAGTCACTGCACAATAGCAGCCTCTCAAATTACACATGAAAAGATGCTAAAGAGAAGGCTGCTTTCTCATAAATTCCAATTAATCTGTCAGAAGTTAGTCACTAGTATGTACCTGGGTACTGAAAATTCACTGTGCTCCAAAAATAACTCTGGGTGCATTTTCCATGTTGAGTACATGGTTTTAATTATGCTGTTTTTATTATATGTCTATGCTCCGATTTTATTGTATTGTTGAAATAGCCTCTTAATGGGGTTCAATGTAAGCCGCCCTGAGTCTCCCTGCGAGGGTTGAGAAGGACAGGATAAAAATGTGCAAAATAAATAAATAACTAAATAATTATTTGGCAGAGAAGACTCAAGACCTTGTCAAACTACAGCTCCCATAACTCCATAGCATCAATATAAGGCAGTTAAAGCACATTAGACTCGAATAAATACAATAATAAGACTTAAAACACATGGATTTTGGGTTTCATGGTGGATCCTGGAACCAAATCCCAGCGGATACCAAGGGCCCATTACATTACCTCCAGTCTTCCCCATCACTTTTAATATTGGACAATTGTGAGAAACAATAAAGACAACTCAAAACAAGCCTTGTTAAATGCTTGTTGAATCTTTTAGGCATCTATTTGTAAAATATTCTGAAGTCACTACAGCATAAAGGGAGAGCTGGCATAATGCAATGTAGGGATCCCCAAACATTTTAAGCAGAGAGTCAGTTCACGTTCCCTCAGACTGTTGGGGAGCAAACTTTAATTGTATGTGGGTACGTGAATAAGGAGTGCATGTGATGTGCACTGGCCATGCCACCTACCTGCTGCTGCACGCACACACACACACATACGCTTGTGCCACTGCTGCCACACACCTGCCACTGCCATTCACACTTACTGGCTCTCACCACAATCGCCACCACCACACTCGTGCATATGCCACCATCGCCTCCATAACCACCACAACACTCACTCATTCACCCTCGCTATACCCACTCACTTGCTGCCACCATTGCATGCGTGTGTCAGCCATGAACGTGTACAAGCATGCATGTCAACAGGAGCAGGGGCCAGCAAAAAGACATTGGTGAGTCGGATTCAGCCCCATAAGCCTTGGTTTGGGGTCATCTGATGTAATACTTTGAGATTTGGACTAGAAGATTGGAAGATCAGGATTCAATTCACTGCTCAGCCGTGGAAACCTGCTGGGTGATTCTGACCAGGTCACACTCTCCCAAACTCAGTGGGAGGCAAAGAAACCCTCTCCAACATATCTTGGCAAATAAACCATGTGGTAGGCTCACCTTAAGATTTCCGTAAGTCAGAAATGACTTGAATGCACAATCAACAAACAGCACTGAAGCTGTTGGACAACTGCAAACAAAATGCCCACCTATTCGTCACATGCATCATTTCAAGGACATGTACGTGCTACACTTGATCTACTACTCAAGTGAATGCCAAAATACACTGGTGACACTCTTTTCTATATCTTGAGCTTTCAGAGAAACAAGATACAATTTATGCACATTCATTTCAGTTTTATTTTGAAAACTATGTTGGGTGCTGTATTTCATTTTCAAAATGTATCCCTAGTGTACACTTAGTGGACATCTAAAAGTGTAGAGAAGGGAGGGGAATGTAACAAGCAATATCTGTGTAAACATACCAGCACCATAAAAGCATATGAACTGTCTTATTAGACTAAGCTTCTAGTTGACAAGAAATGGTACTTTAGTTCTGTTTTTATGAGCACACACACTTACTTTGACAAAGAAATGTTTTTCTCCAAAGAGAGGGAAAAAGCCACAACCGCTGCTAGCTAATGGAAGGTGGCTGTGGCTTACTCTTTATGGGAATCTGATGCCCATAAACCAGTAAGGTTGGCAGCTTTGAAGTAAACCACACCTAGTTATTTTAATGATGAAATCACAGTAGATGCTTTGCCACATCAAAATTGAACAGTTTAACTTTTCATATGTGTTTATGTGAGTGTGTTATCTAAAGGAAAATACACCAATACTTTTTACATAAGGCCTTTTTCATCACAGACCGGAAAAGGCTTTTCTAGAAATGCTGCAGGATGAGTCATAAACTGCAAGGCAGTAAAGCATTTTCAATGATGATAACTTGATGCAGTGAGATTAAACCAGATCTTGTTTATCGTTTTAGTCCACTTATCAGACTCCTGACTCCCTCTTTTAACATTACAGTTTCAGCTACAATCCAGGTAAACATGTGGAATAGCTAGTGCGTGTCTGTTTTTCCACATGTCAACTACCTTAGGTACAGAAACTGGCTCTAATCTCATGTTTAAATAAATGTTATGTAATGCTATGCAATTTCCAATACTCATTCACCTTGTGTAACTGACACGTTTTTATGGGGCTGCTTTCACGTATGCCTACATGCTTAATGCTGGGGCTTAAATAAATATAACCAGCCATGCCATCTTTTCCTATTATCAATTTTCAGAACTAAAGATTAGAAAACTAACTCTTTTGGATTAAAAACCCTAGAACCTTCCATCCTGACATCATGGCCATGCTATCTGGAGAATTTGGAGTTGTACGGCAAAGAAAGAAATCTTTCTTTCTTTCATGCATTTGTTGTCACATTTCTATCAAACATTTCCACTGATAATCCAGCCAACAATATAATTAGCAAAGATATTTGAAAAGATGCATTCAAGTAAATTGAAGAGATACGGCAGTTATGGTATTAAAATTATCATTAATCCTGTTTAACCTCTATCTTTTCTACATATTTACTGTAGTTTCCTAAGAAAGTTATCTGCTACAGACAGTGAATTATATTTACAAGTCTTGCTACCTAGGAAAGTCAGTTTATGGATCTACCAAATGGCCACTCTTGCAATGTCAGCTTTATGGCTTCTATCAGGTTGGTCATGAACTAAGATTGGAATGTAGAACAAATGCCACACTAATTGTAATATTAGTTAGCAGCCATATCTGTTCTTTTTCTTTATTCAAAAGTGAGTATGAAGAATTTGTCTGCATTTGTCTACAACACAAAGACAGATATAGTTTGCCAGCCAACTAACCCCAGGCATGTACCAGTTTCTGCCAACTAGCATTATAAACGCTTTTTACAACTTACTGCTATATTAGAATAGCTAATATTTAAGGATAGTTTTATTTATTTATTTACAGCGTTTTACCCCGCCCTTCTCAACCCCAAAGGGGATACTCAGAGCAGCTAACAAAGGCAACCCAATGCCACAATCAATACAATGTAAAGCCGTAAATACAAAATTAAACAATAGCAGTAAGATTAAAACAATAATCAACAGCCAATTGAATTAGAACAATACTCCATCCACAATTCCGAATTGATAAGAACAAAGCCATATCCTCAAATCTGTTGCCATTACTAATCCATTCTAGTCAGGTGTTGTTTAAGCTATTGTGCAAAGGCCTGGTCCCAAAGCCAAGACTTCAGCTTCCTTCTGAATGCCAGGAGGGATGGGGCTCCACCATTCACAAAAAAAACACCTGAGGGACAAGTGTCTATGTTTTCACTATCATTCTAACCTGGGCTCCGAACTTTCCAGTTTAACAAGAATTTCTTGTTAAAAAGAGGCTAAACTACAGGATTTTGACGGGGGAGGGGGAGATAAACATCTAGTGATTATGCACACTACAAATGTGTATTGATTTTAACCAAATACTTTCCCAAGTTGAATCCCTATAGCTTTGTAAGTAAAGTGTTCAAAAATAGTTTTATAAGTTGCACACTGAACCAAACTAGTTGGTATTATAGCAAAACAGCTGAACGTGGACTAATGCAACATTAGCAAACATACTTAAGTCTTTCCTTCTTTACATTTGAATAGCTGTATAGTTATATGTGAAAGGGGGAAATGAAACTCTCACACTATCACATACCTTCTTATATTAAAATAGTGAAGAACCTGATTCCAGAGACTTTGAAACATCATAAGAGGACTAAAGAGTTCTTCTCTACTGCAATTTCAAAAGGTCAGGGTGACCTGTCAGAGTTTAAAATAAAGTGAACACACACCCAAGTTCAGAAGCATGGCATTTCAAACTGCTCAGTACTCTTTAACCTCTATTCAAGATAAATGTAGCATTTTAGATTGCTCTGTACTCTCAAACATCTTTTCAAGGTAAATAGGAATTCACATTCTGACCATCCAAAGGCAGATACCCTATATACTCATGTACCAGATTATAAGTTTTAGTCAAAGCATCAAAGCAAAAAAGATGGGTCAACTTATCAACGGGTCAATATGAGTATTGTACCTTAATTCTTTGCACACAAAAAAAGGAATCGTAGACTTTACTGAATCACATAGAGAAATGCAAGAGCATGGTCCATTCCAGGATAATCTAAAAGAGGAACTGGATCCCCCTCTACTTTCTCCCACATGGCATAACTTCTTTTTGATTGCCTGGTTGGTGAAAGCTGTTGGTGGCCTAGGGGAAGCTGGTTCCGAGAAAGCGCTAGTACTTTAACCTTCTGAGGAATAATGCTTGTTTTATCCATGATTAATCCCAAAACCATAATTCTGGTCCCAAAATCTATCCTTGAATTCTACATTAGTACATATGGTATTTGATTGTTTTGAGAAACATAGATTATTCTTCTGAATCATACAGACCCGAGTATGTGTAAAAGAAGCCATACTGAAGATAAGAATATCTGAAATCTAAACTTTATAATAATTTTAAGTTTTACAATAGATGCTGGTAGAGTTAAAGACAAGTGTCACACTTTCAAAAACCACGTTGCGACAACAGGGGATCATATTATTTGATTGCAATTTTGTCATCAGTATCTATATATTATCTATGTTCCTGATAGTCTTGAATTTGCTGTGGAAATAGAACATTTAGGCCCAGCCCTCTTGTGAGGCAGAGTAAATCACTTACTCAGGTGACAACTATTCCCCACCATTAGGAAAACCACATACCTATTGATGCAGTAAAAACACAATCTTAGTCATGGTGCTCTTCAAAATAAAGAATTGGGGGGTTGGGGGTTGGATAACCCTAATCCCACAGCAGGAAAAGAGCTGGCACAGAGTAACCCACTGCTTCACACCTATCTCAAAAAATTTCAGCCAAGCTATTACACAAGTGCCAAAATAGGATATGGGTCAGCACAGCTCTCCTACAAACCCATCAGGCCAAAATTCTTTTATCTGGAGTGGTCCTTTATCCAGTTTGACTCCAAGGCCAACCTGTCCACAATGCTTTAATCTGTGGAGAGATCCTACTGCTTCTTTGGGCTATACTAGAGCAGGGCTGTCCAACTGGCGGCCCTGGGGCCGGATCCGGCCCCCCAGCCTGTTGGGCACGGCCCCAGCTATGCCCCCAGCCACCATTTTTAAATTTTTTAAAAAATTCTAATTTTTTAAAAAAAATGGCGGCCGGGGGGAGGGGGAGGCGGGGAAGGGAGGAGGAAGAGAGCTAGCTCCTCCTCCCTGCACCGCCCCTCCGTCCTCTCTCCGCGCCGAAAAGGAGTAGGCGGCGCCAAGGGCAGCGCGTCACGCGCCTTCTGCCCTTTTGGCGGCTCCCCGCCCTTCCTAGGGGGCGCGAAAGGAGGAGTAGGCGGCGCCAAGGGGCAGCGCGTCACGCCAGGCCTGTGACGCGCTGCCCTTGGCGCCCTCTTCTTCCCGGCGGCTCCCCCGCCCTAGGAAGGGCGGGGGGGCGCCGGAAGAGAGGAGTAGGCAGCGCCAGGGGCAGCGCGTCACGCCAGGCCTGTGACACGCTGCCCTTGGCGCCACCTTCTGTTTTCTCCTCCTCCTCCTCTTTCCCGGGCGCCGTGGCGCTCGGGACAGCCACGGTGCCCAGGAAAGAGGAGGAGGGAGAATGACAGCTGTAGGAGAGGGCGGGGCCTGGGCTGGGGGCGGGGCCTGGGGGCGGGGCCGAGCGGCCCGAGGTCATCAGTGACCTCTATTCCGGCCCTGGACCCGGTAGAAGTTGGACAGCCCTGTACTAGAGGATTTAACAAGCCACATGCAATGATTACAAGCTAGTTTAAAACAAGGTGCTGAAACAGTCAACGGAGAAGCCAGGCTGCCTTAGATAGCATGATAACCTGTGCTGTTCTTGGTAACACCATTCTTTCAAAAAATGTAAAATTTGAGGATGGAACAGAATAATAACGAACAGTTCTCCATATGTTGGACAGGATGTGAATTCTGTGTCTGCATTGACCCAAACACATTCCTCGCATGAAATAGTTTTATGATGAATTGTACAGAATTGCCTAAGATAAGGAAGAGTTCATCTCTTTGATTTCTGGGCTTTGGAAAAAGAGAACTAGTAATGGTCTTAGCCCATTAGAGACCATACCATGTAGAAAGCATAATACCATTCATTTTCAAGAACTGCTATGGCCAGAAATGAAGAGAATAAAACTGACATGTACTCCTGTTAGCCAAACTTGCATTAAAAAAAGTTGAATAAGTGTTCCCTTTTGACTTTCCAAATGCTAAAATTCCACAAAGTACTATGCTCCAAGACATAGCTCAAAATGGCTTACATCCAATTCAGTCTCAAATAGAGTGGAACCCATGAATCAACTCTTACATAAATTCCACTGACTCAATGCTTTTCTCTATTTAGGACTAACAATTTAACCCCCGTCATCAAGCCTTCTTGTGGTAATACTAAAATTATGATTCGATATATCTTGATATGTAATAAACAAACATCCTCTTGCATTATTTGGCACAAAGTTTCTTTTAATTCCCGAGTCAAAATCTCAGTTTTTTGCTGCTTTTTTTTTTTACAGGGGATTCACTATTCTACGCCAAACCTTGCAGAGACGACAAGGCCTGTTGTTTTTTTTCCTGCTTGCCTTATGTATCTCACATGGGTGTGTGAAACCCATGTTGGTAACAAAAACCCTGACTGTCATGGTGTGCAAAGCGAAATTAAGAGGTTTATGCCATGAAAATGTGTCTCCTTCTAAATTTCAATTGTAATGGCAGCTACACCTTGGAATTTTAAATACAGTGGAATCAACTTTTAATACTGCAATCTGACCTAGACATTATGTCACCTTTTGGCTGTCATACATCCCAAACATGAGCACGTAGCAACTGTGGAAGAAAACAAACATCTTTCTAGGATTTACCTGAACCAAGACTTCAATCCAGTCATCCATTCATCTATCTTGTGGAGGATTCCCACTTGCCCAAATGCAGGGATAATATCCTGAAGCCACAAAATACATTTCTGCTTTCTCTTACCATTTTTTGAGTTTCCCATACCAGCCACTGCAGAAAGCCTGGGACCCTTTTATGCTAAACAATTACAACACGAAGATTCCTAATTAATTGCCATGGTCCCACTCTATGTAATCCTAAAAAGTTTCACTTTTAGGGAAGGGCGGTTAAAATTCTTTGCCTTGGAGAATTCTGTAACAGTGATGCCCAAACATTAGTTTTTTCCAGAAGTTTCAGCTGCCTCTGCTCTTTGGACTCTGAAGCTAAAGTCCCAAACACCTGGAAGATCACAGTATGGGAAACACTGATTTAGAGTATCTCCAAACTATGAATCCTAGGATTCCAAAGGATACAGCCAAAGAAATTAAAGTGGTATCATAGTGTAACAACTGTACAGTGGGCAAATGTCCTGGGCACACACACCCTTTTTGTTTTCAGAGCAAGCTTATTTCAGAACTCTTCTCCATGCAACAAAAGTCTACTCTTTCCAAACATCTTGCCCTCAACACAGTCCCTTACTCACAGACACACACTTCCATGTTATGAAGCCATTTGGAATCTCAATCAATAATTCATATAACTTCCATCTCTTATTTATTTCAGACTACAAGACTGCCCACTGAAGTATATTTAGAAATCCATGTGGGTCATAGGTGGCAACACCCAACCTATGAAAGGGGGTATCATGTTAATGGGAGGGGGCTTCCAGTCCCTCTTCTCTCCATATTTCCCCCAGAAATCCTTAATCGCCCCTCAGATAGGAAGCATGGCAGACAAATGAGTCTTGGTCTGCTTACCTCCTTTCTGAGCCAAGCAAATCGGGCACACATGTGAAATTATGCCTGTGTTTAAAGGGCACTGCCGTAGTTCAATGCTATGTAATCCTGGAAGTTGTGGGGTGTATCTACACTACTGAATTAATACAGTTTGACACTTTAACTGCCAGTGCTATAGAATCATGAGAGTTATAGTTTGGTGAGGAACCAAGACTCTTTGGCAGAGAAGGCTGAAGACCTTGTAAAATTCCCAACTCCCAGACTCCCATAGCATTGATCCAGGGCAGTTAAAGTGGTGTCAAGTTACTTTCGTTCTACAGAATAGATCAGTGGTTACCAACCTTTTTTTAAAAAAAAGAACCAGGGACCACTTGACCAGGGACCCTTTTCCAACATTAGTACCCAATGGATTCAGTTTGGTTATTTGGGGTGTTGATTCAGAAAACTGCATTGGATAGACCACATCAGCTCTAGTTTCTGATACACAACAAATGCCATCCGGTAGTCGCCATCTGCTTGCCCACAGGAAACCATATTTAATAAGCCTCAGCACTATAAGAGGATTTTGCAAGACCAGTTGCTCTAGTTGCAACAGTGAGACCATATTTTAGTTCTTGCAGACCACCGGTGGTCCACGGGCCACAGGTTTGGAACCACTGGCATGGATACATACACCCTGGGATGGCTCCCTGACTTCCAAAATATACCTTTGGGTGAGCAGAGATGCCACCAGGAAGATGGAAGGGATGTGAATTTTTCAGTTTCTGTGCCTGGGGACTCAAAATAAGGATGCCCACGGATGGGCCCTTGGACTCACCGAGCTCCAGGGCCTGGTTGTACTTCTCGAGGGCGGCGGGCAGGTCCTGCTTCTCCTTCAGGGCCTCCCCTTCGAGGCTTAACCGCCGAGCCCGGCTCTGCCCGGGGAACCACTTCTCCAGGAGGTTGCCCAGCACCACGTTGACCCGGAGGCCGGCGGGGAGGGCGCCGGGAGGTCGGCCTGAAGAAGCGGGGCAAGCGCCGCACCGGACCGCCGATGGGGCCGAGGGAGAGGAGGAGGCCTCGGCTCCCTGGGCGGCGCAGCGCTTGCAGAGGGTGTGCCCGCAGTGCAGGGTCACCGGCTCGGCGAGGAGGCGCAGGCAAAGCGGGCAGCCCAGGGGCTCCGGGGGCTGGCAGCAGGAGGGGTCGCTCCCTTCCGGAGGAGGCGGGAAGGCGGAGGGAGAGGTGGTGTTGTTGGTGGTGGTGGTGCCCTGTCCGGGCCCGGGCCACGGGGGCAGGCGCAGCTCCTTGTGGCGGAGCGTGAGGGCCAGGCCTTCGGCGAGCTGGCGGAGCTCCTCGGGGCGGAGGCGGGCCTGGCGGGCGGCGGCGCTGTAGGCCTCAGGGCCTCGGCCACCCTGCCGGCGCGGGCCAAGGCGTCCCCGCGGCGCAGGCACAGGCCCCGCTCGGGCTGCGGCACCTCGGCCAGCTGCGAGCTCAGGATCTCCGCCGCCAGGGCGAACTGGCCCCCGCGGAAGGCCTCCTCGGCCACTTGCAGCATCTCCGCGCAAGGCTGAGGAAGAGGAGGCTGGGCGGCGGGGCCGAGCTCCATTGTGTCGAGGTGGGTGTGGTGCCGCTAGCGCCCCATGCCGAGCTAGGCCTCTCCGCCGCGCAAGGCCTTCTCCCTCTCTCTCGCGCCCTCCTCGCTAGACGCCCCTCCTCATGACGCCCGAGAAGGGAGCCCTCTCTTCTTCGCTTGGGAAGGGACTCCGTCCGTCCTTCCTTCCTTCCTGCCTGCCTTCCTCCGACGGGGTCAAGGGGAGGAGTCCAGGGCTGGCTTTCTCTGCCTCACGAAGCAGGAGACTATTCTGGGCGCTTATGCAACGACGCCCAGCGGTTGTATAACTCTATAGCTCACTCCTTCTTCTCCCCGGCTGAGGGCAGCAGCGGCAGCGGCACCGCCCTCTCCCTCTCTGGGCCCGGTGAGCCCGCCGCACATGCCCCGCGAACAGCACGTGGGGAAGGGAAGGCCCGGCCCCGCGCGGCCCCTCCTCCTCCTCCTCCTGACCAGAAGAAGAGAAAGGAAAACCACCCGCCGCCGCCGCCACAGGCCCACGACGCTTCTCCCTCCCTCTCTCTCTCCCTCGCGCCCGCCTGAGTGACTACGCGCGCGGGGCTTTTTACGTAACGGTCGCTTTTTTTCAAAACGCCTCAGAAGGAGGAGGAGGAGCATGGATGGAGAGAGAGAGAGAGAGAGAGGCGCCTTATGTAAAGTTCGCTGGGCTTGTGTGCGCGCGCTCGCACACACACAAACGGGCACCTGCGTTTGGCTTGAGGCTCCCAGCATTCCTCACAGCCTCCAGGCCCCTTCCTCTTCCCACCATTCCCTCCAGGTGTTTTGGACTCCAACTCCCAGCATTCCTCACAGCCTCCAGGCCCCTTCCTCTTCCCACCATTCCTCCAGGTGTTTTGGACTCCAACTCCCAGCATTCCTCACAGCCTCCAGGCCCCTTCCTCTTCCCACCATTCCCTCCAGGTGTTTTGGACTCCAACTCCCAGCATTCCTCACAGCCTCCAGGCCCCTTCCTTTTCCCACCATTCCCTCCAGGTGTTTTGGACTCCAACTCCCAGCATTCCTCACAGCCTCCAGGCCCCTTCCTCTTCCCACCATTCCCTCCAGGTGTTTTGGACTCCAACTCCCAGCATTCCTCACAGCCTCCAGGCCCTTTTTCCCACCATTCCCTCCAGGTGTTTTGGACTCCAACTCCCAGCATTCCTCACAGCCTCCAGGCCCCTTCCTTTTCCCACCATTCCTCCAGGTGTTTTGGACTCCAACTCCCAGCATTCCTCACAGCCTCCAGGCCCTTTCCTTTTCCCACCATTCCTCCAGGTGTTTTGACTCCAACTCCCAGACTCACAAGGCCCCTTCCTTTTCCCACCATTCCTCCAGGTGTTTTGGACTCCAACTCCCAGCATTCCCAGCATTCCAGGTGTTTTCACTCCAGCCACAGCCTCAGGCCCCTTCCTCTTCCCACCATTCCCTCCAGGTGTTTTGGACTCCAACTCCCAGCATTCCTCACAGCCTCCAGGCCCCAGGTGTTTTCCTCACAGCCTTCCCACCATTCCCTCCAGGTGTTTTGGACTGGACCAACTCCCAGCATTCCTCACAGCCTCCAGGCCCCTTCCTCTTCCCACCATTCCCTCCAGGTGTTTTGGACTCCAACTCCCAGCATTCCTCACAGCCTCCAGGCCCCTTCCTCTTTTCCCACCATTCCTCCAGGTGTTTTGGACTCCAACTCCCAGCATTCCTCACAGCCTCAGGCCCCTTCCTTTTCCAACTCCCACCATTCCCTCCAGGTGTTTTGGACTCCAACTCCCAGCATTCCTCACAGCCTCCAGGTCCTTTTCCCACCATTCCCTCCAGGTGTTTTGGACTCCAACTCCCAGCATTCCTCACAGCCTCCAGGCCCTTTCCTTTTCCCACCATTCCCTCCAGGTGTTTTGGACTCCAACTCCCAGCATTCCTCACAGCCTCCAGGTCCTTTTCTTTTCCCACCATTCCTCACAGCCTCAGGCCCCTTCCTTTTCCCACCATTCCCTCCAGGTGTTTTGGACTCCAACTCCCAGCATTCCTCACAGCCTCAGGCCCCTTCCTTTTCCCACCATTCCCTCCAGGTGTTTTGGACTCCAACTCCCAGCATTCCTCACAGCCTCCAGGCCCCTTTTCCCACCATTCCCTCCAGGTGTTTTGGACTCCAACTCCCAGCATTCCTCACAGCCTCCAGGCCCTTTCCTTTTCCCACCATTCCCTCCAGGTGTTTTGGACTCCAGCTCCCACTCCCCAGCATTCCTCACAGCCTCCAGGCCCCTTCCAGGCCAAACTTTTCCCACCATTCCCTCCAGGTGTTTTGGACTCCAACTCCCAGCATTCCTCACAGCCTCCAGGCCCTTTCCTTTTCCCACCATTCCTCCAGGGTGTTTTGGACTCCCAACTCCCAGCATTCCTCACAGCCTCTCAGGCCCTTTCCTTTTCCCACCATTCCCTCCAGGTGTTTTTTTGGACTCCAACTCCCAGCATTCCTCACAGCCTCACAGCCTCAGGCCCTTTCCTTTTCCCACCATTCCCTCCAGGTGTTTTGGACTCCAACTCCCAGCATTCCTCACAGCCTCAGGCCCTTTCCTTTTCCCACCATTCCCTCCAGGTGTTTTGGACTCCAACTCCCAGCATTCCTCACAGCCTCAGGCCCTTTCCTTTTCCCACCATTCCTTGTTTTGACTCCAACTCCCAGCATTCCTCACAGCCTCCAGGCCCTTTCCTTTTCCCACCATTCCCTCCAGGTGTTTTGACTCCAACTCCCAGCATTCCTCACAGCCTCCAGGCCCTTTCCTTTTCCCACCATTCCCTCCAGGTGTTTTGGACTCCAACTCCCACCATTCCTCACAGCCTCAGGCCCCTTCCTTTTCCCACCATTCCCTCCAGGTGTTTTGGACTCCAACTCCCAGCATTCCTCACAGCCTCAGGCCCTTTCCTTTTCCCACCATTCCCTCCAGGTGTTTTGGACTCCAACTCCCAGCATTCCTCACAGCCTCAGGCCCTTTCCTTTTCCCACCATTCCCTCCAGGTGTTTTGACTCCCTCCCTGCATTCCTCACAGCCTCCAGGCCCTTTCCTTTTCCCACCATTCCCTCCAGGTGTTTTGGACTCCAACTCCCAGCATTCCTCACAGCCTCCAGGCCCTTCCTTTTCCCACCACTTCCCTCCAGGTGTTTTGGACTCCAACTCCCAGCATTCCTCACAGCCTCCAGGCCCTTTCCTTTTCCCACCATTCCCTCCAGGTGTTTTGGACTCCAACTCCCAGCATTCCTCACAGCCTCAGGCCCTTCCTTTTCCCACCATTCCTCCAGGTGTTTTGGACTCCAACTCCCAGCATTCCTCACAGCCTCAGGGCCCTTTCCTTTTCCCACCATTCCCTCCAGGTGTTTTGGACTCCAACTCCCAGCATTCCTCACAGCCTCCAGGCCCTTTCCTTTTCCCACCATTCCCTCCAGGTGTTTTGGACTCCAACTCCCAGCATTCCTCACAGCCTCCAGGCCCTTTCCTTTTCCCACCATTCCCTCCAGGTGTTTTGGACTCCAACTCCCAGCATTCCTCACAGCCTCAGGCCCCTTCCTTTCCCACCATTCCCTCCAGGTGTTTTGGACTCCAACTCCCAGCATTCCTCACAGCCTCAGGCCCCTTCCTTTTCCCACCATTCCCTCCAGGTGTTTTGGACTCCAACTCCCAGCATTCCTCACAGCCTCCAGGCCCTTTCCTTTTCCCACCATTCCCTCCAGGTGGTGTTTTCCTCACAGCCTCCACTCCAACTCCCCCCAGGTGCATTCCTCCCAGCCTCACAGGCCCTTTCCTTTTCCCACCATTCCCTCCAGGTGTTTTGGACTCCAACTCCCAGCATTCCTCACAGCCTCCAGGCCCTTTCCTTTTCCCACCATTCCCTCCAGGTGTTTTGGACTCCAACTCCCAGCATTCCTCACAGCCTCAGGCCCTTTCCTTTTCCCACCATTCCCTCCAGGTGTTTTGGACTCCAACTCCCAGCATTCCTCACAGCCTCAGGCCCTTTCCTTTTCCCACCATTCCCTCCAGGTGCTTTGGACTCCAACTCCCAGCATTCCTCACAGCCTCAGGCCCTTTCCTTTTCCCCCTCAGCCGCGGCTGAGGGGAAAAAGAAAGGGGCCTGAGGCTGTGAGGAATGCTAGGAGTTGGGAGTCCAAAACACCTGGAGGGGGGGTCCAAGTTGGCCCATGCTTGGTCTACACTTCCATATAATACTATTCAAAGCAGATAACCTGGATTTTATATGGCTGTGGAGATAGAGAAGGGGCTACAGTTGAATTAATGCACTTTGACACCACTTCTTTGACTGCTATGACTCAATGCTGTGGAATCCTGGGAGGTATACTTTTACAAGGCTTTGGGCCTCCTCTGACCTAGAGTGCTGGCTCCTCCCCAAACTACAACTCCTAAGGTCCCATACCCTTGTGCCATGGAGGTTAAAGTGAAACCAATCTGCATTAATCCTACAGTGCAGACACGACCTCAGAACTAAATTCACATGTATTAAACAATTATGCATTCATTCGGGTCCGCAGGATGTATCATGTCGGATCATAACCGTTGCTGAATGCTTTATACCCTGCGTTTCACCGCCCGGCACTGATACCACCAGCCGCTTGAAAAAGCCCCGTTGGGCGAACGGACTCGGCGCGCTATCTCACCATCGCGCCTTGGCGCCCCACGCATTCCACCGGCTGGCCATTTGGATCCCCTTGTACAGGATTGGGACCTTTGTGGTGAACCTGGATGAGTATTGGCTACCCCAGGGGACGGACATTATTTACCCTCGAAGACTTTCCTCTCCGTCGTATTGTACCCCTTCCCAGGACTTTTTTCCCACAACTCCTGTCTTGCGAATGTATTATTGGCTGGTAATGCTCTGGGACTGCTACGTTCATGTGCCTAAGTGGGCTTGATATTGCTACTTGAATGCATAATTGTTTAATACATGTGAATTTGATTCTGCTCAATGTGTTGCTTCCTACTGTGTTCTTGTGTTTAAATTTCCACTAAGAAACTTGTGTTTACACACGACCTCAGAACTGACATCCAGACAAACCCGACTCAGGATCCCAAATATGTCCCTAACATTAATAGCTTCTTGGTGAGGGTGAATGTTGCAATTGGCCACCTTGATTAGCATTACCACATCAACTGTATGCAGATTGCACTATGTAAATTTAAAATTTCCTGTTCCTGGTTTTAAAGTGTTACTTCCTGTTTAATTGTGCAGTATTTACTTCAGAAGTAGTTGTTATACTCTAGAAACTTTGTTTGTGTAACTATGTTGAATTGGTTGAAACTCATTGGAAAACTACAACCAGGGCCATAGCCAGGATTTTGTTTCGGAGGGGGCTGAGTTTGGTTCGGGGGGGCTGAGACTGGGTGGAAGAGGGTCTACCCTAGCAAATCTTTTGTATTGTTATCCCAATAACCCCATTAATGTGGGATATAATGAGCATGGTGATCAGATCATGATATGAATAAACATAACAGTTTAAATAATGTACCAGTAAGGCCTTTTCGCGGACCACCCTGAGAATTTCGGGGCTGAAGCCCCCAGCCCCCCTGGCTACATGCCTGACTACAACAAAACGTACTGCAGAATATCCCGCGAAAACAAACTTGCAATTTAATAAACGTTTTCCATGTTTTTACGATAGAACAAATTAAGAAGTGACATTTATAACCTAGGAACAAAAACAGTGTTACATATTGTTAATCTTCTGTTTCTTGGGGAAGGGAGAATCATGCAACTCCCATTTTGTTGGATCCTCAGTGGTGAGGAATGCAGGCCACTGGAGTCCTTAAACATGAAATCTGCATGTTTTACATCCCTATTATATATCATGATTATGTCCAGAAGCACTTCATATTTTCTCACCGAGAAGCTATTAATGTTAGGGACATATTTGGGATCCTGAGTTGCGTTTCTCTGTAACATTCACACTCATATTTCCTCATAAGCGGTGGTGTCATGTATTTTCATGGTTTTTAATAAACTGGAGAGAGCTTCTGAAATGATATGGCTCATGACTCACCTTGCTGACAAGGACTTTGCGATGACATGTGCTCTCCGATGCACACTGCTTGTTTTCCATTTGATGCTTCAGGGAAGTGACTCATCGTGGAGGCATCTGCTGCTAGACTGATCAGCTGAACCCTAAGCCCCAGGAAGGCACAGTCACAGGGATGTAAACACCTTATGTTGTTGGACTGCATCCCCTCACCATTGGCTATGTAGATAGATAGATATTTATTTACGGTCGAAGACCAACATATTATACAGAAAATAGAACACTATAAATGTTAAAACTCCATTCAACTCTAAAATTAACACCAAAAGTATCTGGCCTATTGTGTTTCCGCGTGCAGTTTATTATGCTGGTTCCTCATGACCACAACGGCCATGAGATATTTGGCCACCAAGTTGGTTATTTCCTTGTGTTTGTCGTCAAGCAGCCAGTATAGGTAGAATTCCTCAGGTCTACCAGGTAAACAGGACAGGATTGGTGAAATTAAGGAGAGGCGGGCATCCAAATACAAAGGGCAGTGAAAGAACACATGCTCTATAGATTCAACCATCCCTGCATCGCAGGGGGCATATACATTCGTGATAGGGGGTTTTTGTGTACCTTCCCAGTAACACAGCTGTTGGCAGAGCATTGACTCGGGCCAGAGTAAACACTTTCCTATGTTTCGGATTTGTTAAGTTTGTTAAATAATTTTGTGTAGCAAAGGGTACGTTAGTACTGCATTTTAGTAGTGGATGGTATCTGGCACAGGCTAGATGTTTTTGGTAATCTATATCCATTATTCTGCACCTGACTGCTACTCTTGCATTCATATATCCCAGGTGGTCCAGTTCGTCTTCCTGTAACCCTGATAATTTGAGATTTCTGAGAATCTCCATTGGCTATGTAGCTTTGGGCTGACGAGTGGTAGTCCCAATAATTTTCACTATTTGCC
Organism: Anolis apletophallus; assembly: GCA_030556195.1. NCBI lineage: Eukaryota > Metazoa > Chordata > Lepidosauria > Squamata > Anolidae > Anolis > Anolis apletophallus. The sequence continues at coordinate 81,067,513 of JARBWK010000004.1, forward strand.
CCTAGAGTCCTTCAGGGTTCAATTATATCCCCCTCTGCCAGCTGCTCAACATATACATGAAACCTTTCGCAGAAGTTACTTAGCATTTTGGTTTGGTGTCGCCAGACGATACCCAAATATTTCCCCCTCTTTCTATCTAATTCCAAGGAACTGCTTGAGTGCTGCCTAGTATCTGTTGTCAGTAATGGATTGGATGAGGGTGAACAGAGGTGCTCCATGTGAGTTGAAAGATAGATTAGGGAACAAACGTATCTTAAGTTGGATGACATTACAGGTTCAAATCAAATGTGTGCTTTATTTAAACCTGGATGCTCATCCGTACCAATTGCAACATTCACACTTGCCTCAAACAGACAAGACTTCTTTCTCCCACTCTGGACACTCCACAGATATATAAACCTCACTTGCCCACTTTCCAACAGACCTCACAACCTCTGAGGATGCCTACCTTAGATGCAGGCAAAACGTCAGGAGAGAATGTTCCTGGAACATGGCCACACAGCCTGGAAAGCTCACAGCAACCCATCAGTTTAGTGTTTGCAGCTTTAAAATTTGGGTTGATATTCCTGGAGATGTCAGAGAGGGATATAGTGACACATTCCTTCACTGCATTGGGTTGCCGAAGCACCCTCAGGAGAAGGCTGCCATTGAAACGGTTCAGAAACTTCTCCAAGTCCAAAATGCTGAGGCCAATGGCTGCAAGCTTATTTCGAAATGCTCATTATGCTCTGTAAATCCCTATATGGCTCAGGTCAGACTAAAGGGCAATGAGCCTGCCTAAAGCATTCCAGGAGAGGGATTTCTTTTAGTCCCACGACTGTCTGATAAGAATATGGAAGAGAGCCTTCTTCCAAGCTGCAGAATTTCCTTGTCCCAAATGTTAAGGCATCTTGCTCTCGTTTTTCTAAAACACAAAATTTGGCAATTATCTGGTTGTGTGTTTTACTACATTGGGGCACTACTTTTATTCTTACTGGTTTTAATGCTTTTTATACCACCTTAAATTATTGATGTTTTAATGTGTTAATTTATTTAATTGCTTTTTAAAAAGATTTTGTCGTTAAGTTTTATTTCAAATTTAAGTTGTAAGTCACCTTGGCAATATACATCACCCATTTTGGCTGAATAAACATCTGCATGCCTACAGTTGTGTCTTTAACCATTACTAATCTATGGCAGAAGGACTGCCTTTAGCTTTTGTCCACTAGACTCATCTGTTCATAGTTGATGTGGCTCTGCTATAGTTATTCTCTGTCCAACTGAAATCATGACCCTGTTGAAAGAGCTCAGTTTACTTGGGTCAAGACTTTGAGCATCCTATAAGAAACCTCTTTCTCTGAGTGGTTGTGAGTTTTCCAGAATGAATGGCCATTTTCCAGAAGCATTCTCTCCTGACGTTTTGCCTGCATCTATGGCAGGCATCCTCAGAGGTTGTGAAGTCTGTTGGAAACTAGGCAAGCGAGGATTATATATCTGTGGAATGTCCTCTTTCTTGCCACTTGGTTTTTCTATCTTAACCTTACACAGAACCATGTATCGGGGGAATTTGCTCTGAAATTTTGTAAAGCAGAACCCCTGCTGTTCCTTGTGAGTGTGTGAATACATATTCCTAACCTTGCTGAAGTTGGATTGTTCAGAAATAATTACAAATGTTGTTCAAATGCAAAACAGCAAATCCACAATTTGTTACATTATGTCAGAGACAGTACACCAAATGAAGCTGGAGAGAGAGAAAAAATACCTTCTTGGCTTCTTGTATCTTAGTACCACAGTCAGCTGCTATTATCCCACCAATATTTCTGATATTTCTTCAGATCATACATATTAGCTGCCAGTACATATCATTGGTGGATGAAATGCATATCCATGACCAAAGGTGATCATATATTAATAAGACAAATCATGAATTTTCCCTTCTAGGTACTCCATTTATACTTGACAGAACTGGACAGGAGGAAGGGAAGGGAAAATAGGCCAATGGAGGTTGAGACAACTTTGCTTGTATAAGAATTGTTTGCTGGTGACATCTAGTGGTGGGTCCATATATGTGCAACTTTATTTGCAGCTATGTTTATGTTATTTTAAAAGCCAAGAGAAAAATCAGTCTTGTGGTAAATTGAAAACTAAAACAAAATCTATCATGAGCATTCATTGATCACAATCCATTTGTGCCACAAGACTGCTATTTTTCTGTTCCAGCTTGGTTAAAAACACAACACACACACACACACACACATAGTAAAATAGAACATAGGTGGGGGTTCTGCGGCCCTCCAGATATTGTTGACTTCATCTTCCAGCCATCTTCACCATTGGCCCAGATTGATAGGCCTGATGGGAAATGTAGTCCAACAACATTTGGATGACCCCTTGATTGACCCCTCATTCAGCAAATGTGACCTGCTAGTATGCAACAACAACAAAAAAGACTTATCCAAATGTGTTCTGCACCATTTTTATGTATTGACCTCTTATCATTTTTTGGCAAAAGAAAATGTGCTTAATAAAGATTTGCTGTGAAGTAAGGGAGAACCCCCAGTGGCTCAGTGGGTTAAAGCGCTGAGCTTGCTGAGCTTATTGACTGAAAGGTCGCAGGTTTGAATCCGGGGAGCTGTGCGAGCTTCCACTGTCAGCCCAGCTTCTGCCAACCTAGCAGTTCGAAAACATGCAAATGTGAGTAGATCAATAGGTACCGCTCTGGCAGAAAGGTAATGGCGCTCCATGCAGTCATGCTGGCCACATGACCTTGGAGGTGTCTACGGACAGCACCGGCTCTTCGGCTTAGAAATGGAGATGAGCACCACCCCCCAGAGTCAGGCACAATTGGACTTCATGTCAGGGGAAAACCTTTACCTTTACCTAACATAGAACTAGAAATCTGAAGCAGGTTACAAAGAGGCATGTCAAAAGTCAGAGCTCTCTATGCAATTTCTTACAATGACCATTGGCAAAGACATTCTCTGCTTGTAAAGAAAACTTACAATGTTTTCAGTTGGTCTTTTTTGTGCATTCCTGATTACTCAGCATGACTTAAAAGGTTGCCGCTCTCATGCTGCATTCAGACATAACAATAAATTATCATTTAGCACAATTTGGGCCAGACATTAGGCTTGTGTGCCTCTTTTAGCAAGGTAGCTGTGGAATTGGAAGGCTTTGTTTATATTTTTTTCAGTTTATGGTTGAATCTGTACCTTAAACTGGGCTTAATCCTAACAGGTTTTTTGAAACAAACTGGCTTCATAAAACATAGCTTGTTGGGACATAGTTGTGAGAGTTTCTTATATCATAAACATATAGAGAAAGCAGGAGCTATATGTTCCAAACTCATCTACTCTACTGCTGACCTTTCCTGTATCAGTGCAGAAGACCTGCAAAGGAGTGGTAATCACAGTCAGCTGAAAGCATTCATGGAGTTTGTTTCCCAAAGGTATCAAATCCAAAAATAATTTACACCACAAGGACAGGACTCCCAAATGAAGCTTTTAGCTGTGTTCCCTTGAAGCAATTACAGCATCTTTGCGGATCTCCCCCTCCAGGACGTCTAGTGTACAGATTCCTGGATCTTTTCAACACATTTAGAAATGACTGCAGCATGACCGCCATATCTGTAGGGGATGCGTTCCCAGATTTTATGTAATACATTAAATCATGAATAACAATGAACTTCATTGAAATTAAAGCCCTTTGGCCCAAAAAAAATACTACAGAGTTGTGCTGGAGGACCAAAAAATTCTCAGAAAGCACCGAAAAATTAAAGCATAGATACCTATCCCACAGATATGGAGGTTGTACTATAATGCCAAAATAGGGCCTTGGATCTGAATATCATTAAGAATTGTAGTTATTGAAAGTTTCTGATCTTGTGGCCATGCCAGAGATGAAGGGAGCATATGATAACTGATGAGCCTGAGCTAGAAATTCATAACTTACTAGCTGTACCCGGCACGCGTTGCTGTGCCCTATTTTGGAGATGCGAGGAAGTATTGAAGGGGGTTAAAGAGAGAAGATGCTCCAAGTGCCCGTATGTTAGCAATAATCTGCCCAGAGACAGCAGAACAGAGAAGGAGCCATACTAAGGGAATCAAACTGGGCATGTGCAAGAATGCAAGAGATAAGAAACACTGTATCTCCAAGAATGAAGCGTGGACAGTCCGTGTTACATTATGATAGGCTGCAATTTTAGCTGCGACATAACTTTTAACCAATAATAAGATTTTGGGCAACCATAAGTTGAACCCTGATGCATGTATAAATATGCGCCTCACAAGGAGGAGGGGCCGCCCCCTTGAAGCACCATGTTGTGCCGGGACGGACTCACAGCTGTGGAAACAAAGTAAACTGAGCTTTCTGAAAAATCCTGTTGTCTGTCTTCTCCTTCTACTGCGTCTGCACGAGCAGCCTGCCTTGTGGGAGTATGGTAATCTGCTACATTTCTCTGGTGACCCCGACGTGATCTGATTTATGAGACGGACCGTGAAGCGGAGACAGATCCTGTTGGCAGGACGGCCTCAACTCGTCGGCAAGAACTGGAGGTGACAACCGTGAATCGAGACGGGGCCCCTAACAAAGACAGATTGCGGCCCTCACCTCTTTGTCAGCGCCGAACGACCCTGAGTGCCGCAACAGATTTGGGTTGCCAGAAAAGACAGTTCGGAGGATTGCGCAAAGGAAAGTCCGGGGGCGAGGTTGTTCCGAGTCCATAGAAATCCGGCAAGTAAGTGGTCAAGTAAGCCACTAGGTAACATACATTAAGCACCCCGAAATGGGAGGAGGAGGCTCAAAGGGGACGCCCTTGCAATGCCTACTAGACAATTTTGACAAGTTTTCTCAGTTGGTAGTGGAGGGAGACCCACAAGACATAAAGGCTTTCAGATTGAGGAACTTGTGCAGAAATGAATGGCCACACATAACCCGACTGGCCAGGGAGGGTAAAGGGGAGGAGTTGCCCCCTTTGACCCAAGTTTAATTGCGTAGAAGTTCAAGAAGGGGTGACCCGACTTGGAATTACAGAGCTGGGGGGAAAATTGCCCATCTAGTCTCTGAGTTATGTGCACAAAAATATGTGGCTACCGGTAGAGCCCAAAAGAAAAGTAGGGGGAAAAATCACAAATTCCCTGGAAGAGCCGACTCTGAGGCTGCCCCTGAAGGGAAGAAAAAGGGAGGAAGGATTGGCCTTTCTTGTCTCTAAGAAATTCGAATGGCTTGAGACAAAGAAGGCAGAGAGAGAAAAAAATCCTGTGTGTATGTCTGTGTTGCAACAAGTCCAGAGAGAGAGAGAGAGAGAGAGAGAGAGAGAGAGAGAGGTTTATGTATGTTTCCAAAAAGTGCTGTTATGTTTTAAAAAGTGTGAACTGTTTTTGTGTCTGATTAAGTCAAAGCAACCAAAATGACTGTATTTAGTTTTAAAGAAGGAAAGAGTGTAAAACTGTTTTTTTCCTGTGCAAAAGAGTAAAATGTGCCTAGAAGCTGAATAGCTGAGAACATAGAATGCTTTGTTCTCTAAAATGCTGATAACAGACAGAGAAGGAAAGAGCTGGCAGATAGGCAAACATTTGACCTTGTTCATGTGTGCCTAAGAAATATGAGACTGCATTTGAAATACTGGGTTTAAAAGATTCAAGATTGAATGCCTTATATTAATGTTATACTATATATTTATGTGTACAAAATGAAATGCATTCATATGAATGATATATATCTGTGTTTTAAAACTGTAAGAATATGTACAAAATGATATAATGGATATTTTACCATAAGAACTCAGACATGTTGGATTGAAAGAGAGAAAAAAACTTGATTCACTGGAACTATGTCCTGGTTTTCTGATGCCAAGCTTGGGTGCTATTTAAGGATATTTTTAAAATGTATAAAAAGCTGATGTTTTCAATTGTTTGAATTTTGTGATGTTTATGGTCAAACTGTGTGTGTGTGTGGCGAGGGTTTGTGTGTCCCTGGAGTAATCAGAAAGACCGAAGATGCATAGCCATGGCGTGTCTGCTTAAAAGCCGCGGAAAGATGGCGCACACACAGTTTCCTTATCTATAAAGAATGCTTTCTTGCATACCAGTGGGGGGTGACTGAACTGTCCAGTTTAACGTTCAACAAAGGTGATTCGTCAAGACTGTTTCGTGATACTCTCTGTGTAGTTTAACTCAATCAATGCTGGAACAGGGTTTCTCTAAGCTTATAGCAACACAGAATAACTTTTCCAGAAATATTTAAAATCTCAACATTGCATTTACTAGGTCAATACTGAGGATGTGTGAGAAAATGTTTAGACCATGATTCATGCAAAAATCCTAATTCACTCTGTGTCTATGTGAAAAATGAATCTTGCTTATAAATATGTGAGACTTTGCCCACTTGGGCTGTGGCTCTGAGCCAGGGCCTGAGTACAGTATGTACAGAGATAAAACAGCCAGCCCAGAATGAGGCTATCTATTGTTTTCAAGGAGAAGAAGAAGAAAAAGGAAAGGATGGGAATTGACTGTGTAAGAGAACCCCTCCCTTGGTGTTACAGACTGGATACATTAACTCTTTGCAGGTTGGGACTTCTCCTATTTAGGGCCCCTCCTTTTTCCTGTTCTGTAGAAGTACATAGATACTGCCACAGGAGGGCAGCAGACAGAGTTTTAGGTTGGCCACAGAGCCATGTTCCTGAAGCATTCTCTCCTGACATTTAGCCTGGAACTGTGTAAAAATTATTTTACAGCAACCTTTTGAAATGAAAAATGACATTTTGAGAAATATCTTATGTGGACAACCCTAGACATGATTTTTAGTGTGAATTATATTCTTCATAGTTGTTTTCAAACACAGGACAAGACAATTTTGGATAATGAATGATACTTTGACTGAAAAGAGATTATTTTTGAACGGGACATTAAAAACAGATAGAGCCCAAGGGGTTTTCTTTTTGCCAGATTTAAGGGACTGTTTTGTTACGTGGAAAAAGCAAGTTGCAGATGAAGTGATTAAACTGAAAGTGTTGGTATAAAATGAGACAGCTGCAATTGGAGGAAATTGAATGGAATATGATGTCATGCATTGATGGAAACAGATACGTCTGAAGATGGTTGCAGCAGAAACATGTGAGATAAATTGTGGAGAGGAACCTTGGTGGAGATAAACCGTGGAGATTATTTATTTATTTATTTATTTATTTCTTTGGACTTATATGCCGCTAACTCCATACGGCTCGCAGCGGCTTACAAAGTCAAGAAATAACAATACAGAATAAAAAGACAAACAAGACAATACACCAGAGAATACATAAATAGGGTGAAACATCACAGGGTAAGCAACAGATAGGGAGGGGGGACGACCAGGCTCATGCCAAGGGGCAGAGCCACCCGGTGGGGCTATCGAGGACGACCATCAAATGGGGGGAGCCGGGGAGGGTCCCACAAATCGAGGAACATCCTCAGAGACTCCAGATCTAAGTGGAGCGAGTCACTGTGGTGTTGGTTGTTGCCGGCCTGTAGGCCATGCCTTGTCATCGGCGGCTTGTCCACCCTCCTAGGTTGGGGGTTCGCCAGTGGAGGCACCCCGAACCTACGGGCAGTGTTCCAGAACGTCCTGGGACGGGGCCCTCCGGGGGGCACCTTCTGGGCGACAGCCACCGTGGGGGGGGGGAGGTATAACCGAGCAGGGGGAGAGACATCCTCCGGCCCGCCCCTACCCGTCCTCGACCTCGTCTCCGCCTCATCGGGTGTCCGTCGAACTTGGGTGACCCCGGGGCCCGGGCTGTCCACAATCAGGGGGGCATGACAGCCGCCTCGCACGTCGCCGGGCCGCTCCCCGGAGCCCTCGCCAGGACTCCTCAATGTCCAACGCATCTGTCGTGACCGCCCACGCAGCGGCAGAGGGAGCTCGCGGCTCTGGGCGGTGGGACCGGCAGCGGCGGCAGCTCTACGACCGGGGGCCGGGGCGTTCCCAGCCACTGGGGAAGGGTGGAGAGGCGGGACCAGGGACGCCGGGCTGGATGGGGCCGGCGCCATGTTGAGGCCGCCGGCCGGCGTCTCCACCGTCGAGCTCGGGGGCCGCGGCCCAGGGCCGCCCACGGGCTCCACCACTGGACCGCCGTCTCTCTCACTGGGGTCTCGGCCGTGGGCGGGGTCGCCACCTCCGGGAGGGGGGCCCTCGGCAGCCCGTCGGCCTCCCGAAGGTCCATCTGTGGGGTCAGGGCCGGCCACTCCGCTCGGCCCCTCCCCTCCAGGCCCGGGAGATCGAACAAGGCGAACCCGCGCTCCGCCGGCCGCGCCCCTCCAAGCCCAGGGCAGCAGCCCGGGCAGCGGGCGACAGCTACACAGGGACGCCAGCGCCGGTCCCAGTCTATCTAACTCACCCAGCCAGGAGGCCAGGCGCTCGACCAGCTGACCAAGGTGGAGGGTAAGGCCAGCAAGGTCGTGGGTGCGTCCCCGTTAACTCCGGGTTGTTCACCAGCGTCCTCTTGGATGGAGGTGGAAGGGGTGGGAGGCCCGGCCTCTTCCAGGGCCGGCCAAGGTACGGGGACCAAACAGTCGCCGCTGTCGCCGCAGTCCCAAGCCGGGGCTTTCCAGGGGCAGCCACGTCCCTCAGCTCCGCAAGGGCCCTGAGGACAGAGGCCGGCGCCCGGACAGCCTCCAAGGTGAACTCGGCGTCGGCCTGCAGGACCTCGAGAAGGGGGAGGGAGCGCCCCGGAGCCTCAAGCTTGTTATATGGATGTGGAGAAAAACCATGGAGGTTGTTCTAAAAAGGTGAAAATTGGCTGAAAGTGAAAGATTGTGAAACCAAAAGGATCGATGGGATATCGATGGAAATCGGTGGAGGATTCTACGGCTGGGTAATTAGCCTCCCCCTCCCCCTTCTCTCTTCACTATCTTTGCTTTTTTAGGTCTCAAGACTGGAAATTATGTGGAACCCTGCTTATAAATTGATATCTAATCACAGCCAGCTGAAAGGTTAATGAGAATACAATCACAGGAGCTAAGCCTGGCTAGATGAGTGAAAGACGTGGAAAAAAATATGAGAACTGGCTGGACAAGTGATAGGCTTGGAAAATAATGAGAACTTTATTTTACAGACTTTCTTACACAGGACTGACCTTAGAGACTACAGATTGCAGAATATACATATTTTCCTCATTTTACTTGGAATCTAATAGACTGATTTCTTCAATCAAGGGTGACTGAGATTGTTTTTTATGCCAGAGATCAAAGGAGATAAAAGTTAGATATGATGACAAAGGCCGGACTTGCTTGGGATTTTTACTGAGGACTATATCCTTTTCAAGTTAAATGATTTCTGTCATTGAATTGTTAAAGTGATCATTACCACCATTTAGCCTTGATTGTTAGTTTGATAAGAGATTAATTTGTTTGTGTCATTTTAGTCAAGTGTTCAGAATCGTGTTTTAAAAAGGAGATGAAGATGATGTCCTTCACAGCTTAATGCCATGCCCCATTACAACGGAATGGGAGAGAGATACCATCTACCAATTGGTAAAAATTCAATTGCAAAACGATTGCAAGCTTAGGACTGTGGATATGTTGTTTGCAAATGGGCCAGGTATTGTTCATCAGAGAATCCATTCCCTAGGGGTGACTTGGAATAGGACATTGAAAGAAACTTTAGCGAAAATGTGTCAAGAAACTGATTTAAATTGGTTCCAAGTGATTTCCATTTGTTTAAAATGATGTGCTGTGTTTCCCTGTTACTGTTCTGTATTTCTGTCTCCTCAGGCGATATCATGTGGTTTTAAAAACAAAAGAAAAAAACAAAAAAAATGGAGACTTGGCCCATTGAGATCAAAGTAAAGGGCAGTGTGATGTGATGTGATGTTTTCCTGACCACCCCAAGTGAGGAGTAAGGCCTGGGAACCGTTATATTTAAATCCAAAGAGATACTATTGGAAATAAGCCATTGAATAGCAGATATATTATTATTCAGGTGGACGATGACCAGAAGGACCCACTGAAGATATGCCTGACCAAAGTTCCAGCAGGCGCGCCGAAAGGAAGTCCAAAGGATGACCTTGAAGAGGAAAGGAGAGTCAGCGTCGTGGGGGGCCACTCTCCTGGGGACAGGCTGATCGAAAGCCACCCCGAAGAGGAGGATAGACTTCCGAGAGTCACCCAAAGAGATGAACTTGGGACTTGGGAGTGTCAGTTTTTGGGGTTTTTTCTGTGTATTGTATAGTTTTGTTTGTTTTGGCTCTGCTGGGGTGTAAGAAGATCCTTTGTAGGCCTCCACCAGAGAGCAGAAGTGATAAGGCTGATCAGTAAGATGTGTTATTGGGACTGACCGTAGTCCAACGCAGGGCAATTGGATCAAGATACAGATACAACATATGTTTCAGATAATACATTGATACATGCATATACAAAAAAAAACAGTAGGGTCATTCTTATCCCTACCTTTAAAAAGCAAAGATCCTCAAATAACGCTTGGAGGATTGCAGTTAACAATTCAATGTCCTCAGCAATGCTGGAGAGACCCAATTACATTTTGTTTCAAAAGTTACACTCATTGCACAGATCACCATATGCAAAGGCCACAACTTTAGTTATGTCAAGACTCAGAATCTGTCTGACATGGAATAGAGAGAGCTGTATCCTAACTATCCTATGTTTGAGATAAAATGCAACGATACTAGTGACACCATCTGTTCAGGTTGGCAGATAAAGAGACCCTAACTTGGGGTTCTTCTTGTCAAATGGGCTATCAGCTATCATCCAGGAAGGTATCAGTGTGTTGGTGTGAGCTTTCTAACCCTACCAGTGTGAATCATCAAAGGAACCCAACCCTGAGAGAGGCAGAAGGGGGGGGGGTTCCAGCCAGAGAAAATGGGTGCTGGGTGTGATGAGACAGTGATCATTGAGGATCAACTGTCTGACACCAAAAGCCCAAAGGGTAGGAGCCAGAGCCATCACTGAGATCCTGTCTTTAGGGTCATACCCAGGAATAATAGCCCAGGACAATCAAAAGAGCATTGTGAGGCTCATCTGTCGCCTAGAAAATCCATCAGTGCCACTGGGAAAATAGTTAGAGCATTGCAAACTGAAGCTGAAGAGTTAAGTCAAATGGAGATACAGCAGAAAATGGCCTAAGATTGCCTCTTGACAACAAAGGGAGGATTTTGTGCAATGATCAAAAGGCAACTGCCAAATACAATTTCATAATTTGAACCAAACAATAGAAGATGACCTAGAAAAGCTACAGGTCATGAGTCAACATAACTTTAACGAACCATCTCAGTTTTCATGGCTAACTTCGTGGTTGCCAAGTGTGGCCAGGTTGAAAGAGTTGGTGATCGTGGGTTTCATTATGTTTGTGATAATTGTTCTTGTTTTATTGATACCACCATGTCTTGTTCTCTTGATTAGGAGGACCATTGAGAATGTGATTCATGTTACAACTCAGAAGAGAGTCATTAATGTGCAGAAAATGAGATGTTTATGTTTACAGAATAAGCCAGATTGATATGATTATTGCTGGAGATCTTACAATAAGATATGATGATGTATAATTGTAGTTGCAAGTTCTCAGGTATCACTAGCAACGAAAAAACAGTAGGGAATGAAGGGGGTTAAAGAGAGGAGATGCTCCAAGTGCCTGTATGTTAGCAATAATCTGCCCAGAGACAGCAGAACAGAGAAGGAGCCATACTAAGGGAATCAAACTGGGCTTGTGCAGGAATGCAAGAGATAAGAAACACTGTATCTCCAAGAATGAAGCGTGGACAGTCAGTGTTACATTATGATAGGCTGCAATTTTAGCTGCGACATAACTTTTAACCAATAATAAGATTTTGGGCAACCATAAGTTGAACCCTGATGCTTGTATAAATATGTGCCTCACAAGGAGGAGGGGCCGCCCCCTTGAAGCACCATGTTGTGCCGGGACGGACTCACAGCTGTGGAAACAAAGTAAACTGAGCTTTCTGAGAAATCCTGTTGTCTGTCTCCTCCTTCTACTGCATCTGCACGAGCAGCCTGCCTTGTGGGATTATGGTAATCTGCTACAGTATGAGTATGTAAGGGTTGGAGTTGTTTTTAGTTATGGTGTTGTTGGGGTCATGGCTGTGTTGTTGTGGGAAGTGAATTGGGTGTTTGTGTTTGTGCCTCAGCCCTTTGCCTTATCCTCCTCTGACAGTTTATTATGGGTCGGAATGTTCATGTTGGCTGGCCAGTACAGGAGTTATGCAAATCCGCACTTATTGGCAGCCAATCATGTTCTCAAAATGTAGAGGCTGGGAGAGTCGTTGGCAGCCCCGGAGGATGCTAGGAAATGTAGGGTATTTTTTACTCGTTTTGGGGGCCTTTTAGGTTTTGGGGGGAAAAGTTTCTGTGCTACAAACGTACCTTGTCTGAGGCCTATTTCTGTTGCCAAGTTTGGTGTCTCTGCGTTGTAAGGTTTCTACATAAGAACATAAGAACATAAGAAGAGCCATGCTGAATCGGACCTCAGCCCATCTAGTCCAGCATTCTGTATCACACAGTGGCCCACCAGTTGTACACGGGGATCTCGAGCAGAAGGGAGGGCAAAACCCTGACTTGCTCCCGACCCCCCACAACCAGTACCCAGGGAAATCCTGCCTACCTCAACCAACTCCGAGGTGGTACTTGAATGTCCTTTTCAGTAACTACCGATACACTTGGTATCCATGAATCTGTCTAATCCTGCCTTGAAGTTGTTCAGCCTGACAGCTGTCACAACCTCTTCTGGAAGTGAGTTCCATAACCCAATGACCCTCTGGGTGAAGAAATATTTCCCTTTATTAGTCCTAATTTTCCTACCTTGGAGCTTCAGGAGTGCCCTCTAGTCCTAGTGTTTTGTGACAAAGAAAATAATTTTTCTTTATTCACCTTTTCTATCCCATGCATGATTTTATACACTTCGATCAAGTCACCTCTTAAACGTCGTCTTTCAAGGCCGAAAAGACCAAGGCGTTGCAACCTGGTTTCATAAGGGAGCCGCTCCATCCCTTGAATCATTCTTGTTGCCCTTTTCTGTACCTTTTCCAGTTCCGTTGTATCCTTCTTAAGGTGCGGAGACCAGAATTGTACACAGTATTCCAAATGTGGCCTTACCATCGATTTGTAGAGAGGTAATACAACATTTGCTGACCTATTTTTGATTCCCTTTCTGATCATGCCTAGCATAGAATTTGCTTTTTTCACTGCTACTGCGCACTGGGTTGACAGTGCGCAGCAGCTGTCAACCTCTGTTTGGGATGGCCGTTCCATGACGACTCTTCCTTTATATATATAGATTTCTCTATCTGAATGTAAACATAGTATTGGAGGGCCAGCCTTCAAAGATTCTTACAATCTGAGTATGAAATGTTAGAACTGCAACAGATTGAACTCTTATGAGGAAGAGTGGAGTCATGCCACTAGGCCAGGGATGCCCACACTTTTTCATCATGTGAGCTACTATATGAACAATCAAGTTGAAAAGATCACCTGTTGTGCATGTGAGTGTGCGGGTACATGCGCGCGCACACGCTCTTACTGCAGCCTTCCGTCCACGCGGGGCTTCCTTCTTGCCTGTCCACAAACTCGTCGCCGCGCGCACCCGGGAAGGGGATCCTCTTTGCTTGCATGTGCGCTCTCTCTTAATGTCTTCGTTGCCTTCCTCCTTCCTGCGTGCTTTCACGAAGCAGGAAGTCCCCATCCCGTCCTGCTTCTTGCGTGCAAAGCAGGCCCCTCCCACGCACACAGCAGGAGGGTATTTATAGGCGCACCCGCCAGTGCCTCGCCCAGATATGGCTTCGGCGGCGGCTTGGAAGGCGCAGGGCTGGGAAGAGGGGCCACCTGGCTGCTGCCTGGGCCGGGAAACTCAACCGAGAGAGGGACCCACGTGAGGCTGGAGCCTCCCCACGGCAGCCTCCCCCTCCGGATTTCTTTCTTCTCTCCTTGGCTCTCTCTCTCACAGACACACACACATTCCCTCCATCCCTCCCACAGCCTTGCATCCTATCTGTGCGCATGCCTTCGCCTTGCTCTGCCCTCCCCAGCAGCAACCAATGGGTGGTTATGTCACCACACCGTGCATGGCAAGACGAGTGCCAGGGCCCGCCCACTAAAGCCTCATTTTGGCAAAAGAAGCCCTGCGAAGGCGAAGGCGGGAGCGCACATGCGCACGCATGGCAGGAGCGCGCCATCCAGCTGGGGAGGCCCAAAAATCACCTGGAAGAGGGCCGAAGATCACCTAGGTGCTCTCGATCACCATAATGAGCACCCCTGCACTAGGCAGTTGCACAATACTTACAATGAAAACTTAAGCATATTCAAATTCATATTTGCAGTAACTTTGAACATCAACTCTTTGCGAAAGCATCAGAATTAATCATCAAAATTTTGCCATGGAGATAAAAATCTTTTTTGGATTTTTCTGGAGAAAGCCTTCAATTGTGGGAAGTCTATTTTGTTTTATTTTTTAAAAGAACAGAAAAATATCTAGGGTTCTCATTTTCTGTTTCTTTATTCTGTTTGGACCTGCCCAATGTTCAAGAGATAACCATGTTTGGCTACCACAGGAAATGAGAATAATATGTAATGTATATGTGCACTAGTGATTCAGCTGCTTGTTTGTGTATAATAGGGTTGTTTATTAAGGAAAGAAACACTGTAAATATTAGTCAGTGGATAATGCACTGAACTCCCACACATAGCACTTCTTTGTGTACTCATTTTAAATATCTACCTCTGTGCGGTATTAGCATTAAGGAGGTTTGCCTTAGTGATGCTGATATTTTCAATTTCCTGGTTCCAACATACAAATCTTGGTGATTCATAGAGCTCACCTCATGTTTTTTTGTTATATATTGTTTAGTTGATTTATATGTGCCTTTCTCTCAAATGTGGGATGCAAGGCTGCTTGTAAGAAGGTACAAGTTACAACATGCTAATGCACAATTTAAAAAGCCATATTGTTAAAATAGAAAGGAATTCAAAGCAATTAAAAATGAAAAAAAATGAAAATGAAAAACCATAGTGCCATTTTTTCAGCATCAAGCAAAAGCCTACCTGAAAAAAAGCAATACACTCTTAATCAAAAGAGGCATTGAAGCCAGTTCTGCCATGTTTTGAGCTCTCCTAGGTGCCCCAAGGGTCAAATAAACGTTTGTGATTTTAACAAAAATCTGCCCCCATAATACCCTCAATTTTTTCATTTCAACTATAAGGAATCCTAGAATGTAATAACTCTATAAAAGAATTGTTAGATTACAGCATCCCAGGATGTCAGGGAAGGAAATCTTCCCACTCCTTTTGCTGTGATATTTTTCACAGTAATAGGGGACCAAACTGATTTTCCATATATTGTTGTACATTAATTCCCGGCATTCCTTGTTTTTGGCTATACTGGTCAGGGCATGTGTGTTGAAATGGTGTGCTAAAATAAATGTTGGTTTGACTCATGGAATTTAAACATACTGGCATTTACACTAGAGCCTGCATCCCTCCAAATATCTGGGCCTCCAACTCCCAGAAGCCCTAGCCAGCTAGTTCAATGACCAGGAATTCTGGGAGCTGAAGTCCAAAACACCTGGAGGGCCACAGGTTATGCAGGTCTGCACTAGGCTAATACAGCTGCTGTCCTCTTGAAACAATTATTGTTGAAGGAGAGGAGGACTTGAGACAGACCGAGTCCGTCCACTCCAGCCCCCGTCAAATGATTGGGAAAGGAAATTGCTAGGATTCAAGAGTCATGTTTTCTTGGAATGAAAAAATTTCATTATGAGCAAAGGCTTAGCTTTGTGCTTTGTTAGTTGCAAGGGATGAAAAACTGCTGTTACCAGAATGAGGACTTGCAGCTCTTCCAAAGAAAAGAAATCTGCACATATCGCCCTCTAGTTAAAGTTATGACTCTGGCCACACACACACACACACACACACACACACACACACACACACACCCCTGCAAAACAAAGCTAAACAACGACTTACTGAGCTTGTCCTAAAAACAGTCTCCGTAAATTACAGCATAGTAAGGTTCTCTGAACCAATCCTTTTGAAGCAACAAATAACAATTATTATGCATTTAGATACAGGTTAGTCAGGCTGTAGTATTGTACTCTTCAAAACAAACATCATACTTGACAAGACTGAACAGGTATTTAGCGCAGGTAAACAGTTCAGGAGGAGACGGTAACAAAACCAGCCACGACTGACCTTTCCAAAACAGGAATTAAATATATTCCATTCCAGAATATGAATCTGGAACATTCTGCTAAGCAACTTGCTATATAACAAGGTATGACTCATAGTCTTTTATATGGTTGAACTGGAGTGTCCATCATAACCATAAACATTTTGCTGCTAAAGTAAAAAAAACATCTGGAGGGACACATGTGTTCTATCTCTGCATTGTAGACTCATTGCCATCTGCAATATATGTAATTTACATGATTAGAACCTAAATCCAGTTATTACTCCTGACTAGAGAAGAGCCCTTTGAAGCAATGTGAACTTACATTATTTTTACTAATTCAGTGTGTACCTAGATTTAGGCTTAGATGTCCACGCAGGCATGTTGCATTGTACCCATATGATTGTATTTACAATCTGTTTTTGTGCTATGATCTTGCTTGTTTTCAATCCAGCAAGACACGATTGTTCTTGTTTTACAGATGAAAACTGAAGACCTAAAGTGATGGATTCTCCAAGGCTCCACACTGCAGAAATGTCACATTCCCACTGGGAATGTGGCACAGCTGGCTGTGTGTCAGCTCCATAAGATCTCTACTGACTAGAAGGTCATGGGTTCGAGGCCTGCCCGGGTCGGGGTGAGCTCTTGACCAATTTGTATAACTTGTTGTTGACGTTTGCAACCCGAAAGATAGTTGCATGTGTCAAGTAGGAAATTTAGATACCACTTTGTGGGGAGGCTAAATTTAACTGATTTCTGGAATGTTAAATTGTCTCTATGTCTGTCTATATATGTTGTATGTCAATGGCATTGAATGTTTGCCTGTATATGTGCATTGTGATCCGCCCTGAGTCCCCTGCGGGGTGAGAAGGGCGGAATATAAATGACGTAAATAAATAAATGCTAAGTTGTCCAGAATTTTGTGTAGTTGCTAAGCACCAAGATTGCAGGAGCAGAAATGTACAACTCATCTGCAAAACACTTTAGAGAGAAAATAAAATGTTGCAGCTGGGTCAGGGAACTGTCAGAAAACAGAAACTTAATTTGGCAATTAAATGAAGAACTACTACAATAATAAGTCCTGTACCTTAAAACATTTGCCTTCTCTGAAAGAGACCAGCTCAACTTATTTCAGATGAATCATTTTATCTCTGTGAAAAACTCTGGCTTCTGTAGCCTAATTACTTTTCTTTCTTTCTTTCTTTCTTTCTTTCTTTCTTTCTTTAAGCATGACTCATATGAAAAAGTCATGCAGAAATAACATCCTTATTTAGCAGAAGCCTAACACTGAGAATTGCTTCTCACTTCCTTACAAAACCAGAAACGTGATCTCCCTCTCACACGCACTGCTCTCCAAGCTAGAAGGCTGTAATTTGGAGTTGACTCACAGGGTGGAACGTAAGCAGCAATTTCACTTGTCCAAGAAATCTGTCAGACACGGCAGCTAATTTCAGTGAGCCACCCGCATAGATTTGGCCGACGATATGTCCAAGATGGTGTTGTGCTACTGGCAAGACAGACTTTGTGCAGCTTTCCTGATTCACAGGAATGTCTTTGTGGCTGTTGACTTCTTTATGTAATAACATAAAACCAAATAAAAATGGAGGCTGATTGAGGTGATTTTATTTTGTGCCTTCTAGTCATTTCCAGCTCATGACAACTCTAAGATGGACGTATCATGAGGTTTTCCTGGGACTGGGAGGATTTGTTCATGGGGGGGGGGTTGTCATTGCCTTCCTCTATGACTAAGAGATTGTGTCTGCCCCAAGTTTCCATGGTCTCTAAAGTTTTTATTTGGCCTCAAACCACTATACCATGCTGATTAGTAGGTGGTGACTAAAAAGTTATGGGGCTGACAAACCAAAAATATAGCTAATGTTTTATCCTTTTTGCTACATAATCAGGAAGGCCAATTATACCAACTATTATAATTGGTATCACTTAGGAGATAAATAACAATATTAATGGCATATACATTTAGTCTACTGGGAAACAGTTTTCATGGTTTATTTGATGCCATTCTTTCAATGGGTCCTTTAAAAGTATAATCAAATACAATAATGGATCCATTCTATGGTCTCCAGATGCGTTGAAGGCAAGAACAGATTAAGAAGCTCAAGGCCCCAGAACAATTCCCAACACAATACCTCCTTTCTACATATTGTTTTCTGCTGCCCTGGAGACTAGGACTGGGAGCAATGGGTTCAAATTACAGGAAAGTTCATCCTCATATTCCACTTGAACATTAGGAGGAAATTCCTGGCCATAAGAGTTGTTCAACAGTGTAACTCTCTGCCTCGGAGTATGGTGGAAGCTCCTTTCCTTCGAGGCTTTTAAACAGAGGCTAGTTGGCCAGCTGTCAGGGGTACTTTGTGCTTTTATTGCATAGTCCATACTGTATCTTTCAACTCTATTATTCTATTATTGTATTCCACAAAAGTTAATCAGTCAAATCTATAAATAATGAATGAAATAAAAAGCACAATGAATAGCAACAAAAATAATTTTCCAACTCTGCAGCAAGACTGAGATTCAGTTTTGTCCCATGTGTTTTACTCCGTTATTCAAGTAACACACATGATGATCGTAACAAAAACACCAAAGAAGTGACTGTGAAGGAGAAGGCAACTAGACCTCTTTCTTACCGAGGCAGTAATGGTCCTGCAGCAATTGCACCAAACCTACCCATTATAATCCGGCCCTGGCTGAAGAGTTCTGTGTTTATCCTCATAACTTCCTTACATTTTGATACTGTGTTGATTTTTGATCTAAACAACTTTTTGTTTCTCTTTGCTTCACTCCATAACGAACACAGGATTGAACATTATTGAGCTGCGTGCAACTTCAATTTTCATAAATAACCAGAGGAAACACTCTCAAGCCTTGTTGCCACGAGCAGTTCAGCTGCTGAAGGGCATGCCTTTGAAGAGCGATTCTCTCCATGAAGGACAAACTGTTCACCATGATGGGCTCAGAGCTACATGTCTGGCTCTGGAAGCAGCTGGCAGTGAATGCCTCCAGCAGTTACAGCAGATGACAGCCAGGGTGAGGCCGCAAATGGTCCTAGTAAGACCAGCACATCTTTAAAAGATGAAATCTACCTAATGGGGCATCAAACAGGTCAAAGACATTAAAGAGAGAACATTTCTAGAGTTCAGGCATTTGAGTGTCATTTCTGTCAAGTATTTTTAATGGATTCTACTATGGGTGGTAATATAATATAAAAGACCACCGACTGCACTTGGCAACAATAATCTACAAATACAACATGTTGTGTAGCACATCGGATAATTGTCTTCAAGGCATCACATTTGTGTGTGTCCTGCATGATGGTCTATGGCAGCGTTTCTCAACCTGGGGTGGGGAGTGGGGGTTTTTTTCTGTTGGTCATGGGGGTTGTGTGTGGAAAGTTTGACCCAACTCTATCATTAGTGGGGTTCAGAATTCTCTTTGACTATAGGTGAACTATACATCCCAGCAACTAGAACTCCTAAATGTCAAGCCTATTTTCCCTGAACTCCACAACTGTTCACATTTGGGCATACTGAGTATTCATGCCAGATTTGGTCCAGATCCATCATTGTTTGAGTCCATGGTGCTCTCTAGGTGTAGGTGAACTACAACTCCCAAACTCAAGGTCAATGCCCACCAAACCCATCCAGGATTTTCTGTTGGTCATGGGAGTTCTGTGTGACAAGTTTGGTTCAATTCCATCATTGGTGGAGTTCAGAATGCTCTTTGATTGTAGGTGGACTATAAATCCCAGCAACTACAATTCCCAAATGACAAAATCAATCCCCCTCAACCCCACCAGTATTCAAATTTGGGCATATCGTGTATTTGTGCCAAATTTGGTCCAGTGAATGAAAATATATCCTGCATATCACATATTTACATTACGATTCATAACAATAGCAAAATTACAGTTATGAAGTAGCAATGAAAATAATTTTATGGTCGAGGAACTGTATTGAGGGGTTGTGGCATTAGGAAAGTTGAGAACCACTGGCCTATGGAGATAAGACACAGGGAGATATTTAAATACATGCAAACTAAACTGAAACTGGAAAGGTTGCTAAGATTTTCAAAATATCAGTTCTGGGAAAATTATAACTTTTATTTCAGAAAAAAAATGAAGTGCAGCTGCAGAATGTTGCATCTTTCACATATGCAGAGATATCCCAATGCTTTTCACTGAGTAATGGAACATTATTAGAGTCTTGGTGGAATTGTAGAGAAATAAACTAGCACTAGTTATAAGCTTTTTACAGATATCATCCTAATAGGCACAAATGCTGCCTTTCAGGGCCGTAGCCAGGATTTTGATTTTGGGGGGCTGAGTTTGGTTCGGGGCTGGGCTGAGACTGGGTGGGAGAGGGTCTACCCTAGCAAACCTTTTGTATTGTTATCCCAATAACCCCATTAATGTGGGATATAATGAGCATGGTGATCAGATCATGATTTAAATGCACGTAACAGTTTAAATAATGTACCAGTAAGGCCTTTTCGCGGACCACCCTGAGAATGGGGGGGCTGAAGCCCCCTTAGCCCCCCCCCCCTGGCTACATGCCTGCTGCCTTTACAGACAGTCCCTGAGTTACAAACACCCAACTTACAAATGACTAAAAGTTAAGTATGGGGGTAAGACAACAGGAAGCAAGAGAAATGTACCCCTAGGAAGGGAAATTCACTCCTGAAAAAGTTATCATTGGAAAAGATGTATCCACTGGAGCTTTCTCACCAATCCTTGTTTCCACAACCAGCCAAATTTTTCAAAATTTAATTATCACAGGGACAGAAAGCGAAGTGAAATCTTCTGAACAGAGACACAGGCAGCAAAACAAACACCACAGGGGTCTTAACCTATGCTATCCAAAGCTGTGGCTAGAGTTACACTTAAAAATGTATCTATTTCGACTTACAAACAACTTAAGAACGCACCTACAGAACCTATCTTGTTTGTAACTTGGAAACTGCCTGTACAGTTTTGAGTTCTATTCAGGAGTTAAATGAGAGTTTGAAACTTTTAAACAAGCAAATTGGTTTAAGGAATGTCAAGCTTTCTGATCAAACAAGATGTGGTATGGAAATCAAATGATCCCTTTAGGAATGGAGCGACTAGTCCCTCTCAGAATACAACGCTGTGATGGGACAATATACGTTTTTTATATTTACTATTTTGAATGTGATTTTCTTCCTCTCCCTTTTGTATGTCACACTGATTCTCTTCAATGCTAAATTCCCTTATGTTTGTAAGAAAAATGTGATCCAAATGCAAAAAACAAGAATGCTAAAATAGTATATGAATGACAAAGCTAAGCTAAAACGGGGCAGATGCACAGAAACTCCAAACAGTGAAAATACCTGAATGATTCCCCAAATAAAATAACAAAATATTCCTCAAAACAAATAATATTAATTTCTCCTAGTCATGGCATTTCCTAGGAGCTGCGGTGGCACAATAGGTTAAAACCTTGTACCAATTGAACTGCTAACCTGAAGATTGGGATTTGAATCTCCGAGAGGGAGTGAACTCCTGTCTGGCAGCTCCAGCTTCCCATGTAGGGACATGAGCGAAACCTTCTACAGGATAGTAAAACATTTGCATCCCTTGAGCAATGTGTCTGAAGACGGCCAATTCTATCACACCAGCAGCAACTTGCAAAAAATATATAGTTTCCATGGAATTTTATGTCACAAGAGTGCTAATGTTTAAACATTACTGCAGCAAAGTATAGCATAATAGAGTTCAGTACATTACTACTCAAAAGCTTATCAAAAGATAAACATTTTTGTTGGGGAGTGGAGAGACCATTTACCGTGGTATTAACATTCAATCCTCCGGACTCTATATAAGAACACACATGAATACACACCTCAATAATATTGTAGGCATCAAATCAGAGAGAAGCAAGGGGCAATATACTTCATTTTATTACTATTAGAATTAGCTTTTAAGGCCTTAACTTGCCATACATTTCTCATATTGTTACATTTTACTTCAGAGGTAACAATCAGCTCATTAGTCCTGAAATGCATTAAACAATATACTTTTCTAACACTTCTTATAAAAATAACTGAGCTGTTACATGAAATGTCATTAAGACCTAATGTACCGCAGATACTGTAAATGCATCCTTCCCTCCAAAAGAATGACAAGAGCATTTCAAACTTGCCACCTTGGGCGTCTCTTTTAAGTTAACCACAGTAACAAAGAGTAACTTCACATGTAATGAATTCCTTAACACAGGTATTACTTTTGTGTAGGAAAACTAAAAGTGCAGTGGTATGTGACAATATAGACATGTACCCTATACACTAGACAATTTATATGTGGTTTTCCTACACATCAAGGAAACTGTCATGTGAGACATCCTTCTCCCTTACATAAAGCCATACTACATGTTACACTTGATACAGAGGTAGAAACAGGGACTGTATAATTTCAGACCACATATTGGTAGGAGGAGGTTATTGTTAACACTCCCCCACTTAAAAGCCTTCTTATCTATCACCAGGAAGAGCTAAAACAGAAGTTCTCTTTACAACGTGCTACGTTTTGGCAATCAGACCATATTTATTTATTATTTACTTTATTTATATTCCGCTCTTCTCACCCCAAAGGGGACTCAGAGCGGATTACAGGTACACATACATAGCAGACAATCCCTGCCATTTCCACATACACACATATAAACGAACAGAGACAAACTCTGGCCATCAGGGGGAGCTGACGCACACATCATCTCTCAGCGTTCCCAGCATCCCTTGTTGTCTCTTCCGCATTCCTCAGCATTCCTGGAGTTCTTTAATGGCCTCATAATTCAGTCAAAATTTGCCTCCCCACTTAATGTGGTACCTTTATCTCCTACTTGACAGATGCAACTGTCTTTCGGGTTGCAAAGGTCGACAGCAGGCTACACTTAAAGGTCGAGCACCCACCTTGACCCGGGCAGGCCTTGAACTCATGACCTACTGATCAGAGAGATCTTATGCAGCTGACACTTAGCCAGCTGTGCCACATTCCCGGTGCATATGGTAAAATGGCAATCCAAGCAGAGTTCTACCTCCTCTGTGTAATGTGTAGAATGGCTCCTCATCTGGCTCAAACAAGCTTTATTTTCTGTAGGAAGCAGCAGGTTTTTGGCACTGGTTTTCTTTTTTTCAAGTTTACAAATATAAAACACATCCTTGAGAATTATACCTGTGCCCAGATTCAAGGAATAAAACTCTTCTAATTTTTATCAACTTACCAAGAAGGTAAAGACATAACTATAGTAAGATTCCACCTTTTTTTGTCAAAAGTATTTTTCAAATCCAACTTCTCACTCATTGACAATTAAAATGCCAATAACTCCTTCCTCCTGGCAGCATAATGGAGCAAAGCTGATCAACAGGAGGTTTTTATTGCTGGTGAACAAATTTTAAAGATGTCCGTTATCCAACTAAGACAACAGAAACAAAAGATTATTGTTGTTCTGGGCATTTACATTTTGCTATTAAAACCTAAAAAATGTATACACACAAACGTAACATCCGTATCATTCATTCATTGGTGGTTTTACACTGTCAACGAGCATGTTTTTGGAAGGATGGAAGAAAAACTGAAATATACTGTACATTTTGTGAAAAGAGGTGTTTGGGCATCTCCTTCCCAGAGTGACGGATTTTACTCACTGCAACATTCAATGCACACATTCATATATAGAGTATTGTGCATGCAATGAGGCATAGGGTCACTTATGCCCTCCGCCATGCATATATGGAGCACAGGATATATAAGAGTATATCCATAGGCATCTGCTTCTTGCAGTCTCTCCACTTCTTGCACATTAGGGAAACTCTCCTTCATATAATTTCATGGCGTATTTGATCATTAGATTAGCCATTACCATTAGAAAAATAAAGCAACCCATGACACATTGGAGAGGTTTAGCAATCCATGGTGAAATGCACAGTATTGTGTTGGTGTGTCAAGTCACTTTAGTTAACACAAGTGCTCACCACATTTGTAATTATTCCTCAGTTTTTACTAGGATCTATAGCTTTACTTGCAGAAGACTTCTGATCACATAGGAATTCAGAGGTTATCAGTTAGAAATATTCAATTGTATGGCCTGAATGAACAGCAGTAAGCATCTGTCACAAGGCTGTAACAAAACAACCAACAGAAGGATGCCTAAATTCAGTCTACATTAGAATCTAGAAATGTTCTGCTGATCTATAAAAGACTTGCCAATTTTTGGTCCCATGTTGACTTCTAAACATCATACTCTGGTTCATACATAATTTACATTAGAGAAAGCTAAGGTAAAGCTCTCTATTGAAATATCATACTCTGATTCATTCACAATGTCCATTAGGGAAAGCTAATGTAAAGCTTTCTTTCTTTCTAAATGTTCTTTATAATGTATTCACAATTAAGTCCATTTATAGATTATTGGTCCATTGGTAAGGATAAGGGAAAGAGGAATGTTTGACACTACCTTAATACGTTTTACTTGTAACAAATTGCAATGCCAAGTATTGAAACTATTTTCAGTAGCTAACCATTTTTCAGTCCCTAGTTCATCCTATGGCAGATATTCAAGAGATATAAGGGACAATTCTTCAAATCCTGAAAAAAAAAGTACAGTACCATGAGTGTTTATTATGCAGAAGATTTTTTTACATTTCAGTTTAATCTACCAGATCCATTTATCCACAGCTTCTAGGTGTCAGTTTAGTAAGAAATCTGGTTCTTGGTAGCCAAAAAGATTAAAGTCCCCTTCAAATCGAGCATAAAGGCGTCGTACATCTCTTTTGCTTATTCCTGAGAAATAGCGCTCTACCTTCGTCTTATTGTAGACTGTTATGCCAGGAGGAATTGTGGGATAAGATACCAGGTGGTCTATTCCTGCTTCCTTCAAAATGTACGGTGCATCCTCTTCCAATGTCTCATGATGTCCAATCACGCTGTACATTATTTCACAAGGGGCACAAAGTTCTACATAGGTTACCCAATGAATTATATGGTCTCCAAATTGCAAATCTAGCCACCGATGATTTGGATCACCCAAGTAGCGCACAAAGTCCTCGAACTGCAGCCCCTTCGTTTCAGTGCGGTCCTTTCTGTATTTCCGAATAATGCCAGGAGCAATTTCATGACGATACCATGGTTCAAAACGAGGGTTGTGGACAAACTTATCTTTAAAGGCAGAAATGAGCCTCTCAAATGGGTCTCTCACAATAAAGAACTTGAAGTATAATTTCAGTCTGGTTAGAAAAGAAAAATGGAAAGTTATGGGTGACAATTTTAAATGATTTCCTATCTACTAGGAATTCGCACCACTTTTAAGTATGGATTTAAATAAATAAATAAATAGTTTTACACAAATATGTTCCTAACTTGACGGCTGCAAAATCATAGGAATGATTTGAATGTGTGCATGATGCATGGCACTAAAAATGATAACGTGCTTCTTTATCAGCTTTCCACACCATCATAAGCATTTCTATGGAGTGTGTAATACTTTTAACTCCTAGTTACCAATCAGTGGGAACTCAAGGAAATAAATATGCCTACACCAAGGGCCCCCTGTTGATGCAATGGGTTAAACCACTGAGCTGCTGAACTTGCTGACTGAAAGGTTGGCACTTTGAATCCAGGGAGCGAGGGTGAGCTCCTGCTGTTAGCCCCAGCTTCCGCCAATCTAGCAGTTCAAAAACATGCAAATGTTAGTAGATCAATAGGTACCATTTTTGAGGGAAGGTAACAGTGCTCCATGCAGTTATGCTGGCACATGATCTTGGAAGTTTCTACAGACAACACCGGCTCTTTGGCTTAGGAATGGAGATGAGCGCCACCCCCAGAGTTGGACACGACAAGACTTAATGTCAGGGGAAACTTTTACCTTTTACATGAACCGAACCTGACATAGTCCCTTGGATTTGCAATAGAAACTTGAAGAGCATAAAATGATTTTATTGGGACCCACGTTGGGTCTCTTTTTTCTAAGAGAAAAAGTGGGATGCAAATAAAAATAATAATAACAATACTATTACCATTCTACTTATTTCAGAATGTATTTTAAAGACAATTGGATTCCACCTTTTTAAGTCTTACCGTTTTTGAATTTCAGAATCACTGAAGGAAGATAAGCGTGGAAGACCATTCTTCTCATGGTCATGCACAACATTCTCTGGGATCTCGTCTATGGAAGAAAAAGCTCCTGAGGAAGTAACACAGATTTTCAGAAACACACATTTCAGATTTTTCACTGTAGCTGTCACATATGTTCCTCCCTGCCATAGCAATTTGATTCTTCAAGAAGAATTGGATTTTTTTTCAAGATTTCAAAAGAACCCCCTCCTTGAACAAACTCAATCTCTACACAAAATCTTTCTAAAACTGCAAGTCTTTTCTACAATTTATGCACACTGTCTGCATTATGGGAAGTTGTAGCAGTTTCTGTACCTGGAATCTAGATCTAAAACCCTTCTGATCTGACAGATTTTGAGGCCAGTTGCTGAACACGTAAAACATATGACTGTTGACCAAATAAAGGCAAAAGGCCCGCCTGACACGACTGACCAGGGGCGGTCCTACAAGGTAGGCCAAGTAGGCGGCCGCCTAGGGCGCCATCTGGGAAGGGGGCGCCATCCTGGCCGCATGGGGCGCCATCCTGTCCCTGCCGATGTTCCTCAGGTAGCACTGCAGCTGCCTGCTTTTGGGCCCCGGCCTTGTGTGCTCGACGCCGCTTCTGGGCATGCGCGGAGGTTTTCGCGCAGGTGCAGTTGCTCCAGAGCTGAAGTTGAGCGCAGGAGCAACTGCACATCCGCGAAAACCTCCGCGCATGCCCAGTAGCCCCCTTGCGCAGAAGTCTGTAAGCAAAGCACTCCCTATAGGGCAGGCAGGGAGTGCTTCCCCTCTCCCTTTGTCTCCGCCGCGTGCGCGCGTTTGCAGGGAAGGAGAAAAGAATCAGTGAAGGAAGTGTAAGTGAAGGAATGAATGAAGGGCTTTCCTCCTCCTCTGTGACCTCTTCTCTCCCTCCTTCCTTTCTTCGGCACTATTTCTGTCTAGACCTGAGGGGCCTGAGGCTATGAGGAGTTGTGGGAGTTGGAGTCCAAAACACCTAGAGGGAGGGAGGGCCCAAGTTTGCCCAGGCCGCGCTGCCTGTATTCGACCTCATTTGAACATTTTGGCTGTTTTTCTATTTACATTTACATTGGGATCCTAATTTTGGACTTATGGGAGACTCCTATGAATTATGAGACGGGTGGTAGATAATATATTCTGATTTTGATGCATTTACATTGCATTTCTTGTTGATTATTATACAGTTCTGCTTAATATTGTCATACAATATAACAATAGAATAATGATATATTTTATATTACATGTAATATTACAAACAATATTGCAGTATAGTGGTATTGTACAAAATAGTAATATATAATATTTTATTTTACTTTATTTTGGGTTATTTGAGTTTTATAGGAGTCATGAAAATATTTAGATGATGATAATTTTATTGAAATAAATAATTTTATTTATTATTTTATAATAATAATAATATAATAGAATGTTATATTGTATTATAATGTCAATATATTATAATATAATTATATTGTAATGTAGTATAATATAATTATGATATAATATAGTATGAGTATGGTATAATATATTGTATATACATTGATACAATATAATACTACTAATGGTATTGTGATATTATAATTGTATATTTGTTTTACATGGGGGCAAAATAATGTTTTTTTGGGGGCACCAAAATAATGTTCGCCTACCATTTAAAATTACCTTAGACCGCCCCTGCGACTGACCCCTAGCCTGTCAGCCTAAAGATTTCATATCCACATTTCACAATATGAAATTGCAATGGTACTTTGGGAGAATGAGTGGGCGATATATGACAACTGAAAATAATTTCTAGTAGTGACATAAAACCTTCCACATGTTATTTTTTTTCTTTACTGGTAAAGTCTGCTATTACCACAAGAAGTGAAAAACTAGGATTTTTCACAGAAGTGTTGAAAACACAGATTATAAAAGTATAAAAATGAATGGCTAATATAAAAAAATATATCAATGCCTGGAAACAGTTGCTGCAATTTTTTTTAAAAAAAACTTCCCTATCTAATCAAACACATGCTAAAATTTTTAAAATGGAACAAGTACCATTTAAAACGATCAACACTTTCTTCCACTGAGTATTGCCCACTTTTGGAGTTTGACAAAAAAGGATCTTGTGCTTGTCACATACAAATATTCGATCCAAAACAAATTTTGAAACAGTTGTGTGAGTGAGGTTTTTCAGTGAGGCATCTTGGCACACATTCCTGAGAAGCTCAAGCCTTTCCATATGGACCAGAGGTTGATGCACAAGGTCTTCAGGCAGGGACTTCCTTATTGTCTTAATATAAAATAAACAAAATTATGAGGGAAGGGGAAAAGAAGAGAGCAAAAGGAAGATTTGTACTTGTTTAAAAGAGGCAGAATATAATAATAAAATATTTACTTCTAAACCGCCCTCTCTCCCTGGATTCAATAAAATGATAACAATCCACTAAGACATAAAAAACAAAAACTTGAGTAAACATTGTAATATACACCCTAAAAGCAAATTAAGAAACAATACATTAAAAATGGCTGACACCAGTGCTTTGTTTAAGACATATCATGGCACCCATATAATACAGATGAGTTAGCCAGCATTCCAGGGGTTTAAAGTACCCTCCTCCTCCTCCTCCTCTACATACGCTAAAGTGCGTAAGTGCGTTTTTAGAAGCTTCTTAAAGGAAAGGAAGATGGGGCTGCTTTTATTTCTTTAAGGAGGGAGTTCCAGAGATGGGGAACGATCACAGGGAAGGCCCTCTCTCGTTCCCACCAACCGAACAAGAGGATACATTATTTAAATAAGTTCAAAAGCTAAATCCAATATTGAAGAATTTGAGGGGGCATTTTAGTCACAAGTTCCATTCATTTCAATGTGTCTATTCTAGCTGAGACTAACTTTTCCAACTTCTTCTTTATTAAAATAACAACTAGCATACCAGTGTAACGTGTTGTATTTTTCCTGGTACAATATTTAATTGTCATAGACCTTCCAAAATAGTTACTTGCTTAGATAACTCTCAGTACAATGCACAATCATGCAGTTGTAACAGTAAAGTAATAAAATTAACTTTCAGCCATTGGATGAAATATTTTTTTCATTTCACAGTCAGAGAAATTTGGATTTTTTTCTACAATGAAAAAGAAAATACAAACATATACCAAACTTCATTTTAATTTTTGTCTCAGCAAAATGTAAACAGATAAGAGACTGATCCTGCTACAATGCTAACAATAACAATTTCATAATATTTAAGTTTTAGTCTGAAAATTTTCAATAACAAAATCTTAGGTATTTTACTTTCTGAAACAGAAGAAGACGACTTTCAAATGAGGTCTAATAACTGTCACAGCAGATTACATTTCCAAGCCATTCAACTTGTATTCAACAGGACAGATAGATTAATAGGTATGTACAGGTTTGCAGCCTTCATAATATTAAATAGTCCTCGTGTTCTGTATCCAGGTGGAATTTTTAAAAAACGTTCCAAAGAGAAACCATGGTTTTCCCATGCGCTGGGAACTATACTGCTGTGTGAACATACTCAGAAGTAATCCCTCATCATTCCACAGACGCTCAGGTTCTCTCCACCACTCATTTGAGTAGTTTACCGTTTTATATAAGATTACAATTTTATTAGACAATTTTATATAATAAGATTTGAACATCCATGGATTTTAGTATCCATGGTCCCTTCTACACTGCCATATATTCCAAATTATCAAAGCAGATAATACACATTATCTGCTTTGAACTGGATTATGACTGTACACGGTCACATAATCCAGTTCAAAGCAATCTGGATTTTATATGGCAGTGTAGAAGGGGCCCATGAGGGTGTGTGCGTGTCTTGGAACCATCAGCAGACTCAAAGCACTTGCAGTTAGACTTTATTATGAAAAAGACTCGATAATGCGGAATATGTTGTGAATCTGTGAAAATCTTCTAAAGTCACAACAGTCAACGAACACTCACCAACAGATTTCACAACATTGAAAGCTGTTCAGTTCTGCTTTTCCTTCCTGCTTCTTGTGGATATTTACTTTAAACTAAGAACCAGATTACCCTTCATGACAATTCTTATGTAAGTGGCCTGGGTTGGTGTCACTCAAGGGCCTCAATGGTGCTGAATGTAACATCATCCAGCTTGTACTACTGAAGCCGTCTCCTCCTCTTACAGAAATTACAGACAACTTCAGTTCACTTGTAAGTTCATATTTGGACTCATATACATCCAGAATTGAGGATGCTGCCATGAAGTTATGAAATACAGTAGAATCCCGCTTATCCAACCTTCGCTCATTCAACATTTTGTATTATCCAATGCAGTCTGCCTCCCGCCTGGATCCACAACTGTTTCAATACATTGTGATGTTTTGGTACTAAATTTGTAAATATAGTAATTGCTTTACACTAAACATTACCGTGTATAGAACTGCTTTTTCTGCCAATTTGTTGTAAAACATGATGTTTTGGTGCTTAATTTGTAAAATCATAACATAATTTGACATTTAATAGGCTTTTCCTTAATCCCTCCTTATTAGCCAACATTTTTGCTTATCCAACATTCTGCCAGCCTGTTTATGTTGGATAAGCGAGACTCTACTGTAGCTTGAAATATTGCACCCCACAAAGCATGTGCCATACTACCGCATCTGCCTCTTGAAAGTTAAAAAAAGAAACATTCTGTCAATTGAAAAAATGCATACCACATACACTTTCACATATTCATTAGAGTGCTGAGAAAAATCTGTCTCTATGTCGAAATTATGACACACAGAGTCAGAACACATCTTTTAATGAAATTGTTATCTCAGCTTCCTGTTATTATCATCCTTTAATATGCATACACTAGTTGTACAGTATAATTTGTTTCATTTGACAAAATTTTCCAAATGACAATTTTGAGGAAAAGTTCAGTGAAGTGGGTTATCCAAAAAATTCTCCAACAGTCTAATTAATGTTTTGTTTTTCCTGGTGCATCATTTTATTGTAGTAGACCTTCTCAAAAAGGTATTTGCTTAGATAACTCTCAACACAATGCAAAATTATGTAGTCTTAAAAGTAAACAAAAAAGTAAACAGTTGTAGACACTGAATGGGGATGAATGGACAGGGTGTCTGTGGGCACAATCAAATTATCAAATGTTGACCATTTGTTCTTATGGGTCATTGAGAACCAAGAGAAACTTTGTTAAATACAAACAGCACATTTATTTGTTAGTCGGTTTCCCTAAGTATTACGTTTCAGCAATATTCATCTCTTCTGAGGAAAAACTGGACACATCTCCTATTTTTAAACCATCTCATAATATTATTTCATTGAGGTACAACAGCCTTGACATGCATGGATAAATGTATGTGTGTTTTTACGGAAAAACATTGTATAGGAAAAAAGGTTCCCCCACATCTATGGAAATGAATACCAAAACAGAAGAGTATATGGTCTAACAGTCCTAATGATTAATCCCTGCAAGATTAAGCTGTTTGGGTTTAAATTTGTTGAGCAAACTGCATGGCAAACAAGACACTGCATGGCTTCTTTGGAATATGATTATACAGCCAGGGATTGGAGGTGGGTGGGATATAATGTAGTGGTTTAAACTGCCTGGCATGGCAAGGACTTTGGCTTCTAAATAAAGCAATGACCTAATTCAGTGGTGCTAAACTACTTTATGCTATTTGCATTTCCTGATTGTGTACACTTACAGAAAGCTACATCAATGAAAACAAGATGTTATTTGTGGAGTGGAAATATGCAAATGTATGTTAATCCTCTCATTCAAGCTGCCATCCTAAGTATTCTTAGCATTCTTACTTCAAAATATGTGCATTTAAAAAAACTCATAAAAATACTGCATGACAACTAATACCTATCTCTTAATTCATTACGCTTTTTTATTTAAAAAAATGAAGGCCAGTTTCATTACTTTGTCAGGTTTTAACAAGAATGATCAATCTATCCAATTTGTGTCATAAGGAGGAACTCATACTTCCCTTGACTTTTTCTTTAAATAATTTTTTTTAATTGAAAGTTTTGGTTACATCTGAATAAAAGATAGAAAAGGGTTTTCGGGCTAGGAAAGGTTAAGGGTCGGGGAAGGAAGGAGGGTTAGGGAAGGGAAGGGGTGGGAATAGGAGGTGTTGGGGGTAACGGATTGAACCGGGATCCTGCGGGGAAAACCACCGGGCAAGGGTAGTGAGATAGGATAGAAAGAAAAGGAAAAAGAAGGGGGGGGGATTCTTGCTGAGTTCCATCTTCCAGGAGCCCTGGTTTCATTCTGACATATCTAATACAGTTCTTTATTCTTTAAAGTGTCACTTCTTTCTTTCTGTTCGTCTTCTTTAGTTGTATGTCCATGTCAGGTCTTCTTATGTCCCTTGAAACTATTATCTTTTTACTATTATTTCTATTATCTCTCCTCAGTTTTTTTTTTTTTAACCCTTCAATTAGGTGATTAGAGTGCCCATGACCATTAGCTAGTATTTGTCGGTTAGGTAGTTAGTTCTGTTCGTTCCTTTTTCCCTGAGGTCGTATCTAACCATTTTCTTTAGGGGATTCTGCTTCTCCTTCATCCGCCTCTGGGGATCATGTTTCCAGAGGCCATAGCTTGTAGTCATCACTGCATGGAGAGGGCATATTTTCTGTAGTTTATCTTTCCTCTTCGGCTCTCTTTGTTCCCTTGGCTTTTCTGTTTGTTGAAGTGCTTTCCAGTTCCGTTGGTTTTATTCCTCTTTGGGAGCTGAGAGGGGTTCTGCTGGAGGGCAATGTACATCCTAGTCTTGGTGGACAAGCTGACAGCATTCTGTGGCACAGCCCCAGCATTTTTAGCTCTCTGAATGGACTCCAGCTGTTCCCATACTTCTTGCTTTTGCTTTTGGTCTATATTTTCTCTTCTCTCTCCTTCAATTCGCCTTGCATTGCTGATTCCTTTTCCTTGCCATTATCTTTTCCCTTTCCTTCTTCATACTCATTCGTCAGCATAGCGGTCCCTTCTTCAGTTTGTTCATCTCTCCCCCAGTGAGGTTGCTCCTGAACCGCATTCTTGTGCCCCCTAGCAGTATTTCCACCTTTTCTAGGATCAGGTCCTGCTTTTGTCCCAGCCTCTGTAACTCTCTCAGAATATCCTTCAGAGACATCGTTGTTTGTCCTGTGTCTGACTCCTACTCAGAGCTGGCAGTATTATTTAGTGAATGGGCTGCTTGGCTAGATGAAACTTGGCAGGAGAGCAGGATGGGTGCACTGCTCTGTCAAATCCCCCTGCCAACTGATTGCTGCTCTTTCCCTTACTGCCCTTTGCAATCAGCCCTCCCCTTTTGCCCAGGCTGATCACTTCTTTCCAGGTGCCCCTGTTCGGGGCTCTTTCTTTCCCCCTCCTTCGTTTTTTGTTTGTTCTTTACTCCTGTCCCTTTCTTCCTCTCTTCTCCTTTTATTTTGTGGCTTTTTCCCCGGGTGCCTCTCCGCTCTGGTCCTCCCCGTTCTGGTCGTCCCCGCAAGGCTTTTCCCTCCTGTCCTTTGCTTCCCTTTTCCCTTGGTCAGCGGGTCTCCTTTTCCCCGGGACGATAGGCTTCCTTACCCCCTCCTTCTCCGGTGTTGGTGGAATGGACTGGGCAGTCAGTGATCGCGGGCTCCCGCCCGCTTTACTTCCTGCCTCTTCTCCCCTTGGTGTCCGCTCCCCAATAGAGTCCGGATGTCTTGTTGCCTTCACTTCCTGGCTTCTCCCGCCTTCCCGGTGGCTGAGTGGGGATTCCCGCCTAAACATGGAGGTCTTCTTCTTCAAAGAGGCTTCCTCCCGTTCCTCCTAGGTTGTTGTTTGGTCCGCCATTTTGATGCCTGGTGATGTTACTATTATTTTCCCCCCGTCGACTCTTATCGTCCTTAATTGTGATGCCGGTGGGAAGGGGAGGAGGGGGCGCGTTCGCTGCCCTTTCTCGTGGCTTCTCCCTGTCTGGTTTTGTGTGGTTGGGCCTCTAAATTTGGGGCTTCTTGGGAGCGGGGGGGGGGTTCCCGCCCGTTGTTTGGCTTATCTTCTGTCCCCTCTGTCCCAGGTCTCCCCGTTACTCACTTTGCGTTGTTGGTTTGGGCCGGGCTGGCAGTAATTGCAGGCGTGAGCCTGCTTCCCTCACACTGATCTGCTCACCAGGCTGGGAGGCCACCGGGCTCTCTCCGTCTCCCCCTCTTGAGGAGGGGGCGACTTATAGAGCCAGCGATGGGGTCCCCTGGCTTCGCTGCCTCTTGGCTGATCGACTCAGCCTGAGGTGGGGGCGCGATTCGCCCTCCGATCGGTGATTTCGGTTGATGTCTTGAGGAGCTCTCAAGACACCCGTCCTGCCGCCATCTTTGCCCCGCTCCCTCCCCATACTTCCCTTGACTTTATTTGGAGCTGGATTAAGGAACTGGGGAGATACTCTTGGCCAGTTTTTAATTCTTTTTAAAGTAAGGATATACAAACTGGCAATCCCTTGAGGGCTAAATGGCCACCTCTATACACCCCACCACAGAATCCACTACAGTGATGAAAGCAGCCTTTGTTTACAATCTGAACGAAAGCATACATCATCCACCAGCCTTGCTTCTAGCAAAAGACCCTTTTACCTTGTTAAGATACCTACAAATACTTCTTAGAAATTCTATTACTTTTGTAAGGAAGTTGTATGCATCCTGCATAATATCTAACATATTTTGGCTGTAAAGAAATAAAATAAGGTTAGGTATTGCTGTTGCCATTTGCCAATAGAAGGGGAATGTTGCCCATGAGGGGGATTTACAGGACATTTAACAATATGAACAGCTGTGACATAATAGTAAAAATAACATGTTATTAATGTTTTATGCATGTTATGTGAGTAGTAAACAACATGCTATTTGTAAAAATGAAAAATTGTAATGCATTACAATTTTAGTTATGCTTCCAAGTTCTGCATTTAAATTAATGGTCTTACAAGCTTATATTAGACTATTGCTTCTTGATACATTTTCTGTTACATAACTGCCCTTTCAATCTAGCTTTATAGCTTTATCTGTATGCATTAATTCCTACCCTCCCCCCGGCCACATAACACCATAATGATTGAGATGAGTGTGTTTGTCTGTGTGTGTGTGTGTGTTCACATGTGCACATATCAGAGAGACTGATTTAGCACCATGATGAGGCCATCACTAAAATCTCATTTTAAAAATAAAAGGATTTGAAGAAGTTGAAGCACTTAAGCCTTTTTCTTTACCAAAAAGGGGGGGAAAGAAGGACACAAACGGAAAGTATAGACAGCCTAAATACCCTAAAGACACTAGATCCCATCCGATTGTGAAAGCTAAACAAGGTCAGCTCTGGTAAGAAGTTGGATGGGAGACCAACAACAAATATCAGATGCTGTAGGCTGTATTTCATAAGAAGGACCTGGCAAAACCACCTCAGAGTATTCCTTGCCTAGGAAAACTAAAGAGTTACTATAAGTATACAGGAAACTGTCCACATGCACACAGTATATGGTGCCTTTGTACATGCTACTTGTAAAAAATATGACCAGTGCAGAACAGAAGACTTACTTACATGTAGTTACCACCCAATAAAATTAACAGATACCATGCTCAGGACAGCAAACACAAACTGCCTCTTCATATGTGTATTATTTGACATGTGGGATCCAACACTACAAGACAGGGTCCCATCCACCACATTTGATGGCATTAAAGACCAAAAAGATGCACTAATGGATAACAAATGAATGGGTATTATCTGCAGTAGCTAAGGGGAGCTGCTGGTTTCAATAGCATACCTCTGAATATCGGCTGATGGGAAGAAGAGAAGCCCACTATCTGCCTTTATTTATTTATTTTATTTATTAATTAATCGAATTTATATACCGCCACTCCCCGAAGGCTCGGAGCGGTTTACAAACAGAATAATAAAGTTAATGGTAAATAACCACAAACACACAACATATAATAAATAACAGTTCAGGACTACCCTGTGCCCACCGTTCTAATATTAATCAAGCTGCATGGTTTTTGATTCCTATTTGAGGCCTTCGGATCTTGAGGAGCCGGTGTAAAGCTCAACTCTCCCTGGAAAACTTTCGACTGTATGGGTGAGCCCAAAGATTTTTTGTCTTGGGCTCCTGTAGTATGTGAAGGGGTACAATTGTTCCCTTTTAATGTGGAAGACACCTTCCTATCCGGTCTTCTAGGATCAGTGATTTTTGGGCTGGCAGAATTTGATGTTTGGTGCCTTGATTGTAAAGTTCTGGAGGAACCCGGCTGGCTAGTTCCAGATACATAAAGTCAGAGGAGGTGTATCCCCTTGGTATGATGTGGCAAGGAAGTGAATGCTTTCAAGTCTTTTCAGCCTCCATGTCTCTGGTCCAACTTTAGCTAAGGAATACACAGCCAGACAAGCCTTTACAGTAAGTTTTCTTGAAGTACAAATTGCCATCTCAAAAAGTGTCATATCAGGTTTCCAGGGCCATTGGCATGGCCCCTAAAGCCATTTTCACTATCCCAGCATCACATGGTTACAAATGATAAAATGAAGAACTACCTTCATGGAAGTATTACTATTATTAAACAAGTCCTCTGACTCCCTTTTTAGGACAAAAAACCCATCATGTTGTCCGGAAAATAGAAATTACTTTAATTTTCATCAGAGCTGGTAGGGATTAAATAAGACCAAAAAAGGGGCCTAGACCCTCTACAGTTGTCATCTTCCCCCACAGAGCTACGTTTTTAAGGAGAGTATTCCAGGGATAGCAGGATTCTTGCTTTGGTCCAAGAATCCCTTACATTGAATTTCTCTCATACTCTTTCCAAGCACAAGTGTGCCTTTTGTATCTGCTGAGGTTCAGTTCCAGGACCCTTCCCAGATACCAAAATCTGTGGATGCTCAAATCTCATTATATACAATGGTGTGCTACAATGGTGTCCCTTATATAATATGGCAAAATGAAGGTTTACTTTGGGGTTTTGTTAATATATATTTAAGCCATGGATGGTTTAATCTGTGAATGCAAAATCTGTGGATTCTGCATCCACATGTATGTGTTTCTGCATCAGCAAACATATACCTGAAGCTCTCCAGACAACCTCTTCTCTTTTGTCACTCTGACTTTATCTATTTCAGTTATAGCTGTCAGTATTAACGGCTCTTGCTTGGCACCATACACTAGACAAGAAGAAAATGAAGTAATTAAGAAAAAGGCAACTTTTAAAAAAATAAATACATCTCTAGCAATATTTATTAAAATCACACCAATACTTAAAAATGATTGTAAAAGTTATCTGCAGTTCCTTATTTATGTATAACAACTGGCACAATGTTTCCTTATTGTGGTAGTAATCCAGTGCGGATAAAAGATAAATGATCCACTGTACAAATATCAAAGGAAGGAAGGAAAGGGAGTTGGTTAAAAGAGAGCCTACTAAATGAGTAAATAAATTCATTCACAGCACGGTCTATTCCTTTATATAATATTCTTTATTCCTCTGTGTAGCTATTATTATTATTATTATTATTATTATTGAGAGCTAGATGCACAAGATGTGGGGGGAGGGAAAGACAAGGAAGTTGCTTCCACACATCACAGCCCAAAATCTGATTATATCCCACAAACAAACTGCACTTGAAATAGGAAACAAAATCCTAAAATTGGTACCTTGAATGTAATTTAATCCATGTGGCATTTGATATAGTATTCAAGAGAACTGATAAAGATTGTTTTAATTATACTCAGAATAATTAAAATGATAATAATTGGATAGCAAGAGAATGCCTTTTTTCACAAAACTTACAACTTACAGCATCACAATGCGTGAACTTGGTATTCATTTATTAAAAATCTCATCTTCTTACACGAGTTGGGGAAAATACCAGGAACACTTCCTATCACCCTACTAATATATGCTTGGTTTCACAGCATTCCCTTTTATTTTGACCACAGAACAACACTCTGTGGACTTTCAAATAATAGAATACCTTTATTTGTCATTGTGTTATTTCACAACGAAATTACATACCTTCACAAAAAAACACACCCATCCCTATTTCAAACACAGGTATAAGTCTAACATAATGCTAGTAGAAGTGAGTTAACGGGGTTCTGCTGCCTTTTTCTAGTTGTACAAAAACAAACTCTAAAATTAGATCAACTTACCATCAGGATCTTTGAAGGTTAATGTGATGAACTTGGTAGCAACCATGAACATGAATACTACCCAAAAGCATGCAACTAACAGCAGCCACTGGTGGTGCATGATGTCAGATGCGAGCCATATAACTTCTGTTGGTTCCTGCATTTCAAAAGCCAAAGAAAAGTTAATATGTACTGGGCTTTTTTTCCTGAGAAGTAATTTTTTTCATAACTTATGCAAAATATTATTCAACTGCTGTCCTCTTGCAGCTTTTATACAGCTGCAAGCTATATATATATTACAAATATATAGCTTTTTATATATTTGTAAAGTAATAATAAATTTCTATCTCCCCACAGACAGGAATTTTACATAAGTCGGATAGAATATTTTATATGCGATGATCTCCACAGATATATAATTCCCAATATTAGTGAACTCTTAAAATAAAAAAATATGCCCCAATAAAAAAACTGGAAAATCTGAAGGTAACAAACAGAAACTGATAAAGCTGGTATAGTGTTAGACCTTTCTTTGTTATGAATCTTCCCAAGTGATCTCAGACAAAAATACACACATACAGGCCAACTGCAGTCTTGAGGTTGCAAAAGTACATATCATCCTGAGGTCCCACTCGCTACAATAAAAACTGCTGTAAAACATCTGGAGGCATATGCAAACTTTTTGGAGGCAATTGCTCTTGAAACCTTGAGATGCTAGATAAACAATGGTGTAGTGGTTTGAGTGATGGAGTATCACACTGGAGATCAAAATCTGATTCTGCAATTGGCCATGAAAATTCACTAGATGACCTTGGGCAAGTCACACATTCAACCCTAGAAAAATCCATGATAGGTTTGCCTTAGGATTATTTGAAGGCAAACAACAACACAACTTAGATCAAGGCAGTTTAGCTCTTTACAATTTTTACTGCCAAACTTAACTCTGTAATTAATGAGTAAAAATCCTGTGAAAATATACAGTAAGTTATATTTGTAAATATGTATACATATTATGTACATATTATGTTTGTAAACTTTTCAATTTTCCTCAAAACTTATCAATTAAGGCAACTTTACTCAAAATGATAAACAGCTAAGCATAGAGACAGCTGTTAACATCGTGTTTTTTGTTTTAAAACAGCATCCGCACTGGGAGGATGGTGAAGAGCAACTGACGGAATTTCTCCTGCCAGATTGTATTCCTCGCTGAACATAAATGAGCAACCAAAGCAGACAAAAAATGCCTTATCATCTACTACCAGCATATTAAACAAAGGTAGATCTATACGTCTGGCCACCAAAATGGAAAACATAATTTAAAATGGAGACAAGTGACAGAGGAAAAATATCCCTAAATGCATTTTGGAAGAAACTTTAAAGCAGTCTCTAAAAGGTTTGAAATGTTTTTGTTTACTTATTCAAGGCTTGTCTGACCTTGTTGTTTGATTAACTATTGATTAACTAACTATTGTTAGTTTGAAATTAAAAATTCATTGAACTATGTATAATTGCTCTTCTTTCCAACTTTTCTGTCACATCATTAACTGAGATTGAACAAAGAAGGCAGTAGA
This sequence comes from Anolis apletophallus, assembly GCA_030556195.1. NCBI lineage: Eukaryota > Metazoa > Chordata > Lepidosauria > Squamata > Anolidae > Anolis > Anolis apletophallus. The sequence continues at coordinate 81,107,461 of JARBWK010000004.1, forward strand.
GTCTTGGGAAGAAATTACTCAATGAGTGGCAGTTGCACTATGATAATGCAGCCATTTCCCCTGTCTCAATGAAATTCCCAATGGACTATGCTCTCATTAATTTTTTACAGTTTCACTGAATTTTAGCATAATATATCCTTGCTGAGAAGTACTAAATTTGTACTTCTAAAGCAGAAGAATGAGAAGTTATGCTCATGTATAAACAGTAATCTCCACCTCCGCAAAGAAGGTAGAAATGATTTATTAGGAACCCTGTATATATTTGTAATATATCCATTAAATAAGCAAGTCTTTGTTGCCATACATGCATGATCTGCAAACATTTATTATAGCTTATTTTAGAAGTCTTTAGAATTATACTGTCAAATTTAGAATGATGCTGTCAAAGGTGACTCACTGTTCAATTCATGAAAAGTTTCAGCTTTTATGGCTGGAATCACTGCATTGTTGTAGGTTTTTTTGGACTATATGGCCATGTTCTAGAGGCATTCTCTCCTGATGTTTCGCCTGCATCTCTATGGCAAGCATCCTCACAACCTCTGAGGATGCTTGCCATAGATGCAGGCGAAACGTCAGGAGAGAATGCCTCTAGAACAGGGCTGTCCAACTGGTGGCCCGGGGGCCGTATACGGCCCCCCAGCCCCTTCCCTTCGGCCCCCTAAGCTTTTTAATAAAAAATAAAAATTGAAAAATAAAATAAATAATTTTTTTTTAAAAAAAACCCTACTTCCGGGTTCGGAGCAAGTATCGCGAGAATATGCAATCCACATGGGATTTTGCTGTCAACGCGAGATCACGCCGGCGTTGACAGCGAAATCCTGGGTGGATTGCGTATTCTCGTGATACTCTTCGGCTACTCTACTACTGCTGAGGCCCACAGACGCGATTAGGACCTTCTTCGACTCAGTCGGTCGTCGCCTCTCTCGTCGTCCGGGTACTCCTGGATCCTGCGCGCTTGGAAAAGGTAGGCCAAGCAGGGGGCTCCTCAGGGGCTCCTCATCATTCCCCCCCATCTCCCCTCATGTATTAAATATAAAATTAAATATATTTAAAGATGAAATAAGGGGAGGATGGAATTAAATATATTTAATATTAAATAAAAATAAGGGGAGAGGGGAGGATGGAATTAAATATATTTAATATTAAATAAAAATAAGGGGGAAGGGAGGATGGAATTAAATATATTTAATATTAAATTAAAATAAGGGGAGATGGGAGGATGGAATTAAATATATTTAATATTAAATAAAAATAAGGGGAGAGGGAGCTGGGGAGAGGGCGGAGCTGGGGGGGAGAGGGGGAGTGGGGTGGGGAGGGGCGGGGGCAGACCCTACGGCCTCCAGGTCATCAGTGACTGGAATTCAGGCCCCTGGGCCGGTAGAAGTTGGACAGCCCTGCTCTAGAACATGGCCATATAGCCCGAAAAAACCTACAACAACGCAGCTCTATCCTTGTCTTTCATTGTAGATATTACAATAAAATTTTGTGTATATACCTGTGTATCTATCTAGGACCGGCACCATCAAACTGCGACCCTCCAGCTGTTTGGGCCTCTAACTCCCAGAAGCCTTAACGAACTTGTTCAATTGTCAGGAATTCTGGGAGTTGAAGGCCCAAACAGCTGGAGGGCTGCAGTTTGAGGATGCCTGATCCAGGACTTAGATCAATATAAATACATATAGATCCATACTTGAATTATCCATATACAGGCAGCCCCTGAGTTACAAACATCCAACTTAGAAATGACTCTTAGTTAAGAACGAGAGTAAGAAATTCACTCCTGAAAAAGTTATTATTGGGGAAAGGTGTCTCCACTGAAGCTTTGTCTCCAATCCTTGTTTCCACAACAAGCCAAATGTTTTAAAATCCAATTATCACAGGGACAGAAAGTGAGCTAACATTTTCTGAACACAGGCACAGAAACCAAAACAAAAACCACAGGAGTGTTACTGAACAATTTAGAATAGCCTGGCCCAGAAGGGCAGAGGCCCTAAAAGCACCCCTAAAAAGCGGATTTCAGCAGAACCTCTGGCGAGTTTTAAAAAGCAATTAAAAATCCCTTTCCCAAATGATCTCACCAAAGAAGTCTGAAAGAAGATGCTACCAAAGTTTTTATTCTTGTCAACTGAGAAGGATGACAACCGCAGATTCCTTGTTGCAAAGCAGTCATAAAGTTACATTCAAAAGATATGCCATTTTTATACATTTTACAGATCTGTCAAATTCAAACTTCCCACCCCCATGCGCCAGCCGGCTCCACGGTGATTGGTTGGAATGTTGGAGCCAGCTGAGGTGGGAACCAATAGCGCAACAGCGCCCCTTTCGCCTCGGCAAATGGGAAGCGAGGGGCAGGAATGTTGTTCAAAACAAGCAGCTGGAGTTTCCTTGATTAGATTATGTCCGTATGTAAATGAAGATCCGAGCCCCTGACCTTTCGAGTCAAAGGAATTCTTTTGTTCTTTCGTGAGAAATGGGAACTGTCCTTAATGGCCCTTTCCTGTGGACCAAATGGGCCAAATGCAGATTTATCCATGAGAGTTTGTCTTCTGGATGGTAAACAAATGAAATAATTGTATGTTTCCAACATGCCAGTTTCCGAGGCTGGCAGAGGCGGTCAGTTATGAAATATGAAAAATACGTTATGCCAAATGTTCCAGAAGCGTGGGAAGATTCGAGACTCATGGAGATAGGGACCCAGAATGAAATAATTGTATGTTTCCAACATGCCAGTTTCCGAGGCTGGCAGAGGCGGTCAGTTATGAAATATGAAAAATACGTTCCAGAAGCGTGGGACGAGACTAAACTCAGAGGGTCCAGCATTTATGGAACAAAAAGGGGTCTTTTAAAATGGGGAGAGAGGAAAGAACCCTCTCCAAACCAGAAAGAGTCCTCTGTCATGCAAATTGTTCCAATGATTGGATTAAAGGGTGCAGTCAGGAATGCGGTCACATCCTGATCTTCAAAACAACAGCTGGGTCACATAACATTTCTTCATATAATTTTACACATGGGGAGGGAAGAAAACATGCAGGTCATGGTTTACATGGGAGGGTTTCATAAGGGAAAATTCCATCACCAATATCTCATAATATTTTCCATAGGCAAAAGAAAGTTCATAGGATCTAATTAGGCATCAAATTCATACACCCTGGGGAAGTTCATGATAGAAAAAGTCCATACCAAAGATAGTTCATTTGTGTCCTTGGGAAAACCATAAGAAAGAGTACTTTTCCACTAACAGCCACAGGAGAGTCCAAACACACGGAAGTCCTTGGAAAACTATGTCTCCCAACATTCTCTGGACGGTCCCATGTCGGCCTGTCTGCATGCAGCCCTTGCGCGCAAAGGGCCCACGGTGTCAGGCCTTCATTAAAGGCTGCTCATTGATGGCAGGAATAAAGGTCTTTCAAAAACCAGCGGGTTTTGGCAATCAGCTGGTCCGTGGAAGAAATATTCTTTAAAGTTTAAAAAGTTGCATAGAGGCAAAGGGGGTTCAGAGGAGGAAAACCGAGATAGCAGAAAGTTTTAGAATAAATCAGATAAAAATAAGAAATTAGAACGGAGTCAATCGGTGGAGTTGATGTTTTAGCAAATAGCGGGGTAAAACGGCGCCATTTTGGAAATTCCGTATCTGCGGTTTTGAGGAACGCAGCTCCGGCTTTGCAGCTCCAGTGTTCTGCAGCCTGGGAAGGTTTATTTTTGCAGAAAGCCAAGAGTATGAGCTATATGGGACACTTTGTATCATTACAGATGGGAAAAAGTTGCGGTTTGGAGTGTTTTTGATAAAAATGGCGCTACAGTGTTTCAATTCAATTAAAGCTTGGCGAAGGGGAGGAGGAGGAGAAGGGCTGGAAGTCTCCTGTACTGTATGTAGTCCCAACCTTTGGAAGAGAAAAATGGCCAAATGATGGTAGGGCCCCAGGGAATGTTGGAACTCCCTGCTGCAGGTCAAATCAGTGAGATGGCAGGCTGAGCCCTCGAGCTCGGGCTCAGGAGTGTAACCTTTCCCTACATGATCCAAAGCATGCATGTATATATTGATTTGCTGCCGATTGTAAGGCCACAGGATATATAGACAGTAAATAAATAGTGTGTGTGTGGCTGGAGTTACACTTAAAAATGCACCTGTTCTGACTTACAAATTCAACTTAAGAACAAACCTACAAAACCCATCTTGTTTGTAACTTGGAGACTGCCTGTATACACATTTGAAGGAAATGAGCTGAAAAGGGAACAAAGAAACCAACAGCTTTAAGACTGCTTTATTTTAGCATGTGATTTTTAAGATTCCCATTCATTCATATGGATATATAGATAGATAGATAGATAGATAGATAGATAGATATATTAAAAATTCAGTGTATATTCGGAAGCACAAAAATTGTCATAATATAAATCAGGTAGCCACAAAGGTGCTGCTACATTATTTTTTACACTTTTGACCATTTTGGTTCAGACAGTGATGCACATGTGCATTTAATCCTTCTGGTTGCTTGACCAGAAAAGCCTATGAGTAAAATATGACTGCACCACAAATGGCCAGTTTCCATGGGTGATGGGGCACACTGCTCTCCTTGAATCTACAGAGTGGCCATCTACAAACTTCAAAAGGGCAGGCACAACATTTTATTTTTAATACCGTATCCATCTCTCCATTAAAATAAGGTACATATCTTATTGAACAATAGATTAGTGTTTCTAAGAGGCTTATGGGAGTGACAATCTGTGGTTAAACACGGAAGAAGGGAACTTGTTTCTTCATCTTTTGAAGAAATGGCTCATTTAAAGATAAAATATCACCCTTGCACTACTGTATCACATGGGATGTACAGTGTATGGAGCTGCTTTACTCTTGCCAACCTCAAAGAGGTTGTATACCAGGTGTATAATTTATTCAACTTGTTGCTTAAGATTAGTCTAGTACTAAATACCCAAATACAGCCCAAACTCTATGGTATTGTGGGAAATGATTTATTATCAATCTAAATTATACATTTCACTTTAGGTAATCCTTTTTTCAGAACTAATAGAATCTAGTAAGATTAAAAGCCTCCTTTTCCCTAAGCTAAGCTATTAAAAGCCAGATGTTTAAACCACTTCTATTTTTTACACACCTGCAACTATAAAAAAGAAGTCTTGACTGGGACTTAAGGACTCAATTACACTTACATGAAGCAAGAGGAAAAGCTATTTCCCTTGTGGTGCAATCCCATTTCACACATCCAAAATATACAAAAAGGCATTATGAGTCTAACTAAATGTTACATGAGATGCAGTCACAATACTGAATTCAATGTCACTTCTATACATGTGAAACCCATTGGAATCAATAGGATTTAAGTCAGTTGTGACTAACAAATCCCATTCACAGAGTATTCAGCTAACAGATATAAAGGCATCATACATTATTGAGAGTCTAATAAAGTCAACTGGAGTTCAGGAAAGTTTATGCTTTCCAGATAAGGGATGTTTACCCACAGTATCATTCCCAAATATGCTGAATGTTAGGCATCTCTTAACCAAAATAGCTTAGAAAACATGGCACAGTGACTTTTAGCTGCAACAGCCAAAAGGGCCATTCATGTTAAGGGGCTGCATATGGGTGCCAGATGTTAGAGACAGACAATAAATATGATTCTGTACCCTACTTGTGATTCTTGGGGATCTGTGGCTGACCAATTTTGGCTACCTGGGTATCCACAGGAGAGAGAAGTCTTGTAGCACCTTAAAGGAGAAACAAATTATGGCATACCAAACCTTCACAGGTAATACAGGCTTTCTCTGCCATTTGAAACCATACTTTCTAATGCCTTGCTCTTTTAATGATCCGAGGCAAGGTTTGACTGGGACTGTTTTTGTCCATATGTCCAGTCCCAAAATTTGCCTACAGAAGTGTGGTGCCCTCACTTAATCACTTTTGAATGTGTGGCAAAAGCTATTTTTAGCTTTGCCACACATTCAAAAGTGACAAATGGTGTGTTGTTTATTTTTTTTCAGCATCTAAAATGCATTTGCAAGCTAAAATAACCAGAACTCAACTTTTCCAATGATTCTACTTTTGGACAGCACATCAGCCCCAAACTTTGCAGATATGAACGCATTTCCTTTACACTTTTAACAAAATAGATTTCCAATCACTAGATAAAGTGGACTTCAGTCTTACACCATAATACATTTATTAGTCTTTAATGTGTTACAGCACTTGTTTCTGATAACTCTGTTGTTGTTATGTACCTTCAAGTTGTTTCCACCTTATGGCGAATGTATCACAGGGTTTTCGTTGCAAGATTTGTTTGGAGGGGGTTTGACTTTGCCTTCTTCTGAAGCTGAGAAAATGTGACTAGCCCAAGGTCACCCGGTGGGCTTCCATGACTGAGCAGAGACTCAACCCCTGATAATATTATACACTGCAACGCTAAGCACAACAGAGAGAAAGCTCCACTGAAAACACTGGGGTCACACATAAGTCTGCACTACATATTGCTTTATTAAGTTAGTATGATTATATTGCAGCACAACAATTTCACTAAAGGGTTACCAAATGGAAAGGCCATTCTTACAGTTTTACTTTCCTATCAGTTTCTAGTATTGAATTTGCCCAGTGCATGACTGCAGCATCCAAGTCTGAAAAATGCAGAAACCCGTTCACTTTGACCTCAAGATTTATTTTGTCCAAAGTCAATGTCATGTTTGTGTTGCCATCCCCAGCAGCCAAGTAAAGCCATCATAGCACTTTCTATCCCCGCGTTCAACTGTTCCAGAAGAGCATGCACCTAGTTGCATACAATGGAGGCCTCTAACCTGCCATGGGTCTACTCGGAGAGAAAAGTAGATAGAAATAATAAATGAAGTTAATAATAATAGCAATAATTCTTATATCTAGGGAGCCCCACCAAATCTGGAAAATGACATTTTTTGCACTTAAAGAAGGCCAGGTTCACGCAGGGATCACCTCTCTCGCTCCACTTACGTTACCTTCCATGGGAGAATTTAATCAGCCTTGGACCATACTTACAGAATCATAGAATCATAGAGTTGGAAGAGACCTCATGGGCTATTCAGTCCAACCCCCTGCCAAGAAGCAGGAAAATCACATTCAAAGCACCTCCAACAGATGGCCATCCAGACTTTGCTTTAAAGTCTCCAAAGGAGGCTGCTCAGATCCTGAACCGATGCTTGGCCGCTGTGACGGTCTGGATGAGGGCAAACAAATTGAAACTGAATCCAGACAAGACAGAGGTACTTCTGATCAGTTGTAAGGCTGAACAGGGCATAGGGTTACAGCCTGTGTTGGATGGGGTTACACTCCCCCTGAAGACGCAGGTTCGCAGCTTGGGTGTGATCCTGGACTCATCGCTTAGCCTGAAACCCCAGGTTTCAGCAGTGACCAGGGGAGCATTTGCACAGTTAAAACTTGTGCGCCAGCTGCACCTATACCTTGGGAAGTCTGACTTGGCCACGGTAGCCCACGTGGTTTATATCCCATATAGACTACTGCAACGCGCTCTACGTGGGGTTGCCTTTGAAGACTGTCTGGAAGCTTCAAATGGTCCAACAAAAGGCAGCCAGATTGCTAACAGGAACGGCGCTCAGGGAGTGTACAACTCCTCTGTTGCGCCAGCTCATTGGCTACCAGTTTGCTACCAGGCACAATTCAAAGTGCTGGCTTTAGCCTATAAAGCCCTAAACAGTTCTGGCCCAACTTACATGAACGAACGCATCTCCCCTTATGAAACATCAAGGACCTTAAGATCATCTGAGGAGGCCTTGCTCTCGTTACCGTCTTCGTCACAAGTACGTTTGGCAGAGACGAGAGACAGAGCCTTCTCGGTGGTGGCCCCTCAGCTATGGAACGCCCTCCCTATAGATATTAGATTGGCCACCTCCCTTTTAACTTTCAAGATGTGCCTTTTTGAACAAGCGTTTCCATATGCAGAGTAACTGACATAGGAAAATGGAAAGTCGACAATGAGACCGGACAACGTTTTTAACAAGGAGACACTATGAATTTATATTCTTTGATTTGTTTAGTTTTTATTATATGTTATGTTTTTAATTATGATATTGTAAACATTGGATTTTACCCTGTTAACCGCCTTGAGTAGCCTACAGGCTGAGAAAGGTGGTATACATACAAATAAAGTAAATAAAAGAAAGAAAGAAAGAAAGAAAGAAAGAAGCCTCTACCACACTCCGGGGAAGAGAGTTCCACTGCTGAACAGCTCTCACAGTCAGGAAGTTCATCCTCATGTTCAGGTGGAATCTCCTTTCCTGTAGTTTGAGGCCATTATTCCACGTCCTCGTCTCCAGGACAGCAGAATACAAGCCTGCTCCCTCCTCGCAATGACTTCCCTTCACATATGTATACATGGCCCTCATTCATTCATTCATTCAATTTAATATTTGTTAATCGCCCTGCATCCCAGATGCTCTGGGCGATTTCCATAATGTCTCATCATGTCTCCTCGGCGTTCTCTTCTGCATGCTAAACATGCCCAGCTCTTCAAGCCGCTCCTCATAGGGCTTGTTCTCCAGACCCTTGATCATTTTAGTCACTCTCCTCTGGACACCTTCCAGCTAAAATGTGCCCTAAAGTGGAGGACCGAGCCCCTGGGTTCATCTACACTACAGAACTAATAGAGCTTGGCATCACTTTAATTGCAATGGTTCCGTATTATGGAATCCTGGAAGTTGTGTTTTAAAAGGGCTGCATGTAGGATTTTTTTTTTCTGGTACCACCTGAATGACCATGATGGTTCAAGTGGCACTTTTGCAAACTCGTTCCACAGCAGGCATGGACAAAGTTGGGCCTTCCAGGTGTTTTGGACTGCATTTCCCATAATTCCTAACAGTCTACCAGCTGTTAGGAATTGTGGGAGTTGCAGTCCAAAACACCTGGAGAGCCTAAGTTTGCCCATATATTAGTTCTAAACTATCTAGTCCGTGAGCTGCTTTTTGCTGACGATGCTGCCCTTGTCGCCCATTCAGAAGCAGCCCTGCAGCGCCTCACATCCTGCTTTGCAACAGCTGCAGAACTGTTTGGGCTGGAAGTCAGCCTGAAGAAAACGGAAGTTCTCTACCAGCCCGCACCACAGGAAGAACACCATCATCCTCACGTCAGCATAGGCAAATCTGTGGTTGAGTCCGTTCAGCAGTTCACCTACCTGGGAAGCATCATCTCTTCAGACGCCAAGATTGATAAAGAGATAGATCACAGATTAGCAAAGGCATATAGTACATTCGGAAGGCTTCACAAAAGAGTCTGGAGCAACAAGCACCTGAGGCAAAGCCCCAAAATCAGTGTGTACAGAGCTTTCATACTGTCTATTCTCCTTTATGGGTCTGAAACATGGGTCACCTATTGCCAACACCTACGACTCCTTGAACGCTTTCATCAGCGCTGTCTTCGCACAATCCTAAATATACACTGAACTGAATATGTGACGAATGTTGCTGTCCTTGTGCAAGCAGGGATCACCAGCATTGAGGCCATGCTATTGAGGACAAAGCTGCGCTGGGCAGGGCACGTCTCTAGGATGGAGGACCACCGCCTCCCAAAGATACTATGATGAAGTCGCCACGGGTCAGTGCAAGAGAGGAGCCCCCAAAAAGAGATATAAGGACTCCCTGAAACATCATCTCAGGCTCAGCCAGATTGATCACCAACAATGGTCCACCCTGGCCTCACATCGGGAGACGCATGGAGACGCACAATCCACAATGCTGCGGCCTCTTTCGAGAAGACACGCCGAATGGGCCTCGACAACGCAGAAAGAACCGCAACTTGGAAACAACATCACCCAAAGGAGACTTTCTGCTGTGCTTTCTGCAACCGGACTTGCCTATCTCAGATTGGCGTTTTTAGTCATCAACGCACTTGTAAAAAGCGTGGGATGAGTCCTTCCTAAGAATCTTCGTTCGCGAAGTAATGCCAGAGAGAGAGAGAGAGAGAGAGAGTCATGGGCAAACTTGGGCCCTCCAGGTGTCTTGGACTTCGATGCCCACGACGCCTAAGAGATTCCCCCCAGGCCTTGAGGCCTCTCTCCCCCAGGGGTCTCGTGCCTACCCAAACCCCAGGACTCCACGCACAGGGCTGGGCCGTGGCAGTGACAAGAGGAGGCCTCAAAACTGACAGGTCCGGCTCCCGGAAGGGGGCTTCCATCCAAGGGGTACTTACCGCGCAGGAGATGCCCGGGCCCCACCAAAGGCAGGCGGGCGGGCGGGCGGGCGGGCGGGCGGGCGGGCTCAGCCGGGGCCACTAGACCTCCTCCAGGGCTCGCATTTCGCCAGGCCTCCCCTCTCCCCCCTCCCCCCTCGCTCAGGCCCGGCGTTGGCTAGCGACAAGGGGGATCCGCGCGGCCCCGGGCCCCAGCCATGGCCCCGAAGGCGCCCCAGGAGCGGAAGGGCCCGTCGAGGAGGCAGCCCGGCGGCGGCGGCATCACTTCCCTTTCAGCTGACGAGGCCAGGCCCCGGCCTAGAGGCGGCGGCGGGGGCGGCGTCTCTCTTCATTGTCTGCTCTGCTGAAGCGGGCGGCAAGGGAGGCGGGGAGGAAGAAGAGGATGGGGCGCGAGGCACAGTGAGGCACAGCAGCCGCAGCAGCAGCAGGAGGAGGCTGAGGCTGGGCGGCCCGGGTGCAGCGCCGCCTCAGCCCTCGAGGGGGCGCCCGAGGGCATGAAGGATGCCTCAGCCCATGCGGAATCCCATCCCCTCGCCTGACGCGCTGTTCTCCCACAGGAATTCCTAGGCTAGGGATAAGCTTCCGTGTGGGTTCTGGGCTTTGTAGTTTACAGAGGTCTCTTCTTCTCAATGGGCCTGCCAAAACTGCAATGCAAACCCCACGATTCCTTACCAGGGAAAGTTGGAAGATAATGCTATGAGTTAATAGGGATAAGAACAATGATGACTTCAGATATTAAGCCACCTCTCCACTCCACAATAATACATTTACAGGACCCGTAAAAAAGTAAGTTACTTCAGTACTACAAATCATTCACAAACAACGAATACTTCTTACTAATAGTACTATCACTACTATTCTTCCTACACGAGCGACCCTGACCTTCACAGGCCACCAGACTACACCACAGCAACACCTCAAACTACAACACCACTGAGAAACTTTTCAACTCCACAACCATGCATTTATGGGACCAGCAAACAGTAAGTTATTTCACTAATATAAGTACTAAACATAGAAGGCATGCTTATTTTTATACTACTATCAATACTACTAAAGTAGGCAAACATTCTTAAAGCACCAGACTACGCCACAGCAACGCGTGGCCGGGTACAGCTAGTCTATATATATAAAGGAAGAGTCGTCATGGAACGACCGTCCCAAACAGAGAAACCTTACAACGCAGAGACACCAAACTTGCCAACAGAAATAGGCCTCAGACAAGGTAGGTTTGTAGCAAAGAAACTTTCCCCCCCAAAACCTAAAAGGCCCCCAAAACCATGAGTAAAAAAACCCTACATTTCCCAGCATCCTCCGGGGCTGCCAACGACTCTCCCAGCCTCTACATTCTGACAACATGATGGGCTGCCAATAAGGGCGGATTTGCATAACTCCTGTACTGGCCAGCCAACATGAACATTCCGACCCATAATAAACTGTCAGAGGAGGATAAGGCAAAGGGCTGAGGCACAAACACAAACACCCAAATCACTTCCCACAGAAAATGTACACCCCTACAAATCACAGACCACACCCAAAATTGACAGTAAGGCTTCATTAACTTGATTCTCCCGACTAGCCCTCAGCTCATTGGACATTGTGTATGGCCTGAATTGACAGTAATGCTTCATTAACTTGCTGTTCCTGACTAGGCCTCAGCTCATGGGACATTGTGTATGGCCTGAATTTACAGTAACCTACCTTGCCGCACATAGCCCCTATGACCCACACGACATTCTACTACAGTTTGGAGGAGGGTGGACGCCTAAGAGATCATGGGACTTGAAGTACCTCCATGGATAATGGGATTTGTAGTACTTCAAAACCCATCATTCCCCACAGACCACTGTGTCCCAGAACCAAGACTGATAAAGACCAAACTTGGCAAACAATGCCCCCCATGACCCACACTCCATCCGACTGCAGATTAGAGGAGGACACACCATGGATAATGGGATTTCAAGAACCTCCACTCACTTCCAAAGTACCCCACCCACACACGCATCAACCTCTACATCAACACAGCAGACGGAAAGACAAAAAACATTGTGTATCCACAAGCTATGCAGAACGCCAGCAACACCACACAACAACTCCACAGGACTCCAACATCCCACCCACCAAAACAACCCACAACAACACAGCCATGACCCCAACAACACCATAACTAACAACAACTCCAACCCTTACATACTCAGACTTCCTCGCATCTCCAAAATAGGGCACAGCAACGCGTGCTGGGTACAGCTACTCTACATATATAAAGGAAGACCCGTCATCGAACGACTGCCAGAGGCAGAGAAACCTTCCAAGGCAGAGACACCAAACTTGCCAACAAAAATAGGCCTCAAGCAAGGAAGGTTTTTAGCAAAGAAACTTTTCCCCCCAAAACCTAGGAGGCCCCCAAAACAACAATAAAAAACCTACATTTCCCAGCGTCCTCTGCGGCCACCAGCGAATCCCATTGGCCAACATCGGCCCACACAAAATGCAGGGAGGTTGAGTTACCATAGTAACGGTGGGCGGAGCCAGCCAAGGCTAGGTTAGAATGCTGAGTGATTTGAGTTTAGTCGGTTGGTGTTTGTGGGTTAAACTGTCAAGGCCAAGCTCTAGGAGGGAGCAGGTTCCCACACTCGAGAAACACAATCCAAAAGACCAAGCCAGCACAAAATACCACACATAACAGTCACACAACTTGCGATGCCTACCTCTACAGACCCACAACACAACACACACACAACACACACAACGCATACTGTACATACCACTGCTAAACAGAAACCTACACAGTACAACCAACTAACAGAGGAGGACATAACAACTACCAGGAGGACATAACACTAACACAAATAGGGCTCCAGGGACACAGGCACCACTGACAAACACATACCGCTGGAATAACACAAACTTGCAAACCCCCAAAACCAATACTGCAACACAAAAACCCTGCTGAAGCGGGGGCGGCAAGGGAGGCAGGGAGGAAGAAGAGGAAGAAGGGGAAGAAGATGGGGTGCGAGGCACAGCAGCAGCAGGAGGCCGAGTCTGTGCGGCCCAGGTGCAGCGCCGCTTCAGGCCTCCAGGGGACGCCCGAGGGAATGAAGGATGCCTCAGCCCATGCGGAATCCTATCCTCTCGCCTGACGTGCTGTACTCCCACAGGAATTCCTAGGCTAGGGAAAGCTTCCGTGGGTTCTGGGCTTTGTAGCTTACAGAGGCCCGAGAGGTCTCTTCTTCTCAATGGGCCTGCCAAAACTGGAATGCAAACCCCACGATTCCTTACCAGGGAAAGTTGGAAGATAATGCTATGAGTTAATAGGGATAAGAACAATTAATAATAAGTTTTACTTGTTACTAGGCCTGGGCAATCCATGGGTTCATCTAATGCAGTGTTTTTCAACCTTTTTTGAGCCACGACACATTTTTTATATTTACAAAATCCTGGGGCACACCACCAACCAAAATGACACAAAATGACACTCTAACACAGTAAGACATATAGTTAATATGTTTTTAAATGTATTTATACACTCACTGTGAAACCTGGACCTGTTTCAATGAACACAACATAGATATCCTGGCAGGAATGGCAGAAAGACACAAACTTCCCACACAGAGCTCCCATACCCAAGAGAAAATACTATAAGAGTTTGGTGGGCATTGACCTTGAGCTTTGGAGTTGTAGTTCACCTATATCCAGAGAGCACTGTGGACTCAAACAATGTTGGATCAGGACCAAACTTGGCATGAATACTCAATATGCCCAAATGTGAACACAGATGGAATTTGGGGGAACTAGACCTTGACATTTGGGAGTTACAGTTTCTGGGATTTATAGTTAACACACAATCAAAGAGCATCCTGAACTCTTGCAACAATGGAATTGAACCAAACTTGGCATACTGAACTCTCTTTACCAACAGAAAGTACTGAAAGGGTTTGCTTGGGAATTGACTTTGAGTTTGGAAGTTGTAGTTCACCTACACCCAGAGAGCACTGTGGACTCAAACAATGTTATGTTATGTTGTTGTTTGTTTTCTATCCAGAATCACAATGTTGGAAGGAGGCTCACCCTTTAACGTCCCTAAAACAGGCATGGGAAAACAGCCCTCTGGGTGCTTTGGACTTCAACTCCCACCATTCCTAACAGCCTGAGGCCCTTTCCTGCTTAAGTGGCTGAGGAGGAAAAAGGAAAAGGGCCCGAGGCTGCTAGGAATGGTGGGAGTTGGAGTCCAAAACACCTGGAAGGCCCAAGTTTTCCCATGCCAGCTTTCGACAGAGACCTCTTCCTCCTCCTTCCCCTTCGCTCCTATTCTTCCCCTTCCTGCCGAACACTTACTTTTCCTTCTACACTGCCGCTTCTGCCGCCATTTTGATCCGAGGGGGGCAGTGTGAGCGTGTTCAGGAGGGGAGGCGGGAGGGAGGAAGACGTGACCCGTGCGGGCGCTACTGCGCAGACTTGCCCCAGAGCAAAGCAAGGCAAAGCGAGCAGAGCGAGGCTGGGAAGAAGTGAGCCCGAGTGGAGAAGAAAAAGTGTTCGGCAGGAGGGGGAAGAAATGGTATTGGAGGTTCCAATTTCCCACGGCACACCTGATGATCGCTCATGGCACAATAGTGTGCCACGACACACCGGTTGGGAAACACTGATCTATACATTCCAAAGTCCTGCACCCTGGGGGCGGGGGTCACCTTGTGCTAATCCCAAGAAACCCCACAAAGGCAAGGTGGCCTTGCCTGGCCCAGGACAGCTCGGGATCTGTAGCTCATTTCTACGTTCAAGGACTCATTTTCACAAACTTTTCCCAAATCCAGTGCATTAAAGACTCTTTCCAAGAACATATGAACTCTTCCCCAGTACATATACCCACATATGGATCTGGCTTGCGTGCGTTCTCTCTCTCTCTCTCTCTCTCTCTCTCTCTCATGGACCTTTTACTTGTGAAGATAATAAACTTTATATCTCTTTGGTCTGGGGGTGGGGGGTTGAAGGAAGGGATGGTCAAAGGTGATGTACTTTCCCTAAATGTCAATGTGTCTCCCTGCATGACCCCTGATTTTTCCTTATAAATTTATCCTTATGTGTTTTCCATGTCTGTAATATAGTGAAAATATTGGGATTGCCACTAAAAAGCCACATTTGCTACGTGACCTTAGCTAGTTCCCTGGGCAAGGTTTCCCAGCTGCATTCCTAGAGCCACACCTACCCGAGGACGGGAGGGAGGCAAAAAATGAGCCATCAAGGACCATTGCAAAAATAATAGAAGAACAGGCAGGGCATGGTTTTTCTGGTGTAGAAGCAGAGGCTATTCCTCTTCTCGATGAAGACCCCTCATCTCTCAGCAGGAGGGGCCTCAAAGTTTCAACATCCCCTCAGGTTGAGGATAATGGCAAGATTATTTCTATTCATCACAATGGCTGATGCTTCCTGGCTTCGGACCCCAGGAGGCTTAGCAAAATTGGAAATCTCTTTCTATTTACTTTGAGTTTAACTGAAAACCCACACAGACCGATATCCTCTATGTGACAGAAAAGCATGGATTTAGGATTAAAGGACTTCATTTGCACCTCAGACAAAAGAAAAAACTGGTTTGGAAAACCAGTTTTGGAAGTTCTCGGACAATCATGAGGTCCAGACTAATTTGCATATCTTTGGCACACTCAGACCACCCCTGTCCTCATTATTCTTCCTTCTTCCCCCTCATTGGCTGGGGCCACGCCCAGGAACCTCCTGGGCTCCTCATTCTCCGACTCAGCAAACCAGCCCAGGCCGGGGGGGATTTGAATCTGTAACCTTAAGGCATGTTTTTCCAATGTGACTTTTATGTCAGCATGATGAAAGATCGCTGCTGTTCATCCCTTCCAGCTGGATTGAATAAAGCTCTGTTACTGGAAAATTCTAGGGAAATTGGGACGGTTTGCTTCCTTTCTCACCAAGTTTTAACATGGGCCCTCCTTGGTGGGTCTAACTTGCCTTCATGGCAAGGCCCCCTAAATTCTGTTCGTTAACATAAGAACAATTAATAATAATGTTCTATCTCTGCCTCAGCATTATGGAACTCACTGCCACCGTACATGAGAGCTATGCGCGACCTGCGTCCTTTTACCCAAGCACTTAAGACCTGGCTATTCAGTATTATTATTTTTATTTATTTATTAACTTTATTTCTACCCTGCACCCATCTCCCCAAGGGGACTCAGGGCAGCTTACATGAGGCCAAGCCCAATAACACATAACAAAACAATAGCAATTAAAAACAATACAATCAATGAAACTCAACACAAGCAATAACAGACAATTTTAAACCATTTCGGGCGGGCCAAATATGAATGTTAAACATTTTAAAATAAATTAACACTGGGTGCAGATAGTGGTAGTTTGATTTGTAATTTTAACTTTTATATTTGGTCTATGTAATTTTTAATATTGTTTTTAACTTTGCTCTTATGTAAATCGCCCAGAGCATCCTGGATGGAGGCGATTAACAAATATTAAACTGATGATGATGATAAGTTTTACTTGTTACTAGGCCTGGGCAATCCATGGTTCATCTAAATCAGGGGTAGGGAACCTATGGCTGGGGAGCCAGATGTGGCTCTTTTCATGATTGCATCTGGCTCTCCAGAGCAGCCCGGGCCTCAGTTTCCCAGCATGCAGCGGGGAGGAGTGACGCAAATTATTTTTCCTCCCTCTCTCCCTACCTTCTTTCCTCCCTCCCTCTTCATTCCTTCCTTCCTCTTCCATTCTTTCTCCCCCTTCACCCTTTCTTTCTCTCCTTCCTTTTCCCTCCCTCTCTCCCCTTCCTTCTTTCCTTCCATTCTCCCTCCCTCCCTCTTCCTTCCTTCCTTCCTTCCTTCCATCCTTCCATCCTTCCTCTTCTATTCTTTTCCCCAAGTCTTCCTTTCCTTCTCTTTCCTTTCTTTTCACTTCCCTCTCTCTCCCCTTCTTTCTTTTCTTCTTTCCCCTTCATTATTTTACTTTTTCCTCACTCCCTTTCCTTTCCTTTCTTTTCCCCACCCTTTCCTCTCTTCCCATTTCCTTCTTTCTTTTCCCCTCCTTCTCTCTCTCCTGCTTTTCTTTTCTTCCTTTTCCATAGTTTGTTCTTCTTTTCTTTCTTCCTCTCCCCCTCCCTCCTTTATTTCCTCTGTCTGTCTGTCTGTCTGTCTTTCCCCCTTCCTTCCTTCCATCTTCTCTTCCTGTCCAGAGTCCTGAGCATGCCTTTTGCAGAGCCAGGTCTGAAGTGTCCCGTCATTCTGCCGGGAGAATCCTTTTCTCATAGTATGTACGTATATACTCACATTTAGTTGAATTCAGTCTTAAAATATATTATATATATTATATGTCTCTCACTGAAATAAATTTCCAAATATTTTGCTTTCATGGCTCTCTGAGTCAAAAAGGTTCCCGACCCCTGATCTAAATGGTTCTAAAGTACTTACAAAACTAAAGTTCTGGTGGTGAAAACTAGGTGGCACTGGTGCTTTGCTTCTATGGTGTTGCTAAAGTTCTGGTGGTAACATTTCAGAACTCTAACAAACCTTTCAAAATTTCGTTATAAATGGCAGTTCCTAATTGGCTCTGTCTTAAAAATCACCAATAATGAAATAATAATGAAATTTTGAAAGTTTTGTTAGAGTTCTGAAATGTTCACCAACTTTAGCAACATTGTAGAAGCAAAGCACCAGTGCGCCCTAATTTTCACCACCAGAACTTTAGTTTTGTAAGTACTTTAGAACCATTGAATTGTTTAATTAATTAATAATTGTTTAAAACTACAGACAATGCAGTCACTGTTGTCTGTTTTTGGTCTAAAATTATTTAGCTGCTTGTGCACTCTCTGTTTTATCAGTTTTATACTTATTTATGCAATGCTTTTGACACGAAATAAAATTGGTTACCTCCCGCTCACATCTCAAGACAGAACAGGTCAGCAAAAATATATAGAAAAAGCATACAGAAAAACAGAAGGCCATTGAAATACATATGTCATGAAAATACACAGATAAAACACAAGGCCATTATAAGACACCTGTAGTGAAAATACACAGATAAAACAGAAAGCTATTCTAATACGTAGTGAAAATACATTCTGTCACACGATTTTTGTTCCTGGGTTATAAATGACATTTCCTAATTGATTCTATTGTAAAAACATGGAAAAAAATTATTAAACTGCAAAAACTTTGTTTTTGCAGGACATCCTGCAGCACGTTTTGCTTTAGTCTTTCAATGAATATCTCATTGAGTCTCAACCAATCCAACATAGTTTGTGGCAGCCACAAAAACAATGTTTCTGGAGTATTACAACTACTTTCAAAGTAAGTAGCATACAATTACACAGAAAATAACACTTTCAATCCAGGGACATATTTTTTTCATTTTTTCCCATATGTTATAATATTTTCACAACATATGTTATAATACATATGTTGTGAAAATACAGTGTCCTAAGGGGCCATGGATTGGGCAGGAGAAGGTGATCCTGTGTGTAATCTGGGCCCAAACCATATAGGGCTTTAAAGGTCAAAACCAACACATGTAAGGCTGATGGTCAGCCTTACATGTTCACTGGAGTCAGGGGCACAGACCCCTTGAAAACTGTCAATAAAAGAATTATTTCTGACACAGCTCTATGGTCCACTTCCATTGGAAGCTGGGAGTACAATCACACTGAAGGACCTGTAGCACATGTGTCAAACTCAAGGCCTTCAGGCTGAATCTGGCCCTCCATGTCATTGTATGCACCCCCAACTCCTGTATTCCTCATCATTAGACATAATGACTAGAGCTGATGGAAGCTGAAATACAGTAACATGTGGAAGGCTGCAGTTGGTTCTGTTTAGTCAGGAGAGTGGAGTTTGGATTAAAACGCAAGGCTTGTGGATATGATGTCTGACTTTAAAATGTCCTTTACCCTGTTCCCAAACTCAATTGCAATTCCCAGTATCCCCAGTTTTCATGGTGGATTTATTTATCATGTCAGAAGCAAATTGGAAATACAGTTATAATGTGTTTAAAAACACAAACAAAGTTAAACGCTTGGCATTATACTACATTTCCTTTGACCAGTAGCTGGCCATTTGGAGTGTTTCTGGTGTTGCTATAAGAAGGTCCTCCACTGTGCATGTGGCAGGGCTCAGGATGCATTATAGTAACTAGTCTGTGGTTTGCTCTTCTCCACACTCACATATCACGGACAGCGGACTCCACTTTGTGGCCCCATTTCTTAAGGTTAGCTCTGCATCTCATGGTGTCAGAGCACAGTCTGTTCAGCACCTTCCAAGTCACCCTGTCTTCTGTGTCCCCAGAAGGGAGTCTCTCATCCGGTTCCTGGTTTTAACCTTCCACTTTTGGACTCTCGCTTGCTGAGGTGTTCCTGCAAGTGTCTCTGTGGATCTTAGGAGGTTATTTCTTGATTTAAGCCATTGGCGTGCTGGCTGATATCCGAACAGAGGATGGACCATGCCATGGTCTCTTTCATTTTGCTTCTTCTGATATCATGCTTGAAATAAGTAGTTATTAAACAAATATTTCCATTTTTAAGCTAACATAGGAATTTCATATATCCCAATATGTGTGCAATTGCATTATGTTTACTGTATGGGTGAGCATTTTAGATTGCCATTATGTTTTGTTTCTATTGTTTATTGTGTGTGTGTGTGTGTGTGTGTGTGTAAACGGTCACTGACTAGCACAAAAAATGTACAAATGTCGGAATAGGAACATATACATTTAGGTATTAAGAAACACTGTCAAAAGCAAAGTTAAAACCCAGTATTGAATATGATTGGTAAAATGGTATTAAACATTTGTATGCTAAAATGACAATGGTAAAAATGAAATAAATATTAAAACCTTCTAAGACTATGACAGCATCCTTGTTTATCATGGCAGTAAATGTTTGCCAACTGCCCTGAGTCCCCCCAGGGAGATAGTGTGTGTTATAAATAAAGTATTATTATTATTACTATTATAATATGTCATCAATTGGAAGTTATAGACTTCTTCTGATCTCTCTTATTAGAAAATTTGGCTCCCATCTAAAAAGTTAGGGCTTTGGGGCCGTCATCCATCCAGGGCTCCAGTCAGGAGAATTAATAGAAAGACTCTAAAGCATCAGAGTTGGCTTGTCCCGTTTTGATATTGGTGACATGTTGCCTCTCATAGATGTCAGATGATTGTGAAAAATTACCCTATATAACTGCTGTAATGCATCAGTGCATATTTTATAATGCATCAATGCCCTTTTAAATATAAGATTCCTTAAAAATCTTGACAATTCTCTAATTTGGCACATTCTCTGCACAGATGCCTCAGAGAATATCTGTCTTTATTACAATAATCTCCCTTAGCTGTGCCTCTTATTAGCTGTGAAACTGTCAGACTGGGATGTGTTAGAATCTGAAATGAGTATTTTTCATCAACAAAAATGCAAGGATGGGATCTCCAAGCAGAACATAATTACTGGTAGGCCTCACTGTCTTCTGGGGAAAAAACTGTCTCAATTTTGTGAAATTTAGAAGATTATACATAATAATGATTAAAATATTTTCATGAGAAATTCTCAATTGGATAGAATCAATTTTCATTTCCAACATTTTGAATTGACATTTAACCCGTCTTTATATTGTTTCCGGGGTGTTTTTTTACCTTATCATACTGAGACACCATTACTGATTTGTTGCAATAGCAAATGGCTAGAATCTAGCCATTTTGCAGGCATTTCAAAAGAAATCAGAGAAATGTTCTCCATATATTTTTGCATCCTAACATAAATATGGGATTGGCATCCCTTATGGATAAAACAATCCTCTATTCCAGGGATGCTCATTAGGTAGCTCGGGAGCTATAGTAGATCTTCAACCCTCTTCCAGGTGATCTTTGGGCCTCACCAGCCGGATGGGGCGCTCCTGCCATGCGCGCACACAACCTGTGCGCATGTGCGCTTCTGCTGCTGGCTTCCGCTCTCACTGTACTTCTTTCACCTGTGGGGCATTGCAGGAAGAAGGAAGTATGGGGCGGGGCCTCTGGAGGGAGCGCCCTGCCTCTCTCTCATCCAGAAGCAGCTGTGCAGCCTCCGTTGCAGGCGAGACAGGCAGGGCGGAGCGCTCCCTCTGGATGCTCCGACTCGTGCTTTCTCCTTCCTGCAATGCCCCGCAGGCGGAAGAAGCGCTGCGTGGGCGGAAAACAGCAGCAGGAGCACGCGTGGTGGCAAGAGCGTGCGGCGGTGGGGGCGCATGGCGGTGTGGGCAGGTAAATCTTTTGGACTTGGTTGCTTTAAGAGTAGCTTGCATGCTGAAAAAGTGTGACCACCCCTGCTCTATTCCTACTATTCATCATAAAATTTAACAGAATAACTTATTTTGAGAACAGTAATAGTTTCCCATTTTTCAGGACAGCGCAAAAAAATTCTACAAGATTGGGTTGCTGTGAGTTTTCTGGGCTGTATCACTATGTTCCAGAAGCATTCTCTCCAGACATTTCACCCACATCTATAGCAGGCATCCTCAGAGGTTGTGAGATCTGTTGTAAACTAGGCAAGTGAAGTTTCTATACCTGTGGAATATTCAGGGTGGGAGAAAGAACTCTTGTCTGCTGGATGCAAGTGTGAATGTTGCAATTGGACACCTTGATTAGCATTGAATGCCCTTGCCGCTTCAAAGCCTAGCTGCTTCCTGCCTGGGGGAATCCTTTGTTGGGAGGTGTTAGCTGGCCCTAATTGTTTCCTGTCTGGAACTCTTCTGTTTCCTGAGTGTTTTTTCTTTATTTACTGCCCTGATTTTAGGTTTTTTAAAAATACTGGTAGACAGATGTTGTTCATTTTCATGGTTTCCTCCTTTCTGTTGAAATTATCGACATGCTTGTGGATTTCAATGACTTCTCTGTGTAGTCTGACATGGTAGTTGTTACAAGATTTCTACAAGATTTTTGATGCACAAAACCTGTGAGCTGACTGTAACTGCAAGAAGAGACTGCCTAAAGGGGAAAACTTTACAAGTACCAAAGGCATGTACGATTTTCAGTTGCATCATTATTCAAGCAGTTCCTTCCAGAATGTAATATTGATAGACAGATAGATTGAGCTATCTGTCTATTTCTATAAATTATTCAGTTAAATAACATTTTCAGTCTGAACTGACATGTTGAAAGAGCAAGTGCTTGAAGCAGAAGAGAAGAGAGTTGGATTCTGCTACACAAAAGTAGTGTGATGTTGGATAATATTGTGGAAAGGTTTCAACTTTACTGCAAAGGTATGGCATGTGTGGACATCCAGATGTTGTTCAACTGCAATTTCTATAAGCCATTGGAAGCACCACCTGAGAATCAAATCTTATAAGAGGGTGAAAATGCTACACTCCTTCCATGGTCTCAGAGCTGATGATGGTGTTGCTTACAGGTGAGGTAGGAATTCAACCTTTGATGTCCAACTAAAAGGGTCTCTCACCCCTAGCAACCCCAATGTGACTGAGATGGCTTTTGAGTGAATGAAGAAGTATGGATAATATGCAGCTCTGCAGGCTACAGCTCCCATCAGCCTGAGCCAATGATGTCTGATGTCTTCTATTTATTTATTTATTTATTTGTCACGTTTCTATACCGCCCCTCTCAGCCCGAAGGCGACTCGGGACGGTTTACACAGGCAGTCTCTGCCCTCAGTACAACACAGCAACAACTCAACCCCCAAGAAAAAAAACATATAATAACAATTTAACAATTAAAAACATACAATTGCAGCCTCAGTGTCATGTTGAAATCAATTTCCATCACATCTTCGTCATTCCTTATATCCAATTAAGCCTTATATTTCATCAACAAATGCCTGCTCAAATAACCAGGTCTTGACTTTCTTGCGAAACATCAGGAGGGAGGGGGCCGATCTGATGTCTTTAGGGAGGGCATTCCAAAGCCAAGGAGCCACCACTGAAAAGGCCCTGTCTCTCATCCCCGCCAGTCGTGCCTGCGAAGAAGGCGGGACCGAGAGCAGGGCCTCTCCAGATGATCTTAAACATCTCGATGGTTCATAGGGAGAGATGCGTTCAGACAGGTAAGTTGGACCCGAACCGTTTAGGGCTTTAAAGGCTAAAGCCAGCACTTTGAATTGTGCCCGGTAGCAAACTGGCAGCCAATGGAGCTGGCACAACAGAGGAGTTGTACGCTCTCTGAATGGCGCTCCTGTTATCAACCTGGCTGCTGTCCGTTGGACTAGTTGCAGTTTCTGAACAGTTTTCAAAGGCAACCCCACATAGAGAGCATTGCAGTAATCTATACGGGATGTAACCAGAGCATGGACCACCGTGGTCAAGTCAGACTTCTCAAGGTACGGGCGCAGCTGGTGCACAAGTTTTAACTGTGCAAATGCTCCCCTGGTCACCGCCGAAACCTGGGGTTCCAGGCTCAGCGATGAGTCCAGGATCACACCCAAACTGCGAACCTGCGTCTTCAGGGGGAGTGTAACCCTGTCCAACACAGTGGATTCTATGGTAATTGAATCCACTTAAAATTGCATTTCATCTTTAGAGGTGCCAAACTTTCCTTTAAAATGTGTGCCTCAGACAGCATCATTCAAGTTCAGGCCAAAAACCAGAAGTGTATTCATTGCCAATATCAACAAAGCCAGTGTTGATGGAGAAAGGGAGTAGCAGTCTTATATCTTCATTCTCTATTCAAGGCCTTGGAGGGTGGTGTGTTCATCATCTTATGGTCTTCTAACAAAGGTGGCATGGACTTGTCTTTCAAGGACTTTAGCTGTGGATTTCTGCATTCCCGGGGTTGGACTCGAACTAGATGATCTTAGGATATACTTTCCAACTCTAATGGAGTAGGGGCTTCCTCGAAGAGTGGTGGACTTTTCTTCTTTGGAACTCTACCAACAGAAGATGGATGGACATCAGCCATGGATTTCTGCATGGCACAAGGGGTTGGACATGGTGATCCTTGGAATCCCTCCTAATTCTCATTGAACATATTGCTTTGGGAGATGGTGCACTCCCCTTCTTTGATGGCCTTATAACAAAAGTTGGATGTATGTACTTTGTTGGATGAAAGAACATCAAAATGAAAGTTATAACTGAAGTACTACCCCAAAGGCTCAGGAAATAATGAGCTATAAGAGATATAAAATATCTTGATAACAGCCAAAGCAATACACAATCTTTTTCTAAACTTTTCATTTTCAAACACCATGGTGGTATACAACTTAACCAAGCTCCTGATGAAATAATAAGTTCTCCAGCAAGTACTTGAATGTGTTATGGCCAAGTTCTTGCTGTCATGAGCTGTTAAATCTATCTGTTTCCAACTGTTCCATGTAATAACTGAGCCCTGCTTCTGCCCATGCCTTGCGGGTAATCTGGAATGGAAAATCTAGTCACGGTGATTGTCTATTTTCAGATAGTTCTTTCTGAGCACTGATTTTGTAAACATATTTTTCTGTATATATCTTTTGCCTATCCCCTAACCAGTAAGATAGAAGAATAAAGTAATCATAGCTAAGGAATAGCCTTGAATTGATTATAATTTAATGACATCTATAATTTCTCTTTAGGATTGAATGAGCGTACATGTGGAGGGAGGGAAAAAGAAAAGAAACGAAGATCAAGTTCTACGAAATTACTTGTTGGGAATACTTCTCTCAGAATTCAGCAGCCAGCATGACCTATTCTAGTTGGGAGGTTCAGCGTGTTACTTTCCAAGCTCCATAAAGTAGCAAACCTGAGTTGGCTCACTCAAATAATGAATCACAGCCACTTTTGAATGTGGGCATGTGCATTAAACTTTGTGTGTTACTTCTTATATGTGAGTTTATTAATTGTACTGTCTTATTATTTGCTGCTATGTTGTTTTCACTGATGTGTCATTGGGCTTGGCCTCATGTAAGCCGCCCCAAGTCCCTTCGGGGAGATGGTGGCGGGGTATAAATAAATAATTATTATTATTGTACATAGAATGGACCCCTGGTGTCCATTGGGACTTGGTGTGAAGATGCTCTGTGAATACCCAAATTCCTAGGTGCTTAGTTCCTATTATATATAATGACATAGCAAAATGGCGCCTCTTATGTAAAAATCAAGGTTTAATTTTAGAATTTTAAAAATGTTTTCAAGCTGTGTAAAGTTGAATGTGTGGATACAGAATCTGTGAATATGGAGGGCTAATTGTACAGTCTTTAAAATCAAAATTTGCTGCACTCACAGTTTTAATTTTTGAGATATACAGTGATCTTATACACATCTACATTCTACTTTGTAGAATTTGCTTCCAGTAGAGGAAGGGCTGCAGCCTTAAATGTACATCCAAGAGTTTTTTCTCCCACTCTGGACATTCCATAGACATATAAACCTCACTTGCCTAGTTTCCAACATATCTTGCAACCTCTGAGGATGCCTGCCATAGATGTACGCGAAACGTCAGAAGAGAATGCTTCTGGAACATGGTCGTACAGCCCAGAAAACTCACAGCAATCCAACTGAAAGGTTCTCCCACCCTATAGCAATCCCAACTTGGCTGAGATGTGTTTTGGCTGAATGATGAAGGACAATGAAAAACACACACAAGTTAAGCTTCTCTGTAACAAACTGCAAGTGCAACCACAGATCATTTCATTTTTAAATAACCAGCTGATTCCAAAACAACGAAGCTAAAACTTAAGGGGAATTTTTCCACAGAAAATTAGATTAACAATTCAAGTGCCAGGGGTCCATCCTATAGAATCCAGGATTTTAAAGTTTAGTGGCAGACTTACAATTTTCTTCTAGAGACAGGGGCGGTCTAAGGTAATTTTAAATGGTAGGCGAACATTATTTTGGTGCCCCCCCCAAAAAACATTATTTTGCCCCCATGTAAAACAAATATACAATTATAATGTCACAATACCATTAGTAGTATTATATTGTATCAATGTATATACAATATATTATACCATACTCATACTATATTATATCATAATTATATTATACTACATTACAATATAATTATATTATAATATATTGACATTATAATACAATATAACATTCTATTATATTATTATTATAAAATAATAAAATTATTTATTTCAATAAAATTATCCTCTACTAAATATTTTCATGACTCCTATAAAACTCAAATAATCCAAAATAAAGTAAAATAAAATATTATATATTACTATTTTGTACAATACCACTATACTGCAATATTGTTTGTAATATTACATTTTATATAAAATATATCGTTATTCTATTATATTGTATTTGTATTATATTGTATGACAATATTAAGCAGAACTGTATAATAATCAACTAGAAATGCAATGTAAATGCATCAAAATCAGAATATATTACCTCCCACCCGTCTCATAATTCATAGGAGTCTCCCATAAGTCCAAAATTAGGATCCCAATGTAAATGTAAATAGAAAAACAGCCAAAATGTTCAAATGAGGCAATCTTGGGCCCCTCCTCCCTCTAGATGTTTTGGACTCCAACTCCCACAACTCCTCATAGCCTCAGGCCCCTCAGGTCTAGACAGAAATAGTGCCGAAGAAAGGAAGGAGGGAGAGAAGAGGTCACAGAGGAGGAGGAGGAGGAGGAGGAAAGCCCTTCATTCATTCCTTCACTTACACTTCCTTCACTGATTATTTTCTCCTTCCCCGCAAACGTGCGCAGCGGAGACAAAGGGAGAGGGGAAGCACTCCCTGGCTGCCCGATAGGGAGTGCTTTGCTTACAGGCTTTTGCGCAAGGGAGCTACTGGGCATGCGCGGAGGTTTTTGCGCATGTGCAGTTGCTCCTGCGCTCAACTTCAGCTCTGGAGCAACTGCCCCTGCGCGAAAACCTCCGCGCATGCCCAGAAGCGGCGTCGGAACACACAAGGCCGGGGCCCAAAAGCAGGCAGCTGCGGCGCTGCCTGAGGAACATCGGCAGGGCCAGGATGGTTCCCCATGCGGCCAGGATGGCGCCCCCTTCCCAGATGGCGCCCTAGGCGGCCGCCTACTTGGCCTACCTTGTAGGACCGCCCCTGTCTAGAGACACGAGTCTCTTCCTCTGAATAATGCAACTATTGCTCGGCACTGAAAAATGAAAATTCTTGGATAAAAATTGTAACTGCCTATATAAAAAGGTCTTTGTCTGCTAGTGGAAGAACAAGATAAAGAGAACTTGCTTCCTTTGACAGAGAATTACATAACCTGGAGTGCAGCCGCTGAGAATTCTGTTTCTAACATCCCAACAAAAATACAAAAAGGATGAAAATAATTCAAAGTCATAAGTCTAATCTAACTAAATGATAGAACCTCAATTGGTGGTAGTGACAGATCAAGAATGAGGTCCTAAGGTTGTGGGAGACAGATAGCAATAGCAAGGCAACTCTATGTGTGGCTGCAGTTTTAAAAAGGTAAATTCTATGACAGTAATTATATTAAAAATTGGGATGAAACTGTTTATATCATACTTGTTGTGTGCCTACAATTATCGTGCCATAAGCCAACCCTAAGGTCATCCTATCACAGGGTTTTCTAAGCAAGATATGTTCAGAGTGGGTTTGCCGCCCTTTGCCTTCCCCTGAGGCAGAGGGAATGTGATCCTGCTTACTGTATACAGTTCTGGCAGCTACACCTGAAAAAATATGTTTTGGTACTAAAAATAAGTAATCCAGATTATTAATGGATTGCAAAAACTTTATTCTAACTAAAGGTAACAACTTTTGGCGCATTAATAAAATATAGGAGAGGAACTATGATAGAAGGGGATACATTTATGCACAGTGATATATCCTTGATGTATTTTTTCATCCCTTCCGTCTTGTGGCCTGCCCTCACTTCCTGGTGTGGAAAAGGCTTTGCCTTCTACTCATGGTATAAGAACATGGAATCATCCACTGAAGTTGAATATTGAAATACTACTTGATACAGTACTTAATGCTTTGTTAAACTATGCAGTTTGCTACTTCTTCTGTTTTTCTCATGTTGCTTTTTAAAAATACAGTATATTAGCCTTAAACCATGCTTAAGCTTTTCTTGTGCTTCTCACATTAATTACAACTGCTATTACTCATGCAATAGGAATTACAATTAGTGTACAACATTATCTGGTTACTGACTTAGATGGCTTTAAAATGGAATAAATAAATTCATAAAGGACAGCTTTCTCACTGGCTACATGTTCAAAGGCAATACCAATTGCTGAGGAGCAACAACGGGGGAAGTCATTATCTTTATGGGCTTCCTAGAAATAACAACCAAGGATTACAAACTGCCTATCGGCTACCGCCTTGAGTCACCGATAGGCTAAGAAAGGTGGTATAAAAGCATGGTAAATAAATAAATAAATAAATAAGATTCTGAGATTGTGTCTACAGCCTTGTTAGGTCACTGTAACAGCACTTTATCAGAGCTTGCACAAATGGGGTCCCATCTGCAACCAGTCATTCAACAAACACTTTGAACTTGCTGAAGGTGGTGACATACAACTGTTCCAGACTAAGGGAGTTCAAGACTTTGTCACCCCACTGCCAAATCAATTGTGTAGTGCTGGAGGCAGGGCCGTAGCCAGGAAGTAGTTTATCTCTGGAGGCAAAAGCCTTTTGTATGCTTACACTATGATATAAAGCAAGTACAGATCATGTATGAATAAACATAACAGTTTAAATAATGTACCAGTAAAACACTGAGAATTGGGGGGCATCCTGCCCCCCTGGCTACATGCTCTTATAGCTTACACTAATTAGGCTCTGGCCTGTCTAGTACTTGGGTGGAATTAAAACCTGGTGCTGTCAGGTGTATTTCAGAGGAATTAACTGGGAAATCTCCGAGTATTCCTTGCCTGCAAAAACCCTGTGAAATTCATAAGGTTGCCCTAAGTTGGCAGGTTTCTTGAAGACACGTGCACAATGTGCCAGCTGTCCAAGGTGCTGAACACTGTCCCCAATACAGGTTCAGCAGCATGGACACACAGACACACACTAGTATAGTATCTTGTTTCACCTCTCTTCCAACTGCAAGTCAGAATCAAGTGGGTGAATACAGTGTTCCCTCACTTATTGCTGGGGTTAGGTTCCAGGACCACCCGCAATAAGTGAAAAATAAGTGCAAAAACGCGATGTAGGAATGCTCTATTTATTTTAATACTTATATATTATTTTAGTAATTATACACTATTTTAAGTCTTTATAAAAAATAAAGTGAAGGAAGGGAAAGGAAGGAAAGGCCCTTCAAGGCTGGAGAGAGGGCAGGAAGACTGAGGAAAGAGCCTTGGATTGCAGTAGTGGCAAAACCTCACAAAACAGCAAAAATACCATGATAAATATTTTAAATTAATATTTTTTAAAATCTGCGAAACAGCGTGACCGCAATCGCGAAGTAGCGAGGAAACACTGTATGTGCAATGTATGCCTATCCATGTCTATTTCAACAGAAAACATTTTTTCAAGATAAATTTAAGGATAAAGGAAATAAATCTTCATCATTTGTAGTGTAATTGTCAGGAAACCTCTCTGAGTCCCTTTGGGGAGATAGGGTGGTATATAAATCAAGTATTTTTATTATTATTATTATTATTATTATTATTATTATGGGAGAATGAGAAATGTATTACTAATAAACACATTTGTGGCTTGTGAGATCTAATTTTAGATGGAAAATATATTTTATCATTCTTTGATAAATATGCACATGAATCACATTGATAGACATTTACTTAGGACAGCTCAGGCACATGGGATGGCACTCACCACCTCCCTCCCATTCTCCCTGTCATGGCAGCTAGAGAGTGTGCCATGCCTAGCATCTGGAGCTTGTGGCATGGAGTGATGCTAGCCAGAGAGATGAAACAATTGGAGAAGGAAAGGGGAAAGAAAGGTGATGATTCCCCTCCCACTTCCCACATTACTTTGGGACCTTGGCTGATACCATTCCAAGGGATAATAATAATAACTTTATTCTTGTATCCCACCACCACCTCAAACACCAGTGCTATGTCCAAGAGGCCCCCCTGACTGTGGATCTGTGTCCTCAGGGGGAATATAACCCTGTTGAGCACAGGTAACCAGCCTATACTCTGATTGGCCTCATAACTGTCCAGGAGGATCTCTGTCTTGTCTGGATTAAGCTTCAGCTTGTTAGCCCTCATCCAGTCCATCACAGCTGCCAGCAACAGACACTAGCCATATTGCACCCACTTGCTGCTTTTGTGTGTGTGTTTTGCTGTAATTATGGGAATCGGAGGGGGTGGGTAAGAATAGTCGCGTGGTGGCAGGAGGGAAAATGTTGTTCCCATCTTCAAAAAGGCAAAATAGTGAACCCAAGTACTACTGAGCAATCACACTGATATCAATATCAAGAACAGACCATTAAAAATCAGTCTGTTGGACTTCCGGTCGGACGAAGATGGCGACCGGTCGGGCACTCTGAGGGCTCCCAGAGTGCCTCCCTCTTCTTCGGCCAGAGGGCGATCGGCGCCCCCCCCCCCCGCGGACACAGAGGTGTCCGGTGGGTGCGTGAGGCTGCTCGGCAGGCCCCGCTGGCTCCAGAGACCCCCCCTCCTCAAGAGGGGGAGATCGCGAGAGCCCGGAGCGCCGCCGCAGCAATAGACGGGCCAAGAAGCGGGAAGCGGGCGGCGACCCGCCCACACGGTCAGTCCAGTCCGCCCCCCCTCTACACCATTAAGCTGAGGGCAGGAGAGGAGAAGAAAGAGGAGAAGCAGCGAGAGTAAGGGGAATCCCCCCCCGGGACGCACGTCAGGCGGGAGACCGCAACATCGCGGAGGGAGCGGCGCGCTCCTGCAGCCCCAGGGAGCCAGGCGGCTCCGGGAGCGCCTCCCTCCTCGCACTCCCCCCCAGCAGGGATCAGGGCCCACAGAAAGAGGGGCAGATCCCCCCCAAGAACAAGCCAAATTGGGGGCAACGGAGGCAGACGGGGCAACTTCAGATCCCCTCAGGGGATCCAAAATGGCAGCCAGGGACTAACAGGCAAAAGGACAGGGGAAGAAGGAGCTTTTTGGTGGGAGCGCCATTTTGAAAAAGGAAAGGAGGGGGGAGAAGCTCAGGAAAAGAGCACAAGACAAGAACTTGCGCACACCTAAGGGCCACAGCCTAAAAAGAACCATTTTGCCAAGCACTTATTGCACCAAGGGAGGAAAGGATAGATAGGAAAGGTCCAACGAAAGGGGATTGAGCGGGCGAGGCCCTACCGCCCCCCCATCTCCTCCCCCACACCACAAACAAGACAAAAACAAGAGACCCCCCACACAACGCTGGGGACCAGAACAAGCTCCTCAACACCTGAACACTCAGACAACCTCCCCTCCCCCCTCGACGCACGCTGCAGCACAAGAGCGAAGAAAGAGAAACCCTGCAAAGGTACTATCACACCCCCTCCACGCACTAGGAACAAACCAAGGGGGAGTCTACGGGCAGACATGGCCAACTCAAGGACCATCAAGACCACCTCTGGAGCAACTAAGAAGCAGATGCTGACAGAAGAGACGACGCTTAAGGACATCCTAAGGGAAGTCCAAAGGATAGCTGAAAGGCAGGAACAAGCCCAGAAACAAATGGAGCAGATGGCCAACAGACAAGAATCCCAGCACAGATCGGTCCAAGATCAGTTGCAGAGCATCAAATCGGATCTCTCCAAGGAATTATCAAGTATCCACGACGAAATTGGGGAGATAAAGTAAGACGAAGGGAGACTTGCAGTCGCCCAGGACCAAATGAAGGCCAGACTGGAAAAAGTTGAAATCAAAAGCGCACGACTTGAGCAGCTCCAAGAAAGACTGGAGCAGAACGAGCTGGACACGTGGCTGCGTTTCAGGAACATCGTTGAAGAACCTAACGAGGATATACAAAAAATAGTCCACAACTTGACGGCTACCATCCTAAAGAAAGGGGAGACCGAAACCACGCAAGAGATCGGCAGAGTCTTCCGGGTCACCACGGCGTACTCAAGGAAAAACAAGTCACCACGAGATGTGGCGGTCCGTTTCGACAGGCGGAAAATCAGAGATGAGATTCTAAGGGGAAAAAAATCAGTGGACTCGGTCTACAAGGGGAGCAGAGTGACCATACTAAAGGAGTTTACAGCGTCGTCTGTTAGTAAAAGAAGGAACTACCACTTCCTAACGGAGGAATTAAAAAACAGAGGAATTCGCTTCAGATGGGAAAAAACGGAGGGGGTGATGGCCACGCACGAGGGTCAAAGATTTTGGCTGACCTCCATCGACAAGGCCAAAGCCTTCATGGAAAAACAAAAATCAGACCGTCGGCTAAGGACACCCACGCAACCCACCCAAAGCGACCCCTCAAAGAAACGACGCTTCAGCTCTCCAGAACAGGAGCTGCCCCCACCCAGACGAGATTCACACGGCAAAGGTAAAGAGGGCGACCCACAAGCTACGGAGACAGGACACGGCGAACTGGACCACACAATAGAGATGCAAGATGAGTGAACTCCACATCCAGATCTCTTGCCTCTCAAACAACATTAATGGACTGAATTCGGCTCCCAAACGGAAACGGCTATTTAACTCTCTACGAAAAAAGAGATATAATGTAGTGGCACTCCAGGAGGTGCACACCAAGAAATCCCACGTGCACCACCTGGAAAACAACCGCATCGGCGCTCTCTTCCACTCACTGAATGAGAAGAAACGAAATGGAGTGGCAATCTACGTGGCCGACAAACATCCGGCGGAGTTAGCCTTCAATGATGAAGAGGGCAGGATGGTTGGAGTGATGGTCAAGGTGGGTCTCCAGAGGCTGCTATTTTGTAGCATCTATGCGCCAAATGGCCCCAAATCGCAATTTGTAAAGGAACTGCAGAACCACATCGAAGAGCTACGGTTTGACAGCTTAATCCTGATGGGGGATTTCAACGGAGTGATTGATGCACGGCTTGACAGAACGCCGGGAGTGAGAAAGCCATCAGGCCCGAGCCCGAACACAAGAGGCGTGCTCCCAAAGATGTTCATACAACTTAGAGATAATATGGGGCTTCAGGAAGCCTGGCACACCAACAACTGTGGGGAGAGGGACTACACGTTCTACTCCCACAGACACCAGAGCTGGTCGAGAATCGACATGATCTGGGTTTCCAACTCCCTGGTCACAAAGATCTCGCGGATCACCATACTCCCAAGCGATATTTCCGACCATTGCCCACTGGAGATGCTGATAAACCACAAGCCCTTCACAAGAAGATGGAGACTAAACAACAACCTCCTGAAAAGAGAAGAGGACATCAGACGATACAGAGCAGTGACAACCGACTACTTTAAACACAACGACATACAAGAAACCCCGCCAGAAATCATCTGGGATGCTTACAAGGCAGTGCTGAGAGGTCATCTTATCCAGCACAACGCACTCAAAAATAAAATCCGCAGAGAGAAGATGCAAGAATTGCAGGGGAAAATCAAGGTGGAAGAAGCGAANTTAAAGGTGTCTCCGAGGAACCGGGAGCTAGTCCGCAGCTTAGCTGCTTTGAAACATCAGAAGCATCACCTCGATTTGGAGCAAATGTCCAAAGAATTGAAATTTTTGAAACAAAAGAACTTCCAAAATGCCAACAAGCCAGGTCAATGGCTAGCGAGGAGGATTAGGAAGAAGCGGCAAGCGGGATTTATTACCAAGATCAGATGTGGTGACAAATAATCCTCAAGAGATGATGATATTTTGAAAGAATTTCAAGGCTTTTTCGCCAACCTCTACTCTAGTGACCAGGTGGAAAAGGAGGACATATTGTGCTACCTGAGGGAACAGAAATTAGGGAAAATTCCGGACCACCACAAACTCTCCCTAAATAAGGAGATCTCGGAAGAGGAGATCAGGAAGGCGATCAAGAGTCTAGGAACCAACAAGGCTCCAGGCCCAGATGGGCTGACCACGAAATTCTACAAGACACTGGCCAACGAAACAGTTCCCTTTCTGCAGAGGATTTTTAACAGAGTGCTAACTGATTCCTGAATCGTGGAGAGAAGCCAACATCACTCTAATCCATAAGGAGGGATCAGATGCCACTAATGTAGCCAACTTCAGGCCCATCTCCCTTCTCAACAACGACTATAAGATCTTAGCGAGCATCCTGGCAGAAAGGCTGAAAGCCTGGCTACACGAGTGGGTGGGGCCGGACCAGAACGGCTTCCTCCCAGGCAGACAGACCAGAGACAATGTGAGAGTGGTCATGGATCTCATTGAATATTATGAGAAGCATCCCAAGAAGGAAGTGGCCTTTCTCGCTCTAGACACAGAAAAAGCTTTTGATAATTTAAATTGGAACTTCTTCCAGCTCCTAATGTCGGAATTGGAAATGGGCGAACCCTTCATGAAGGCCATTGGGGCGATCTACGAAAGGCAGAAAGCGAACATCTGGATCAACGGGCAACCAACAGAGAAATTTGACATCCAAAAAGGAACGAGACAGGGATGCCCTCTATCGCCCCTGATCTTCGTGCTCTCAATAGAAATCCTGCTGAGGAAGCTCAGAGCAAACCGGCAGCTGCGCAGCCCGAAGGTAGGACAGCATGAGTTCAAAGTCAGGGCCTTCGCAGACGACCTGATCTGCTTCGTAGAGGAACCGGTGACCAATCTGCAGGCGTGGCTAATGGACATAGAAGAATTCGGCGAACTAGCGGGGCTGAAGATAAATAAGACCAAAACGAAAATCTTGATGAAGAATATGCCCAAAGCCCGGCAAGAGAGACTGGAAGGCCAGACGGGCATCCAAGTCGCAAAGTCCATCAAATACTTGGGGATACACCTAACAGCCCAAAATTCCCAGCTGGTAAAAAACAACTACGAGACTCTATGGGCTAAGGTGCAGGCAGATCTGGAAAGCTGGAGACAGGCAGGTCTTTCCTTCATGGGGAGAATAGCGGCGGTTAAAATGAACATACTCCCACGACTGCTCTACCTGTTCCAGAACATCCCGGTCATACAGACAAACCGAACATTTTTCATCTGGAAAAGAGACATTTTGAAATTCGTATGGAAGGGGAGCAAAGCGAGGATCAAATACTCAACACTGATAGATAGCAAAGGAAGAGGAGGCCTGGGCCTTCCAGACATGAAGCTATATTTCGAGGCCTGCAGTCTGTCCTTCCTGACGGATTGGATGGACCTGAAAAGAGATGAGTTGTTAGCGCTGGAGGGCTTCAATCTGCAATCTGGGTGGCACAACTTTCTATGGTATGCTACCACAAAAGAGGGGAAGTGCCTCAGGAGACATCCGCTAAGAGCCGCCTTAATGAGAGTCTGGCAGAAGTATAAAAGGAGGTTCTACCGCTTCACCCCCCTCTGGGTCTCTCCCCTGGAAGCGAGTCAGAAAAGACTGCTGGGAGGGAATACATGGCCCACCTATTCAGACCTCACCACCAACGTAGGGGGGAAAAGACGCCTAAAGCCACCGGACCAGATCAGGGCCAACTTCAACAAACTGACATGGCTCCATCTCCATCAAATTAGGGAAAGCTTCAAGCAGGACGAACTCGTGGGATTCGAGGAGAAAGAAGACCTGTGGAGACTCCTGCTAAAGACCCGCAAAAAACAAATTACCAAACTATACTCCAGGCTGTTGGAGTGGTCCACCGAAACAGAAGTGGTAAAGGACTGCATGATAAAATGGGCCAACAACATCGGCCGGCCAATCACGCTCCACGAATGGGAGAAGGTATGGAGGAAGAGAATAAAATACACATATGCGATGGAGCTCAAGGAAAATTGGCACAAAATGTTTAACCATTGGTACATGACGCCACACAAACTGGGCCTCATGTACGGGGAAGCACAAAACAAATGCTGGAAGTGTGGCTCCCAGACAGGCACCTTCTACCACATGTGGTGGACCTGTCAGTGTGCAGTCAACTACTGGAAAAAGATCCACTTAGCGACGCAAAAGATCCTTGGTCGCTCCGTTGAGCTTAGGCCGGAAGCATACCTGCTGGGCCTGACGACAGAAGAAGATCTACCAGGGGAGAACACAGAGAGACTTTTCACATACTTATCGACGGCAGCGAGGATAGTATATGCAAGGAAATGGAAGGTCACAGAGACCCCCACCACTGAGGACTGGTTGACTAAGATAGGGGAAATTATGAGCATGGACAAGCTCACTTTCCTTTTAAACGAAGCGGGCGGACACCCGCTCAAAAAAACCGATTGGTCACCGGTCAAAGACTTTATAACATCCCGGAGCAACAAGAGTTGAGTGACAATCAAGAGCTGCACTACCAGCCAAGAACGACACAACACAAGCCCCGAGAACACTGGCGGCAGAAGAGGGAATGCAAATAACTTGGCCCACATAGCCGGTAGTGATGAAGAAAGGACATTCACCAACTCCTCCCTTCCCTCCCCCCCAGAGACTACCCACAGCCAACTGCACCTCCCCCAGGGCGCCCAGTGTCCTTCTCCCCCATGCCCCACCCCATATCACCCAAGTCACCCCCTCCCCCCTCCCTCCCTAGCTGCCCCCACTCTCCCAGTCCACCCCTCCCCACATCCCTACTACTTGTCAAACCTCTAATAAAAACTATTTAACAAAAATCATCAGGTGTGCCGCGAGAAAAGCTCTCTGCCCCCCCTCCCTTCCCCCCCCCCTCCTGCCGAACTCTTGCTGCTTGGGAGAGGAGGAGGAAGGGCCGGGGCGCCGCCTCCTTTGGCTGGTTCCCCAGCCAGCCTCCAATCCGCCATGACTCCCGCCATGACTCTCGCCCCTCGCTCGCTGAAGCCGCGCAGAGGAGGAGCCCCGCCTACTGAAGCCCATCCACCGCTCATGCTCCTCCTCTGTGAGAGAGCTGAAGGGGGGGATGATGCAGCCTGGCTCTGCCCCTCCCCGGCTTCAGCACCCCACAGCCGCCAGCCTTGAGGGGCAGTGCCAAGCCAGCGGTGGCAGAGCCAGCACAATGCTGGCTTGGCACTGCCCCCTCAAGGCTGACAAAGCTGTGGGAGTGCTGAAGCTGGGAGAGGGGCGGGGCATGAAGCGGCCTGGCTCCGCCCCCTCCCCCAGCTTCAGCGCTCCCACAGCTTTGCCAGCCTTGAGGGGGCAGTGCCAAACCAGCGGTGGCAGAGTCAACACAATGCTGGCTTGGCACTGCCCCCTCAAGGCTGGCGAAGCTGTGGGAGAACTGAAGCCGGGGGGAGTGGGTGGGGCGGGGCATGGTGTAGCCTGGCTCCTCACCCGGCTTCAGCACTCCCAGCAGCTGCTCCCAGCAGGTCACCATCCCCCAGCCATTCTTTACTGTGTTAGAGTGTCATTTTGTGTCATTTTGGTTGGTGGTGTGCCCCCGGATTTTTTTAATGTGCCGCGGCTCAAAAAAGGTTGGGAAACACTGGGTTAGATAGTAATGCAATTAAGTGGATCTGTAGTTGGTTGACAGTCAGACCAACTGAACTCAAGTTCTACTACGGAGAATTTTTCTCTTTCTCCTCCTCCTTCCTCCCATTTTCCTTTCCTCTTCCTCGGAAATGAGTCTGCTTTTGTGGGTTGGTTAGGGACAAGAAGACGGAAGGGGGCACTTGCAGGGCCCTTCCTCACAAGCTTGCCCAGATAAGACCATCGTTACTTTCCGGATATCCCTCGTACACACACACAAACACACACAAATTAGTAATAACAGTAATACAAAAGAAGCTGTGAGAATTTTATAACACAAAGATCTGTGTCTTCTACCCAATCAATTTTAAGTTCTGCATTTAAACGTAGTACAAATGAGTTTCAATGTGTTTTAAGCGTGTGCCTCTTTTAATATAAGTGTCTTAATGATCTTATCTATATATATAAAGGAGACACGGTCGTGCAAAGATTGATATAGACAACGAAACTATACGTCGCAGAAACACCACACTAAACAACTGACTGGCCCAGACCACAAGGTACAGACAACAGTCAAAAAACCCGACCTAACTACCTAGCAACACCCTAAAACACCACCCTAAAATTTAACAAAGGGAATCCCACCCCGGCCACTTCGCTGCCAGCGCGAACGTTTAGAACGTTCGCACATGGCAGCCAGAGCGCCTCCTCCGCCTCCTCCTTGGATCAGGAAGAGCGGCGGGGGGGGGGGACCTGGAAGGAGGAGGGGAAACCCCTCCCCTCCTCCTCCCCAGCCCCTCCCACCTCCTCCCGCCACCCCCCCTCGCCACCCGGTTTCCAAGAGTGGCGAGGGGGCGTGGCCAGGGGCCGCGACACCCCGCCCCCCTCCCCAGCCCCTCCCACCTCCCCCCGCCACCCCCCCACGCCACCCGGTTTAAACGAGTGGCGAGGCAAGGGGCGGGGACACCCCCCCCTCCCAGCCCCTCCCACCTCCCCCGCCACCCCCTCGCCACCCGGTTTAAACGAGTGGCGAGGGCGTGGCCAGGGGCGGGGACACCCCCCCCCCCCCCAGCCCCTCCCCCTCCTCCCGCCACCCCCCCTCGCCACCCGGTTTCCAAGAGTGGCGAGGGGGCGTGGCCAGGGGGCGGGGACACCCCTCCCCCCTCCCCAGCCCCTCCCACCTCCCCCCGCCACCCCCCCTCGCCACCCGGTTTAAACGAGTGGCGGCGAGGGCCAGGGGCGGGGACACCCCTCCCCCTCCCCAGCCCCTCCCACCTCCCCCCGCCACCCCCCCTCGCCACCCGGTTTCCAAGAGTGGCGAGGGGGCGTGGCCAGGGGGCGGGGACACCCCTCCCCCTCCCCAGCCCCTCCCACCTCCCCCGCCACCCCCTCGCCACCCGGTTTCCAAGAGTGGCGAGGGGCGTGGCCAGGGGCGGGACACCCCTCCCCCTCCCCAGCCCCTCCCACCTCCCGCCACCCCTCGCCACCCGGTTTCCAAGAGGACCCGGCCGCGCCGCCGCCTCCTCGCCTCTTCCGCCGCCTCATAGCCGGTCCATGGCTGGGAAGCGGTGGAGGGGGGGCTCCGATCGCCGGGGGGGAGAGGCGGAACGCAGGAGGAAGGGCTAAGGAGGAGGTGCCTCCCTTCCTCCTTCGTAGCCACTCCTCCTCCGTTCCGCCTCTCCACCGGCGATCGGAGCCCTCCTCCGCCGCTTCCCAGCCGCTGACCGCCTAGGAGGCGGCGGAGAAGGCCAAGGACGCGGCGGTGCGGCCCGGGTCCTGAGCTCCTGCTCCGAATGCCAGAGAAGCAGGCTCCCCTCGAGAGAAGGCCTTGGACGGGCTCCCCTCAGGCAAGGAAAGGCAGAAAGGAAGGTCCAGGCCTGCTTCCCACTCACCTCTCTCTCTCTCCCCGGGGCCGCCGAAACCGCCCTGACTCCATGCCGCCCTCGCCTGCCTCCCTCTCTCTTTCCCTCTACCTCTCTCTCTCAGGGGGGAGGGAGGGAGGAGTGATACAAAAAAGGAAAGGAAGGGAGGACAGAGGAAAAGAGCTGAAGAATGAGGAAGAAAGGGAGAAGAGAGGGAGAGAGGAGAGGAGGAAAGACAGGCAGGCACACTTCCCTCCTCCCCACCTCCCCGCTGCTGAGCACCACAACGAGGGAAGACAGGAAGGCACAAAGGGGTGAGCACAGTTCACTTCTGCCCCTCCTTCCTGTCCTTTCCTCCCCTCCCATGCTGCCAACGACAGGGAGGAGAAGGAAGACCTACAGCACGCCTGGGCCAACTTTGGCCCTCCTTCCCTCCAGGAGTTTGGGACTCCCAACTCCTCCGAACTCCCCCAACAATGGATTTCAACCAAAATTAGCACACAGAACTCCCCAGACCCATCGGAAATAACACAAGGTGTGTTTAGCCTTCAAAAACCACACAAACAATAACAATAAAACACTCCAAAAAGCCAAAACATCTGGGAAACTACAATTCCCAGGATCCCCTGCACCACAGATGCACTGTGCATTCACTTCTTCCTCTCCCTCCCTCCCTTCCCTCCTTCCTGTCCTTTCCTCCCATACTGCCAAGGAACCCTTCCATGCCTACATGAGGGGGAGAAGGAGAGGGAAGAGAAGCAAGACCTACAGCACGCCTGGGCCAACTTCGGCCCTCCTTCCCTCCCAACTCCTCTGAACCCCCCAAACAATGGATTTTAACCAAACTTAGCACACAGAACTCCCATGACCCATAGGAAAAAAGGAAGGGTTTGGTGGGTATATTGTCCTTGACTTCTGGAGTTGTAGTTCAACCACATCCAGAGAGCACTGTGCAATCAATAACAGATTGGAACCAGCATTGGCATCAATACTCCATATGCCCACCTGTGAACACTGGTGGAGTTTATGCCCAAATGTGAACACCAGTGGAGTTTGGGGGAAAAAACCTTGACATCTGAGAGTTGTAGTTACTGGGATTTATAGTTCATATACAAGGAGCAAAGAGAGAAGGAACAAGCTGAAGGATAAGGAAGACAGGGGGAGAACAAGACCAAAAGGTAGGAAGGGATGTTGCTGTTCTTTGCCACAGCAAAGCGTGGCCGGGTACAGCTAGTATATATATATATATATTTCAATCTAAGTGCATTAATTAACCCTTCCTTTTCTCTTTAGAGAGAGGGTCGCACTCCCTCCCTGCCTCCCTCCCTCCCTGCAGGCGCACCTGGGGGCTGAAGGAGAGAGCGAGGGGCCTGCCGGGCGCTGATTGGCTCTCCCGCCCTGGGGTCTCGTCCACTGGGGGCCAATAGAGACAAAAAGGCTGCGCCTCTGTTCTTCCTCTCGCCACGCGCGCGGACCCTTCGGAGGCGAAGATGGAGCAGCAGCAGCAGCGCCGCCCAAGGAGCCCGGCAGCGCCCATCAAAGCCCGGCAGCGCCCGCCCACGCTCCCCTTCCTCCTTTTGCTCTCCTGCCTTTGCACCGGACGGGACGCCGCCTCGGGTAAGTCCTTCCTCCGCCGACGGGCAGCCCCAAGCAGAGGGTTTGCTCGTTTGCCATCGGGACCGACCGGGAGAAGGCGACAGTTTGGTTTTTACTGCCACCCTTTAGTCGGGAAAGTGGGAAGGGAGGCGAACACGGGGGGCTGGAGTGGGCACCACCCTCTCCTCCTCATTCCGTCATTTCTTGATTGGCCTGGGAATCCAGGGAACTGGAACATTCAAAACATAATACTATTAAAACTTTGGAAAGAGTAATATTTAAAACACTAAGGAAGAGGTGCCGCTCTTGAGATGGTGCCGGGAACGCTGTTCCTCTGGGTTGCTGTGAGTTTTCCGGGCTGTCTGGCCCTGCTCCAGAAGCATTCTCTCCTGACTTTTCGCCCACTTTGATGGCAGGCATCCTCAGAGGTTGTGAAGTCTGTTGGGAACGAGGAAAGTGGGGTTTATATACCTGGGATTGGCATTGATTAGCATTTAATGGCCTTGTAGCTTCAAAGACTGGCTGGTTGCTGCCTGGAGGTAATTTGTTTGTTTGTTTGTTATTTATTAACTTTATTTATACCCGGCACCCATCTCCCCAAGGGGACTCAGGGAGGCCAGGCCCAATGCCACATAATAACAG
Organism: Anolis apletophallus; assembly: GCA_030556195.1. Classification (NCBI taxonomy): domain Eukaryota; kingdom Metazoa; phylum Chordata; class Lepidosauria; order Squamata; family Anolidae; genus Anolis; species Anolis apletophallus. The sequence continues at coordinate 81,149,006 of JARBWK010000004.1, forward strand.
CACAAAAACAAATATAAAAACAATACAATCAATAAAACTCAACATAGCAGTAACAGACAATTTAAAATTTGGGAGGTGTTAGTTGGCCCTGATTGATTATTGTCTGGAATTCCCTGTTTGTTTGTTTGTTTGTTTGTTTTAGTGTTGCTGGAGGTTTTTTTGAATAAATTTTTATTGTTTTAATCAAATAAGTAAAATATAGTGAAAGAGGGAGAACAACATAAGATTATAGAAAAGTGGGAAAATAGGGGGGAAAGAGAAAAAGGACAAGAGAGAGAGAGAGAGAGAGAAATAAAAATTAAAGTCCAACTAATCTCCTTAAGAATAAAAAATATAAAAAGAAAACTACAAAAAAGAAAAAAGTGTATGTATATATATATATATATATATATATATATAAATAGTAATAAAAAATAAAAAGGTTGAGATAAAAATAATAAAAATTGGTGACTGTTTACTGTCCTGATTTTAGAGGAGGGTTTTTTATTTTAAAAAATACTGGTTAATCTAGGTGGCCAATTGCAACATTCACCCTTGCCTCAAACAGACAAGAGTTCTTTCTCCCACCCTGGACATTCCACAGATATATAAACCCCACTTGCCTAGTTTCCAACAGACCTCACAACCGCTGAGGATGCCTGCCATAGATGAAACGTCAGGGAGTAATGCTTCTGGAACATGGTCATACAGCCCGGAAAACTCACAGCAACCCAGTGATTCCAGCCATGAAAGCATTCAGCAATACAGTTGTTCCTCTGTTTCAGCAACTCTGCCTGAGAGTCTCATGTCTCATGGTAGTGCATTGAAAACCTCACATATTCGTCCAGCTTTTGTACTCCACAGTCAGTTACGCTCACCTAGCTGTCTGTTTCTACAAGTTCCACAATATTTCTCAGGTTGCCTTCTCACGGCACTCCCATTCCATGTGAACGGTCAGGAGTGCCTCCTACAAAATTCAAGGGTTTGTAGTGTGCTGAGGTGCTAAAGCTCCCTGGCTTCAAATTTGAAATACCTGTTTCAAAACTTCAGATCCAAGGATTCTGTAGGGCAGTGTTTCTCAACCTTCCTAATGCTGTGACTCTTTAATACAGTTCCTTGCGTTGTGGTGACCCCCAACTACAAAATTATTTTTGTTGCTACTTCATAACTGTCATTTTGCTACATTTTGCATCATGTAAATATCTGATATGCAGGAAATATTTTCATTCACTGGAGCAAAGAGCACAGCAGGGAGACGGAGTGGACTTAAATAGCCTGCAGATCTGCACCTATCAATTGCCCCCATCAAGTCTGGTCTCCTTTATGAGGGCCTTCAAATCCCACTATGCTCTAGGCTTTGCCTGCCAGTTATGGGTGGGCCAAATTGGTTGCTTCCACTACATCAGCTATTGCTACAAGTAATACACCTATCAGGCCAACAAGTGACCATCACTTATAAAAACACTGAAAAACACAGCGGAAGTGACTTAAAAAGCCAAAAAAAGCAAAACGACACTACAGTGCATGCATAAAAACTACTCCCCTGGCAAACAAAGCACAGAAAAGCATATCCACACTCTCTTTTGGACTACAGCTCCCAGCATCCCCTAGACCAAGCCCTTTAGGAAAGGAGGATGATCCAGATGCACTGCTTCCAAGCAGTGGAGCTCCCGGTGGTCCAGTGGGTTGAACCCCTGTGCCGGCAGGACTGAAAACCAACAGGTTGCAGGTTCGAATCCGGGGAGAATGTGGATGAGCTCCCTCTGTCAGCTCCAGCTCCTCATGCGGGGACATGAGAGAAGCCTCCCACAGGGATGGTAACATATCAAATTTTGACTGGTTAATCACATCCGGGTGTCCCCTGGGCAACGTCCTTGCAGATGGCCAATTCTCTCACACCAGAAGCAAGTTGCAGTTTCTCAAGTGGCTCCTGACATGACACATTAAAAAAAACTGCTTCCAATCTTCAAGCTTTCCTCTCCTTGGATTTCTTTGAGAGCATCCCAATCCCTGCATATTTCCAATTTGTCATTCCTGGACTGCAACTCCCAGCAATCCTCCAAATAGATTAGCTAGAGATAGATTGGTAGGTAGGTTGATAGATTGATCAGGAGGACTGCTGCGAGTTGCAGTCCATGAATAAGTAGAGAAGGAATGAAGGGGAAAAAGTGGAAGGGAAAGAAAAGGTGGAGGATGGAAGGGAAGAAAGAGAGAGAAAGAAAGAAAAGGAAGGAGAGAAGGAAAGAGGGAGGGAGGGAAGGAAGGGGAGAAAGAGAAAGAGGGAGGGAAGATTGGTTACATCAACGCATGGCAGGTACAGCTAATATGTTATAAAAATGTAATTGAAATCTCCTTTAAAATTTAACTCTAAATGTGACTGTTCTATGTAGTTAGAGATAACTGTTAAATAGGCACGGCTAGTGACGCTCTCCAATGTTCTGAAATAAGCACTGTCAGGCCATCTCCTTATACAAGTTTTGTCATTTAATTGACATAGAAGTGATTGTGTGTGTGTGGAAGGGTGGGGGGGGGGAATGGAGCTATGTAAATCAAATTACAGATAAGGAAACAAAAAACAATATAATATCTGTGCTTAAATATTTGTTGCACATATTTGATTTACCTAAAGTGTACGGCCCTCTCTATGAGAAATCCATTTCGATTTGCTTTATTATCAGCATATTTTCCTCACCCTCTTCTCAAGGAATTTTCTTTAATGCTAAGACCTGCCAGTGAAAAATTATCCTAAATCCAGGTTCATTGTACCAAGAGAAAGCATAGCTTTGGTTTTCCGAAGTGCCATGTGCCATTTGTTGTACCTGGTAGTTCTAATTTTCTTCATGCGGTCCTGCCATTATGCTCATTAATTCTGCTTTAATTAAAACCATGTCTATTCTGTCTAAATCAGTGGTTCTCAACCTTTCTAATGCCGTGACCCCTAAATAAAGTTCTTCATGTTGTGGTGACCCCCAACCATATTTTCGTTGCTACTTCATAATGGTAATTTTGCTACTGTTCTGAATTGTAATGTAAATGTCTGATATGCAGGATGCATTTTCATTGTTACCAATTGAACATTATTAAAGCATAGTGATTAATCACTAAAAACAATATGCTTGGGGGAGTATCGACAATGGATGATGGGATCTGCAGTACCTTCAACTGATGCACCTCTGACCACTGAGACCTCCACGAATTACAGACCTGGACCAAACTTGGCATACAGAACCCCAATGACCAATAGAAAATATTGGAAGGGTTTGGGGGGATTGATAGTGAATTACGGGAGAGGTAGTTCACCTACATTCAGAGAGCACTGTGAACCCAAACAACCATGGATTTGGACAGAACTTGGCACAAATACTCAATATGCCCAAATCTGAAGACTGGTAGAGTTTAGGGAAAATAGACCTTGGCATTTTCCCTTTAAGGCAGATATTGCCTTAAACTTAAAGCCATCTTATGCAGCTTCCAAAACCTAACATTTGAGAACATTTTGCACTGCAGCCAGATATTTCCAAGGTCATGCGCAAAGGGCTTGATGAATATACCCTTTTTTGAGATGGATCTAAATCAGGCATGGGCAAACTTTAGCCCTCCAGGTGTTTTGGGCTTCAGCTCCCACAATTCCTAACAGCCAGTATTTGAGAACACAGAAATTCTGGACCACTCTAGCAACTACCATGTCAGATTACACAGAAGCCGCTTAAATCCACAAGCATGTGGACAATTTCAACAGAAAGGTGGAAATCATGCAAATGAACAAAATCTAGCTGCCAGTATTAAAAACCTCTAAAATCAGGACAGTAAATAAAAACAACACTCAAAAAGCAGGGAATTCCAGACAAGAAACAATCAGGGCCAGCTAACACCTCCCAACAAAGGATTCTCTCCCAGGCAGGAAGCAGCCAGGCTTTGAAGCTGCAAGGCCATTCAATGCTAATCAAGGTGGCCAATGGCAACATTCCCACTTGCCTCAAGCAGACAAGAGTTCTTTCTCCCACCCTGGAGTTTCCACAGATATACTGTATAAACCCCATTTTCCTAGTTTCCAACAGACCTCACAACCTCTGAGGATGCCTGCCAGAGATGTGGGCAAAACATCAGGACAGAACACTTCTGGGGCATGGCTATACAGTCTGGAAAACTCACAGCAACCCAGCAAGTAGGCTGTTAGGAATTGTGGGAGTTGAAGTTCAAAACACCTGGAGGGCCAAAGTTTGATTTAAATGCAGCTTTTAGCATTAAAGGAAAAAGTGCTCAGGATTTTCCCCACTTAATACACATATTGTTGGCATGGCTGGAAATGGGTTAATTTCTCCTGCTTTTAAAAACGTTCTGGATGTGTCACAAAAGCTAAACTATCTTAGAACATTTCTGTTATTTTTCCACTCACATACCTGGTGATGGGGGTTTGTGCTCAACAACTGAGCCTTTTGTGTTTTTCTGCAGTACTATTGATGTACCCTGAAGAAGTGTAGGATGCTTCTCTACCAGGCTTGGGCTAACTTTGCCTCTATGCCTGGTGTTAGGAATTGTGAGAGTTGAAAATCAAAACAATCTGATAGGAAACTGGGAGTTGTAGTTTGGTATGGTACTGGCTCTTTTAAACAGGGAAGGTTAAGGACCTTGTAAAACTACAACTCCTGTGATTCCATGAATCTGTGGCAGTTGGGGGATTTCCCTTTAAGGAGTCTCTCCTTGCACTGGCGATTCCCCTTTAAGGCTAGCTCTTCTCGGCTGCAGAAACAAAACAAAACGGGGGAAAGAGCTACTGAAAGAGAGTGGGAGCTGAGCAGAGAAAAGGAAAGAAACCCGAAGAGGGGAGACGGATCAGGAGAAAGAAGTTTCTCCAGCAGGACTTTCTCCCAGGCACCTTTGTTTGACTCTCCTAGAACAGCCTGCCTGCCTGCCTGCGCTGTTGGAAGAGAGAGGAGAAGGGGAAAGAGGCCTGAGCTCTGCTGCTGGGGGGGGCTCTTCCGCCCATCCCTCCCCAGGGGACGCCAGCTTGATCCAGAGGGCCATGCTGCTGCCTGCCTTCTGACTTTTGTTGCTGCCTGGCTGCTTGGCCCCGTTTGCTTGCTTGCTTTCTTGTTTGGCAGCCTCTTTGCCTTCTTCGCGGTCTGGCGTCTCCCTCGATTGTTTCCCTCCTTGCCCTTTCCTCCCTCTTTCCCCCGTGTTTGATCTTCCTTCCTCTTCTTCTCCCTGACTGTCCGGTGTATCCCTCCTCCTTCCCGGCTTGTTCTTGGGGAATGCAGGCCAGGTTGCCTCCTTTCAGAGGGAAGGGGCTGGAAAGCTGTAGTTCACCCACACCAGAGAAATCAACCTCCACCGGTGACGGACCTGGATCAAACTTGGGGCGCAAGAGCCAGCCCATACGGGGAGCCTTCCACTCGACCCGCCCCTTCCGAGCTCACCAGGGGCGAAGGCCCAAGAAGGTTGGCGTCTTTGCCTCTAAGCTCCTCCTCCTGACTCCACGCAGCCCTGTGGGAAGAGGAGGAGCTGGCCTAGAGTGCCTGGCTGTGTTGCTGGCGCAGGGGCCAGCAGCCATTTTGAAGAGGGGGCGGGGCTTACCGAGGTGCCTTCGCGACCCCCGGAAAATGACCCCGCGACCCCTCTGGGGGTCGCGACCCCCAGGTTGAGAACCACTGGTCTAAATGCTTCTTTGCTGTTTTTCAGGTTTTCCTCAACCTTTTGCTGGGTATCTAAGTGAATCAGACATTCCTAAAAGTGAGGTACACAACTTTTTTATGTCCTGTGTGTTCGCTAGAAACAATATGAGCACCCATGGGAAAAGCGGGTTCGATCTCTGTTATAGAGGGAAAGAGGAAAGATTGTGATGGACACAGTCAGTTTTGGTGTGTGACTTACTTACTTACTTAGGCGATCCCTCGTAGCCTGAGGATGATAGTCCTCCAAGTCTGGTGTCTTGGCAGTGGATCCATAGGTAGCTGTGGATTCCTATTCTTGATCCTTATGTTCTTCCACAGTGAGGGAATTGCTTTCCAAGTGGAAGGCGGTCCGGGTCAGGGTTGGCTTGTTGTAACTTCCTCTTGGCACGTTTCTCCCTTTTGCCTCCATTTGGGCCTCTTTGAATTCTGCAGCACTGCTGGTCACAGCTGACCTCCAGTTAGAGCGCTCAAGGGCCAGGACTTCCCAGTTCTCGGTGTCTATGACACAGGGTTTTTTTTAAAAAAAAATCTTTATTAAATTTTCATAAAAGAAAATGAACATAGAAAAACATAGTCGAACATACATATCTATATATATAAAGGAAGAGTCGTCATGGAACGACCGTCCCAAACAGAGAAACCTTACAACGCAGAGACACCAAACTTGCCAACAGAAATAGGTCTCAGACAAGGTACGTTTGTAGCAAAGAAACTTTCCCTCCAAAACCTAAAAGGCCCCCAAAACAACGAGTAAAAAAACTACATTTCCCAGCATCCTCCGGGGCTGCCAACGACTCTCCCAGCCTCTACATTCTGACAACATGATTGGCTGCCAATAAGGGCGGATTTGCATAACTCCTGTACTGGCCAGCCAACATGAACATTCCGACCCATAATAAACTGTCAGAGGAGGATAAGGCAAAGGGCTGATGCACAAACACAAACACCCAATTCACTTCCCACAGAAAATTTACACCCCTACAAATCACAGACCACGCCCAAAATTGACAGTAAGGCTTCATTAACGTAATTTCCCTGACTAGGCCTCACTTAATGGAATGCTGTTTATGCTCTGAATTGACAGTAAGGCTTCATTAACTTGATTCTCCCGACTAGCCCTCAGCTCATTGGACATTGTGTATGGCCTGAATTGACAGTAAGGCTTCATTAACTTGCTGTTCCTGACTAGGCCTCGGCTCATAGGACACTGTGTATGGCCTGAATTTACAGTAACCTACTTTGGCACACAGAGCCCCTATGATCCACGCTACATTCTACTACAGTTTGGAGGAGGGTGGACCATGGATTATGGGACTTGAAGTACCTCCATGGATAATGGGATTTGTAGTACTTCAAAACCCATCATTCCCCACAGACCACTGTGTCCCAGAACCAAGACCGATAAAGACCAAACTTGGCAAACAATGCCCCCCATGACCCACACTCCGTCCGACTGCAGATTAGAGGAGGACGCACCATGGATAATGGGATTTCAAGTACCTCCACTCACTTCCAAAGTACCCCACCCACACATGCATCAACCTCTACATCAACACAGCAGATGGAAAGACAAAAAAACAATGTATATCCACAAGCTATGCAGAACGCCAGCAACACCACACACCGACAACTCCACAGGACTCCAACATCCCACCCACCAAAACAACCCACAACAACACAGCCATGACCCCAACAACACCATAACTAACAACAACTACAACCCTTACATACTCAGACTTCCTTGCATCTCCAAAATAGGGCACAGCAATGCGTGCCGGGTACAGCTAGTGAATAATAAAATGATTTTACGTTTCTTCCGTTGAGGGTAGAAATTTCCTCAACCTTTCGTATCATGGAAAAGAATAAAGAAAGGTTACATGAAGGGAAAAAGGGGTGAGAGGAGGGTCATGCGGAAGGGTAGGGGTAAGGAGTAAAAAAAGAGTACAAAGTGTAGAATAAACAGTCATAGATAGTGCTCTAATACAATATAGGAATTGGGTAACTTATATCTTTCTTGTCATTAAGGGTAGGAAGGTGTTTAAGAAAACATATACTATATCCAATAACATTCTCTTCTTATAGTTGGTCTTCTTATCTCCTATAACATATAACATAAGGGGAAAAAACATTAATGTGTCTATCTTATTATGTATAATTGTGTAAAAGTATTTTTATATATGTGTGTATGTGTGTCCTCTTTTCTCAATTTTTAGCATCTATGTCACAGTTTTAAAGCTTGGCTTTAAGCCCATCTTTAAATCTTTTTTCCTGTCCACTAACATTATGTTGCCCATGGTGTGTGACTACTCTGGTTCTCAATGCCTGTTACTGTAAAGTTGGGCTGCCACTGCTCTACACTGTGAGATGAAAATATACTAGTGTAATGTATATAGTAGTGTAATGTATAGGAGCTTAATCTTCGGGAATGTTATAAGTCTCACAAAATCAAATGATAAGCTTTAGGGTAAACTACAGGCTGCACTGGACATCTGAGTATCTTTTCTTTTTACCTTTTTTTTGGTAGAGACTGGCACTGTGTTTCAGTCAGTGGATAGAACTATCTGACCAACCTCAGGTAAAATCATATTGTGATTAGCTTTGAATTTTATTAATACTGCTCAATGTCACCAAACTGCATGTTTCAGGGTTAAAGATAATTCATATAAACCTTTTCTACATTGCCTGAGCTACCAACAATAACTTGATGTATTTCTTTATATTTCTTTGTGTAACTTCAAGATAAGAACATAAGAACATAAGAAGAGCCATGCTGAATCGGGCCTCAGCCCATCTAGTCCAGCATTTTGTGTCACACAGTGGCCCACTAGTTGTACACAGGGATCTCTAGCAGAAAGGAGGGCAAAACCCTCACCTGCTCCCGACCCCCACAACCAGTACCCGGGAAAATCCTGCCTGCCTCCATCAACACAGAGGTGGCACTTGGATGTCCATTTCAGTAGCTACTGATTCCCTTGGTATCCATGAATCTGTCTAATCCTGCCTTGAAGCTGTCCAGGCTGACAGCTGTCACAACCTCCTCTGGAAGTGAGTTCCATAACCCAATGACCCTCTGGGTGAAGAAATATTTCCTTTATTAGTCCTAACTTTCCTACCTTGGAGCTTTAGGAGTGCCCCTAGTCCTAGTATTGTGTGACAGAGAAAATAATTTTTCTTTATTCACCTTTTCTATCCCATGCATGATTTTATACACTTCGATCAAGTCACCTCTTAAACGCCGTCTTTCAAGGCTGAAAAGACCAAGGCGTTGCAACCTGATTTCATAAGGGAGCTGCTCCATCCCTTGGATCATTTTATTTGCCCTTCTTTGTACCTTTTCCAGTTCCGTTATATCCTTCTTGAGGTGCGGTGACCAGAATTGTACACAGTACTCCAGATGTGGCCTCACCATAGATTTGTAGAGAGGCAATACAACATTTGCCGACCTATTTTTCGATTCCCTTCCTGATCATGCCAAGCATAGAATTTGCTTTTTCACTGCTGCAGCGCACTGGGTTGACACCTTCATTGAGCTGTCCACCAAAACCCCAAGATCCCTTTCCTGGTTTGTCTCAGAAAGCTTTGATCCCATCAGTTGATAAGTGTATTTGGGGTTCTTTTCCCGATGTGCATGACTTTACACTTGTTTAGGTTAAAATGCATTTGCCACTTTGTTGCCCATTCACTCAATTTCGAGAGATCTTTCTGGAGCTCTTTACAGTCAGTTTCATTTTTAACTACCCTGAACAGTTTAGTGTCATCTGCAAACTTTGCTACCTCACAATTTACATCTACATCCAGATCGTTTTATGAATAAATTAAAAAGTAACGGTCCTAAAACTGAACCTTGGGGTACGCCACTTCTCACCTCTTTCCACCCAGAGAAGTGTCCATTTATTACCACCCTTTGTTTCCTACAGTTTAGCCAGGTTCCAATCCAGGACAAGACCTGTCCCCTGATTCCATGGCTGAAGAGCTTATTTAGGAGCCTTTGGTGAGGGACTTTGTCAAAAGCCTTTTGAAAGTCAAGGTAAACAATATCGACTGGGTCCCCTTTATCTATGTGTTTATTTACACCCTCAAAGAATTCTATCAAGTTAGTAAGACATGATTTGCCTTTGCAGAAACCATGTTGATTTTCCTTCAGCAATGCCTGTTCTTCTATGTGCTTAGTAATTTTTCTTTAATAATGGTTTCCATCACTTTGCCTGGAACTGAGGTTAGACTAACTGGCCTATAATTTCCTGGATCACCCCTGGATCCTTTCTTGAAGATCGGAGTTAATTTGCCTCCTTCCAGTCCTCGGGTACAGTGCCTGATCTTAGAGAAAGGTTATATATTTTGGCTAGAATTTCAGCAATTTCACACTTGAGTTCCTTGAGAACTCTGGGGTGGATGCCATCTGGCCCTGGTGATTTGTTGACATTTAGTTTAGTAAGGCATGTGAGAACATCTTCCTTGTTTATCTCTATCTGGTTTAATTCATTTAGTTCCCTCCCTGAAAAAACTGACTCAGCTGCAGGCATATGTTGTCTGTCCTCCTGTGTGAAAACGGAGGCAAAGAAGTCGTTTAGCCGCTCAGCAATCTCCTTGTCTTCACTTATTGTCCCTTTCTTACCATTTTTCGTCAAGTGGCCCAACTGCTTTTCTAGTTGGGTTCCTGCTTCTGATGTACTTAAAGAAGTTTTTGCTATTTTTTTAATGTTCTTAGCTATATGTGCCTCAAAAATCTCTCTTGGCTTTCCTGACGGTTGCTTTGCATTTAGTTTGCCAGAGCTTGTGTTCCTTTCTGTTCTCCTCAGTAGGAAGAGCCTTCCATTTCTTAAATGAGTTTTTCTTCTTTCCAATCACATCTTTTACTTCATTTGTAAGCCATACTGATGTCCTCTTGGACTTTCCGGCCTCTTTTTATTTTAGAATGCATTTTTAGTTCGGCTTGTTTTATAGGGCAAACTTTGCATTATCCAGGGTGTTTTGGACTTCAGCTCCCATAATTCCTAACAGCCTCAGGCCCTTCCTTTCCCCTCAGCCGCTTAAGTGGCTGAGGGGGAAAAGGAAGGGACCTGAGGCTGTTAGGAATTATGGGAGTTGAAGTCCAAAACACCTGGAGGACCAAAGTTTGCCCGTGCCTGCTCTAGATCAAATAATGCTACCATCACTTCACCTTTCATGATTATTTTTACAAAATATATTTATTTTATAGGTCTCCAGTTCTGTTATGGATCTTTGTAACTCCATGTTCAATGGTCTGCAGATAGATGAGGTAAGATCCAGGGTTTTGTATTTCCAAAGGAGCGTCAGTATTTTACCTAGTTTAAGTCATCATTAAGTACTGTGTAACCTAATATCATCATTGTCATCACCAGGAAAATAATCAGGAAATATATAAAAGGGTAAGTATTTGCATTTCTTCATCCTAAACATTATGTACATTATGCAACTTTGTCGAAATAGTGTCACGTACTAAAACAGCTTTTTTTGTGCAGTTTTTATTTCACTACTCCAGAGCGCAAGACCCAACTTATCCACTAAAAGCTGGGGTTAGTATTTGTCATACATTGTACATTATACAAAGTAGTCTAGAACATAGAACAGTTAATTTGTCTTAAGTACAGTAACATACTTAATAATTCAAAACACATGCATGAAGCCGATTAGCAGATTTCCCCCTATGTATATGTTTTATGTATAGCTTAGTATAGCTCATCAAACTACTTAAACAAATGCAGTAGAACTTTGGATAAGGCTATTCCTAGAACATACAAAATAGTTTGTGATATGATAAAAACTAACATTTAAAAAATAAGCTTGATTAATGCAAACTGAGTTTTTTGGGGGGCCACTGCATTTAATAGTAAATTATTTCATCCAAAAGGAAACATATGACTATTAAATGCTTTTAAGACATCATTAATACTTTGTTGAATCAAAATGTGTGCATATGTGTGTATACACATTCATTCTCTTCTGAATAATGATTCGCTTTATTTTATTTTTTTTAAAGAAAACAATTGGATTGCTGTGAGTTTTCCGGGCTGTATGGCCATTCTCCAGAAGCATTCTCTCCTGACATTTCGCCGACATCTATGGCAGGCATCCTCAGAGGTTTATTTAGGTCTGTTGGATCTAGGCAAGTGGGGTTTGCATATCTGTGTATTGTCCAGGGTGGGAGGGAAAAAAACTCTTGTCTGCTTGAGGCAAGTGTGGATATTGCAATTGGGCAACTTGATTAAGCAGGGTTTTTTTTTAAAAAAAAAAAACCTCTAAAATCAGGACATTGAATAAAGAACAACATTAAAAAACAGGGGAATTCCAGACAAGAATCAATCAGAGCCAACTAACCCTTCCCAAGAAAGGATCCCCAGGCAGCAACCAGCCAGTCTTTGAAGCTACAAGGCCATTAAATGCTGATCAAGGTGGCCAATTGAAACATTCATACTTGTCTCAAGCAGACAATAGTTTTTTATCCCACCCTGGACATTCCACACACCCCACTTGTCTAGTTTTCAACAGACCTCACAACCTCTGAGGATGCCTGCCATAGATGTGGGTGAAACATCAGAAGAGATTGCTTCTGGAAAATGGCCATACAGCCCGGAAAACTCACAGCAATCCAGTGATTCTGCCAATGAAAGCCTTCAACAACACAAGAAAACATTTGCTTTGTAATATATTTCTACACATGAACCCCATTTAAAGTAATGGGGTTTAGTCACTAATAAGCATGTTAGAATGTAGCATGGGTGGCCAATAGAACTGAACTGATGTTTGCATTAACTCAGAAATAATGTGATTGCTGCTTCTATGATAGAAGCAATTATGCATAGATATCTCCTAAGCTTTGTGAATGTCAACTCAAGATTGAGACAGAAGTGACAAAAGCCATGGGTCAAGTCCTCAAATGATGTCTACAAAGTGTTTGATATTTATTACCAAACTTAGTTTGGAATTGACTAGTTAGAATGACCCAGCACTCTGTGCATATGTTAGTAGTATAAGACTGTCAAAACCAAATAGCTTGTTCTAAGCTTTAGATATTTCCTTTTTTATGATGTTCATCACAATATAAAACGAGTGTTCATGATATCTCTTTGTTGTAGTCTTTCCCTGTGCATCCTTTAATGAGCCTTGCTCCAAAGCTTTCGGAGAGAAGAATGAAAAGATTCCTTGATCCAGTATGCACTTATTACTTCCATAGTATTTTGTGGCACTGAAATGTCATCTCAATTGTTGTTGTCCTTTAAAACGCCATTGTGCCAGTGTTAATACTGTGAGCTTTTAATATGTAAAAGCACCATGACTGCCCAATCCCCTTTCCTTCTTCTCTCCTTATTTTATTTCTTTATATTTTCATTTCTCCATGACTTTCATGCAAATGTTTCTAAGGTTTTTCACAACAAAAATATGCTGATGAGGCACACTAATTAATTTATTTATTTGCCATATTAATATCTCACCTTTCTCACCCTGAAGGGGACTCAAGGTGGCCTTTCAACAGGCAGCAATTTGATGGCATACACACTAATATCAAATAAACAATTACAATTAAAACCAAACAATTTAAACCAGAATTATTAAAATTAACCATTAAAATCATGCTAACTAAAACATAATCCAGGGCAGTTCCATTTGTCAATCACATTGTTTCATAGTTATTTATTGCACTGCTCCAATTATTTGCCAAAATCATGGTCCTAAAGTCATTTCTTAACTTTTTCCCCCCGGAAAGTCAGGAGAGAAGGGGCTGATCTAATGTCACTGGGGAGGGAATTCCACAGCTGAGGGGCCACCACTGAGAAGGCCCTGTCCCTCATCCCCATCAATCGCACCTGCGAAGGAAGTGAGACCAAGAACAGGGCTTCCCAGATGATCTTAATCTTTCATATGGTTCATAGAGGGAGATACATTCCATAAGATGTAGAAGTCTCCATAAAATGGAGTTGATATTGGTACTCAATCCTGAGCAGCATGGGATGTGAAGTTGCAAATCTACTCCAAACTTAACTTTAAACGAGTTAGCCAAGGTCCTGAACCATTTACATTCCAGCTAAAACTCCACTAACAACTATTTATAGGAATGTAATGGCAGCATTTTCCACATACATCTACAGTATCATTGCCCACACAATGACCATTTCAATTTGAAGCTTATTTACAAAACTGTTAGAATGTAGGAGCATATAGTCCTGTCACTTCTACATCTTATGGAATAATTCATTTCTATTTGTTATCTGGAAGGAATGGTTCAGTTGACTACCATCCACAGAAGGCTTGAGCGTAGACACATATATGTAAAGTATCACAAACTGTACACACCCTTTAACAGCAAATGGTAGCTATGGTGATTACTTGAAGGCTAAGGAAATACATTTATAGTGAAGAATGTTATAATAAAGATTTAATCACAATTATAACATAGGAAATTGCCATTTATGGAGACTGTTCAAATTTCCATTCGTTATGCAGCAATGCACTCCTCTCATCATTGAAGCACAGAGTGGGAAAATTTATTTAAAGTGTCTCTTATAGTTTCACAACACTCTACTATGAAAATGTTAATCCTATTCAGGATGTATATCTTTTTTGGAGAAAAAAAACTTGGAGGGAAAATCTGGAATTATAAACTGTTAAGGGTGTGTGTGTGTGTGTGTGTGTGTGTGTGTGTGTGTGTGTGTGAGAGAGAGAGAGAGAGCATCTTTACTGGCTTGTAAATTAGCATCTGTGGCTTGTGACGTGTTTGAAAAATGTAGAGTGGCAGATATGATATTACAACATAATTATTTTATAATTGCCCTTTTAAAAACCATCCCTAGAATATTATTTTTCATCTGAGCACTTACACTATGTTCAAGAGACTGAAGTATACATTCTGTACGTAGCAGGGTCAAAGAAAGGCCTCAGCTAAACTCAAAACGTATATTCTCTCTCTGTTTCAACATTGCCAGTTTTGTGTTTTAAATGCTCCAATACACTACAGTGTTCCCTCACTTATTGCTCGGGTTACGTTCCAGGACCTCCCGCAATAAGTGAAAAACCGCGATGTAGGGAGGCTCTATTTATTTTAATATTTATACATTATTTTAGTAGTTATACACTATTTTAAGTCTTTATAAGCTTAAAATAAAGGGAAGGAAAGGAAGGAAAGACCCTTCAAGGCTGGAGGGAGGGAGGACTGAGGAGGGAAAGCCCCTTGGAGAGCAGCAACAACGGCAAAATCCCACAAAACAGTGAAAATACCATGATATATGTTTTAAATTAATATTTTTTCAACTCCGCGAAACAGCGAGTCCGCAATAAGCAAACTGTGAAGTAGAGAGGGAACACTGTACACAAATCTACTAAATTCCATTGCAAGGCTGCAGTGTGCTAGCATTTGAATAAAACAATATTAACATTCTGATCTCTCCTTGCAGGAATCGCAGGTGGCTGCTGCAGAATTCACAAAGAAGGTAGGCAAACACACACTCATTGTGACTGACAAGGCAGGGAAGGGGAAGTCAAAGTGAGAAAGCAGCATGCTGCAAAATAAGATTAAAGAACAGAAATACATGGGGTGGCTGAAACAAGTGGGTTGAGATGGATGTGCAGCTGTGTAGGGTCCAGAGACCTGTTCTATTTCTTACACACTCCATGGACTTACTGTACATGGTCTACAACCACTCTCTCATGGGAAACCATCAGCAATAAACATTGGCAACTTTTAAAAAATGGAGGTGGGGATGGCTCAAAAAATGTTATATAAACCTCATTGGAATCCAGAACTACACTCTTTGATGACTTCTGGGCACAACACTCAATTTTATGTTTGTTTATTTTTAAAAAAAGATGGAAGGTGTCTAGGGATGCAACTTCACTTAGAACAGAATAAAAACTAGATGTCATGAAATTCCTTGTTCCTTGACGATTCCATGAAAACTTTGTTTTTGTGGCTGCCATTTTTAACCTTTTGTGCAGACCGCACAAACAACGATTTTGCATTTCAATCATTTTTCCTATGTATCAATTAGGAAATGATATTTTATAGACCAGAAACAAAAAATGTGTTACAAGGTGTAATGTTCTGTACCTCTCTTGCTGGGGAATCAGTTTCCTTCACTGATCTGTGTCTGACTGTTTCCATGTTATGCCCCAGTGTGTACATAAGTGGTTCCCAACCTGTGGCCTGTGGATCACCAGTGGTCCACAAGAACTAAAATATGGTCCACGACCTCACCATTTCAACACCATTGCATTGAGAACGGCTGGTCTTGCAAAACCCTCTTATAGTTTCAAGGCTTATTAAATATGGTTTTCTGTGGGAGAGCAGATGGCAACTACAGGATGGCATATGTTCTGTATCAGAAACTAGAGCTAATGTGATCTATCCAATGCAATTTTCTAAATCAGCCCCCCAAATAGTTGACCAAAACCTGATTTGTAACCCTTTTGGTACTAATGTTGGTCCCTGGTCAAATGGTCCCTGGTCAAAAAAAAGTTTGGCAAACACCGAGATAAACAAGTGCTGGTCTATGTCAAGGAACTTAAGTCTACTTTATTTCTTTTATTTTACAGGATGGTTTGGATACCTTGGGGCGACCCTTTTTCCTATTTCGGGTATCTATTTTTTCTCTTCCCTTTGAAAACAACTTCCCTTATACCTTCAGCCACACATAGAGTTCTTGCATACTATATAATGATAGCACTTTGCCTGCAGTTAATATAATAATAAACTTTATTTATAACCCGCCTCCATCTCCCCAAAGGGGACTCGGGGTGGCTAACATGAGGCCAAGCCCAAAAAACAGTACAGCACAATTAAACAATTAAACATAAAACAGCAAAGGAAAAGAAAAAAATCATAACAAAATAAATAAAATGACAAATAGGATAAAACAGTATAGCCACACGTAATATAATCAACACAGGGGGCGGGCCAGATGTATAGAATAAAATGGTTAGAAGGTTAAAACCCTGGATGTAATAGGAACACAAAGTGTATTTGTAAGAAAGGAGCCCAAAAAAGGAGGAACAGTGGGGTTTAACCTTTATAAAGGGGGAGCTGCTTTATCATGAGGGCAAATTGGAGGTGGAAACAAACGATGGGTTGAATGGTCACTCTCCGAAGGCACATCGAAAGAGCAGTTCCTACGTCTGAAGAAATCTAAGGGTTTGTAGTTTGGTTAAGCAGTGTTAAAATTCGAGGGCCTAAACTGCAAACCCCAGGATTTTGTAGGATGGAATCATGGCAATTAAAATAGATTGATGATGCTAAAATTGTGAAAGGACCCATAGACCTGATTCTTATTGGTTACTCCTAACTAAAGTAGCCTTATGAAATCAACAGTTAAATAATGGGTCAACATGTAGATAAATCTGAGTGAACAGGTCAACTTTAGTTAGGGCTAGCAGTAGGCCACAATTGTGTCTTGCTAACAGGCATGGAAACAATGCTTTTATTTTAGTTAGCAACAACTAATATGACCCATCAGTTTCAACGGAAAATCTAAAATATCAAATTGTTTTTAACACTTGAAGAAAAAAAATCCCAGTGTTTTCTAAACAGACAAAAGCTCTTTGTTGAGGTCCAAATGCCCATGAGATTGTTGTATAATCATTCTCTTGGCTATGTCAAAACAGGTTCACATTTCTTGAAGTAGCCATAAAGATTTTAGTAATATTTTTTTAGCACCCCTGCTAAAGTTAACCTAAACTAATACACACCAACATTTTAAGATAAACTTGGCTTCATGAAAGTAATTGGGATTTTCAGCATTGGCTTTACTGTACTACTTTTTGTGTGTATGTGTCAGGAGTGACTTGAGAAACTGCAAGTCGCTTCTGGTGTGGGAATTAGCTGTCTGCAAAGACATTGCCCAAGGAACGCCTGGATGTTTTGATGCTTTACCGTCCTTGTGGGAGGCTTCTCTCATGTCCCCGCATGGGAGTTGGAGCTGACAGAGGGAGCTCATCCCCGCTCTCCCCAGATTCGAACCTCCGACCTGTCAGTCTTCAGTCCTGCCGGCACAAGGGTTTAACCCATTGAGCCACTGGGGGTTCATTAAAACTGAATTTAACTACAGAACGTTGGCTTAGGTTGCAGCTTATTCATAGCTACGGAAAAACAGAAAAGAATGCAAAGAGGACCCTTTAGCCTTTCATTGATGTTTAGTTCTATTTTTTTGAATGAAAATAGTCACCTTTTCATCAATTCCAGTTAGCCATGATCACTTGGAAGATCAGCTAAATAACTTTTGTCATCAATCTTAATTAATTTATTTTTATTTGCATTTGGTTATGTCATCCCACTTCTGGACTCATAAATCTGAACACTATTGTCAATTCCAACTAGACAAATCCATTCAATCAATGGGAATTACTTATGTGTTAACTCACCAATGATCAGTTGATTCAATAAGTTCAATCTATTTGGCATTAATTAAAAAATTCAGGGCATTGGTTCAATGTATCACCATATCTAGTACACAATATTTAAGTTTTGAGAGCTTATTTGACAAGAAAGCCCAAGGAAGAAAAAATGTGCCAAAGATCGACATGCTTACTCTAGCTTCCATTCCAGGCACCTTTGAGATTAGGAGGAGTGGTGGTGCAATGGGTTAAACCTTTGTGCTGGCTGAACTGTTGACCTGAAGGCCGGCGGTTCGAATCCGTGAGATGGGGTGAGCTCCCATCTGTCAGCTCCATGTTCCCATTTGGGGACATGAAAGAAGCCTCCTAAAGATGGAATCCAGGGCATCTCCTGGGCAAGGTCTCTGCAGAAGCCCTAGTCTCTCACACCAGAAGCGACTTGTAGTTTCTCACGTTGCTTCTGACACGACAAAAATATTTTTTTGAGATTGCAGACTAATAGATGTACAATTGTCCCTCCACCTTTGCAGTTTTGACTTTTATGAATTTGAGTATTCATGGTTTGATATAAATGTTGTTTCTAGAAATCTCAAAGCTTCTTGAGTGTGACTCTTCCTCTGGTCATGCTGGGGGGCCTAGAGATTTAGAAAAAGCATCTCTCTAGCAATCTCCAATGGTCAGCTTCCAGCACAATTAAATCATGGAGTCGTGTTGGAAGTCCTAGGATTTCCTGGAGGGGTGCTCTCTCAGATAAAAAAGGGCATTTTCTTTATTTCCGTTTTTTAACTTAGGGAGCATCCAAGTCCCTTTGGGGAGAGAGGGTGGGTTATAAATAAAGTATTATTATTATTATTATTATATCACACAACATCCTGCAGTGGAGTAGAAAGGCATAAATTTAAGCATAGATCTACACCACACTCCCAAATAAAAGACAAAGCATAGAGAAGTTATTCTCAGCAATTATTGTGACCAAATGCTGCTCTTTTGTGAATTCTTTCATTGCAAAACAATGATTCCCTGATGTACTGACAAAGCCAGGTCTACGTGTGTTCTTTTCTAATGCTCACTTTGACTTGCACAGAACTCTCATTAGTTCTCATATGATATGCATAAAACAATATTATAACGTTTGTTTGCATATTGCATTTACAGCCTAGGAATGGAAGGACAGTGGATAATGGAGGTGAATAGGCCAAACAAAAGGTGATTTTCATTTATCATTATGGCTGTTCTATTTACTTATGTATATAGCAGCACTGGCATCAGTGGACGTCACCTTCCTTCCTTGAATTTGTTCTGGATGTGGCTGGGGAAATGCAGCCTAAATCTCAATACTATTTCTAACTAGATTTGATGCATTGGATCAATAGGTTTTTACAATTAATGGGATATTGATTTGCCAGTTGGGGAAGTCGCTTTTATTGATTATACTACCCAAAACCACATGCTCAGGATGGGAACTGTAATTCAATCTGCTCAACAAGGGAAGATTACTTACACTGGTTTGTTTTTGTTTTGTTAATTTAGTGATCTTTTCCAGACTCCTGTGGAACCAGAAATCTTTGGTTTGGCCTCCATGCTCCATCTATTTGTACTACAAAGTGAAATGTTGGGACTATACTTCGCTCCTGTTTTAAGAGACTTGCCTCTCAACTATATGAAGTCATACACAATAAACCTGCAGCCATGAATTATGCTTGTAAATTTTCTCTTGTAAAGTTTGCATCTTTATTTTTGATTCACTCAAACCTTTCCTGTTCTTATTTAGCTGTAACCCAGTTGGGATGCTCCTGACTCGTTGCCCAAAAGGAAGCCAAGCAAAATCTAGATTCCCCATGGCTTAGGAGAGATTCCTTCACATTTCTCTAACCTCACTTGTGGCTTTTTAAAAGGGACATGTAGACTGCTTAATAAACCCTTCCCAGAGATCTACAAGTGACCCAATCATGAGGGTATGGGTTATGTCATTTGTGACTTTCGTTGACTAATTGATATAACACAGTACATAGATAGATAGATAGATAGATAGATGATAGATAGATAGATAGTAGGAGTGTGAAATTTGGTTATAAGCCCTGTTCTGTTTAAGATTTCAGGATTTTGGTGGTCACTCTGATGAATTTTTCGATCCTACAACCAAAAGATATGAGAAGATCCAGCCCATTGGTGGCAATGAGGAATTTACGAGGCTTCCCTTTCTCCTTGAAACTTCTTCACACCCCATGGTCTGCACTATCCAGGTTTCCCCTCATCCCCCTAATTACACAGAGGGAAGCCTAACCTCAGTAAGCTGGCTGGGTTCAGGCTTTAAAAAGAGACAGCTATTTCTCCTTCACTCATCTTTCTTTCCTAAGCTGTTTCAAGCTTCAAGCCAGCTGAGTTCTGGTTTTAAAGGAGACTTGGCTATTTCTCCCTCTATTCTCCTTTCCTCAGCCTGAGTTTCACATTGCAAGAAGCGGGGGAAACCTCCCATCCTTTCTGAAATCCTTTCCCCTTATATCCTTCAATAAGACCTGGTTAAAAGCATCAGGCTTTTAAAAAAAACCCACCCTTTCCGGGGTTGTTTGCCCTCAACACCCTTTCAATGAAGCTGACTTAAGGGAAGCACCCTTTTTAAACACTTATTTCAGTGGGAGCCACACCACCAGAAGGAGCATTAGTCATTCTTAAAGGAGATAAATTACCTCCTCATTGTATGCTGACTTTAGAAATGGTAAGATAGTTCTCTACCCCACTTTTGAAGCTTGCCTCATATAACAGGCACCATTGGTGGCAGTTTATTAAATGTGTAGAAAGTAAACTGCTTGTTTATTACTATTTGCATCAAAAAGTAAGCCAAGCCATGCAGAGCTGAGAGCGACACTGAGAATTTAGATCGTTGATCTGTCTCTCTCAGAAGTCTGCTTGCAATAGAAAAATGGAAGCCCAGCTAGGCAAAAAGACATGTCATGGCTTTCTTCTGTTCTGATTGGTTCAACGGGAAGAGCTTGCAGGGAAACCCCGTGCGGGTGTACAGTTGTATCTCCATATTCCATGTGTAGCCGAAAGAAAGAGAAAGCCATCATCAGCAGCCACATAGTCTGTTGCAGCCGGGGGGCGGGGCGGAAATAGCGACAAAGCCTGTGCGGAGACCATTTGTAAAAATAAAAATGTGCACAACCCTAATAAACAGGCAGACAGACAAGTTTTGGATGGAGTAGGAAAGGGTTAACATCCCTGGGGTGTTTGTTTTGCCCTCTGCATTTCTTTTCAGCAGGTTTCACCTCACTTTCTGTCCCTGTGATAACTGAAATTTGAAAAATGTGGCTTGTTAAAACAAGAATTGGTGATAAAACTTCAATGAAGGCATCTTTCCCCCATGATAACTCTTCCAGGAGTGAATTTAGCTCTGAGGGATATATTTCTCTCACGTCCTGTTTTCTCACCCTCATTTGCAATGATGAGTTGTTTGTAAGTTGGATGTTTGTAACTCAGGGACTGCCTGTAACTGTATTACTGATAATGAAACAGAGTTGGCGGTACTTGGGAAAAATTGAGCAATTCCTAAGGACATCATTGCCTTGATACATCCTTAGAAAGGTAAAAATTACAGTATATCTTCAAACTAAAAGTTAGAAATGCAGTTGTACAATTGGTGGCTCTTCAAATGTTGTTAGACTCCAGTTCCTATCAACCCCATATTGCCAAAAGTCAATATAAATAAGAGTTGCATTTATACATAGGATTATTCAGCATACTACACTGGAATATTGCTTAAGTATTGGGGACAAAGATGATATTTCTAATTTTGCATGCATTTACTAAAAAATAAGTAAACGAAACCACTTAGTTGTAAGTGAACTGATGCACTCAGTGAAAGTTGTGCGGTTGTGAGTGTAGGTCCAACTTGTAGGTGATAGTGGGGGAATTTGCCATCGATTGTGGTAAATCTGGCGTGTGGCACCCATCTCTTGTATTGCCCCTTACCTCATCCCAAAGGAGGAAGTACCACTGCCCGGCTTCCCCCATTCTTCTCTATGCAAGACAGGAAGCTTGCTGTGTTAACACTGCCTCTTGCTATAGTTCGACTTCACTTTAGGCACGGAGACTTGCCAGAATTAAATCTACATTGTGTGATGGGATCCGACGGGCTCTGTGCCTGAAGGAGGTCTTACTACAACAGGGATTTTTTCCTGTGTGGTGAAGTCATAGGATTCTGTAGTCTGGATCTCTGCTCAGCCACAGAAATCTACTGGGGAGCCTTGGACAAGCTGGACTCAGCCTTAGAAGATGACAGTGGCATCCATTCCCCTCAATAAACATTGTCAAAAAAACACCATTAGCTGAGAATAATCCTGAAGGCATGTAACAGCCACAGCACTAACACCCCTTCCACACCTCCCCTATATCCCAGGAACTGATCCCAGATTATCTGCATATCCCAGATTATCTGGCAGTGGATACTCCTATAACCCAGTTCAAAGCATATAATCATGGATCAGAACCCGAGATATAAGGCAATGTAGAAAAGGCCTAAGCAAACAGTTAGTCTAAAACAATGATTCCCAAACTTTGGTTCTCCCGGAGTTTTCGACTTCAACTCCCAGCAGCCTGAAACACTTTGGCGAATGGTCCGAGATTCTGGGAGCTAAAATCCAAGATACCTGGAGGAAATTTAAGAATACCTTTATATTTATTGTCAAAGGCTGGGTTGTTGTAAGTTTTTCGGGCTGTATGACCATGTTCCAGAAGCATTCTCTCCTGATGTTGCTTCTGTTACATGGCCATACAGCCCGAAAAACTTACAACAACCCAGCCTTTGACAATAAATATAAAGATATACAACCCATTTTGCAGTCCATATTGTTCAGTGCGATCCTGGACTTCATTCAAAGGTTAGGATGAGACTCAGAATACATCTTCGTATCTGATTTTTTGAGTAATAATTGGCCCGTAGTACTTTTAAAAATATTTTAACAGTTGCATGGCAGAGAAGTGCATCAGTTGACTCTCTTTGGAGCAGACAATTTAGAGCCTCAAAATAGTTTGCACTCCCAATTCCTTTAAGGCTGAACTATTGTACCTGGCATTATCGGAGCTGTAATTCACAATATTTGGAGGACACCAGGTTGCCTACTACTACTAGTAACATATTAGTTGTGCCCAAATAAATATCATTTTTATTTTTATCTTATTTTTCTCCCAGTATATGTCCTTTGTGGATAGATGTTTGTGTAACAATATAAGCTTTGGTACTTGGAAAAAAGAGCAGCTAGGCTGTTTATGTTTAGATATACAAATCCAACATGTTTCTAAGTACTTTAGAGAATTAGCTTTTATTTTAACATGTAAAAATAGTGAAAAATATTTTACAGTCCATAAAGGTACTTTACATTACAAAACGCACAGATTATTTCTGCATGTATAGCCCAAAGCTATGATGCTTACAAATATTACACAAGTCCATTCCTGTGAGATAGTAAGATTTTTGCAGGCTTTAGAATTCCTGAGACTCAGGATCTACGGCAACCTCTTTCTTCCTCATAGTCTTCTTAGGGAGAAGCGAGGCATGGATATGTGGAGGAACTCCTCCTTCAGCAATGATCACACCGTTAAACAACTGGTCTAGTTCTTCGTCATTCTTCACCGCCAACTGGATGTGTCGTGGCAAAATCCGCTGCTTTTTGTTTGCAGAAGCAGCAGTGCCTGACAGTTCCACTATTTCTACAACCAGGTATTGCAACGCAGCTGCAAGAAACACGGCAGCTCCAGGGCTTACTCGGTGAGCATACTGACCCTCCTTCAGGTAACGTCCAATGCGTCCCACTGGAAACACCAGGCCAGCTCTGACACTCTTGCTTTTGTGGGGAACAAAAGCACGCTTTGCAGGCTTTTCAGGCTTTGCAGGCTTCTTGCTCCGTCCAGACATTATAGCCCCTATAAACAGAGAAAAATATCCTTTTAATATCACAATTTTTTAGACTTTATTAGATAGCATACAATCTAACATATTGCTGATAAAAACCAGGACAAAGCAGAATGTGGTCAAGATGGGACAAGTTATTAATGATAATGAAGAAGGCACAAGCTATAGCAGGCATGGGTAAACTTCGGTCCTCCAAGTGTTTTGGACTTCAACTCCCACAATTCCTAACAGCCTACAAGCTGTTAGGAATTGTGGGAGTTCAAGTCCAAAACACCTGGAGGACTGAAGTTTGTCCATGCCTGAGCTATAGCAATTTGGTTTTGCCTGAACCTATTAGGAAAGGCAGGATTTCACTCCCTTTTCTCCCTCCTGTTTTAAATGTATGCAAACTACTTTTTAAAAATTTTGAACCCAATTTGCACCAGTGGAAGTAAGATAAAGGCAAAGGGAGAAAGTGGAACTACAGAGGATTAATTGTAACTCTTCATACCAAATAGGGAGATAAGAATAGAGGAATAGTTGACTTCCTTGCTAGTATATTGGAACAATAGTAATTAAAGCTTGAACTTCCAAGTACGGTATTATGGTGAGCCTTATTATCTATATCGCCTTCCATATGTATTAGATCACAGTATGTGCCACACCCATGTCGGAGCATGCAAGCAGTGTGTGTGTGTGTGAAATGTAAAATAAAATGCATGAAGCTGATTGATTGGGCTATGCACCAAACTGAGCCTGGAACTTTTGGATACGGTTGCATTTTTGTTCAGGCTCAAGCTATGTGAGTGCAGAGAGATGAAGAGAGAAGCAGAGAAAGAAAGACTATTTTGTTTCTTGGCTGCTGAAAGAAGGTCTCATATGGACACATGAAAGGAGATTTAGTGAATTGATGCATCTGATCATATTGTACATACATTGTTCTGAATTAAGAAGAGTAAACTACTTGTTCTTTACTGTTTACCTGTGTGGCATATTTTCTTTATCTGGCAAGGCAATGTGTGGGCTGATCAAACGTGAACTACACGTGGTTTATTTTTACATTACACCACAACCCAGACCTCAGTTAGGCAAAGTCCTGAGTCTAAAATCAGTAAAACCTATTTTTTAAAACAGAGGGAGATCAAAGTATTCCCAGTGAGACCCAGGAATACAAACTACCCCCCAAACCATATTCAGCTCTGTACTAGGTTTACTTAATTTCTACCATAGATATTCCTTTTGTATCTCATTACTCAAATTAACTTGGGATGAGTTGCAGTACATTTTATAACAGATATAAAGTATCAGAATTCCTTTGTTTTAATTCCCTGTTTTGAAACGAGTGCATTAAGCCTTTCTTCCTATTACCATCTTGTAAAATATATGAAGATGTACTTTCTATAGGAATTGACTGTGCTTGTGGAAATATATGCATACAAACATAAATACACACACCAAAATCACAAGTTTACTCAAATACCATGCAGCTCAAGACAGAACAGTTAAGTTGAAGAGAAACTTACTTCCAAAATGCAGGAAAATATTCCTTTAAACCACCACACTTGCCTCAACACAGAGGAGGCTTCTCTCTGAGGTTTACAGTGCCAGCAGCAGAAAAGTTCTTTCCTGTCAAAATATCTCTGATGAAAAGGGGGGGAAACCAAAATATTCTCACTTTCAGATATTATCTACATACACCACTAAATTGTTCCCTTGGAAGGGTAATTTGGCCTTGATTGTCTTTTAAGCTCTCTATTGAGGCAAACTCATTAGATTCCTTTCAGCTGAAATCATTGTATTAACTTGATTTAATCAACCACCCAATGAGAGAGGCAGACAAGCACATGCTGGAGAAATGTCAACTGCTTTATCTTGCAACAGGTGCATTATCTGGTAAATGTTACTGTATATTTCATCCTACTATATACGAACCACCTTCAGTCGCCTCAGGCTGAGAAAGGCGGTATACAAATGCAGTAAATAAATAAATAATAATAAATATAGTGTCAGGAGCAACTTGACACAGTGGTACAATGGGTTAAACCTTTATGCCAGCAGGACTGAAGATTGACAAGTTGAAGGTTCAAATTCAGGGAGAGCACGGGTGAGCTCCCTCTGTCAGTTCCAGCTCCCCATGTGGGGACATGAGGAAGCCTCTCACAAGGATGATAAAACATCAAAAACATCCAGGCGTCTCTGGGCAACATCCTTGCAGACAGTCAATTCTCTCTCACCAGAAGCAACCTGCAGATTCTCTTAAATATGTTGGACTTTACACCTTCTAGGTTAAGAACAACATGGCAAAATGGTCAGAAACAATCAGAGCAGTAGGCCAACATGTGAGTCCCAAATTTTGGTCCTCCAGGTGTTGGACTCCAATTCCCAAAAGCCCTAGCCATCTTGTCCCACTTTTGGGGATTCCAAGGTGGCATCTGTACTATGGAATTAATGTTTGTTGTTGGTTATTCATTCAGTTGCTTCTGACTCTTCATGACTTCATGGACCAGCCCACATCAGAGCTCCCTGTAGTTTGACACTACTTTAGCTTTAAAGTTAATGTAGTTTTACACTACTTTAACTTTCATGGCTCAATGCAATGAAATCATGGGAGTTCTAATTTTACAAGCTACTGTTTTTAGCCTACTTTGCTAAAGAGTGCTGTTGCCTCACCAAACTATAACTCACATGACTCCATAGCATTAAGTCATGCAGTTAAGAATCAAACTGCATGAATTGTACAGTTTAGATACATCCTCAATTGAAGTGCAAAGCATCTGGAAGATCAAAGTTTGGGAATCACTGGTTCAACAACATATGGAGAACCAATAAGTTTGCAAACAATTCATTCCCTTCACCTTGATCCAGGGTGCTCATGTTTTGCTACCATAAGTCTCTTATTAAGATACCACTAAACAGGCCTTTGCATAGCTTAAAGGTGCTTGCTTAAATTAGCTTTGATGGGTTTTTTTAAAAAAATGCTGGCAAATACTAAAATTTAGTATGTAACCTGCTTGGGTAGGTGATATATGAGGAAGATTTTGGAAGCTGAGATATAGCCAGTGACTCAAAATGAAGTTTAGATTTTGCAAGTGGATGAAAAAATTGTGTGTGAGTTCTGTTGCACAAATTGCATGCTATTTATTTCTGAGGGATCTAACGCTTGTGTGGGTGCTATGAGAATCTGTGTGTGCCCCCCCCCCCCCATATCCATTCTCTGGCATTACTTTGCCAACAAATATTCCTAGGAAGGACTTATCCCATGCTTTTTACAAGCGCGTTGATGACTAAAAAGGCCAATCTGAGATAGGCAAGTTTGGTTGCAGAAAGCACAGCAGAAAGTCTCCTTGGGTGATGTTGTTGAAGTTGCAGCTCTTTCTGCGTTGTCGTTTCTCTTCAAGACCCGTTCGGCGTGTCTTCTTGAAAGAAGCCACAGCATTGTGGATAGTGCGTCTCCATGCCTCCCGATATGAGGCCAGGGTGGACCATTTTTGGTGATTAATCTGGCCGAGTCTGAGATGTTGTTTCAGGGAGTCCTTATATCTCTTTTTGGGGGTGCCTCTCTTGTGCTGACCCATGGCGAGTTCACCATAGAGTAGTATCTTAGGGAGGTGGTGATCCTCCATCCTAGAGATGTGCCCTGCCCAGCGCAGCTGTGCTCTCGATAGCATGGCCTCAAGCAGGTGATCCCTGCTTGCTCAAGGACAGCAACATTTGTCACATAGTCCAGTGTACATTTAGGATTGTGCAAAGACAGCGCTGATGAAAGTGTTTGAGGAGTCGTAGGTGTTGGTGATAGGTGACCCATGTTTCAGACCCATATAGGAGAATAGACAGTACGATAGCTCTGTACCCACTGACTTTGGTGCTTTGCCTCAGGTGCTTGTTACTCCAGACTATTTTGTGAAGCCTTCCGAATGCACTATATGCCTTTGCTAATCTGTGATCTATCTCTTTATCAATCCATTCTAAGTTTCTGATTAAACAGAAGGCTGACCTTGTGATAGGCAGAGTTTTCTGAAGGATCTTATGACTTGGAGAACTAGAGTACACATACATAATGCATAACTATACATAGGCACACACTACTCCATGGTGACTCTTGAGTTCCCTAAGACTGTAATAGATCTGTATAAAGTCAACAAGGCTTCACCGATAACCATAAAAGTGAACTGTTCACCTATTGTTAAAGGCTGAATATGAAGAGGCTAATCAGTAGAAGGATGGCTACCAGGTAATGAACTGGCTTTAGCATCAATTCATGAGTTAGCAGCCCCTGCCATTGATGGAGGCATTTCCCTTTCAGCAAAATCAGAGATATTCAAAGATATAGTTGAAGTGATATAAGAGGAGCCCCTGGTAGTGGGTTAAGCCCTTGTGCCGGCAGGACTGAAGACTGACAGTTCGAAGATTCGAATCCAGGGAAAGCGTGGATGAGCTCCTTCTGTCAGCTCCAGCTCCCCATGCGAGGACATGAGAGAAGCCTCCCACACGGATGATAAAACATCAAAACATCCAAGCATCCCCTGGGCAATGTCCTTGCAGGTAGCCATTTCTCTCACACCAGAAGCAACTCGCAGTTTCTCAAGTCGCTCATGACACAATTTTTTTAAAGTGATATAAGAAAACAGTGAGATAAGACAGACACAAATCTTTGTTACATTGCAACTACATCATCCACTTAGATTGGTTGTCAATCTTTGGTTATCCAGATGTTTAGGACTTCAATTCCCAAAATTTGTGTGAATTGGCCATATTGGCTGGGATCTCTGCTAGCTGAGAACCACTGACTTTGATAGAGCCAGTAACCGGCATTAGAGAATACCTGGTCGTTTTACACCGACCAGCATATCAATAAATACTTCCAAATTTGTCTTCCATGCTTCTTGTTCAGACTACCACTTTTAGCCACATTAGGGGCCCATCATTTCCATTTTCTTCTTCTCACCATGTTTTCTTAAAAATTATCTTGCTTTGTCCACTGATGTTAGCCAATATTTTCTTCCCCTGTATGTAACCATCACTCCTTCAATTTTTCCCATCTGTACTTGTTTGTTTTTTTTTAAAAAAAGTCCATTAGAAAATAGTTCTTTCTCCTTTCTAGAATGTCAGTTGGAATCTCTTTTAAGATTACTTTTTTCCCTTTATACGCTCCTCTTCTTCTAGTTTGCCAATTCAGAACTTCACCACATATCTTTTCACAGTATAATTTACTATTATGTCCCTTGGCAATTTATTCCTTTTTGTGTATCTGGAATTTACTCTGAATACTCTGTCAATTTTACTTTCAATATACATATATTTTTAATCCCAACAACTCAAACTACTTAGCACCAGTTAAAGTGATAAGGGGCATTATATGAAACATGCAAGATCTGTGTCTTAACCTGCTATTTTAGGAAACTGATTTAATTTTTCGAAAGGAGTGTGAGGAGGGTATAGGGAATGAATAAGAACATGTAGAGCAGTGTTTTTCAACCTTTTTTGAGCCGCAGCCCATTTTTTACATTTACAAAGTCCTGGGGCACACCACCAACCAAAATGCCACAAAATGAGACTCTAACATAGTAATACATATAGTTAACATGTTTTAAAATGTATTTATACACTCAGTATGAAACCTGGGCCTGTTTCGATGAACACAACATAGATATCCTGGCAGGAATGGTAGAAAGACACACATGAAGCTCTTGCTCAACAGCTGTCAGTTTTTTCTTTTGTCCACCACTCATATTTGGGCCTTCATGTGTGTCATAATTTTGTCCAGGGCCCTGTTCAGCATTTGCATTTTCCCTTCTAAAAACTTCTCCATCACTGTCCCTCGCTTGTCTTGCTGTGATCCCAAATTGCCACTATCACTTGACATGCAGCTGCAGCACTAACTCTAACTTTGTTTACTTAGCCGCGTCTGAGCGAATCCAAGATGGCGTGACCATAGCACTCTCGCGTCACTTCTTAGGTGACGCGAGAGTGCTATGGTTCCATTTCTTAAAGGGACAGATGCGCCTTATAGTTTATATATGAATGAAGTTTGAAAATAATTTCCCACGGCACACCTGATTATCTTCAGTGTTCCGCGGCACACTGGTTGAAAATCACTGATGTAGAGTATGCATTTTTTTGAATGATTCAGTAGCAACCCAATTTGTAGTAATTTTGGAATGCAGTTACCAGACATGGGGCCCCTGGTGGCACAGCGGCTTAAACCGCTGAGCAGAACTTGCTGACTGAAAGGTTGGCAGTGAGCTCCCACTGTTAGGCCCAGCTTCTCCCATTAGAAAACCTAGCCATTAGAAAACATGCAAGTGTGAGTAGCTCAACAGGTACCGCTTCTGCAGGAAAGTAACCATGCTGTATGCAGTCATGCCGGCCACATGACTTTGGAGGCAACTACGGACACCACCAGCTCTTTGGCTTAGAAATGGAGTTGAGCACTACCCCCCCCCCCCCGGCGTCAGACACAACTAGACTTAATGTCAAGGGGAAACCTTTACCTTTACTAACCAACCAAACACTCTGCTCCTGTTCGGAAACCAATTTCCGCTTTTAACAGTAGCTTCACATTATATACCGTAAAACGTGAGAGTGGCACTAAGGGGATAAGTCATCAAGCCTCACTCCCCCTTTCGCTGGGCATGAACGGGGAGTTAAATTTTGAGCTTAAACTATTGTTCAATATGCTATTGTTTTTGTCTTGTTTTGCATTGTGTGTTTATTTTAGCATTGGTTTAGGCACATTGTGCCATACGTAAGCTGCCCTGAGTCCCTTTGGGGAGATGGAGGCAGGGTACAAAAGATATTACTGTTGTTACTGAAGCTCAAAGCTTTTCAAGGACCCTTTGTTACACTGTAACAGAATAAGATTCGGTTCGTGCTTGGGAATATTATCTGGATAATTTTTTTAAAAAAGTCTTACCTGATGAGCGGGAAGGAAGAGAAAATCTCCCACAAGGATGTAAATGCTAGGAGAATACAGCCTTTACCGTGCTTAAGAATGTAAATTTGTTCAAATTATATGACCTAGAGAAATTTTGTTTCCGAGCCCAGTCTTTAACCAATAAAGAGCAACACTGAGGATTTTTTTTTTTTGGAGCTTCAAGACCTTCTTCATCTGGCATCCAAAGGGTTTGTTGCTTTGCAACAAGAACAAATACTAAACAATAGGTAGATATTAATCATTGTTTTAACTTCAACCTTCGGTGCTGCTAAAGAATGTGGGTGGACTTAAAGCTTTTTACCAATATGTAATGTTACACCTGTATGAAAATGCACTGATAACTGCCTGGTGAATCTCATCACAAAGCCCCCTTTAAGGCAAAACAAAAAACCCCACCTCAAATGTTTAGAATAAGGTATTTGAGAATATGGGGGGAAAGTTCTGCAACAAGCAGCTTTCTCTGGAAAAAAACAAACAAACAACCAGGTGCCTCTGCCAAGGTGCTTTCACACTACAAAATTATAATTGCTCTATAATTGCCATGATAACAACCTAGGATTTGTAGTCTAGTGAGACACTAGAATTCTCTATTTCAGAAGATTATATAATAGTTCCTAAACTCTAAATTCCAGTATTCAATAGGGAAGCAATTGCAGTTAAAGTGGAATTCTGGCACTGTTATTGTGGGGTGTGAAAAGGTCCCAAAGAGCCTATAATGAAGAGAGGGCACTTTGCTCTTCCCCTCCAACCAGCCCTGAGCATGAGAAAGGCTCTCCTTTATCAGCCCTACAAAGCAGTTGTCAAGAGTCACAGCTACTACCTACTAAGAAATAGCATACAACAACTTTTCTAAAGTCTGTTTTAAGCTTCTTCTGAACACCGTGTAGCCAGACTTTGAAAATATGAAAAGAACGGCATAGAAACCTCACTTATCTTATCACACATGAGCATTTGATCAGGTATTTTGTTGTCTCTTTCAGCAAAAAAAAAGAGACATCAGTCAAGTTTTGCATTGTGGAAATTTATTAATACAAAACGTATTAAAACGTGCCCCTTCCAAAAATTAAGTGCATGCTTATTAAATGGTCACAAATACCATGTAAGTCACATGGGTTAGAGTGTGGGCTGGCTTTTGGAAGCAGCTAAGGATGCCGTCTTCTTTGGGATAAGCTCGGCTAGGATGTTAGGCCGCACTCCTCCTTCTGCAATGGTCACATGGGCAAACAGCTTGTTCAGTTCGTCATCATTCCTCACCGCCAACTGGATGTGTCGTGGTGCAATCCGCTGCTTCTTGTTGGCATGCGCTGCATTGCCTGCCAACTCCAGTAGCTCTGCGGTCAGGTACTCTAGGACAGCTGTCAGGTACACTGCAGCACCAACACCTACCCGTTGAGCATAGTTGCCTTGTTTCAGGTACCGGGCAACACGAGCCACAGAGAACTGCAAGCCAGCAGTTTTGCTCTTGGCTTTCCGGGTGGCAGGTAAAGGTTTTGATAGCTTCTTACCACGTCCAGACATGGTGGCAACTGCAAACAAAGAAGACAGTCTCATTTTATTGCTACCATTTAGTTGGTTTTGACCCACACAGAAAATCAGGTTATAAAGCCGAGTAAATAAGTAAATGTCAAATACAATGTAATTATTTCTAACCTGGCTCTCACCCAGTCTAAGATATAGTCTGTAAGAAATTGTAACTAAAAGAATGTATACCAGAGAATGATTTCAAGTCTGGTATTGCATCTTTCCAGAGGTGATACACTACAACATCCATCACCTCCCAAGTTGGCTGGGTATAATGGGAGTTTTTTAAATTACCAAGCTGAGGAAAGCTGTGCTAGGTCTTCAAATTATATCTATTTTGGGGGCATTTTTTTATATAGTAGAGCAAATTCTGAATACAGTGTCAATACCCCATAGCATAAAGATTCCCTAGAAACACTTGCAGAGTTTTGGCATTGAGACCACAATTTCAGTTAATAGAAAAGCAAATTGAAAACAGGAGTAGTATTATTTAAAATGACACTAGATGTGCCACAAGGCTCCCAGGTATTACTGAAGGTAGATCTACCAAGAGGACAGCTTACATCACCTGTAATCCTGGTTTTGCCCCACATGTAGCATTTGGTTTTTAAGAGAAGACTACTGTGTCACACGTTCTCAGCCCAAGAATACTGTGTTAGGTTTGCCTTAGGACCTAATCCAGTTTCTGCCTCCAACAGAATTCTGGGGTTTGTACTTCAGGGAGGATCATTTCACAGCCTCACTAAACTACAAACGCTAGAATTCTGTAGGAGGCAGAAACCGGATTTAAAGTGGATACATTTTCTAGTGTGATGAAGTAGTTAGAGTCACCATAAGTTATAAATGACTTGAAGATTTCAAAAAGAACTACATGATATCTACACAGTGCAGGGGCCTCCCAACCACATCTCCTAACTCTCACTGATCCAATGCAACATCCAAAGCCATGGAGTATCTATTTACCCATACAGAACTGATTTACTACATTGGCCCCTGAACTTCTGTGTGTGTGTCAGGAGTGACTTGAGAAACTGCAAGTCACTTCTGGTGTGAGAGAATTGGCCGTCTGCCCAGGGGATGCCTGGATGTTTGATGTTTTTACCATCCTTGTGGGAGGCTTCTCTCATGTCCTTACATGGGGAGCTGGAGCTGACAGAGGGAGCTCAACCCACTCTCCCCAGATTCAAACCTCTGACTTGTCGGTCAGCAGTCCTGCTGGCACAAGAAATTAACCCATTGCACCATGGGGGACTACATCCATGAACCTTTAACAGTACTAGTTATAGAGAGATGTAAATGGTCAAGAGAAACTCTCAAAAAACTGTGAAAATCTTAACCCAGTGGCTGTCTAAAAAAATAATGATTGACTGGTGTTTATTGATAGGCTTATATGTTTGCAATGTTTCATTAAAAGGGGTTTTTTAAAATAATTTTCCAAAACAAATTATAACATTTTTCATTGACATATTCAACTTACTATTTAAGTTTTATATATTACAACCAATATTATAAACTAACAGCTGTTAAACTACTATTGCATATAGCAAAGCAACTCAACTCACCGTTAAATTTTTAATTGTACTGCAATAGTCTTCTCTGGACGGACAGCAAATACTTACTGACTTGCAATCAATGGTCTTCTTTTTAAGCCCTTCTAGTTAGACCTAAGGGGAGTGGCTCGTTCACCTGCATCAATTTTACCCTTGAACTGTACTGGTTTCACCTTGACGAATTAGGCTGCAAAACCTGACTTGGTTTCTCTAGAGAAGTCTCATTATGACCTATGGGATCGTCTGTGTTTTATTATTATTGTCCCACCTTCCATTTTGAGAATGGCAATTTTATGGTTAAGTACATTAAATACCTAAGGCATTTCATTCAAGGGTGTTTCACATTTATACAAGATTATATTTATACAAGGTCATCAGTGTACAGCTTCAATTAAGTTTTCAATTTTTTTTATCTGAAAGAAGGATGTTCTAAACACGCATTTTCCCATTGTTTTACATGTCAGTTCAGCCGTGTTGACATACAGCAACTCATTGAAATTATAGAGTATCTTTAGGCAAGGAAAACTCAGAGATAGTTTAGTCAGTTCCTTTTTCTAAAGTATAGCCCACTGTTTACAATCTTCCATCCAGGACTGACCCTATTTAGCTTCCAAAATCAGACAGGATCCTCTGTGACAACCCAAATGACGAGATTTTGCATTTCATTTCCTGGAGATTAGTTGGTAATGCTATCTGTGTTTTAAAAAGCTCTTCACGTGAGTTTAATATACAGTTTCGCAACTGGGGAAGGAGGAGAAGACCCAAGTCTCATATCCAGTATATTGCAATGGTGGTGCAATGGGTTAAACCTCTGAGCTGCTGAACTTGCTGATCGAAAGGTTGTCAGTTCGAATCTGGGGAGGTGGGTGAGCTCCCACTGTTTAGCCCCAGTTTCTGCCAACCTAGCAGTTCAAAAACATGCAAATGTGAGTAGATCAATAGGTACTGCTCCGGCGGGAAGGTAACGGCACTCCATGCAGTCATGCCAACCACATGACTTTTGAGGCGTCTATGGACAACGCCGGCTCTTTGGGTTAGAAATGGAGATGAGCACCACCCCCCAGAGTCGGACATGACTAGACTTAATGTCAGGGGAAACCTTTACTTACCTTTACTTACCTTTACTTAGCTTCAGGTCGCCCTTGAACCATGAACCTAACTGGGTGAGTTTTGGCCATGCCATACACTCCCAGTTTGATCCTAACTTACAGAAGTGTTGTAAGGATAAAGGAGGAGGAAGACAGTCATGTGCAGCTCATTAATTGAAAAGTAGGATATACCTGTAAAAACTACCTAATATCCTCCATCTGTTTCCAAAAGGCTTGGTAAAGTGGAAAGGCATTTTGGCAGCACAACAAAATGCATCTAAAGAAATTACCACCTGCATCATGTTTGGAGATCTACAACCTCATGAGTAAGATGTTACTCATGTTTTAAACATCCTCACCCATTTTGCTGAAGGGTATGGGTGCAGCAGGTTAAATCGCTGAGCTGCTGAACTCGCTGACCGAAAGGTCAGTGGTTCGAATCCAGGGAGCAGGGTGAGTTCCAGCTATTAGGCCTAGCTTCTACCAACGTAGCAGTTTGAAAACATGCAAATGTAAGATTAACAGGTACTGCTCCGGCAGGAAGGTAACAGCGCTCCATGCAGTCATGCTGGCCACATGACTTTGGAGGCATCTACGGACAACGCCAGCTCTTTGGCTTAGAATTTGAGATGAACACCAACCCCCAGAGTCGGATACAACTAGACTTAAATGTCATGGGGAAACTTTTACCTTTAGTCAGTATGGTGTTGTGCATGGAACTGGGCGACACTGGTGACATGGGTCTGAATCCCTTTTTGACCATGGAAACCTACTGGGTAGCTTTTTGCAAGCCACATTCTGTCATCCGCAGAGGAAAGCAAACTACTACCAAATAAATAATGCCATCAAAACCCCATGACAGGATTACTATAAATTGGAAATGATCCGAAGGCACACAACAAGAAAGTCATGCAGAGTCTTGGTTTTGTTTCCTTAATGTTTCAACTCCAAACTTGGCTTTGCCTATTTTTCCTCTTGGCTTTCACCCTATACATTTGGGAAAGAAAATTGCCTGTCCCACTTTTCTGATAGCTTTAAATAACATTGCCCTAACTAGCATGGGAAGTGTGGTCTACAGAAAGGTAGCTTTTCCAGGCTCTTTATTATTGTGTGTTTGTGTGTGTGTATACACAC